>JAJKFL010000003.1:43019240-43690073 GCA_021186555.1 Reticulitermes speratus | reverse complement strand
TTTTTAATGCAACTCTTCCTTGAAGGTCTATATAGCCTGTCCGGAAAGGTACTTAATACTGCTGTATTTTCTGAAGCAGTATGCACATTGACAAAACAAAACACTGAAATTAAGGTGAGATTAAACATTTTGTACCGGTTGCTCATGTCCAGTGCTAAGACCTCCAAAAGAAACTAATAACAATAAACAGAGGTATTTCTCATGTAATTTCTAACGGCATGGATACGGGCACTCTTGACTTTCTCCCTACGCCACCAATTTTCCATTTTATCGAATTTGTAACTTCCATTTTTCCATGAAACCAAAGCCGCGATCCTTCTGTTCAATTCTAGCAATTCTACGGCCATATTCATTTAGTACAACCAACTATATCCCTAGTTCGTCTTCTGCTCCTATCCTCATTTCAGGTTCTTGACCAAGTTGTGGTGCGTTCAATTCGCCTGTTTCAAATACCGCAAGTCGAAATATTTGATGAGGTACATTCTACACTTCTGAGGTTTGCACCTAGCTGCAATACCAATTTCGGACCAAAACAGCTGCACTAGACGTCTCGAACTCCTTGCTTGCGACTACCTAATCTTAAATTCTACGAGTAGTTCTGATTTAACTGCAATGAATGGAAAGTATTGGTGTACATTTATTTTGACGGTGAAATTATTTAACAGCGTATTGTGTAGACATTACATCAGTGAATTGATATAATAGCATGTTAAAATGCGGTGAATGAACAGTCTCATATTGCTTCTGAGTACCCCCTCCCCCTCGGTTCCCAAAACTACCTACATTGGCCACAATATCTGTTATTTATATGTTATCATCCCGTTAGAAGTGACCGCGTGTAATCTAGCTCTGTCGCGAGATAACATCTTTCACACAACTTCAACTCTTCATTCAGAACGATAAATTACGTCGTACATCAAGCATGCATTATACGAGAATATTCGTATTTTCTGGACACTGTGGGACCCTGTAACACTCGAACAATGTTGTTATTCTGCGACTTCTTCATTTCTAATCTGCAACTTTCTCGCCATACACCTCACCTGGAAGGTCAAGGATTACCTACAGCACAGAACGAGTTCTGAAGGTCACATACCAGTAGTGAAATATGGGCATTTCTTTAAATTTTCCCATGATATCTAAGTACCCAGATATATATAATTTACTCTATCTTTACCGTCGCAGCTTCTCTTTGGAAGCAATATGTCCTTTAGTATTTGTATCACATTCCCAAGTGAAAATTCGAGCACGTGGCCAGTGAACTATCACTTTCTTAAATATGTCCAAAGAACGTAGTGAGAAATTTGTAAATAGGAGTATTCCTATATAGATCCTGGTTCCGCGATCTCTTGAAGTATTTTTTTAATCCCCTCACTGAAAGAGCCTTGTGGGGTGTTCTGTTTCATACCAGTAACTAGTAATGGTATAGTTGTCCTTGTGGTCGTGTAAAACCCCATACCTTTCTTGTGACGTGCGAACGGTTATTAATTTATTCTTAGGTTATATAACAACATTTTCAACAGCATACGTTACACAGATAGCGTTTAATGAGATGGGAATAAGAAATTGAAAGTAATGCTGAACAGGAAAGAATGTTGAACAGGTGATCGGGCCTATTGGGAGGTATTTCGACTGGAGGGACTGAAAAAAAATGCAGTCTTAGAGTAACTGGATTACCCTGGAACATTAGAGCTTTGTCATTATGCCAGCCTGCTCGATGGGGACGATACAGGTGTGGAGATGTCATGACCACCTGTGTATCGAAAAGTGAAAAAGCATACAAGCATACATCAAGTGTAAAGATGAGCAACAGGCGACATAATGTCGGGTAAACACTTCCACTAGTCACAGTGTTCGAAAGCATCAGTCAAATAAAGCCACACGGCACGTTTCATAACGTCCACAAAAACCAGTTTTTCTTTTTTCTTACCGTTTTAGTTAATGGCGTACAATATAGGCTACAATCTTTCTGCTTTCTACTGTATTCCCCTCTAGAGTGTCAACCCCCCCAAAGCGCTTGTCGCTAAGTTATAGACACTTAATTATCATTAAAATTATTGTTGTGAACAGAATGGAAGAGGAATATGGGGGAGTACGCTAAGGTGGATCGTTAGAGTTCGAAGGAGATGTGATCCCTGGGGCTTGTTTCCGTGGCCTCAGTACAGTGGAAATGGACGCGCACTTTCACTCAATGGCCATTTTATCCCCGGAGATCGAGCACCCGGCTGAATGCCATTCTGCTGGTCAATAGAAAAGTCCCAGTAATATGATACGTATTAGAGATAGTCCGATTTATTTGGAACCACGAGGAAATGTGCCATTTTATACTGCATCTTACACATGTTCGCCATGTCGATTGATAAACGCTTGTAAGCGAGTCACCCAGTGCTGTCGCACTCTCGTCAAGATGTCACTTGTCACTGCCACGCAGGCTGCATGATCCGGCGCTCCAGGTGGTCCAGGTATGGCCCCACAAAAAGAAGTCCAAGGTGCAGAAGTCTAGCGATTTTAGTAGTCATTCCTGTGATCCTGTTCTTCATACCCAGTTACCTGGGAAATGTTGCTTCAACTGTTCACGTACAGGCACTGCATGATCCTTCATTACGCCATGATTTCAAGTAAACGGGGCTTCCTGTAGTTTAATTTTAAATAACTGCCCAGTGATAATGGCTACCTTATTGTACAGTGGATATCACAACAAACTGACAGTCATCGCTCGATATAAAAATTATAGCCTCCCGGAATGTGACGTACAGTTTAGAAATGTAAAGGCGTTTCGGAGGAACGTGCGGCCTCCACATTCTGGGTACCTTGAAGATGGAGGCAACATGTTCCTCCGAAACGTTGGTTAATTCCCGCCAGGGTACACGGCGTCACATTGCGGAAGGTAATCTTCACAGTCACTGCTGTAACAGCCTTAAACCGCGGTCTGTCCATGTCCTGAGCCCCATTGTTTGTCGGTAGAGGGACGAGACTGAATGACAAATCACACGGGTTTTCATTTCTACCGGAGGCGGAGGTTTTCTTCTTCGCCACCATGTCCCGGCCGAATCTTTCCTCGGTAGTAAAGCCGTTAGATTATGCAGCTAAACCACTCGTCTCCATCTAGCGCCGAAGGCTAAGGAAACCTGGAGCTATACCTCCACTGCCCTGTACCTTACTGCCGTGATCTTCAATTAAGCACAGAGCGCTTCACCTTTACATCTATCTAAAATATTACTAGATTAGACCAGTATCAAGTTTGTCATAGAGCAGGACTACTGGTCAGGACTAACTTTGTAGTTTCGTCACAAGCCAGCCTCTGAAACCCATGGGCAATTTGCTAAACAGTACTGCCATGGCAATACTGTACTAAGACACGAAAGAAACCTGCAGCTTGGGTGTAAAAACAATGGCTGTGTGTAGTTAAATGTAATCAGAGGCGAGGTGTTCGTAGTGTCATACGGAATAAAGAAGTAACTGGACTCCTCTTACACTGAAAATGAAGGCTGTAGGCTCTTGCTGAACGTCAAATTCTAAATACCAGTCAAAACGGCGTCATATCCCAAGAGACGGGATCTTCTTCAGCATCGCTCTGGGGACCGAAGTCACGTCATCAGAAAAGTTCCCTACCATGCCGCTTGGACAAGCAAGACGTAAGGCAGTGTTATAGACAATGGAGCTTCGTTAAATAGAGCTGGGTCACGAGTAGTAGTAGTAACGGGACAGTGTGACGTCATATGCCACCCACTCACGTGCCGTTAGCCGCTTCGCGTCCGAAAGCCAGTGACGCTAGCGGCTAAATTTTAGCGATTCTGGACAAAAATTCGTGTCATAAAATCAGCTCAGGTTTAACGTTAATCGCGGAAGTTACCTCAAACTACGGCGCGGGTGATTTATACTCTGGAGATTCCTGGCTCGAATCTCAGCTGTAACAACAAATTTCCTGATTTTCGTGGTTTTCCTCTGTCTCTCAGTCCCATTCAGTGGCAAATAATCTGTAGCTTGACAAATGAAATTAAGTATCCTACGAGCTAGAACAGCGTAGTCGGTACAGTAACCAGGCTACGGACTGGACGATCCCGGATTCGAATCCCGGCAGGAGCAAGAAATTTTCTGCTTTTCGAAACGTCCAGATGGGATCTGAAACCCACCGTTCCCTTTTCAATGGGTACCAGGGCTCTTTCCCCAGGGGTATAAAGTGGCCGGGGCGTGAGGCAAAACACTCACTTCCATCTAGTGCCGAGGCTAAGAATGAGTGGAGCTATACCTCCAGTTCTGCAAGTGCCTGCATGGCTTTACAGGGACAGCTTTACCCTTACCTTTTTATGAACCAACAATGTCATCCTCTTGTAGCTTCAAAATGACCACATCAACCGAAGTGGCTGGTGAAGCATATTTCTTTCTGAGAAGCTAATAATAGCTCAGCTAGGAAAGAAATTATCCGCTTTTTGTGATGTCGACTATCCATTATAGCTACTGGTTCCTATCGCGTGCAGTGGATTCACACTCCACGCCATACTATCCTATAATAACTATTGTGCTTCAGAGAGTTAACACTAAATACGAATCGGTGAGTTGATGTGCTTGATTTTGGCTCTCAGTAACTCGGGCATAGTTGCAAAGATTATCAAATTTTAGTAATCCTACAAAATTGGACCATTTGTCACACTGACTCTTATATAAAATTAGACCTACTTACCCCACATGCGTCACATAATCTGCTATTATAATTCGGTGCTACTAAATTATTATGTTTCATTTCACGGTTTTATATTTTCTGTAACATAAACTGAGCCAGTGTCCCACTTTCCTGCAGCGAAATAAGCCATCGCCAAGTCTGTACAATGTAGGCTAATCACGAGTCCAAATTTGTTAAACATTTCTGCGTCATACTGTTCATACATCCTGTGACAGTGACAGGCCGTGTCCAATTACGGACTGCTACTAGTTGCTGAACGTTCGTGCTCTGCTGCAAAGAGAGTTTAGCCCATGCGTTAAATTTTCTCGTGTTTTGGTCACTTCAAAATTAATCCCATCTGTCTCCAGAAGAAAAGCAATTGCCCACATCTGCTCTAGAGCCGAATTGTTTATGATGAAGTACTAACTGCCACGTTCCTTTTAACATAGCTGTAGATATTAAGGCTGTGGACGTCAGTTGTCCTTATTTCTTGGTTATAACAAAGAAGTGTCAGTTGTTAAAGAGTTTCTGGTCAGGAGGCGTGCTGATGTATGGATGCGTTAGACCACCAGTACTATGTAGTATCAGCAGATTATATTCTATTTACAGTACTACAGGTCATATCTTACAGTAGCTATATTTGCCACGTTGACTCTCTGAAGCGCTATTTATTATGTGTTTCAATCTGGCCGTGTTTAGAGCAACGTACAGCTACCATGAACACAGAACGATCTTTAAAAGGAGTCACCACGGCGACGGATAAGTCACTTTCCTAAGTTTCAGTTAAGGCAAGTCACAAGCCGTTTACACTTTCACTCAGGAGAATGGAGAGTTTATAATATTTATGTCTCTTTGGAAAAGTAAGTAATTCCTCCCCCCCCCCCCCCCCCATGGCGCAATAGCCCCTACTGGGCCAGGGCCGCCTCATTATTGAGGCTTCACGATCACATTCAAGCACACCAGACTCGGTAGGACGCCTCTGAACGAGTGATCAGCCCGTCGCAGACACCTCTACCTGACAACACACAACACTCACAAGAGACAGAGATCCATGCCCCCGGCGGGATTCTAACCCGCAATCCCAGCAAAAGAGCGGCCGCAGACCCACGCCTTAGATCGCGCGGCCACTGGGATCGGCACAGTAAATCATTAGTTTTGCAACTTATTGTAAACATATATGGAAGCACTCTTAACTCCACAAGTAGACAATGTGGAGATACTAGTCCCGCTCGTACTTCTAGAAAGAAATAGAGAGAAGAGGACAATAAGCAATGCCGTGCTTATGGACTTGAAAGGAGTGTCGATTATATTCTGATGGGCTTAGCCCATTATCCTCTCAAAGAACACAGTGTTTCGTGGAACACCATTTGGGAAACATGGGTCTTATTATCAAATTCATCAAAGTAAAGGAACAGAGGCCGCGGTGGCCGTACGGTCTACGGCGTACTTCTGCAGCCGCTTAATTGCTGGTTCGAATCCCGCGTGTTGGGTAGGTAAAGGCCTCTGAGACGGGTTGATCACTCGTTCAAAGGAGTCCTACCGGGTGTGTGTGTAATTGTGTTTGATCTAGAAACCTTAACAAAGAGGCGGCCTAGGCCCGATTTGGGTTGTTGCACCACAGGAAAATAAAAGTAACAGAGTAACAGAAATAATAGAATCAAGAAGTAATGCATGCATATGGTAACGAGACACACTCGTAACTAAGACGTGACTAAAACTACATACGAGATTGAATTCGAATTAATGTCATTCACACAATTAGTATATAATGGGATGAAATATGTAATGTACAGCAGGGGCTGTATAATTATAGTAATAGTTAGGCATCGTCAGATCTCACGGAAACTGGCCACCTTGGAGACAGGAAATAGGCGTCACAGTAGTATTAAAATAAATTAGGACTAGTTGGTATAGTGACTAGCCTACGGGCTGGAAGAACCGGAATTCGAATCCCGGCAGGGGCAACATTTCTCTTCTCCAAAATGTGCAGACCGGTTCTGTAGCCCACCCAGCCTCCTATTCAGTGGGTGCCGTGGGCTCTTTCTCAGGGCTAAAACGACAGGGTGTGAAGTTAACCACTCACTCCCACGTAGTGCCGATGTTCAGAATGAGTGGAGCTATACCTCTACTCCCCTACATGCCTTCAGTACTCGAAGACGACAACTTTAGCTAAGCTGGCTCAGGACATGCCTCACTAGCGGTCTCTGTTTAATCAGCTTCACTGGAGACGGTTAATTGACGTGACTGTAAGCATCGAATGAGAAAAAAACAGGGTGATTTCATTTCATTTCATTCCTTGTTTCTTCCATTGTTTTCCGACGCCGGGCTGAATAAACTGGCTATAATAACAGCCCTTCTGATTCGTATTCGGGAGATGCCCGGTTCGAAACTCGGCCGGAAAAACAACTTTAAAACTCAGGTTTTCGTACTTATCCTCACTTCCTCCAGCAAATTCCAAGACAGTATCTTAAATACGCACCACCACTTCCTACCATATCCTCGTCATTTCACTTTGTGTTCTGACGAAACTATCGACGCTCTGTTTACTCTTGACCCTTGAAAGATGGGACCGATAGGCTGTCTCGAAACGTCCGTAACTACCAACTTACGTGGTGGAACATCACAGAAGAGCGAAGGGCTCAACTATACCTCGGCCGAAGCCTGAAATCTCGCATTATCAGTTTTCCACCTCCATTCTCAACCATATAGCCTCTGCACTGAAACAACGTTGTTAAATAACCTAAGGAAGATAAAATGGGTTGGCAGCCATAGGATAAGTGCCGGACGGATTTTGAGTTAACTACTGTGTCCAGAATGGTCCTGGAGCTCATCCACCCTGTTCTCCAATGAATACCGAGGTCTTCCCACACGTAAAGTGGCCGGAGTGTAAAGCTACATCTCACATTTATCTAGTGTAGAGCTCTAGACGTCGTGAATATTTACCTCCACGCCCCCTCCACCTCTTCATAACTTTGTGCTGAGGCAGATACAGCAGATACAGTCGTAATAAGGCCATGACTCTGTCGTCAGAGTCTCCTTTGTTGAAACAGTATATCAAATTAAAGTTTTATGTTACAGGTAGGACAAGCTGCACGCGGCGGTGGGTGGAGCGATGAGGCTGGGCCTCGTGTTCTGCATCGCCGCCATATTGGCCAGTCACTCAGGTAGGAATGTGGGGCAGTGCACCGTTACGACCTCGCGTGCCTGCATCCCGACTGTTAACCCTGCACACTGAAGGTCTGCAGTTCCAGAAACATTTAAACTAATGAGGGCAGATATTTGATTTGAGAGAAAAAGAAAGGGTTTCTTATTCTAAGGCAGCAACATATTAGGGGGTTTCATAATAGGTTACGAGTAGAACTCATAAAGTCTATTTGTCCTACTGCAAAGACTTCTAGTTCTGCAGATCTGTTAGTATTCTGTACTGACTTCGAATAGTTGTATTAAACAGATTTCTTGTTTTGTATTTATTATTGCTGTTTGTTTTCTTTCCCTTTCTTTTTTAGAATATGCACGTACCACGTTAAATTTGACGGATGTAACTTTATAGTTCTGCATCGTCGCCATGTTTATAATAATAGAAACGGTGTTTCATAGGTGTATCTATCATCTTCCTCCGTACCCAATACACCTACCTAGCTCCAGTGGTCCACTAGCTATCGTCATCAAAGGGAAAGCTAAAAGTTTCCTACGTTTGCCATGCTATTTTATATTCTACAAAAACACTTCATCAAAAAAGTTGCATACCGTTCCGAGATCTATTACCATACATCATTTTAGGACCCTAAAGTATTGGTGTTATATCTTTCCCGCCTCAAAAGTGTGTGTGTCTACTGTGCTGCTATTACGGATTGCAGGAAATCAAAAAGTACAACTTTAGAGTGGATTTCAATGTAATGGCGTTCATATCAATTTTGGTGAAAATCGATCAAATTTTTCAAGCGTGTGGTTGGGTGGACACAATCATAGATAGCACGATGATCTCATGAGTTTAATTTCTTTCTTTTTTTTTTTTTAGGAAGATGAGTGAGCTAAACATATTCTCAAGAATAAATTTGTCCTACGGAGATACGTAAGAGAAATTTGGGCGGATAAATAACGAGGACATTCGTGATTTAGACACGTTACCCAGAATGTTTAGAATAGTAAAATCAAGGAGGTTACAAAGAGCTGGATATACTCAGGTGTGTCTAAAATGCTTGGACAAACTTCAAGAGTGAGATTTTCACATCACACCGAGAAAAATTTCGCATGTCCGGATTTTGAATTACTTGGAAGGTTACTTTCAACAATAAGTACCTTAATTATGTAACATTTTACTTACAGCTGACATAATACATTTACAATATACGTTCCTAATTTAATAACTGGTGAGTTCTTGTCTATCAAGTCACAATTCACAACAAATGCTCAAAATGTCCTCCACGTGACTAAATGCATGCATCTGATCATGGGCTGTCGTACCCTTTCAAAAGTCCCGGGGCGGTTGCGAATGGTTTTACAGGCATCAAAAATCGTTGGTGAAGTGTCTCTTCATTTTTAAAAGTGTTTGCGGTCATATATTGATACGAATTTTTTTTTACTTGTTTTGGTGTGGGGAAAACACATCTGAAGTTTTTCCAATCATTTTAGAGACATTCTGTATATATCCAATTTTTCAAGCCGAAAACATACTCTGTAGTATTCAGAGTGTGTTCCATTTAGTAACTATCTTCAGAAGCCTTTAACACAAAAAGTCACTCAAACATTCAGGGAACATTATTTTGTCTGACAACTGTCAACCGTAATTTATAAAACTTCGACGTGCAATGAACAACGTGTCTGTTAGATGTGACGCGTGTCTGTAAGCCGAAGAGAAATATTTCCAGCGCCTTCTCTAAATATGGTAAGTAAAAACCTACCACTAACTGCAGTACACTGTACGAAAAGGCGTGGACCCCGACCCACGGCAAATGGGAGCAGCAGCGAGAACTGCAATGCCTGCCGACATGGGAAACGGTCTGAGTGAAGTAGTGATACGAAATGTCAGATAAAAAAAGGTCCCTGTCTAAGAGTGCACGCGAAGATCGTTCACATCTTGAAACACGCTGAGTCCGCATTCTTTTTATGTTTATTTGCCGTGATTGGTATGTGGCTATCAAGTTTGCAATACAATATCTTAGCAAACACGCTATTCAGATTCATTGTTTGTTGTTATTCCCTACGTTTTCAGATGAGACTGTCGTGTATATATGTGCTGTCTTCAGTATTAACGATTAAAATAAAAGACTGGTTAGAGTAAAACGTTCATCCAGCCTACGACCACTAGCAACGCCTCCTGGCTACATTTCTATATCCAGACAGCACCACTGTTGGACAACGGGCCGAGTTACATCCAACGTCAGTAGGCTGTGTGTTGTCAAGTATGTTTTAACCCCGTGCGAAACCAAACGTTAAATTCAATGTCATGGGATCGAAATGTATGCAGGGGTACACATGCTAAAAACAGAGGGTTATATGCTATTGTATCTACGATGTATTATAATGGAACAACAGAATCTCTAACAACACAAGAAGCAGAATCAGAGATGTTAAATTGATCCACTGAAGACGGACATTCATCTCAATTACACATAAGACTTGGTCGTACCTCAGAGAGAACATTGTCTCCCTTCAAGACCAGCTGTTTAATGACATTAAGGGAATCATCGGTATTTGTTGTGAGAATGACATAAAGCATAAATACTCTACGTCAAAATGCAGAGCTTCTTAATGTTAAAACAGGTGGTGCATATAATTACCACTCCACTTTAAATGGTTAATGACAAGCAGAAGAAATTATTGGCTACTGAAATGGGTTTCTGGTGGATATGCTTACGAAAGACGCTCCAGGACAAAGTACGGAAAGATGTAATTAGAGAGGATGAAAGAAGCGACGATAGCAGATCAAATAGATGGACAACGACAGATACTGTATGGTTGTCTTCGACGTATAAGGCAGCAGCGTTTATACCCACAGGCACTGGAGTGCAGCCCAGTGGGACGCTGAAGAGGCAGACCACGACGAATATGGAGTGAAGGCACCTCGTACCATGGAATTAATGGCAGAACGTGGCCTGGCATACGTGCATGTAGGAAATAGAGAAAGATGGAAATTTGGTGGGAAGAACTCGTAAGGAGAAGCCTCGAATGATGATGACGATGATGATGACGACGATGATACAATCAAACTTACAGTTTCCGTTTTATTACAATGTGCTGTAATTTAAGTTTCTTCTATAATGTAGCAGTAAAATGAATTCGTAATTTGAAAATTACTGTCTTCTGGGACGTGATGCCTGTCCTTTGGTAGACATGTACCAGTGTTTCGGAGGAAGATGCTGCCTCAATCCTCATGACATATGAGCAGAGAAGATGGAGGCAGCAGTTTCCTCCGGAACGTTGGTATATACGCGTAGCTACCGACTACATGTCTTGTCCCAGCTGACTAGCAATATTCAGCCATCGCCACTGGAATCCCAAACCTAAAAACACATAACTTATTCCGATGAAATTTGTATCGCATGCTTTAATGATGGTATGCATCCTTGTATTCCGGTTTTAGAGGTCTTCCCTTCATTTTAGAAGGAAACTCACAACCATAACCTGCACTACTGATTTTAATGATACGCATCTTTGTTACAAATATTAAATTAAACATTAAAATAAAAAACACACATAAAACGTATCCAATTGTTGTAAAGAACACGGATCTACAAACCTAATTTGACCCTACTTCCAGCTGCAAGAGAATCCATTAATATGGGAGTTCACGTATTTTCAGCGTTTTGTTACAATGGAAATCAAGTCACCAAACACTTAAGGCCCGGTATCACAGAACTAATTCTGCCTTGAGGCAGGCCATAGGTCTCAGAAAACTAAGATGAAAATTCAAAGTAAAAACTGCGAATGAGGCGGTGCTGCCCTTCTTGACTAAAAGAAAAGTTGGTGTAATAATTTAGCCTAATTTGTGCTCAAGAGGTACGCGATGCGGAACTCAGCCGGAATACCCAATAGGAGTTTATCTGATGTCTACCTCAGCAGGTATCGAGCGGAATTCCGGGAATAGTAAGCATGTCCTGCAATATTCCAGTACCGCCTCCTACCAAATTCTTCCCAACTAACAGCCAATAATCATTTTCCATCTTATTTGGTAAAAGGTAAAGTTCTCCCTAGAACAGACCATGAAGGCCCAGAGGGGGAGTAGAGGTATAGCTCTACTCTTTCTTTAACCCTGTCACTAGATGAGGGTGGGTGGTCAACTCCACGCCCCGGCCGCTTTACCCTCGGGAAAGAGACCCGGTGTCCATTGTATAGGAGGCTGGGTGGGACCCAGGGCCGGTCTGGACGGGTGCGGAAAATCTCGCCCCCACCGGGATTCGATCCCCGGACCGTCCAACCCGTAGCGAGTCGCTATACCGACTACACTATCCCGGCCCACGCCCATCTTATTTGACGCTGTATAAATACAGATGTTGGAACGAGACCGTTGGTGATTCGCCCTATCAGTATTTGGCTATAACACTGCATGTATGATTTGTAATGGCAAACATCAAGAAAAAGGGGGAATGTATTGGCCTACCCGTCTTTTCCAAAAGCGTTCTTTGCTGTTTTGCATCCTTCAGCAGCTCTGATGCTACAAATGTGTTGCCAATCCACGCGCACCATAAGTTCCACACTACGCAGAATCAAATCAAAGAGTAAAGTATAGGTAAAATTGTCCCTGTGCACGCCATGAAAACATATGGAGGAGTTTGTTTCTGTGTCGTTAAACATACTCAGTAGCGAAGAATGTTTCGAATATAATTCTCATACCGAAATTGGAGCTGTAGGTTACATCACATACCAACTTTTCGTGCGATGAGCAGTTTTTGAAAAATCGACAAAATTTGTTTATGATTTCATGTAGGCGTGAGTGACAATATGTTTTACATTGGGCAAATTAAAATCAAAATTAAATTAACCAAGAAACTCTTGGTATATACCCAAATACAAAGTTTGATTGAAATTCTTTCAATCAGTTTCGCAAATGCAGTACACGGCAGACGGACGGACACGATTTCCTCTCTGTGCAAAGAATGCGTAGAAGAGCTTCGAAAGAGAGAGATTGCGAAAAGATACGGGGATGTAATATAGCCATGAGGAAGCAATGCCCTTTTATACCATGCAGTAATATCACATGAATATATTTCATTTATTTAACGCAACTTTCTAAGCTGCATAGGTCATAATGAGAATTGAAAACGATGCGGGAAGTAGCGGTCAAGACCTCAGTCAAGGTACCATTCGGACACTTATCTGGAACCAATGAAGAATACCATGTAAAGCCTGGAGGCTCGAGATCTGGACCTGCGGTACAGTCTGTCGTGATCTGCGGGGCGTGGCTCTTGAAAACCAAAGCTGAATGGGTACCGAGACCACCTTCCCGGGGTAAAGCAACCGGAGCGTAAAGGTGAATTCTCACGTGCATCTAGTGGCAACGTTAAGAATGCGTGCAGCTATACCTACACTCCCACGCTCATATGCATGGCTTATCGTATAGTTGGAACGTCATTAAATCACTGTAACTACCGCAGAATAGTGCAGCCACCAAAATGCACATACAACAGCGACTAAGCCACCGAACCCGGCCTCTCAAACAGTATACAAAAATGATTTTACTCGCACCCTGTTCCTACACATCTCATTCCTAAATCCAGAACACAATCATTACCACCTTACACACACCACTCCGTATATCTCGTCCCTTTTAACCACAGACGTGTAAATAACCCTGAAAACGACAGAACCTGCATGGACTCGTACCACCGATTTTTTAATCCAGAAGCATAGACACCAACCAACAGACTACAGAAGTGACCTACTAAGCGGAATTTCGGATTACATTCATAAAAAACACTGTGATATATAACCCATACCACAGATAATATGACATGAATTACACAACAGATACGCATAAACACTGACCCTTCAACGAACCCCTATATCGTAATATTTTTTTAAACGTCCATTTCTTGCTACGCCAGCGTATATGGGCTAATCGCAGCAATAAAACATGGCGGCTTCGTCCGCAAGTGTACTCAAATGTTCACAACACGGTTATCAAAAGTTCGAGTAAGGAGAACAGTGGCATAACTAATCTTTGATCCCAAATTTCGAAAAATTTTAATTTCACTGTTCAAGTGCACTTATGGACAAGATGTAACGTTACTGGCATATTTTACATGTTATAACATAGTAAACCACTTCATTTTACATGCATATTTCTTGTAAATTAATTGAACTGGGTATGAGTTATATCGTGGTTTTATTACCTGAAAAAAAACTTTCTCGATAGCAAAATGGATAACCGGCACCGCTATCGCCGTGTAACTACGCATGCATACTACTGCAGCAGCTAACGTTACCTTGTTTTGATATAGAATCCGCATCGCACGGCTCGTGTTACCAACACGTGACTGACCGGAGGTTAGGCCAGAATCATCCTTTACTTTCATTCGTATTAAAGATAGTCGACATTACATAACTAACACCGAACTGTCATTATTTTCAGTGAGGTTACTCTGGCTTCTTACTTAACTGTCACCAATAAATCGACTATTTGAGCACTTTTACATTCCACACCGAATTCACCACGCTAACAACACTTCGTACGTATGCTCGCCATTTGTGTACAGACACTGATCATCTTTATGCATAAATACAACCCAGTAGAAACAGCCATGACCAGAGATTAATGACCTATCGACGAGAATCGAAGAATAACAGACTACATATCTATGCTACTGACATCTTTTGACCAAATTATTGATACAAAAACCATCAACGGTAACCCAGATCAGAAAGTGATGTGCCTCGTTGGCTCAATGGGTCCGCGGATGGGTAAAAGGATGGCTTACAAAAAACCCATTGAATTCAGGCGTTTTACCGTCAAATAATACTGTCATTTTCTTTACCGATCATTCCATTATTCCCAGCATTTCTTGGAACAATGGCTCATTATGAAAAGGACCATGCTTCGGCGAACTATTGAGGGTATGCAAATGACGAAGCTGTTTATATTGAACTAAAACACGTAAATGCATTCTGTAGGCAAAGTGTAGATTTTTTGGATGTTAAAACATGGAGCTACTACAGAAAGTAACGACTAGGCTCTAAAGGGCTTACTTGAAAAGGCTGAAGGTGTTAGCTTTCAGCTTCGTATAATGTGGAGTTTATATTCGACAGGTACGAACTGCAGTAAAACTCACCCGATATTTGGCGTAGACTCTCAAATACCAGATTTCATCAAAATCCGGTTTGCTATTAAGAGAGAAGAAATATCGTGCCGGGCGCCTGCAGTAATGACGTGGGCCGTACAATAGTGGCAGCCTAATGACCTTGGCAGCATTCCTAATGTTTGAGTCATCATCACTATGAAGACGTAATCAGGACACTTGTGAGAAGTGCCCGGGGTGTGGGTCAAGAGGTCAGCCTACGCAGCCTAACCTCAACTGGAGCACCCAATCCACATCATATCAACCTACTTCGTAAAATCCACGGTCATGTTGTCCTCCTGTCTTCTCAGTCATCCAAGTACCAAATTTTCTAGCCGTCTTTGTACCCATTCCTCTTTCGTAGATGGACCCTGTGCTGATCTGCCTCAAATCAGTCAAAACTCAACAGCATACTACTTTAAGAAATACTTTAATACTTCCTTCCCGTCTGTGCCCAATTCCCCCCGAATTGCCGTGTTTTGAGGGTCTGAAGAAACGTGTGCATGTATTTCCCGCACGACCAGACTACGTGCTGGCCAAACGAGGATTCATGTTTCGATCTTGTTGTCCTTCAGAGCGATCAGGCCGGCTCTGGAGCACAGCCAGCCCCCTATTCAGTTGGTACTGATGGCTGTTTTCTCGGCGGTAAAACGGACGCAGCGTGAAGCTGACCGCTCTCCCCATATGCCTTTATGGCCTCTTATATGGACAAATTTTCTTCACGTGCTACAATCCTTGTCCATCAATTTTCATTTAATATTTTGTGAATAATACATATTACGAAGCTTGTCACTGTGTTACTGCGCACACCCGTTTTCTCACATCCAAATAACCTTCCTAGCACAGTGCTTTACATTTTACACAAGCACAGCACACTTCAACTCGCGGCACGACGGTCATTTACAAAGCATATGACTAACCACTGGCACAAGAATAACCCACTGAGAACAGTTTCCATGCGTAAGTAGCATTAGTCTTATATTGTAAGAGATCCTCGTTCCAGCCTCCTTGACCACTGACGTAAGCGTCCTTGATGCCTCACCGGCCACATGAGCAGTAAGACGGTCTCGGGAGTCGATCCGTGGTATTGTCCTATATATATGGTGCTTGTAAAATATCTGAACAATTCACTCAGTACAGGATTCGAAATTACAACGTCGCGAATTCAGCTGTTTTTATTCAAGGTCATGTCAAGGAAGTCCAGTTTTCCAAGGTTGCACTGACCTCCGCAGGTGCTGTAGCCCAGTGGCCTAGGTATAATGCCTGCCTACATCCTTCATCTTCATCACCTGCTTTTTGTCCTTCATTTCTTTGTTTTTTTTTTCTCGCCCTTCGTTCATACATTTCACTCATTTCTTTGCTGTTTGTTTTTTCCTCAGTTCATTATAATTTTGTTTCATAATCACTTTGATTCTTTATAGCTACTTTTTCCTTAATTTCTTCTTCCCTTTTCTTACCTCTTAGCGATTGTTTCTTTCACTGTTTTTCCCCCCTTTACTTTACTGTCTTCGGTTGTTTCATCACATTACTTCCATTTCATTTCCCTCCCTATTTCCATTATTTGGTCCCTGTATTTGGTTATTGTTCGTAGTTAGATTACTGCTTTTTCTTTCCCTTCAGCCATCTCTGTTTACTTATTACCTTTTCTTTATTAACTTGTTTCTTTCTTCCTATTTCCCTTGAGCTCCTTTCTTCTCACTGTTTTTGTTTTCGTCTGTCATTGTGGCAGTGTAGTATTTTCTAAAATCAACACACATTACTTCCCTCTGCTTCTGTCTTGTCTCAGTATTTATTACCTAGGGATACCTGTCCTGTATTCCGTATTACGCAACCTTCACATGTGATCAGGTTTAGATAAATCTGAAATTAATGCAGCTCAAAACACTGTCCCAGATTTTCTTGCCTAACCTCACTTGGGGATCTCTCAGTGCAAACCGACGGCCGTATTAAAAGGTACGTAGTAATAATGTTTAAAAGTAAATTTATTTTACCTTATACTGTTATGTTTATTTGCTTTTTATCACAGTAAAATATTATTTCGTTTCTAAATAAAAAAATATAACATTTATTAGAGTTCCAATTAAATGCCATTTTGGTTACTCTCTTCCTCCCAAAAAGAGGAGGTCAATGAATAAGAGGATTCAGAGAAGAAAATGTCTCGGATCTTGACAGGTTTGGGAACAAGAAAGGACCCGTGTTTGAGGAATGCGTGGATATTGAAAATTTAATTGGAAACTCGTGCAGGAGAATTTTCAGTGATTTTAGTAGCCACTTTAAACGGATGCTGTGTACCTAAATGAGTTTTTTGGCATTTAAATTATTAATGAAGGATGTAGCCGCGCTTTAGAGTTTGTTAGGGTGGAAGTTGTCAAGTCTAATAATAATGTAGGAGTGTCCAAACATAAGCCGAGACATGGCCCCAGTAACTTCGCCGCTTTGGTGTGAAGTATCGAAAATTGTTTCAGCACAGATCGGGATGCGTCATGCACCTGTATGTGAAACTGTACTCCAGTATTTTACATTCACTTTTATTTTATTTTTTATTTTATTTTAATTTATTTATTTTATTACATTTCATTCCTAGGAAATTACTCGTACATATCTGTAGAAATTTTAACACTAAAACAAATGATTTCAGACTGTGCGAGTATTTATGCGACATTTCAAGCTTCCGCCGCGGTGTAGTTGAGGCCTTCACTCTTGTTGGATGTTACGTGGTATATGTTGGTAGTTGGTTACCGACCCTTGAACATGGGACCGATAGTTTATCCCGCAGAGTCAGTAACCAACTGCCAGCTTATCCCGCGGAACATCCCAGAGGAGCGAAAGCCTCGCGACTTTCTTTTTTTCAGCGGTGTAGCTGAGGTTTCAGTTCTTCTGGAATATGACGCCACGTCACTGGCAATCTGTTCCCATCTTTTCGATACAGCTACATTGTCCGCCGGCAACTAATTACCCATTGACACGGTGTCATATCCCAGCAGAATGGAAACCTCAAGTTTCACACTACAAGTATGTCTGGTTTCTTTGCTACGCATTTTTGCTCTGTAAAGGAGAGTCTTTCGTATCTTATATTTTATGAAGGAACTCTCGCACTTCCGCCTTTGTACTTGGGCGGTGCCATATCTCTTATAAAAGACTGGGGGCTTCTCCCTGGACAGTCATGGTTCAGCTGCAGCCGTGCAGCACACGAGGCAGAAAACAGTTGCAGTCCGACAAGGCTAGACAGTCTTCATGTTTGACTCCGTTTAACGACGTCTTGTCAAACGCTGGTGCAGTCAAACCGGTGTATGAAAGGGACCTGGAAGGGAAATGTTTTGGTTATTAGTGGACATTTTTAGGGCATGTTTCCGGGTCTTACTATAAGCTACACACATCCTGATAACTTTGAATGATGATTGATTATTCATTTTTATTTTACATATTTGTAGGAGTCTTCTTCCTGATATTTGTGTTAATGAGTGGAAATGTTTTTGCTGCAATGAGATGGTAAAAGTTGCGAATTTCTGGTCTAATTTCTCTACAGATGGTAATTTATTATATTCAATTCTGTGAAATTTAACATGTTCTGTAATATTCGTCTCGTATGTTCCTCTGGTCTCTTGCACGACAGTAAGAACTATTCAGCTGTGCTGTTAATGAAATATGTCATGTACAAAATGAAATCGTATACTTCAGTATAGGCGGTGTAGGTATGTATTTATTTATAAATATAAAGTTTACTGACTTCTGGGATGTGGCATCGTGTAGTCTATAAGTGTACCAACTGTGTAAGGGAACCTTCGTCTTCTGTCATCAGGCGACGCCTGTCACCTTCAAATACTTGCGCCTCTGTCAGAAACGTAACCTCGAAATCTGAAACAAATGATGAATTATTGGACATTTTAAACGCGCATGTACTTTTCAGATTCGACGTGTGCGATTTTATTGGTTTCTTTGACCTTTTGAAACCTGGGCTTTATGCAAGTACGTCCAGTTCAAGCTTATCATTCTGTGCGATGTGACGCCGCGTGATTTGTTAAGATAGGATAAGATAACTGTGGCACGTCTCTCTATAAAACTGCACGTTGCCAAATCCCAGACTCAGTTCTCAACCAATTAATGCTGATTCGGAAAATGATTGCTGTTAATTCCGAAAATGTTACGAAACTTAAGAGTTTAAGCAAAGCGCTTGGCGCTGTATGTTACAACGCTAAAGCACAGAGGAAGTGCCGTTCTGTAAGGGGTTAACAGCGCCTTCAGGAATTGAAATCGGACTTATGTAGCGTCGAATAATGTGCCATATAGTGAAAAACTAATTGAAAGTTTGTGGTCCTAGTGAGGTGCTCTCCTGGTACTGTATGTGCTTGAAGGTATTACTGAATAAATCCCGGTGATTTATAAAAAAAACATCTTCAGCCCGAGATTTGAAACCGAGATATCCTGAATAAGAAGCAGGACTGCTACTCACTTAGCCGCGACATTCGGTACAATTTAGTGTCTTAATATTTAAAAATACGCTGTACCCTGTTTAGCCAAGGAAAGTTGCATTTTTAAGCAAGAATCAGTAGCGGCCTGTAGCACAAATAAGAATCAGGGAAAAATAATTTCAATGAAAGCTAAGGACTCGAGTATTTCAGCCAATCTGTAGTGCTTACCGAAATCTGCGTGGCATTCCTTGATCAAAACTGATTTAGACAAACTCTAACAACTTCCCAGACAGCTTTAATAACCAGTTTAATTTCGAGCAACCTTTTAAAAGCTGTCATGCATCTTTTGTTACAAATTCATTCTTTAATAGTACACAATTTTTTTAACGGGTTAAAACATTTTAAATATATTTGTGTTAATATCTGTCAAAATAAATATTCCCACACACCAATAGAGAGATAAGCAACGTAAGAAACCCAGTTGAACTAGTATGCAACTTTCCTTGTTACACCCCCTCGGCACGTTGAGCCACAGGGTCAATGAGGGGGACCTGAAACAAAACAATCAAAATATATTAGAGTACCTGAAAGAGAAAACTGTGATTAGTAAATTGATTGAGGACGAAATGAATCTGTTAATGTAGATGTCGAGAATCCTGAAGATTCTTCACTAATTTAGTGTCCTCGTGTTCTAACGCAGGCTGCAGCTGATCCAGCATATCCTAACGAATGGCCTGTTTCCCCCCTCCCCAACACGCAGTCCTACAATATTTTGAATTTATTAAAAAAAAAAAAAGCAATGGAAGAGGTGCAGCTTGCCAGTTCCAAACAATGCTTCAAAGTGCATTGAGGTTTAAAAAAAAAGTTTGAAGCGATATCTGGTACAGGTGCAGTGACGTATCATCTTGCTGCTGACAACCTGATGGTTTACAACATGAAACAATTCAAACAGAACATTAGAGTACCAAACAGAAAAATGAAAAAGTAACTAGAAAAAAACTGACAAGTCTCTCTGAAACAAATACAAAATATAAGCACATTGTAGTGTGGGAATGCTGATGAGGAAACCGGAAGGAAATAGACCACTTGGAAGACCTGAGCGTAGATGGGAGGATAATATTAAAATGTATCTTAAAGAAGAAGGATGGAAAGACATGGACTGGCTTCATGTGACTCAGGATGGGGAAAATTTGCTGGCTCTTCAACACGGTAATGAAATTTTGTGTTATAAAAAATGCGGGGAATTTCTTAACCAGCTGAGAGGTACTGATTCTCAAGGACTTTGGTTCATTGGAGCTAGTGAGAGATTATGATATTTCGTCTGACTTCCTTCTTCGCTATTTTCCATTCGCTGAATACAGATAATCAAACCTGAAACATTTCAATCAGAACATATTAGAATACCTGAAAGGGAAGAGCGTAGTTATCAAACATTTGAGGACTTTTAAGTAAAATGTATCTATAATGTCAATAAGTCCTCGGATTCTAATGCAGGCTGCAACTGATCCTGGACATCCTATCAAATGGCCTAATCCCCCCATCCCTATAAAAGTTTGAGTTTCAACTAAACAGAAGATAAATTTTAAATATATTGTGGAAGAGCTGCAGCCTGTTCTTCCAAATGAATTCTCCAAATGTCCTAAATATCCAGATTAGTTGGAGTTCGGTGAAGATTTTGCAAATTAGTTTCTTAGTGAGGAAAGATTATAGGCTATCTTCTTTCATAGCCAGTATATTTTTAAACTTTATAAGCATGGGTTTGTAAAGAAACCGATGCATATTGGCATTGTTGGCTCACGTAATGTCCTGTAACATTTGGAGCAGTTTCTGATCACGTCCAGACGACGCAGTATTTCCCCCCACCCAGAACGCAAACCTAACATGAACGAAACAGAAACGACTCCATAATGTTCGGTGCACTCCGCTCACCACCTCCGGCTGCCAATGTAAACCGGGCGAGTTCCAGCCCAGTGTTTTCAGTGTCTTGGTGTTTGGTGGCTCTTGGGAAATGTTTTCTTCGACCTATTAACTACTGCATGTGTTAATGTGGAGAGCGGGCTGCTTCACTCCAGGAGCTAAGGGAAGAATTGAATGCACACACCATTTACCAGCGTAGATGCCCGCCCGTCTGGTGTGGCAGTCATCGACAGTCAATGTAAGGATCGTTACGACAATGACGAATTTTTAAGTAATTTAAAAATCCGTTGTATAACAAAATGTTGCTTGATTTTACAGCAATTTTTGTCATGGGAAGGCATCTACCTTACGCTACGTTAAACTATATAGGTTTAGAATGTCACGCTACTTCGTCGCTTGAAGAACAAGCAGACAAATTTACACGTGTAAACTCTACTCCCTGGTGCGTGCCAATCAATTCTGACAGGAAGAGGTCACCATTTACACACTGTGCTAGCCTCGAAATTGTAGAGGTTTTTGATGACTAAAATCGCGAGAAACGTAATTTACGTTTTAAGTGTGCTATAATTGTCTTTCGTCATTACTTTCTGTGGAATTTATGTTTCCACAAAACATTTGAACATACTGTAAATACGACAATTAACAAAATTTTCGTAGTTATAAGTGCATGATACTCAGATTGTTGTCAAATGAGTATCGCTACAAGAAACATGTCTCTAGAACAAGAGCGGTGTTTACTTTGACGATCAATTTTGTGTGTCTCTCTGCGACCTCTCCAAATGCTGCCTTCCGTCCGTCACTGGCTGAAACATACGGGTATCAAGTTTTTTGCAGCCTGCCGGAGCACTACGCTACCAGCGTGGCCCTGCACACTGGCACGGTACTATATTTAAAACAATTGCCTGCCTAACCTCACAAGAACCTATCATCGACGCCGATCGCCGAAATTGGCGGGGGGGGGGGGGTGAAGAAGATGAACACAGCAATACACAAAATCATTGAACACTTTCTTAAATATGTAGTAACTCCTCTGAAATTCAGGCTGCCAACTTGACGCTTACGTACTACAAAACCCTACGACTCTACGGCATTCCAGACACCATCTGATATAGTGTGGTTTGTGCAATCTAAATGATTCAGCCAGCGACCCTTAATGACCGGAAAGCAACGGGGGCCAATAAAACGGCCACCTACTTTAACCGGGATGTCTTGTTGCTAGTGATGCTGATGTTGAAGCAGTTGCTGAAGTCGGTGTTGAAGCTTTAAGTGTTGATTCTGATGTTGAAGTTTGTGAAACCGATGTTGAAGTCTGCAGTTGTGGTTCTTGAAGTTCACAATTAGCACAACACTTTGAGACATCCATAACGCCACTTAACGGGAATTTTTGTATTAGCTTTTAACTTGCATCACTACACTGATTTTTCATTCTGAACCATTTCTTTACTCAACACATAACACACTAAATGAAGCACAATTTCCCTACAACCATGGATCACTGTGTTCGGAAAGCAGATCACTTATTCTTCTGTAAACACTCACTACATTCTTGTTTCACTCATTGCACTGATATCCTACTAAACATAATTCCACGCCTTCTTTTCAAGAACTTCTTTCAACTTGAATTTCATATTTAGAATGGTTGTATTTTTTTAATTATAGACTTTGAAATGTGTATGGACTTCGTTAGTTTCATGTATGTACGAACTTACTGCCTACCTAAACACAGAAATTAATTTCAAACAAAAAGAAGACTGTTTAAAATATAATACCACGAACAAGAATTTAACCTGAAAAGATTTTCCGGTATCTTCCAAAAAATTAACTAAACTGCAGTAAACGAAGAAATCTTATGCTGTATATGCACCATATTGCACTGTTTAAAAACATTTTCAAAGCGCGTGTGTTGTATTACTGCATGCTTTTATTAAAACACTGACACATGTGTCGCACCTTTTGAAAGGTACAAGTCTAAGATTTAAACTTCACTTTATATTCACCGTGCATCTTTTTATAGTTGAATTATTTGTATCAATAAATGCACTAAGACAGTTTTTTCACTGTTTTCTTTACTATAATTTTACAAAATTTTATACGATGTGGTAACAAATACTGACTCACTGTTATGACGTAACCAATAATTGGTCTATGTAAAAACTCACTTAAAATACCCACTGATGATGGCAGAATAACTGCCGAAATGCGTATTGGGGCATCCTTATAATAAAGAAAACAGTGAAAAAACTGTCTTAGTGCATTTGTTGGTACAAATAATTCATCTAAGATTTAAATTTGGTCGAGTGATTGCAGCCTCCTCTCACCGGAACAAATAAATGTTTGGGATCTGCGCTCTTCTGGGATATTACGCGGCGTCGTGTGGTAATTGTTTGCACACGTTTCGGGACAACGTATCGGTCCCATCACCGAATTCTTAAACTATTTTTATATTACCGTGATAAATGTTGGTCAGCCTACACTAACATCGTTTGACGTCTATGCCTTCATGCCTGGTCAAACGAAACGTTCAACAATACTTTACCGATGTCAGGCCACATTGAAATAAATGGCTCAGATTTTTGTTGAGCAAACATTTTCACATCCGTTTAACGTATGAACTGTTACAAGGATCTGTTAGCTTTCCAAGCATTATTCAGCTGCATGCATTTACGCGCATCACAGTGGCGATAGCCTGCAATTGCAACTATAAACGTAATCATCTTATTGCCATCGTCCTTTATTTACACAAATTTTCAAAGTTAATCATTATAAAATCCACGTATATTTCGGTCGCGAATTTGGTCCGTGATTTTTTATTTTTTCAGTCGGTATAGCGACTCGCTACGAGCTGGACGGTCCGGGGATCGAATCCCGGTGGGGGCGAGATTTTCAGCACCCGTCCAGAGCGGCCCTGGGGCCTATCCAGCCTCCTGTACAATGGGTACCGGGTCATTCTAGTGGGTAAAGCGGCCGGGACGTGGCGTTGACTACCCACCCCCATCTAGCGCCGAGGTTAAAGATAGTGTAGAGCTATACCTCTACTCCCCCTCTGGGCCTTCATGGTCTGTTCTAGGGTGAACTTTACTTTACCTTTACTCGTATGTATTTTTTCTACCCTTTCAACCATGAGTTTTGTATAAATTGTGTTTCCGTTTTCAGTTCTTACCCCACAGTAAACACACTGCCTCTCCATTACGAAAAAGGAAATAATCGCTACTTATTCTGGGAATTACACAAGACTCAAATACGTCGTGAGACCAAAATTTTTTTACTTTTAAAGCATTCGGCACATTAGAAGTCACTGTGCCTATATGATTATGTGATATGGTGTTTGTATTTGTTGTATAATGCGGCATATGGGGGAACTGTATGGATCATCAGACGATAGCTGCCGGCCATGCATCATGTACTGGAAAATATGTCTCAACTTCTCAGTCACATTCGTGTAGTATTCATTCATGCATTCATTTATTCATCCATCCCTTCATCCAACCATCAGAGGCACACGACACAGAAAGCCTACGAAGGTGTGTTAGTATATATCTAACATGTGTAAACATCTTGGTGAACCATACAGTACACACATGGCCGCTTTATATTGGACTGAATTTTCAATACGCCGTAGTCACAAGAATGGAAAACAGAACCACCAACAAGTATTTGTATCAAATAATGTGAAAGTTTTTTTGTGGGGTAATATTTATATACTTTCTGCACATTTTATGCGGAAACGTATTGAAACCGATGCGTTCTGTACTACTATAAATTCAGTTAAACATATCAGTTCTGAATTTTAATTGCAGGGAAGACTCAACATCCAGAACACAGATACAATAAAATTGTATTTTTTACTATTTATGATGCTCCCTTTTAACTACACTGCAAGATCAAATGCTGTCTTTCTTTGTCTACAGGCTACATTGTCCATCATACTTTGATGGGAGGGAGGCAGGGCGGGCGGTTGTAGATATCTTATAGTGGTAACTTTATGACGTGTATGTAAATAAACTTGAGCAGTTAGCTAAAATCATTTTCGAATAAAATACAGCGCCATGTGAGGCAGACTGCTACATTTTAATATTCAGATGCGAATTGTGAAAGCACGTGGGCAATGTAATTTAATTTTTTTAGAATAAATATTTATATTTAAAACGCGACGCTTTATAAAGAATGCCACGATTTAAAGGTTTATTTCGAATTGAAATATTGTAAATTAGATTTAGGGAGGTATTAAACGAAATTTCACTCTATCTTTTTGAATCTTTACATACTTTGTATATGGATATACGAGTATACAAACTGGTTTCTTTGACTGAAATATTATAAAGGTTTGTTATAGGGCTTTATAAAAAAATATGAGTTTCAAATACCAAAGTGTAATTACGGAGAACACTTACACTGCTGTCCCACTTGACCACAGCCCTGACCGATACACAAACAGCTCTCAATACTGACTTAAAACAGAGGCAGGGTAGTCGAGTTATATAACAACTGAAACCTTATGTCACGTGATAACCTATCGGACATTTTCTGTACTATTATCATTAATTTAATTTTGCTTAAATATACTATTTACTTGTCCCTGTTTTAACTATAAATTTTATTATTACGTTTATTAAAATTAGGATTTTATTTTATATTAATTTTTGTTTTTCTACTGATTATTATTTTCATTTGCCTTGTAACTAAATACGCAATACTTCTTACAGTATGAACCAAAAATAAATGCTCCATACGACCTTTAATCTTTTTTTGGCATATAGTTACGCGACGCTTTATTTATTTATCTAATTATTTATTTATTACTTGTTTTAGTAACCCTTTCAGCAGCATAGAGTATTTACGGTTGAGACGCTATGCCACCTGATTTTATTTACCGAAAAGTGGAAGTTATGGGGATAACATTTACGATAGGTGACGTATGCAATGCTGGCCGTAGGCTGCAGACCCACAGGCCATTCTTACGGGATGCTATGGATCAGACTGACGAATATTATGAAATAATATATTTGAAAAAATAGACACTCAGCTTGCCTTACAAAGGGGTACCTTCAAAACTGAGAAGCGATAATGCTATATTTTTACCACCTGCAGCCATGCTGTTAATTTCTGCATTTGATGGGGTAGTTAGTTCACTAAGCAGGGTGTAGAGGCACGGTTTAATGTCGCGTAGTTTTAACTAACCCCAGACAGCAGAATCTTTCTTGAGAAGCATACAGCGCTCGGTTGGCCAAGAAAATAATTACATTTACGGAATCCGAAGTTTCAAAGGGATAGCCACCGGTCCTCGTATAAAATTTAATTTCTCAATATAGGTTTTTAGGCTTTGATGATGGTTGCTCTTAAAATGATAGCTGTCTTTTACAGCCTCCATCTTCCGGGTAACTGAATTGTTTCAAGTGCATACTGAAGATATGCGGTGTACTAAAGTGAACCAGTTCAGTCACCTATAAGGTTTATAAGATTTGGGGTTTTCACAGCCGTGCGGAGTCATATTATGGCCTTCGGGGCTGTGGCACGGGTATGTGGTAGGCAGGTACCAACGTTTCCGCGGATATGTCCTCGAGATGGAGACGGAAGATTTTTCCGAAGCGTTGGTTTTTAACTGAATTTTGACGCAACTGAACGCCCGGAAGGAGAATTATTGCCGTAATTCTTTATCCAATGTTCAACCTCACTTAAATTTTCTAAGTTTACAGAGGGACATACTCAGGACCTATCTTATATTTAAGGAGGAAAAGGGGTCGCACATCTCTTGCCTGTTTGACATCAGTGCCTTTGAAGAAAGAGTCAGAATATCGCCCCGTCACTCATTTAAGCCATCCTCAATCGCCCTGGCTTATCCCTGCTTATAGGCTTATAGTGGCGGAGACTATCAGAGTGGTCATTTCGGAGAGCTACGTGAATTACATTTAAGGGACCAAAACATTGAAATGAATGCAGAAGTTGGTTGCTTGTGCTGTCCACCCAGCACCGAATGTTGGGCAAAATACGCATTGTTGAACTGCAGAAAAACGACGATGTGACGGCGTTAGCGGGGGTGATTGAGGATCAACATGGGGAAATCACCCTTACTCCTATTCTCAGCGCCCGGACATTCAAAAGCTGGGTCATGTCCGAAGCCGAAAGCTCGCGACTCAATAGGCATCTGATGAATTTCCGGACTTCTGAGAGGTGTGCTACGTGTTTTGAGAATCAGTGGCCTAGTGGAATAACAAGGACATGGCAGCAGATTAAAAACATAGAATTATCTGCTGGTATTTGCAGGGACTGGATATGTTTCAGTAATGTAGACTATTATGTCACACGGAAAAGTCATTAACAGTCTCTTCAGTCCATCATTGCAGCTTTCTGATAATATTGTGCGTGTGCACCTATTCTACAGTGATCATATACAATAGAAGAGATTTAAAATGCGCACAGCAGAGCACATATTTTTTGTCAAAACCTCAATTTTTATGGTCATATGTTTCTTGTGATTGCAAATCTCTGTATACGCTATGAGTCAAGTAATGTCATGAAGGACTACAAACAACATCAGAATACCACACCAAATTTGACCATATTTAAGAGCAGATTAAATGCTTGTTCCCTCCAAGTTCATTATTTTATATATTTCCATTTTCTTCTAGAAACAGAGTAATCAAAACACACAAAACTGTAATTTTCCCTGTCATCATATAAGGGTGTGAAACTTGGTATGTTACATTAACAGAAGAACATTGCTGGGGTGTACTCAAGAACGGGGCTGTGTGAAACATAGCTGGGCCTAAGAGGGAGGAAAGAACAGGAAGCTGGAGGACAAAATTGTGAGCAGCTTAATGATATGTACTCATTGCCACATCATATTAGGGTGATCAAATCAAGGAAGATAAGATGGGCAGGGAATGTGGCAGGTATGGGAGAGAAGAGAATTACATATGCAGGACAATACTTCTGAAACATGAAGGAAAGAGAAATCTTTGAAGACCTAGCCATAGATGGAAGGGTAGTATTACAATGGATCATAAAGAAACAAGATCAGAAGTCGTGGACTGGGTTTATATGGCTCAGGACAGAGATAAGTGGTGAGCTCTAGTGAAGGTGGTCAGGAATCTTCTGAGTTCATAAAATTTGGGCAATTTATTCACTAGCTGAGGACGTAATAGACACTCAGAATGGACTTTGGCACACCTCTGGATATGATAGAATGAGTTCTCCCATTAAATTACATAAAGAAAACAAACAATCTATATTTCCAGTGAAGGCTATTCTTCTCTGAGATGCAACATCATGTAATCTGGCAGATAACCGCCACTGTTTCAGAAGAAGTGCTGCCTCCATCTTCAGGGTGGAATGGTAAGCCAGGATGGAAATGGTCAGTGATATAAGGAAGGAAGACTGACTCTCAAAAATGACACTGTCTGTTAATTGTCTGTGTATAGCCCTACTCCCAGTGTTCCTGCCATACATCAATATCACTTCTTCCCATGCTGGTTTATTCTTCTGTTCTGAAGATCAATGGTACACTTTCTTCCTAAATGATTGCACTTATCCACCACACTACATGGCGTCATGTCTCAGAAAACACTAATCATTGTAGCTGCTTCCACAAGAACTTAATATCTCACATATTTCTAATGTATGTTGAAACTTGAAAGGCTGGTTGTCTGACAGTTGTGTCTGTATTGCAGAAGGGGAGAGGCCACGCTTCCTGCTAGCATCACTGCTAGGTTACCCGTCTACATGTATGCACAACAATGCACTGCACAGCTGCACATATACCTTCACCTGTTGGATTGTTGGGGGACAACTCACCAAAGGTACATACATAGTACACACTTTCTGTGGCACAGTACATAAACTTCGTCGTGTACTGATTCTTTGTTCATAGCACCTTGTTGCTCTTACATGATCATATTTGACAAGCTCATATACCCTTTCTCTGATATTGCACTGCCTCATTAATTTCCTGAACTGTATCCACTGCTGCAATATTTCCTAGGAAAATGCTGTTTTTCAATTCCTCTTTTGTTTTTATAATAAGACCATTGGATGGGTTGACTGGTGATTTTCTTCACCAAGATTGATTAAATCTGATATGCTACATTTTTCTGTGAAGGCTGCAGCGAGGGAAGTGGAGGAGGACTAGACCTGATGGCCGACTTACTATTCACGTGCTGTGTGCCCATGACATCACCTGCCGCTGCAGTCAGTCAGGTGCTGCCAGTTCGCAGAGAAGATATCGATCACAGAAACAACGAAATTCTGGGTGCCTCCAGAACAGGTATATATCTCAGAATATTTTGGTCATGCCATGATACACATATAAATATGGATCTGCTAGTGAAGCTATAAAGCCTTCCAAGAAAACTACCAAAAATTTAATCCATTAAAATACTTCCTTTGCTACACAGAGTCCAATGAAATTTCAAATTAATGATTATACAACCAGATTGTTTCTTCATTCACACTCACCTTCATATTCAATGTTATATAACATCTGCAGTTGAGGCAGTGTTATTAAATGAACCAAGAATCAAACACAAATAGAAGAGGTTGAAATCAGCTTACTGTTTGTCTTCAGAGTGTGGAGTGCCAAGGATTACTCTGCAGAAGCGGATTATTGGTGGCAATGAAGCATACTTTGGAGAGTTTCCGTGGCAGGCCCATATTCGCATCGCAGGGTACCAGTGTGGGGGTGTACTGGTCAGCAGATGGTATGTGGCCACTGCAGCACATTGCATTCACAGGTGAGCCACACAGTACTGTGGGAATATTACCACTTTACTGTAAAATTTGTTTTTTAGTTACTGAATATTGATGTCTATAAGACACTCACCCATATTCCAGCTGATTATAATTTCTAATGCTAATAACTTTTATGACTGTGAATGAAAGTCTAGCCTAAATTCTTATACGTTCATAAAATTCTGATACTTCTACACCCACAGTATATTTATCTTCTGTTATCACCAATTATGATGGTGAAAGTTTTAGCTGAGACTTATTTCAGTACAGGTAATTCTGTCTCTTTGGCACTAGATTTCAGAACACTTTGACCTGTATTTTCTATCTTCAGTTTGAGATGACCATTTTGCATTCATTGAACAATTAATTGTGACAAGGTTATTTTTATCAACAGATTAATGTGTAAATAGTTGGGAAGTCCTTTCTTCTGAGATACTGCACTTCACCACTGAGTATTCATTGCTCAACTTCCCAAGACTGTGTAGTGGCCTCATCTTCAAAGGCCAGTGTTCCAGTTCTTCATTGGACCATTTACTTTGAAGATGAGGCCACTACATGGTCTTGAAACATTGAGCAATAGACACCCAGTGGCAAAGCACAATATCCCAGAAGTTTTAATTTTAAGATGAGACATCCCCATTGGTCTTAACAAATCACAAGTATATGTTTAAAATCAGTCACACACAACACCAGTTTTTATTAATTTATTCATGGCCGTGAATAAATTAACAAAAACTGGTGTTGTGTGTGACTGATTTTAAACATATACTTGTGACAATATCCCAGAAGAATGGACTATCAAATGCACTGTTTCAAAAGCCTGAAAACTCACACATTAAATTGTTACTTACTTAAAACTAAACCCTTTGTAGCACTATTTAAATTTCTCTTGTCTCTATGGTCTTATGCCAGTCAGTTTTAATTCCCTTCATACACTGTGACTTTGTACATTCAGACATTTGTAACCCTGTAATGCACATCACTAACCATGAGTACTTTCAATGCTTGCTTGGTCTTGTTGCAGGGCACGCCTAAAGGATATCACAGTGTACCTAGGGGAGTATGACACACAGAATACAGGCCACTACCTCGAGCCACTGCCAGAGGAGATCTTGAGGGTTGTACACAAGATAATTCATCCAAATTTCCAGTACAGGGTCACACAGCCAGACAGATTTGATCTGGCACTATTAAGATTATCCCGACCAGTCAGTTACCGGGAGAATATCCTACCTATTTGCCTGCCACGACATGATGTATCATTCTGGGGCCAGATGGGTGTGGTTGCAGGCTGGGGAAAGACAGACACCACTTATGGTTTGTAAAACATCTTTTCCTTGCTGGCAGGGTCCTGGTTCTGACACCTTGCTGTGTTACCATTTCTTAAATAAGATTTGTATTACAGTATTTCTGTAGTACGTAAAACAAGAAGGTCTTGGGATGAACATGCCTACTTTCCTTAAATAATATTTATTTGAACACAGAAAAGTTTAAACTTACTAATAAGTAAGATAAATTGTATAGCATATTACAAGTAAGTGAATTTCAGAATCTTCATGAAACATGCTCTTCACTTTCCAGGTTCATTTTGTGATAGAAGAACTTTTAAATGATTTGCACATTTCTTATTTACTTGGTTTCTGATAATTTACCACAAACACATTTAATGCATTACTGTGGAGTGCATGCAAAATTAAGACACCTTTCTACTACTTGTATTAACCCTTTACGAGCATTGTACTGATATTTCTGCAAAGTACTGATTAAGAATAAGGGTATTTCAGTTCAAGTTTGCCACAATATTTTTTGCTGAGTTTGCTAAATTTGTACCAGATGTCAATAGCCCATGCTTTAGTGCGGAGAACAAGCTTTAAATACCACCAAATGGCAGCTTATTAAGAAAGTAAGAGATGATAATCCTTGAGTTTAAAATAATATTTGTTTATAAATTGTTAGCAATATATTTATTTTCATATTCTTCAGTATGAAATGACAACTTGGCTGTCCAGTTAGTCAAAGCATATTTATTCACATTTCTTGCTGTTCTGAAAAAGATGGTGTGCCTATCTTTGAAATTTTCAATCCTTCTTCTGCCTCCATCTGTATGGTCAACAATGGAGATGGAGGCGGCACTTTCGTTTGAGACATGGGCAACAAAGCCCACTTTCTCGAAAAATTATGAAGCGTGTATATAGTATAATTTCATCCTGCATGTACTTACTTTTATCTGTGTCTGCTTCTCGACATACCTCCATAGAAACATGTAAGATGGTTCCGGTGCATGTCTTTGGTTTATTTTTTCTGTTTAGCCAACAGATAAGCATTATCACCTCTGAACAGCAGGTGATATATTCAATTGAGTTTTGATTTTCCTGGGCCTTCATAAAGTTGTACTGTAAAGAAAAGTTGAAAAGCAGTGGCAACAAAGCCTCTTGTTTCAAACTGTTCTGAATAGGAAACATTTCAGTCAAATATTTGTAAGTCAGTGGAAGGGGCCGATTTCAATTCAAGTTAAATCAGATCTAAGGATTCTGATGCAGTAGGTTTATTACACTTTGTATTACTGGATTTCTGAACTTTTCTGAGCAGAACATGTTTTGTAAATTGGACCTGTTTCTGTCCTCAAGTGAAAAAGGGGGAACCATCCATGTTTTGTTCTGTTCAGAATATTACACAATTGACAAAGTTCGGAAACCCAGTAATACTGATTTTAACATTCTGTCTGGCAGGTAAAACAGGGACCAATGTATTGCAAAAGGCAACAGTGCCTATTCTGAGTGACGCAGAGTGTCTGCAGTGGCATGAGCACAAGAACATCAACTTAGAGCTCCACTCTGAGATGTTCTGTGCTGGTCACAGTGATGGCCATATGGATGCCTGTCTGGTGAGTTTGATGAGGCATGATTTGCTTGTTAGTATCCCACAAGTTTATAGTGACACTGATAGCTGTGTATGATGATAAAGGGTATTCATACATGGGAATATTCCTTTATCCCTCCCTCCCTCCTGATTGAGTGACTGATCAGCTAACTCCCTCTGAGCAGGTAAGCTCACATTCATGGTGAAGAGATATCCAGTTTGAATCTCAGCTAGTGAACTGGCTATCCAAGCACAAGATATTTGGTAGTTATCTTTAATTCTTGCACATATAATCTGAAATAATATATTACAAAAGGCCTGGCTGCATCTTCCCTGCACCTTTCTGAATATTAGCTATCATCCTCATGTTTTACTCAGCACCACATAATCCATATATTTGATACAGCTTTATTTCAACAATGAATCAGTCACTCTGAATGAATTCCCTATAACATGGTTTTCCCTTAACATACTCTTTGGCTGTCAAAGAAATATTCAGCTATGCAAGATCTGAGGTTCTCACAGCAGTCTTGCTGAAGATCCAAGTGTTCTGGAATGTGACACTATGTCATTGGGTGAATAGCTCCTTACATTTTGAAAGATTGTGGTGCCTTCATCTTCAGTGTCAAGCATTCCAAGAGGACCCTGACAGAGGAAGGCACCATGATTCTTCACAAAACTGGTAAATACTCGCCCAGCGACACAGTGCACATTCCAGAAAATTTGAATCTGCATTCATTTACAAAATCTAAATGATTATCACTATCATCACTAAAGTCTACTGTATCATGAATGAGCTCAGTAATGTTCCAATGATTCGTGTGTATCACTGAAAGGGTTAATGAGAGGTAACAATTAACAGCTGTATCAAAATCCCTTCATGACTTGCAGTGCACTTTATTAGATTACTAACAGATGGAAGAACAATTTATATGTAAAGACAGTGATCCCCTCCCATGTTATGCCAGATGTAAGGGATAAGAATTTGCTGCTAATAGCAGTTTTTTATGTGTAAGAAGTAAGTAATTAAAGGAATGCTCACTGTTGTTGCAGGGAGATTCTGGTGGACCACTAATTGTCCAGCAAGATGGCAGGTGGATGCTGGCTGGTATCACAAGTGCTGGGTTTGGTTGTGCAGTGGACCATCAGCCAGGAATATACCACAAGGTGGCAGACACAGCTGGCTGGATTGCAGCACATATAAACATGTGACTACTTCAATCCAGTGCAAGCACACACGGTAATAATAGCACTCACAGCATCATCTGGAAATGTAACCACAGATTTTGAACCTTTTTAATGAAATCATTTTTGATTAATTTGCAACTCCTTGAAGATTTCTTCAAACAGCACCATGCCTGCCTTTACAGCTACACTTAAACAGCAGCAAGTTCCAGCTATTGCAGTGTTAACTTATTTTTATATTTGGTGTATATTGATAAATAAAATAAGTCTTTGTGTAAAGAATGACCGCAGAAAAACATAAGGGTGTTATCAGTTTATTACAAGGCAAAGTACTAGCACAGTCTAAGCCTCAAATTCACAATGTCTAGGCTGATTGGACAAAGAGTGAAACGTGTCTTGGAGTCAATACAAGCAGACAATGGGTTAAATTAAAATAATATTTCAAGCTTGTTACCTGTATATAGTAACAAAAACTCTGATACATTGACATCAAGAGTGTTTGTTAATAATGTTCCTGACTACTGTTATTGAACATAAGTGATTAATATTTTTCAGTGTTTATTAGCAACATTGAAACTTAGGAGGAAGTGATAGACTGAGCACATAGATGGGATAAGAGAAGCATTCTGCCCACATTTTTGGCGGAGAAACATCTAGGAAAATGCCCACTTCGAAAACCAAGGAGATGGAAGAATAATGTTGAGATGAATATTAGTGGAATAGGTTATAAGGATTGGTGGCACATGGAAATAGCTCAGGACAATGTTTAGTGACAGGCTTCGATATAGCAATACTGCCCCTTTTGACATAATTATTGTTTCAGCTGAATTTTTACAATAATAAATGCTGCAGTTTTTAACTTTACTGCATTTTTTTACGTAATGATTTGGACAGACAGAAATACATAACTTCACATGCATGGAAGTTACTGTGAACAAAGGCAAGAGTAAGAAATTAATTTACAAGCTTAAAACAGACTATTTTATTGACTGTATTTAGTGTTGCCTAACCTTTACAGATGCCTGTAAAATCTGTTTATTTACTGAAAAACCTTGTCTCATAAATCCAGCAGCAAGCATATCTCAGGCACAACAGCCTTTTAACCAGTTACAATTATCTAATTATTTAAATGGGTTCTTTTCCCTTTCCCGAACAGTTAAATCAATGTACCTTGTTACTGAAGGATTTACTGTAGTCACCAAACTGTCCCATATATATTAGGCATTGTTTGTTGTGTGCCATGATTTCAAAATTTGTTACCTAAATGTGAAGGGTCAACATATTACATGACACTTATTAGAAGACTTGATTGAAGTCGCATGAAATCCCACAGTGTCAAGATGATGGCACTCATGGGTTCCACATTTCTTTATACTATGTATTCTGCTCCAAGCCCCTTTGACCTATGCTAACCAGCCCAAAGCACTAGTCACTGTCCAAGCTTATCACATGTTTATTACTACCAGCCTTCTTGTGAATATAATGTGTATGTGAATAGAAAGGAATATGGAGAAGTATGCTGGACAGGGCAGCATACCAGCTAAAGGAAGAGGAGGCAGTCAATCCATGGCATTAAATTGCATGAGTAGTTCAGTCTTCATACCACTGCTTACATAGATTATGTGCGGCTAATGTAGAGATTGCAAGTAATGTATGATACAGAAGTGCAATACTGCTAAATATCATTCACTGGTACATTACTGGGAATGGTGTAATGGGGTATAGCTATTAGACTCAGCTATTTGTGGTAAGGTTATAAACTGCAAGTAAAATCTGAAGTCTCTGAAAGGTGAAAGACTTACATAGAGTAAAATGGTTTAGATAGGGTCTGCTTTCTCCCTTTTGTGCTAAATCTATCGCTGTTTGGGTAAAATGGGTATAATGTGAGATATGAAACTCTCACAGTGGTGTTAATGAACATTCAAGTTTTCTGGGATGTTACACCATGTTGACTGGTAAACAGCTACCTGTTTACCAATCATGACAGTATAACATCTCAAAAGACTTGAATCTTCAAAACTGGTATACTTTCACTTGTTACAAAAATTATTTCAACTGATTCTGGTGTGACTCCAATACTTTATGTGGATAAATTGCATTGATAAATGTAAATGGTAAAAATTTTTTGATTACTGTATCTGCACAATTCTACAGTACAAGATAGCAACCGTGGAAGATTGGTGCAAATTAAAATCAGTAGTTAATATAGGGCAGCAATTTCGTTCACTCTTATTAACAGATGTTTCAAACTCAAATTTTAATACTGCTAATTAGACATAATACACCTAAAATTTCTCATAAAATTGTAATGGTATATGTTGTAAGATATTTGACATTGCAACAATGTTTGACCTTTTCAATACAGAGGGTTAGCACAGACTTGGTTCCCTATGGCTATACTTTATTCCTATATACCTGTTGTAAATATGGTTTCATACAATCACTGTTTTTGCAGGATCTGCAACTGCAAGAAAACAGATGATGGCAGAGTGTGATTTAACAATACATCTTGAAACAAACTAATGTTAGATCTCTGACTGTGTTGTTACTAATGTAGAAATACTGAAGATCTAAGCATTTTCTATAAGCTGATATATTAATGGTTTAAAAGTTTTTATATGAACATGTAATACAGCGATAAATTAGCGATATTCATGTGCAGTACAGTAAGTATCAATCTGGACAACAATGTAGAAAACTGTCTCTGAGTTCAGATATCTTCAGCTTTAGTCACAGTGTGTCTCTAAACTCAGTCATTAATGAATCAGTGGCTGAGTAATAATGTTTCTTGTAACTAGAAAGTGAACATGAAAAGATTGTTTTGAGATGAATAAATTCACTGTCGGTATGAACATGACTATGAACCAGACCATAATATAGAAACACAGAACAATAATTATCCAACCAACTCAGATCCAGCAGATGGATGCACCCATGTGGCTGGATGGTACTGGTTCAATGCAGGGTATGATGCATGTTTCTATAACAGTAAATATATCTTTCTTAAAAGCAGCACACCAAATGTCATCACACAATAGTTAGCAATCCTGCTACATATTCAGGAATTTCTGAGTTCGAATCTCGGTCTGGAGACCAGCTATCCTAATTTGGGTTTTTCAGTGTCTTTCTTGGTCTCCCCAGGCAGATGCCATCATAGTCCTTCAAATTTTGCCAATATTGCTTCCTTCCATATCTTTTCCAAGTCATTACTCAATGCCATACTACCTTTTGAAACTACAGGCCATGTGTAACCACAACGTTGCTGACATTGGCGGCGTCTTTCAGGCACTGAGCAGTGTTGCTACTCTACACTTGACTTGACAAATAATACGTAGCTCTTGCTTTTGTTGTCCTCTAAATTGCGGCTGCTGTATCTCATCTAGCTGTCCACCCCTGCTATAGGTCACAGCCTGTTTTGACAGTGTCATTACATATACTACAAAATAAGCAAAAATATTAACTGTGCAATTCATGATATATCTTATATGGATCCGAGGTCATTGCCATAGAGAGAAGGGGATTACTTGTTTCTGTACATGACAGCATGGTAAAAATTTGTGTCAATAATGACCAGAAAGTTTACATCTTTTTTTCGCATCTCACTAAGTGCCAGAAAAACACTTACAAATTAAAGCGACATATATCTCTACATTATTTATGTATAGTCAATATTGGATACAACTGACTGCTACAGATGTAAGGAAAGAATACTGGTACCTAATTTTGAACGTAGGGTAACAACATTAGATGATGTGTGATTTGAGATTGTCATGGTAGTGAATACGAAGATTAAGGTCGTCTGGGCTGTGACACCATGTAGTCTGCCAGTGTTTTGGAGGAACCTCCATCTGAATTTGGAGTCAGTAGGTTGCTTCAAAATGGTGGTAACTTTATACTAAACTACTCAACATTGCATCACATGATAGACTGTTTTTCATAACACAAAATAATGAGTGTCAGCAAAGTTTGGTACAGCACATAAAATACAGATCTCATTAAGATGTACAACTTTCATTTGAAATACATTTCTGTGTGGCATATATTCAATAAAAGAACACGATTCTTTGCATCATAATGTCTACCAACCATAATGTATTAATGACTCCCTAGTATCTGTCTCGCTGAGTTAGAATAGCACAACGGGGTAAGTGTGCAGATACAGTAGGTGGGCTCAGAACTTCTTCTGAATATAGAGCAGAGAAGTGAGCAAAAAAGACAGATCAAGCATAATGGATTGCAATATTTAGGGTAACCAGAGATATATGTGCACAGCATTATGTAGCTGTCACTCATGCTACACGCCTATGCTGACTGATCTCATTTATCACTACTAGATGAAAGCATCAATACTTAATAACAATGTATTACTTATTACTGTTATTGTTGTTGATTAATAAACACTGTGAATTGTTTTAACTTTATTTCTTTACTTGCAGTTTCCCAAAATATTTAGAACATCACTGAACAATTTTACCCACGTTTCCAGAATATGTACCAATTGTTAGAATTTTCAATGTCTGTCTACATAAAACAAGATCCTACACAAAATGTTAGATTTAAGTAATTAGTTCTGTCCTCTGGTAGTAAAACCTTAAAGGTGAACACTATTAAAAACCGGAGCCCAAAGTTAATGACACAATCCTGCACCAGTGCCATTGACTACACAATATTTCTCCCAAAAATCTATCTTAACATTATTGTGACAATGCCTCCTCAGACGTGCAAGTGATTGACTTTCCAAGAGGTTTCTTGATCAAATTTTTTGTATGTACTTCTTTCAAGCTTCATGTTCAGCTTATCATAACCTCCTAGATATCACTATCCTAAGAGCACTACATGCTTATGTAAATCACAGAGTCCTTCATTATGACACTCAATTAATTTCCCATGTACATAACCTTCCTCAGGTTAAAATACAACGAAATTTCAATTAATAGGGTAACAAACAAGGTTTATACTCACTGCATTGCATATGTGTTATATGGGTAGCAGAAGGTACACATCAGACCTCCACACAGCACCATTAGCATTTAAGCATTTGTCCCACTGTGGCACCAAGGCTTGCAAACTGGGATAGAAGAGATAAGTATCAAGTGCTTGTAGCCAGTAGGTGACATCGATATCTGCCACAAGTCATTTGTCAGTGAGGTGCCTCTTAAGAGATTCAAAGTGGTGGAAATCCCTGGATCCTGCACTTAGCCAGATAAATTCAGAACACATTCTCACACCCTTCTTCTTTAAGATCCATTCTCATAATATCATACCATTTACTCCTGTCCCTGCTAAATGATGTCTTCCTGTCAAGTTTGCAACAAATATTCTGCCATCATTTTTCATGTATGCTACATTCACCACCTACCTCAGTCTCCTTGATTTCATCAGCATAATTATGTTTCGTGAGGAGTACATATTATAAAACTCCTCATTATTCTGTCCTCTCCATGCTCCTATCATTTCCTCTCCCTTGGGTCCAAATATTCTCTTAAGCAACCTGTTTATTAAATACACGAAATCTGTATGAAATAGTTCATTTTCAGATTGTGTGCTAGTTACAATTGAAAGATATTTTACGTGCTAGTAAAAAAAGTATTTCAGTTACATCTAATCTACGTTATTCGTCAAAGCAAGAGACAAAATTCTATATCTATACACAACAAGGTAAAACTACATTTCACTTTGAAGTTCAAGGATACAAGATAGCAGACGACCAAAATTGAGCTGTGTACATAATATAAGGCCAAAGGAAACGAAACGTGGGAAGATAAAGAAAAGATGGTCAGATATATTTCAGAACTTTGAACCTTAGAAGAGGCTTTCAGCGCCGAGTCCTTGAGTTGCAGCAGCAACAACGACGACGAAGAGGAGGAAAAGGAGGAGGAGAAGGAGGTAGGTAGGTAGTCTATTGTTCATTGGCTGGGGAACATTGCCACAAATTACAATATTTTGTTTATGGAAAACGACAGTACAGAACGAAAATCATAAGAAAGGAATTACGAAACGTCGTTCGTAACTTTAGAAGTGAATGTAGGCCTACAGTTATTTTGAATAAAGCCTAACGAAACGTTAAGTCAGTGAATATGTCGTATTCACGTTAGCATTAAAGTTCGTAACCAAATGCTGGAGACGTACACTACGGCCACGACCTAACATTCCGACCATACGAAGATAATGTGTATTAACGTGACCACGACGCGGATGCAGCAACATGACATCACTGGTTGCGCTTCTCAGTACATGTGATTGGGTAACAAAGCAAGCGACAATACACTTGTGTTTAACACATTTATTGTTCTATTTTTTGTCATCATAATTTAATGTCAGGTGTGGCGGGTCATCCCTTTGAACAACGGGGTCGCCACTTTCACTGTCGGCAACCCAGAGTTCGGTCGATAAACGTCTCCTTCTCGATCCCTCGTGACGACGAGAAGGAAAGTTATGTGGTTCAGTAGGTCAAGTGCGGGAAAGTGGACAATATGGCTGTTACTTTCCAAGTGTGACGTCACGCAACAGTTCGTGGGGTGCCATTAATTACAGAGACAGCGCGTCAATGGGTTGCATTAGTTAATTACTCGTACTTTTATTCCATGGTTGACATTGTTACACCTTTCCTTGCCTTCCTTATCTCCCTTAAAATTAGTATCTCTTCTGATGTGAATTTACTTGTGTGTCACAAGATTAGCGAAACGCATATGTCTTGAAGTTTGTAAACAATTAAGGCTCTTCAGTGGTTGAACTTACAGGTTTCTATTCAAATATTCCTAAGAGAAAACGGTATGTTAAATTATAAAAGAAGATGGAAAAGTTTAATTTTACTTTATATTGTTTGTGAGGCCTGATGGTCAGTTTATATCCATTACTCTTTACCCACACCCTTCATCACAGAAGAAAGAATAAACTGTTGTCCTCTTTCCAAAGCGCTACGCCAGGAAGGCATATTGGGAGCGCATTCTTAAACGCGAGCGCCAGTCGGATGGTCATGATTCTGCCCTTGTACCACGTAGAAAGAGCCTTTGGTACACGCTGGATAAAACTGATATTGACGGTGTTATGGAACATCAAACAGCCTAATACCATGATACATCTTCCTTCGGTACTTCATACTTATAGTTCTGGTCAACAGATTTCCTACTTCTGCGAAACCTGAAGGCTCGTCGCCCTATTCAAAATAGCCAGTCATGACAGCTGATCATCAGCAAGTACTGCCAAGTTCATAACTTCAGCCCCCATTTCTCTTAATATTTTTTTTACGTTGCTGTTACACCTACGCGTGATAACCCGAGTGACTTCTTCTGGAGGCTTCCAAGCAAATTTTTATGTGCGACTATTTACCTCCTGTCCGTGCCTAATGCATGCTCTGTCAGTTTCATCCTTCGTCATTTAATGAACCCAACAATATTAGGTGATGTGTATAAATTATTGAGCTCCTAATTATATACTTTATTTTGTTTATTTTTATTTTTATGTATTTATTTGTTTGTTATTTGTATTTTCTATTTCTATATACATATTTTCTCATGTTCTTTAGGTCCAAAGTTCGATCCTCGACACTTTGCTCCAAAAACAGCTCATTGATTTTTGCAGAGGTCAGTTGATGAACCATTGTAAAAGGCATATGGTTGAGGCCTTCGCTCTTCTGGGATGTTACGCGGCGCAGGTTGGTGGTTGGTTACCGACGTCCTAGGACAGCCTATCCGTCCCATCTTCAAAGGTGAAGCAACCCATCGCGGAAGTCTGAAATCTCGAAGGAAATATGGCTGTAGTGACGGAGGTTCTTCGTGATGCTTCTCGGTACTTCCACGGTCATTCCTGGATAGAACCTCAGAGTATATCATCGCAACCGCCTTCATCCTTTGCAATTAGCCAATTCTGATCATTCTGCCTTGTTGTTTAATGTCTCCTATTTCATTTAGCGACAGTTTCTTAGCTGCACCTTATAAAATAAAGTGTGGAATGAGAAAAATATTGAGAATATCAAACACGTATGAAGCGGACTGGGCTTAACATGGTATGTCATAACTTGCCTGGACGGATAGAGGAAGAGCGTAAAACCTTCAACAGCAACAGTTGTTCTGTTCTGAGAATAACATCGAAACCTCCAGAATACGGGTCATTTCAGCAAATTCTTCCTCTTTTACGGAACTCCGAAGCCTCAGTATCGTACTCACAAGACTAGACACTGGATCCTAGACTGAGTCAACTAAATTCAGTCTACAGCCTCACACCCCTTTCTTGAAGAACCAATTTCAATACTATATTCCAACCTAAACATAGGCCCCACAAACAGTCTCATGTGCCCAGATTTTGCGACCGTAATTTTGTAGGCATGTCTCCCATACTTACTGCATGTACCTGCGGGCATAACGTAGAATTTTTTAATGTTAAACTTGGTGGAACCTAACCGGGCTTTAACGTACGCTTTAAAGAATGAAGATACAAAGGGCAGAAATAAAACGGAAGCGGTAATCGCCGAATTTGCTTCGGCCCTTCTCTTATCTGCGTGCGCCAATCAGGAACGTGCATTGTAGTGACAGATATAGGCCTTGTGGTCACTCCCAATACCTACCCTCATAAAGGAGAGAGAGAGTGCATCTCTAAAACCTTGGCTTTTAACTCATAACTCACAAGATGATTGCAACAGAGGATTTAGTATGCATTATTAAATTAATCTTCCACATCATTTCCAAAAACAAATCTCATAAACAAACCAATATAAAAATACTTGAACGAATTACTTCTTTAGCCTACCAAATTTGAATCCTAACAAGGAGAGGAGGCAGAAGTTCACATCTTTTCTGTCATTTAGTGCTGTGACACGGTATTACGTCTTGTAACAACAAAATGAGCCTCTTTAAGAAGTAAACTGCATGGGAATCTTAAGGGTGAAACTGCGATGGACATTATATACCTTATATTGTCTCACAATAACTACCAAAAAATCGGAACAGAAGTTAAGGAAATGGGAACACAAAAACAATGCATTGGGTCTTACGTACGTAGAAGCTGCAGGCCAACTATTCTTCGAATATACCGTCCCAACCAAAAGTAAATAAAAGACGTAAAAGGTAAAGTTCACCCTATAACAGGCCATAAAGGCTCAAAGGGGAGTAGAGGTATAGCTCTACTCTATCTTTATCCTCGGCGCTAGATGGAGATGGGTGGTCAACGCCACGCTCCGGCCGCTTTACGCCCGGGAATAACCCGGTACCCATTGTACAGGAGGCTGGGTAGTCCCCAGAGCCGGTCTGGACGGGTGTGGAAAATTTCGCCCCACCGGGATTCGATCCCCGGACCGCAGATGGTAGCGAGTCGCTATACCGACTGAGCTATCCCGGCCCATTCAAAAATAAGTACACGCATTTTAGCGTGGCGATATAATTCATATTTGTCGGAAGTAAATTACATTTTTTCAAATCAATGTGAAAGAAAGTCAGACTCCCCACATTCAATTAGCTTCAATTTATCACTACGTCAGCCCCTTGAAGACGGTAAAGCTAGCCCATTACAGGCCTGGACAGGCCCTTAGGGTTCCAGGAGGTTGAGGCTCCCAGATTTCTAGACAATCGTCACAAGAAGGTGGTAAGATTGTCAAGTGCCGATTGTCTAGAAATCTGGGAGCCTCAACCTCCTGGAACCCTAAGGGCCTGTCCAGGCCTGTAATGGGATTGCTTTACCCTTGAAGACGGTAAGTTCACCTAAATCAGTGGTACTGGCGGCATACTTGGCGTGTTGATTTTCTTCTAGTTATGCTAGAATTAGAATAAAGCAATACGTTTATAATAAGAGTAAACTAATTTATAAATAATGTAATTTATTATGTAAAAACAATATTTTCCTAAAGAAATTTTGACGGAAATGTCAACTTAAAAGTTTAACAAAAGAAAGCGGTTTGCAAACTTTACATAATAGTGCCTCTCAGCTGAATAAGGACTTCATCATCCCGTTAAAAAAATTAGAGTGAGCATATTATATAAAATTTTAATTTGAATATTTGATTTTTGTATAATTATTCTGCTGTTAACAGCATAGCGGCACACTTGACAAAACACCAGGACACACAGTTTCAGAGTCAGTGATCTACATAACATATAAAAGTTCAGATCCTACCTCACAGAAAACACACTGTGTCCAATGAAAAGACCAATCGGTTAATGCAGTATAAGATAAAATCTATAGGCCTATTCAGTGTCAGAACAGCACGAAACACGTAAATAAACTACGCGACATAATGCAAAGTTTCTTAATATCACTTAATTACCACTGAGATTTAAACAGTTGACACAGAAAAGAATAATTTTACTGCAAATAAAAGAAAATCGAAGGAAGGCAACAGATAAAATCCACTGAGCAAGCCAATTGAAAACTGAACCCAGGACCAGTTTGTAGGCCACCAGGCGATGGAGCATGACACCTTCCAAACTAATCCATGTCGCCTGAAGGAATGTAGCCGGCTGCCTTTCCACGACCCAGCATCTCGATCGTGTTCCATCTGATCAGTGCACAGTGGACGAGAGAACGGACGTCATGTGGACGACAATTTCTCACTGACCAGGCAGGTAAGACGTCTGCCACAGGCCACACGATCAGATGTTAACACACAGACATTATAAAGTGCACACTTCTGTGAGGAGAAATTAATTAGCGCGTTAAGAATATACGATTAGGTAGAAATTATTGTTGAAATATATGAGAAACATCAGAGAAATATGCTGAAGTCCCTGAGGATGAACCAGGATAAGGTTCGAAACATGTAGGACTGTGTTTAATAGTGAATAAAAGTGTACATTTGTCGGACAATAAACATAGAAAAGAAAATGTACGGAATGAATAATACTAAGTTTATCGGAGAATTAATAGCATTAATACAGTTTAAGAAACTTCAGCATGCAGGAAGATATGGAAAGAATGGGTAAAGACAGCAGGAGACAGCACGAGATTTTGTTAGTAGAGAGTGAAGTTTAATATAAGAGCAAACAGACTCTGAAAGTGGATTTTGAGACTGGCACAGACATCTTGTCCCCGAGGACAAATTCCCTCCAGTAGCGTGGTGCGTTCTGAGGAACCTATACCAATTTCTCTGTGTGAAAGACATTGATTTGATTGCGTGATGGATTTTGTGATAGGAAAGTCACATCGTTATAGCATTTAATGTATAAATCACACATTTTCTGGTTTTTCTTATTATATACAATAACTTACCCAAAAAAAATGGCGAATCAGAATGTGAAATGAATTGGTCGTGGCCTGTATGAAAATCCTACTCTGTAAAGGTGACTCAAAACGGCAGAAACACGCAGTCTTTCTGCCGTGATTTGAAATGGTAGCCTCATTAATTCTTACGACACTTCATCGTAACGACTTATCTGTAGGTTGTATACTTTAGCTTCTATATCAGTGTTTCACAATCCCCCCCCCCCCCCTCCACGAAAGAACGCCTAAAAGAAATTCTCACGTCCCGAAAACCCCAACCTACAAAAAGGATTACGGGCCAAAAAAAAAAAAAAAAGGAGGCAGTTGGTAGGGCAAGGAGGTTATTGCCAACTTCCGAACAAAAGTCCCCCTATATTTTGAGGTATATTTGCCATTTTTTGCGGCAATTAAAAACTGTTATTCGTTCTACGATTTCTTGCGGAACCCGTAAAGATGTTTTGCGGAAACCTAGTTGAGAAACACTGTTACAGGTCGTATTAAATCGGTGCTAGAAACACACTCCTACTGTCCAGTGCTTCGTATAAATGTGTATGTAATATATTTAACCTTTCATCTAGTACATAATTTTTATTTTTTAAAATTTCAGTCTTTTTAAGTATTACTTCATTCTGATAATTTGATAGTTTTTTTACTCGGGCAATGGAAATATTTTTAAGTTAACTTACAAAACCCTTTGTTTGTTTGTTTGTTTGTTTCTTTCTTTCTTTCTTTCTTGTACACTTTTCTCAACATCATTAGAATGATCAAATCAAGGAGGATGAGAGAGGCAAGGCGTATAGCACAAATGACAGTGATGAGCAATGTACTTAAATTGTAGCCTGAAAACCTGAAGAGACAACTTGGGAGTATCGGGTATAGACAGAAGGACAATATTAAAATGGATCTGAAATAAATACATTATGACGATATGGACTGAACTGAACAGGATCAGAATAAGGCACAGTGGCTTGCTCTGGTGAGCTGGCAATATGCTATATTCGAATTCAATTGCAAGCTGGCAATTTTTAGAACAGATTAACGATGATCAGCTTCGAAAAAGAATTGTGCTCCATGGAGTTAGTCTGAAGATCTTGGAGTGAACATCAGCAACAGGACAATACTACAACCAATTCTTTTAAATAAACTTAAAGAGGCCATATTTAAATATTAATAATTATTTACTGTATATTGTTTCTAAACATACTACCTTTCTTTTATAAAGGTACGTGTTCGGAAACCTCTTACAAGTGTCACAAAATACAGTTTAGTTTCCTGCAATATCAGATGGTAGCGAAACAAAAAAAGGAACACACGGCGCAAGCAGAGCGGGTCGAATTACAAGTTAGTAACTGTTGTGGGCAGAGCGTCATACAATACAGCACCGGTTTATGCTGTAAAATGATTTACTTCAGCCACCACTCCCGTCTTACGCCTTGGCTTTCAACAACCACGCATCCGTGAATGAGTGAAGCGTGATACTCTATTTTGTGATCGCGCAAATTTGACTGATGGCTGCTGTATTGTGGTTTGTTAAAAACTACGCGCGAAATTGTCACGTGATCACGCATGCGTTGTCGCCGATCCGTGTCACGCTCCGCTTCGCATCATACTCGAATTTTGCGTGTCACGCAGACCTGTTTGTAAATGTACAAATTCGTTGATTTTCGACAAAGTAATATGAATGTTTTAATGATGTTTTGGTTGAAAAATGTAACTGATGTAGTGACAATGCATCTTGCTCTGTACCAGTTGGGTCACAGAAGTTAATATAGTATGGGACAAGTCACGGGGCAGTGGTGTGGGCGGAGTCGAAACGTCGCCAGCTTTTCTGATGGAGTGAGAACCTGAAGCCCATTTCCCATACATGTGGCTTTTGTCTTATTCCTCTACTCAGTTTACAAGTCTGGAATGAACTAGGCTTGTCAAGGATTCTTCGGTTACACACACAAATTAAATTACTATGACGTGGTGACGCAGAGGTAAAAGACGCATCTGTCAAAACCAGCATCCCTCAAGCGCAATGACGCAATGAAGCATCGCGCATTCATGGATGCGCAGTTCTTGAAAACTCGTGACTTCTGGAAGCGAAAGCTTGTATAATTCTTTAATAAGTCTGTGGTTTTAAGTCAACCGAGTTGAATCCCGGGTTCTAATCCTACTCGGAACTCCATCAACACTTTTCGGTTACGCTACAGGAGTTTGTTTATTTATCTGCAGTTAAATTAACGACACTGTTATAATTCGGACCGTATAACCTCAAGTGTTTGGCTACTAGTGAGTGGTGATTTGGAAGGGATGTGAAAAGAAGCGGCCGTGGCCTAATTCTTATCCCGAAATTTTTCTAGGGGGTAAATAAAAGGTAAAATTGTTCCTGTGCCCGCATGAAGGCACGTAGTGGGAGTGGAGATATAGCTCCACTCAGTTCTAATGTCGGAAGTGGATGGAGGTGAGTAGTGTGCCTCATGTTCCGGACGTTTTACGTCTGAGGAAAAAGCCCACAATACCCAATGGGTATTGTGGGCTGGGTGGGCCCCAGAACTGCTCAGGACGTTTTTGATAAAAAAAAATGTTTCTTGCCCTGACCTTGATTCGGAACTTGAATCGTCAAGGCCGTAACCGACTACGCTATCCTGGTTACATTTTTCCTGGAGGGACTGATAAAAATAAGGAAAATCCCTGTTTATTTTGGCTGGTGTCCCCGCCGAGTTTAGAGTCGGGCGCCTCCCGAATACAAGTGACAGCTGTTACGGCGTAAGTTAACTTGCTCGGTGAGACCTTGTGGTAGCTGACCCGCCATCGAATGAATCTTGGCGTGTGAAGAAGTTAAGAAGTGCTACAACATCTCAACTACACCTTGCAACCAGGTTATTCGCAGCGTATTATGACATTCGTGGAATGAAAAAGATATAACATTTTCCTTACATCCACCAGTCTCAGTTACCTGGTAACGCAATAGTGCTATGGTGTTTTCTCTTTGCCACCACGTTCATACAACGTGAAAGCCATCCTCTTATCGCATGTGTACTCGGGGCTCTCCGCCCATGGAGTCAAGTGCCGGGACACATTAAAAATGGGTTGATTACGTTTAGCCCTCGTGCAACTTACCGGCATAATGCTTTGACGCAGAGGTAGTTTGATCGTCACCTGTCCTTGTCTTCCGCTCTAGGACTTCAGATTCGTAGTTCATAAGGTGACGTTTAACAATCTCGCAGCCGGTCACAGGAGGTAACACAGTTATGAACCTTTCACTTATCAAAATTTAAGGGAACAGAAGTACCGAATATTACACCAATAACGGTTAGAACCTCTGCTTCTTGATTTGGAGATCCTTACTAGTCATTCATACTATAGTCTGTCTTACGACAGATCCGTAGCCTCTTCCAAAGCGAGTTCTCCACATGGTGCGATCTAGTGCTTCTTCTTTCAATTTCCAGCATCTTCCCTTTCCTTAAGGTCATCCAGTAGCTGCTTAGTCCTCTCCCTTGTCTTCCCGTCATTTCTATCCTTCCTTCGAACTTTCCTTCAATCACGTGTTTCAGAAGGCAGTTTCTACGCAAGATGTGACCAATCCAGTTAGCCTTTCTTCTTTTTATTGTATTTAGGGTATTCCTCTCCTCCTTGACTCTGTGCCATATTAGTATTCGATTCAGAAAAGGTTATTCTCATAGGTCGCTCTCTCTCCAGTAAAATTTAGTAGATCATGCCTGCTTTCTTCCGTGTTCACTTTTGTTATATTAAGGACGCTGCCAGTTGCTGAGATTACATATCGTCGATGGCAGATGAATGAATTACGAGTTTGGGAGGCTGGTGGAATCATACTGAGAGAAAACCCGAAGGACACTGAGATATACGTGTCCCAGAGCCACTTTGTTCATCACAAATCCCAAATGGCCTGCCCTGGAATTGTCTTCCATATTACCCTAATTCATGAATCACAGACACCCAAACATTAGACGCTATGACAGCTATGTCACATATCTCTCCGTCAAACATCTCAGGAATCGTGCATTACCAATAGCACACTTCCACACGTTAGTAAAAATGGTTTAGTACTATGATCATGGGAGTCTTTTTTTTCGGACATTCCCCACTGTGTGGCTCGCTGCCTAGTGATAATGAATCCTGAATGAACATGCAGGGTCGCTGGCCTTTGAAATTTCCCTTCTTCTGGGATATGGCGCTGAGTCACTAAGTAATTAACGTCCGACGTTTCGAGAAAACGTGGTGGTCTCATCTTCATGGAAACAATCATCAAGTGACGCGGTGCCACATTCCAGAAGACACGAGACAAAAACTGCACAGCTGCAGAATCTCAGAATTTGTATCTCTACCATTTATTTTCACAGAAAGACGGAAACACAGCCTACTTTGGAAAGGTAGTATGCATCTTATTCAGAAGATCACGATTTCGATTCTCGATCAAACGACAGGCTATTCTGATTAATGAACAAATGTACTGTCGTCTCTATGAACGTCGCAGGAGCCTTGGAGAGCCTTGGACGGTATAAGCAAATAAACAAAAGAGCGCTAGAGTGCGTGCCACTTAGAACGCTCAGTGACCCGGTTCTGTCGCTCCACTTTCTGCAGCAGCAAAGCACTCATAATTCTGGAAGGCAAGCCGTTAAAACAGTCGGCGTGTCTCGTTTACTTTTCATATTAATATAGTCTTTCGATTCTTTTAGTGCTGTCTTCACGAATGAGTCCAGTCCTACATTTCTTGTTTCAGACAACAGACAAAAATGTCCATACGGTAGATTCTCCGCTATAGAGTGCTTGGCTTTATGAAGAAAAATGTAAACTTTGTATGCTGCCTGTGTTTGAGCCCCTCCTTTCAACTTTTGAAAAACATGAGCTATTTACACACATTTGGTAAGAAGCTTATGACACTGCAGAACATCCCAACCACATACTTTATAAATTCCTGCACTGGATAATAGCATGTGGGACGAAAAAACTTGTGCGATGTAAGCGACATTAGAGACACTTAAATGCAGGTCTTGAAATTCCTTATCGCAGTAAGTGTTAGCAGATGTCCAGTTCTGCTTACAGTAGTCTTGTTTTAGAACTTAAAACAATGTGACATCTCTAAGGTAAATTTTATTTAATTTTCAGTCTAACAGTAAAAAATCGCTGCAGCCAGGAACATGAAATTCCGTACAGAGATAAATTATGACCTTCTTATAAATTACATATTAGATATTGTTTCTAAGTCCATTATTACAACATGGCAACATTGCGATACCTTGACGTTATACCTGATACATTTAATCTAGCCAGAATCTATGTTTGGGTCTCAGTGTTATTAAAACGCATGAAGAATTAGAGTGGAAACACTGCGAAACATTGCAGTCCTTTATGTTGTCATCTCTCTGTCCAAATATTCTTCCTGTTTTTAATTCTTGTTTTGTATGTCTCTTGCTGACAGTCATGTCCCTGTTGCACACGACGGTTCTCTGCTGCCTCGTCGCGACAACGTCGCTTCTACGAACACCACCACCGACTGACATCCCCCAGGACACTGCCAACACCTTGCTAGGTGAGCGACAAGCCAAGTGTGTTAACGACCAACTGTACGCTAAACGCAGCTGGGATAATCAGTAACGTTCCGTAAGTAGGTCCGGGGGGAAGTTATGAAAATATCAGTACAAAAGCTATCAATAAATGGTAAATTTGAAGGTAAATTTGAAGGTAAATTTGTCCCTTCGATTAATAAAGCGCCAAGCATTGAAGATATACTCGTATGCGAGAGCGAAGGTATAGATAAACACATTCTTGACCACAGCACTAGATGGAGGTGAGTGGTCAACGTCACGCCCCTGCTGCGTACCCTTCGGGTGAAGAGCCTCCAGCATCCACTGAATATAAGGCAAGTTTGGGCAGGCCCCAGAGCCGTTCTTTATGCTCTGGAGAACAGAAGTGTTTTTTATCCTTCCGGGAATTTAAGCACGATTCCTAGGTTATCCAGGTCATAACCCTAATCAGTATACCGACTGAGCTACCCCGGTTACCCTCAGTAACAAACATGAAAACGTACTTGGAACAGAAGATGAGAGACACTATATTTGAGACATCCATCCATAGGCACATGATAACAGACTTTTTGAAACGGGTGAAACGGTTTGCGATATTTTAAAAAACACAATCTACCTTTAGTACAGTTCCTGGTCTCCCTCTATAAATGACTATGTTAGTTGCTTTTACACTAGAATGAAAAGTATCATACGAAAGCAGGCGCTTGTCAACATGGTCATCACTCTGCGGGTCGGTTATGTAAAAAGCAATGATATAGGAAATAGCTGAACGACTATTAGCTTATCAAGAAACACTCCGCTGTATAGAGTTAGTTACATTTATCTCACTTTCTCCTTTCAAGCACGATGGTTATATACATACCGCCAGATTTAACAAAAAATCTAAATGTTTCCAGAAAATGTATTTTTTTCCGTATAATTCTCACAAAAAATGACCATTATTTCCCTCTACAGCATTGACAGATTGATCATTCTAACTGAATCACACTGTTTCCGTGGGGTACAAACTAAACTTTATATGCAAGGTAGACTAATTTTAGTCTTCGAAGTCTGTTAGTAGTGCTGTTGGAAGTTGAAATCAAGAGAGCGGAAACGACACGCAGCTCACTAATAGGATCTAAGGTGGAGCAGGCAGCTCATGGCCAGTTTATTGGTATGCTGCTGGAAAGTGTCGTCTTCGAACTCTAAAAGTGTGACATTTCGCAACAGTAAGCACTGAATGAGGCAGAGGGTCGTTTACTTCCAAACATCTCACAACTTATCCAGTTTAACCGACCATGTGTACACACCGAACAGAAAAGCACTGTTTTCTAATCCTATTAAAGTTTTATTAGCCTACTATCCTTATTCTTTACACAGAAAAGACTGGCTTATTTTACCGTCCTATCCTAGTGTCTGTTGAGCGAACTTAGCAGATTTTCATGAAAATTGGTTTGAATATGATATCTTCAGAAACAATCAAATCTTTGTATTTCTAAATCTCCGAAAGTCAACAAAACCGATATGGTTGTAGTAAGATTTGTGAGGTGGGACGACACTCATACACCTATTAGTGCACTAGAAGGGGATTTTGGTATAAATTTCATATAGTTTGTATTTAAACTTTATTAAATCAAAAATTTGTAGAACATAAAGCGCAACAAGTTGGCTGCGCGAAATATAGAGCTGATGATGGCTTGATGGAGATAATTAATAAATTATGGCGAATTCTTTTACGGCGACATTTGACAAGGGTAACTATACATTCCTTATCAGTGTGACATTACTTTACATAAAGAAATCTTATTAAATTTAAAAAAGACGAGAGGCGTACTACTTTAAGACTATATCGGGCAAAAGTTATGCAATTGAAATTGGCACCAGTAATGACTATCCAGAGAACCAAGCCGCTCAGTGTTTAATTACACATGCAGGCACATAATTCTTTTTAGTTTTCCTTTTTCTAAATATTTAAATGGACATTAACATGTTTGAGGTAAAACTTTTGGCATTCTTTTCAATGCAACATAAAAAGCGGCCTAGTAGCAGATATTTAGTTAGTGGTAAAGAGTGAACGAATGAGAGGGCTAGCGATTGAGTGATTGGCAAGTTATGTATTAACTGCATATGTTACAGTAATGTACCGATAATCAAACTTGTGATATTATGTGACTAAGACGTAACCATAATGGTTAATTTCAAGCTACTGTACCATCATTAGACTAGCACGAAGGCCTGTAAAACTTTAATGGAAAATTGATGAAAAAACATAAATACCGAATTTGATAACTTAAATTTTCTGAAGATTACCTAATATGAGGTCTATACTAGATCATAGACTTCATGCATAACAACAGCACTAAGTGGGCTACTGTCTACAGAACGTTAATTAATAAAGTGGAAATGTAGTACGGACAGAGTAAAATTTTTACAGTGTTACACTTTCTGGGCGCGCGGTGGCGTAGTTGGTTGAGCACTGCGCTACAAACGGAACGTCGGGGTTCGAGCCGTCCCATGGCCGTGCGTTCTAAGGCGTGGGTCTGCTGCGCTCGACTTACTAGGATCGTGGGATTCGAATCCCACGGTGGCATGGCTATGTTGTGTTTAGTGTTGTAAAAAGACGTTGTGACAGTAAGTGACATGAAAGGACGAAAAAGGATTAATATAGAACAAAACAATGGATCAAAAGGGGAAACCAGGAATTAGTAAAAAAAAAAAAAAAAAAAAAAAAAACCCGATGGTGTCATTGGAATTAATTCCTTGGTATAATCGTTTCGGTCGCACTATGGCCCTGGGGTCGACTCAGCCTCTAACAGAAATGAGTACCAGGAATATTTCCTGGGGGGTAAAGGCGGCCGGTGCGTAGGGCTGACAACCTTACCACCTTCATGTGCCGATTGTCTACAAATCTGGGAGCCTCAACCTCCTGGACCCCTCAGGGCCTGTCTAGGCCTGTAATGGGGTTGCTTTACCTTTACTACTTTCTGACCCTATTAGTAACTACTATGTAATACATATAAAGACAGAAGATGAAACTTTAGCTTTGGGAGTTTTAGGCTTTCAGAGCGGTATACTTGAGGCATCCGTTCTTCTAGAATGTGGTGCCGCGTTGGGGCAATTGGCCCCAGATATTTCGAGACAAATAGTGGTCTCATTTTGAAGGATAGAAGTCTTCTTGGACATTTCGACTCCCGAAGATGAGACAGCTACCTCGTCTCAAAAGGCAGGTACCAATTACCCAAAGACACTGCGTCACATCCCAGCCTTAGCTTTTATGTAAATTATAACTACACTCAGTGGAACAAAAGAAAAGCACTCTGGATAAAAACGTCTTCTGGTAGTGTTACAGAACTGGATGCCTTTCTGAAAATTGAATGCTGCTACTTCATGGTGTTATGGTTGTTTTTGAATTGTGATTAAACAGTGAGTTGCATGCTCATCATACCAACATTTTCAGGTATATATGTATACTCCTGTTTCTTTGACACAGCCGAGGAAGACCAGAGTATTGAGGGCTTGGACGGTTTGCTCAGGACCTACAAGTCAAACTACACACGCTTCTTTGAAGAATTGCGTAAGTATGCCTGTAATATGATTTATCTAAACGGAATGAAATGGGCTGTAAAAGAAAGAGGCAGTGATGATAGTAAAACTTAAGTGTGTGCTGGTGTGAACATTATAGAGCATATGGTCAAAAACTTACGGTCGTCTATACACCGAAATATTGGGATTAAAGATTAGTTAGACGAGATTTGCGCTCTTCTGGGATATTACGCAGCTTTGGGTGGTAGTTCTGTACCGACGCTTCGGGACATCGGTACAGAACTACTACCCAAAGCTGCGTAATATCCCAGAAGAGCGCAGATCTCGTCTACATCAAGGCGGAAGCCTGAAATCACGAATAGTGATTGTGTTTTTTAAATAATGCAACAAACAAGGTTCACATTCATTGAAGAAAATTATAGGAATTCCGCCTAATATGGCGACGGTTTTTAAACGCTGATAAGTACAAGGGAAACGATTTAATTAGTGATAATTGCATGCATAGTTTGTTACACTTTAGAATTAACAGGCAGTGATGAAATAATTTTCATATTTTTTATAGGGTCTTTAGGGCATGAAAAGAGTACAGCCTTTCCTGTATTAGGCACAGGGGTGCTCCTGGTATGGGGAGTGTGTTCTCTTACATTAAATCGCATGATACAATATAGTTTTACAGATAGCAAAGTCTGTGTAGGATCAGAAGAATGTAACAGAATGTAGAAACAAGTGAATACAGAAAGTCTAATGGGATGTCACATCGTTTCTTTGTTTTAATTATTATTTCACTGAAAATAAATATCAAGGACACGGCGTTAGAAGTACACGAATCCTTATTGTCAGCGTGACTCAACAACAAAACGCTTAAAATTGATGAAATTTACACAAAGCATTTTTCAAGAAGAAATTAATGACATTGGTGTACTGAAGGGGTTGGAATTAAGCATAAAGGCTTGTTGTTGAAAGACCAGGCCTGCATTAGATGTTATGCTGCGAGTATAATGCCTGTCATACACTATTGCTCTCGACAACACTGTCGGTATTAAACTGTATGCTATAACAAGGGTGTCTGTGTATTTCTTCTCGGCAACACAAGTATTATATTCCTTTGTTGGCGATAATGTGACTCTTTCACTAGGCGTAATTTCAGGCTTCCGTCGCAGTGTAAATGAGGTATTCAATCTTCTGGGATGTTACGCAGCGTAGATTGGTATTTAGTTACAGACGTTTCGAGAAAACCTATCGGTCCCATTTTCAAGGGTCAAGCAGTCCAAGAAGAATGTTTGGTCCCTGAAGATGGGACCAATATTTGTCTCGAAACGTCGGTAACTAAATACCAATCTACTCTGCGTGACATCCTAGAAGAGCGAAGATCTCGCAGTTTCACTACTTTATCCCACAGCCCGATACTGTGCTCTCAGTTGTCGACAGTAATGCCGAGAGGCCTACTACTCTGTCACCTCTGACGTAGGTGTACATTTTTAGGCGAGTTCGCATAGTCGCGAAAAGCGCCTATTATGACTGTCCATACGTCCGCCAGTCTGTCTATTCACACGTATCAACTTGGCTCTCAACATACGGATTTTCGTGCAATTTGACATTGGAGAATTTTATTGAAATATGTAGAGGAAATCCAAATTTGGTTATAATCGGGCAAAAATTTCGGCATTTTATATGAAGACCTAAGTACGTTTTCTGTTGCCGGGGACATGTAGTTGCCATAAAATCGCTCTCTTCGAGTGCAAAGGTGTTAGACTGTTAAGACAGCCGAGGAGGTATAAGCATTACAAAATAATTTTAGGCACTTTCGCGAAGTCGCAAGTAGCATCTTTCAGATTCGCCATGTCACTCCTTCTGTCTGTGTCCGCATATAGCAACTAGGTTCCCACTGTGGAACGATTTTCGTGAAATTTGGTGTTGGAGGCTTTTACTGAAACCGATCAAGAAAATCCAAATTTTGTTAAAATTGGGCAAAAATATCGGGCACTTTACATGAAGACTTAAGTATGTTTTACACTATTGAGAGCGATATGATTCACAATAAAATCGATCTTTTCCAGCCAAACGGTATTAGGCTGTTGCTATTGAAAGAAAATGCCGGCGTTAACACTGTTGTCGGCAATAATGATGGTACGAAACTGTTGACTATGATACCGGTGTTACACTTTCTGCTCTCAACTGAAATTCAGGCGTTACAATTTGGCTCCTATTCGTTGCTTCAATGCAGATACTGAATGCTTTGTTTTCGGCTATAATGCATTATTACACTGCTTATCGCCTCTAAGAGAAAGAGAGACAGAGCGGTGAGGAATGTGTGCAGCTGCGGGGATTGCATTGACCTACACTCTACTTAGCCGGACGGTGAAGGTGATGTGCCGCAACTTTCTTCGGTGTTCCGGTCTGCCTAGATACCTGTCGTTCATTTATAGAACTCTGTCTTATGCTGTGCGTGTTGCACACTGTATATGCCTCTCAGCTGCAGCATTATACCAATGTGACGCTGCTCTCGCAGCCACATAAGAACAACGCAGGAAATTAAAACGCAACATAAAGTTAAAAAAAAGTGATTTCGAAGTTTTGGGAATAAATCATAATACACTTCCTTCAAAATTATTCATTTTATATTATTTGACCCGTGAAGAAGGGACCGATACGTTGTCTCGAAACGTCGGTAAACAATTACCACACGACGCCCAGTAATATCCCAGAAGAGCGCAGATCTCATCAACATCGCGGCGGAAGCCTGAAATCAACACTAAATATATGTTACTAAAAAGTCCAGAAATAAAAAGAAAAGCTTTGTATCAAATGGCTGCGTATAAATGAAAATTAGGGTCTTACGAAAGTAAAAAATTGTAGCTAACAACGCAATTGATTTAAAATAATTGGAAAGTATTAACTTAAAATTAGAGGTAATTGTGGTAATTGTGTTAGTAAGACACAGCCCTCACTGGAGGTTATGGAGAATTTGACAAATATAGGATTACTGGAGAATATCAATAACGCATTTGTAGTAACAGCACAAGTACTAGTTTAGTGTCAGTAAAATAGCACAGCGGACACGAGGGAAGTAGACTTATCGGTATCTGTAAAGTGTGTGAATTCCGCACGAACTGGTACTTTGCGATCGTCACACATCATACGCAATATAATGAAACAAAACTTAATAAGCCTGTAATAAGTAGGACGATTAAGTATTTAGCAGCAATAAGGAAACAACAAAAAAGAAAGGAAGAAGAAATAGCATAATATCGTTGAAAGGCAGGTTTTATAATGTTAACTACAAAATTGCTGGGGGAACAAAGGCGAAAGTGGGTACTTCCTTAGAGTACAAAGTTTATATACTTTCAAAATTCAATCTTGGTCAACTTTTCAAACATGACTGTTTTGATGACCATTTGTCCCACATAAAAATCTGTTACGGCCAAGATAATGTCACTATAAACATAAATGCGATAAAACTGTAAAGTTTTGTCCTACTGATTCAATAAATATAATTTATTTTTACAATGTTTGACTTAAATTATGTAGGTCATAATGAGGTCCATGTAATAAATTTTGAGAAGACTCATCAGCTCATATTAGACTTCTTGTGAAGGGAATTACACGGGTTAGATAGGAGGAAAATTATATTTGCCTGACATCTTACAGACATTAAATGCAAAATTTAAACAACCCCCTTTTAATAACTTAACAGCTAAGAGGAATGAATGTATAACTAAGCACAACTTCACCATAGTGTGTTGATTTTACGCAAATTGTTTAAATAACGCCTAAAATTTTTACGTCAGTTTCGGGCTGATGTACTCGCATTCCGACAAATTTTCCTGAGAGGAGAGCAGCATGCTTGCAAGTACGTTTCCTGAAAATTGGATGTGTCACTTGGGATAATTTATACATGGAAGCTTACTGCTGGCTTCATTCGTTCTTGCAAGTACTGAAATATGGGCCAAGTAGCGAGCAACAGGAAGGTCAAAGGCGAAACAAAAATTTCTCTTTCCGAGAGTCGAACTGCTTGACGGGTCAGCTGTCTGCATTACCGGCTAGCTTTTCACTCTCGTTCATGGGTCAGTGCTTGTACAGCGACGGAAATACTGACTAGAAAAATTACGATACATTAAACTGATGTGCTTGTTCCAACAGGAAGTCCGCAAGTATAATTCGAGTTGTAATGTGTGTCTCAGAGTTGTTACACCACACAAACCTTTAAAACGTTTCTTTGGTACGCACAGACGCTGCTACACATCTGTATTGGCTGTTTTTCCTTTCGACTGCGAGTCTAAGAAATAAAAAACAGCAGATCGCTGCACAGCAAGTGGCATTGTTCTGATGTACCAGAAGATTGCTTCCGGACAGTATGTTTCCCATGCATTCTAGTAACGAGTGTGGGACTGGTGTCTGGTTGTTCAAAAGGCGTTACCCTTAGACAGTTCTTCATAATTGTATTATTTTCTTACACCGGAAATAAGGGTGGCTATTACGTCATGTACATCAATCTACTGCGCCATCTGGCGCAAAGGGAAGATAGATTGACGTTTTGTTAGAGATGCAACATAAAATTACTATGGAAATGTGATTAATTTATTTCAGTTTCACGATTATCTTTTCGGAAGAACTTAGTTTAGGATTTCTAATTTTCGGCAAATTTTCCAACAAGAACACGGAAAACCACAGACTATGAGGACCATCTACACTCACACACATTTCCACAAATGTAGTAATCTAATAGGTAACAATATTAAAAGAAGACAAGACAGGCAATGTACGTATAATGCAATATAGAAGCGCGTTCGCTTACCCATTGCTGCCTTGGAAAAGCGATACGTATTACACATTCTTAGTGCGTGTTTGTAGCCTTAGTTACACAGCATACAATGCGCATGCGCCATATTATATTGTCATCTGTGGCTTCTCCGGCTGTAGCATATTTTTCCACTTTATCTCATAAACGGCATGATTTTCGGAAAAAAAGCTATTGAACAAAAGTGTGTGTTCTGACTTTCTCTACAGCTTTTGTCTGAAACGTTTCTCATTGTAAGAAGAATTTAGCGAGGTACTGTCATAAATGTACATTGGTCTTCGTGTATAATACCTGTTGTTTGTCAGATTGTAATGAAACTTGAATTTTCTCAACAGATTTTCGAAACATACAGAAATATCAAATTTCATGAAAAATCCGTCCAGTGGGAGCCAAGTTGTCCCATGCGGGCAGACAGACATGAAACTAGTAGTCGCTTTTCGCAATTTTGCAAGCCCGCGTAAAAATGGACTCACGATGTCTAGTGTTGAAGAGAATATTTGGACCTAAGACAGACGAAAGAAAAGTCCAAGAAATGCTTGTTCTTTATTCCGTTTGGGCATCTCTTCCTTTGAAGATGAGGACTTTGGGTTCTCCCAAAACGTCTCATACCAATTACCCACTGACGCAGCGCCACATCTCACAACAACAGACGTCTTTCTATTTGTTTGTGTAAAAATGATTAATAACAGAACTTTGGTGTCCCTGTGGACACAAGACGACTTATCATTCCCAGGGCATTGTCAGCCTGCAATCAGAGTCACTGTGTTACAGCCTCCATCCCTGGTCAGAAGGGCGGATCCCACTCACAGACGTAGACAATGCCAAGCCATACCAGATACAAGACGTGAACACACCCACGCTCCCACAAAAGCATGACACATGTACTCATGCTCTTTGTACTGATACATAAGTTTTATTGCTGCTATTAAAGAACAAAGGGTATCCGGTGGCGCAATTAAAGATGTGTGTTCCAGTAACAAATACAGCACGCAGTAAATTTGCGAATAATCTGCGACATTACGATTTACTGTGTGCTGGGACCCGGCTATTGAAATATCACTCCACCTTTTGACACTTGAAGGCATACACCAACATTTAAACCTCAGTGGTTAGTATACATACCACCAGGTTTAACATCAAAAGATCTGCATTTTACACATAATGTACTTATGTGCTCGATGTGATTCCTACAATAAAAATAGTTATTTCCCTGTGTAATATTCACAGATTTTTCTTCTTAATTGGAGCAAATTTTGTTTTCTGTTAGGTATCAACTAAATTTATATATACAATAGAGATTCATTTTAGTCCGCAAAAGGTCGTGCCATGGCTCAGGCCTCTCACCGCGGAAGCCCAGGTTTGATCCCGCAGCGGTCCATGAAAGTTTGTGATGGAAAACGTGGCACTGGGACAGGTTTTTCTGAGAGTATGTCGGTTTCACCTGCCTGTATCATTCCACCAATGCACCACACTCATTTTCATCTACATGTTACTCTTACCAGAAGGACAAAAGGTCGAAGAGTGAGAAACTTCCAAAAAGCAATGGTATTGGGGAAATCAGTAAACATTGGATAGGAAAGTACTTTCATTTTTTTAGCCCTGAAAGATTTACGAACAGCTTATTTAATTAATTCGTTTCTAAGATCTAGCCCCAAAATATTAGCCCTTCTGCTCTTAATTTATTTGATATTTGAGAATATCAGTGACTAGAGGGATATCTTGTCATCTGAACAACAGTGACATCTAAATATCCGTGACTGTTTAACTTAAGTTCAAGTAATAACAGCCTGACTTTTTCGAATTTTGCCCTGTTCAAATGTCAGCGAAGACACCTAATATCCTGAGTTTTAATGGAGTTTTTCAGTCCCTGTAGGCAAGTGCGGTATTATGCTTCAATTAGGGCACAGACGCTTCATTCTATGTCCATTTCAGTTCATTATCCAGTGCTATCTTAGCATTCGACACTATAATATCAGGATAACGACAGGGACCTTACACTACAAATATATAAATAAACAATATAAAAAATGCCCAAGAGCGGATATACGCTAGCAGAAGATTTCTCTCAATAACAAACCAGTTTCAAGCAGGTTAACGGCGTGGATTGTACACAGCGCTAAAAAACGTGACTATTACTCGTATATTAATATTTAGAAGAGTCAATCATGGCCTCTCCGACGGTACTATCTAATTCGCTATTTGCCTCAAGAAACTGAAGCTGTTCGTGAAATAAATTAGGAATAGTCTTTAACCTGTGCGAGATTCGAAATGAGAGCTTTAGGAATATAAATCTGTAAGGTTAAAGCTACAGCATCCTGCTCGGTAGCAATGAAGAGACGGGAGGGAAATATGTTGCGATTCGGTGCGGCCAGAATGGCGGTTGTCAGAATTTGCTCTAGTGATGATGAAATTTCAGACAGCTGGGAAGTAAGACAGAGTAATAAAACACAGACGCAGAGGCAGAGGTTCCCGCTGACTTCATTCACTAAGAAGCGTGCAAGCGTAAGCCTTCCTTAATTCATTATTTTTCTAATAAATTCGTTGAGATATACATCTTTCCCAAACGAAATGTAGACACATAAAATATCGGTATGTATCATCGGGAGACAGTGGTATAAGCTTTCTACAAACAGGAAGATCCATTCATGTCCAATATACGAAATGATCCAAAGACAAAGTGCATAACAATGTCATAATACAACACTATTCCTTTCTGAACAAAACAATGCTCCAATTCTAACAAAATATTTCAGATCCAAAAGGATGAAAATGAAGAAGGTAACAAAGAAAGCGAGATGGAAAGCGAGTGACAACAGCTATGTGTTCCACTTTGAGACCAACCAACGGCTCTCTTCAGTGGCTGGTGTGGCCGCGAGAGTGTAGGTTGTGTTGTTGTGCAGTGCTGGTATTTTGGTACTCAGAAGCAATGGAAAGGACCAACAGAAGATAGGGTCAGCATGGTATCGACAATAATGTGTCTACTCATGTTTATAGTGTTGCTGTGGCCGCCATGTTACGCCGTGCGCTTCCCTGTTAACAATGATATGCAAACAAACATTAGTGCCAACTACACGGACAAAATTCCCTTTGACACAAATCGAAATGCATTTTTACACCATGAGTATGGGAGGAATCTTGAACACCATTTACCTCCAAATTATTGGAAAAAATCAAATTTTCAAACTTCTCCAAACTATGGCCGAATTGTGCAAGAAGAGTCGCTTCTAGACCACAGAAGAACTGTTCCAGACGGCCACCTTCTGAATTACGGCAAGATATCCACTGTTCCAGGCAGTTCGCTAGTCGGACAAACTGGATCACATGAAGATTCACTTGTCCGTTCTAGGTATATGCCACAAAATATGCACGGCAACTCGGCAACTATCCAAAGCCCTGTGAAATTACAAGAAAATAACAGGCAAAATGCAAAAAAGAAAGACAACTACAGGATACCAGAAAATGTGCAGGACCTTTCGCCTATCGCCTACGAACAACCGGGAAGCGAATACAAAATTACAAGTGTTAAAGACAACCCGAATGTGAAACAGCCACAAAAAGACTCCTCTAATCTGAACTATAAACAAATATATAAGGAAGAACTGTCACATAACAGCCGGCAAACAGCTGTGAGTGCTGAGGAGAGATCTGGAAAAGGTGAGGTGCGGAGATTCAGCGGGCTAGACCATAAGAAGATGTCCAGCGAAGAACAAGAACTCATGTTACTGGATGTTCTGCAACAGAAGACCAACTCTAGTAGCAGGGGTTTCGAGGCAAGCCTGGTTGACATGCTAGGAAAAAGTGAGTCAATTTTCATTATGGTTTAACAATCTATGAAATGAGAATCTAAGTTAACCCTTTTAGCAAACTCAATTAAAATTAATCCGCAGAATCTTCATGTAATAAACGACTCTATTAAAATCATACAGAATTAATAACATGAAGAGAAGGCAACTCTAACACACACTGTATAAATATGTATGTTAATCGTTTAATTAATTGTTTAATTAATGTAATGAAAATGCTGGTTGTGTATCCCTACATCTCTCTATATGCATTTACTATTTCAACCTTCTATACCTGTTTTACAGAGAGGTAAAAAAGTAGGAGTCAATATAATGCGTGTCTTAATATCATGCGAACGCCGTTCAGAGTTCAGGCTAATGCGCTCAAGTCAGTCAGGTTTCAGTAATTATACAGTGCTCAAAGCCAATCAGATTTCAGGATACTGTGTTCGAAACCAAGGATATTTAAGGATACTGTGCCCGAAGCCAGTTATATTTAGGAATAACGTGTCCGAAACCAATCGGATTGCAGGATATTTTGTCCGAAGTCTGTCAGTTTAAGGGTACTCTGCCCAAATCCAATCAGATTTGAGGATACACTTTTCGAAACCAATCAGATTTCAGGACACTCTACCAGAAGCAGTTACTAATAACGTTACTTTTATGTGATTTGGCATCTACCTATAAAGAATTACAGAGTTGCTGAACAGACATTTTCATTGCCTGTTATTCTGAAAAAAAAAAACATACACTTTTTGAAAACGGACTTTGGTTGCTATATATCTTAATATTATGTCACGTACAAATTTTTACAAACCATTATCTTTACTCAAAAATCTATGGATTTGGTCTTAAGTTGCATGTAGCTTAGGGTTTATATTTGTTTGTTACGAACTAAAACTACAATTTGCTTCACAACTGCCTAATAATCCAAGTAAGGTCAGTAGCTCCGAAAACGAAATATGCAGACGGACAAGGTCTATAAAAAATACATGCATTATATACACTACGCGCAAACAGCACACAAAATGTGCACAAAATGCATGAAAGTGCGTTTCACGACAACGGTCTTAATGCAATTGTTATTTTCATTTCTTAAACATCAACTTTCATCTTACAGGAAATAAACTAGTTTGGAAATATCACTTTAGGCTATCCAATGATAAGTAAAAGCAATCCCATTACAGGCCTGGACAGATCCTTAGGGTTCCAGGAGGTTGAGTCCCCCAGATTTCTAGAGAATCGGCACATGAAGGTGGTAAGATTGTCAGCCCTGCGCACCAGCCGCCTTTACCTCCCAGGAATATTCCTCGTACTCATTTCTGTTAGAGACTGAGTCGACCCCAGGGACATAGTGTGACCGAAAGGATTATGTCCATGAAGAATTTCAATGACACCATCGGAAATCGAACCCACGAACTTCCGGCTTGTAGAGCAGAGCCTCAACCAACTGCTCCACCGCGTGTCCCATCCAATGATTAGTACCGATAGAAGTTCTTACTTGTTTAGGCAAATAGAAAGCATTCTTTCAAACAGTGACTTAAGATGGGATGGACGTACGGACAACATATTCCTGTATGGCGTAAAGGGCCGTGCCATGGCTCAGGCGTCAGTCGCCGGCCTCTCACCGCGGAGGCCCGGGTTCGATCCCCGGTCAGATCATGTGGGGTTTGTGGTGGACAATGTGGCACTGGGACAGGCTTTTCCCCGAATACTTCGGTTTTCCCCTGTCAATTTCATTCCGCCGGTGCTCCATTACACGGCAAAACGAGAAAAAACTAATCATCATCTTCATCACAGGTTGCACAATAAGCCTCAAGGTCGTGGTGCGTCCGTAGCATCTGCTGCGGGGCCCTTCACCATAAAAAAGGGCGTAATGTGCTATAACAAGATAAGATAACCCAAAGTATAGAAACATATTAACCTAATACTAAACAGCTCTTTAACACCGGACATTTTTCTCAGAAGTATTACTGCTATTAAAATACAGGCATAATCTTCATTATTGACAAAAACAGTAGTGTATGTATTGCCTGTCTAATGTTACACACAAAAGACGACATTAAATTGAATAAAATTATGTAAATCTGTGACATAAATGAAAACACAAATCAATTTTCTGTCTCTGCTCTTTACATGGAAAAATACGCAAATATTCGCAGTTGATATTGAATGTGAGCTCGCTGTTTATTTACTGTCGTAAGTGTTCACGAAAATGATCAAAGAAATGAAAGTCTCAATAAATTCTTTGGTACATCGCTTAAATCATTTCTGAAAATATTGTTGGATTATTTTTCGCGAAGAAACTAATTCCACGGAACAAAGTTCTTCTTGAGAAGTTACTGTTTAGCATAACATTTAGCGTTCAAACGATTTTGGGTGCGCTTCAGATATCTGCCGCTAATGTTCGAATAATCTCTCCCTATCGCTAATTTCTGATTTCTGAAACCCTGTGTGCATTCAGCATACACAACAGCATCATACATGTGCACTATACAATGTCAAACACAGTTGTCGGCTTAAGGGTTCAACCTTTGTCAAAAAGTTCCAGTTAATATTTTAGATGAGTAAAGTTTCTTGGACACTCTTCTTGGACTGTTTAACTCTGAAGATGACAGCAAAGCAATGTGATCCTTCAAAACGTCGGCAACTATGTACCCAACAGACGTAAAAACCTCAAATCCTGCATGAGTAGGTCTGTTGACTCAAATATTTGCAAATATTTCTATAAAATATGACCAACAAAATGCACAAATATTTTAATACACAATTTCGTATTTAAAACATTATGCCTCCAACATGTTTCGATCCGTAATGAATCATCTTCAGGGAGAAACTCCATCCATCATCTATGTATAAAACAAGAATTAAGATAAAATTAGGCTTTGATATGAACATAATTTGGTATGAGATGGTAATTTCTACACATTTTGTTAAACTATATTGAAGCATTTATTTTACAATCTTTCTTTGATGTTTTATAAAGATGTTTCCTGTTGGGCAATTATTATTAGTTTTCACATTATTATCACCGTGCATCTTCACGAATCAAATAAAACTAAATTAAACCAACTGATGCACAAATTGAGCCACCTTTATTGTAGAGTTCTATTATATTATATAGACACGCTACAATAAAGGTGGCTCAATTTGTGCATCAGTTGGTTTAATTTAGTTTTATTTAATTATTATTAGTATTATTCATTTCCGTGTATTAATCAACAGTTCTATAAAATATACATAGTTGATTGATGTGGTTCTTCCCTGAAGATGATCCATAACGAACTGAAACACGTTGGAGGCACGCTGTTTCAAATATAAAATTGTATATTAAAATATTTGTGCATTTTGTTGGTTATATTTTGTAGAATTTTTGGTTAATGCGTGGAAATAAAGAGCATTAAATTTGCAAACGTCTCGAAAGTTGTACGTTGTAAACATGATTGTTAAACTGTTAGGTTAATAGCATTCAGAATACCGTTACTCTAAACGTGAGAACACAAATCTCGTGTTTCAGTACCGTAGACATATTGTGAAAGTGTTTACTGACATAACTGTACACCCGGTCTTCAAGCATGTAAATTGTTTAGGAAGCTAATTGCCTTTCTTTTATTTACTTCATTACACAAAAGATTTATTGTCTATTACTACGCCTAAACACCACAAAATTCATGATAGTAAAACTTACGTTTCCTACTAAAGTGTGCTTAACAACGATGTAGAGGCACGTTTTGATATTTATACCGCAGATGCTCCACATACGTTCGGTGACGTGATATCTTAAAAGCAACGGGAACAGAAGTGGTTGTACACTCACAGCTGTGTTTGCGGCAGTTCAGTCTGATGTCGTGGAGACTATAGATGAGGTTAAATATAGCTATTTGATGGCAAACCCTGCTACAGCCTACGTCGTTTGTGCTGGTGGTGTTTCTCCGTTCATCTAGAGCAGCAGATCTCAAACTTCTTGCCTACGACCCAACATCGTAAATCACAATGACCTTGTGGCCCAAAACAGTACCATTACCTACTTAATAACCCATTGCCGAAAATTAATAAAACAACATTAAACAAGATATCTATTATTTGTGAGTTCAAGACCCATCAGAAAGCTCCTGCGATCAAAATTTTGGTCGCGACCCTGTGGTTTGGAATCCCTGCTCTAGAGAAATGTGGATATTAGTGATGCAAAATTCAAGTGCTGCTTTTACTGCTGCTACTGCTACTGCTCTACTACTACTACTACTACTACTACTACTACTACTACTAACTACTACTACAGCAATAGTTGTAACAATAATAACATAAAAATCGGAATAATGAAACTGAAATAGATTATTCAAAGAAAAGTACTAAAAAAGGTTTCAAAATACCTACATAAAGACTGATGAACCTAGGAAACTGATAACACTAATGAAAATAGGTAAGGTTATTATTAGGTCAAATCCAAATGCGAAACTTGAAAGTTTTATCTGACAAAGTTGGAGTAGCCGTAACCTGTATTAACGGAAATTATGTACAGAAATGAAAAACTAAACAGTAATTCAAATAGCTGAGAAAACCATCCTTATGTAAACTATTTTTAAACGACACACTGTTTTTTGCAGGATTCTCTATCATTGAAATATAACCATAATTCTCCCAGGCAGAAATATTTTCCCATCTCTATTTCAGAATGAGAAACTAAAATATTATGAGTTTCCATACCAGAATACCAGTATAAATACTGCTTTAAATATCGTTAATTACTTTGTCTCTTTTGCGGTTTAGAATGTCATTGCATGTTTGTAGAAGGCAAGCATATGATGTGTTTCCAGTAGATCCGGTTGTCATACTCGATCTGCTGTTATTCACGCCATGCAGCTATCAACATTTTCGATCTCCTGCTACTTATGCAACGCAGCTGTCGTACTTCGACTTTGCAGTTATAATGTTATCAACAATTCGCTAAATATCAGTCCTTATCACTTCACACTTCCTAATCATCCGCTCTTTTTCTTCAAATGCCGCAGTATTTTTTTCTTTCAGTAAAAAACATAGTTTTGATTATAGGCCACATTCAGGCAACGGAACTTCCAAAACCTTTGTCGGAAAACTTATAGGGAACAAACCACATGAGAGACGTAAAATAGGGTCTAGTACCGGGCTGTTGGAACACGGCACTGAATTATAAGTTTCTAAAATAGGCGGGGGAATTCTTGAACAACTTAAGGACTTTTCCGTAAAATTATTTAGGTTGTATTCCCTTGCAGGAAAGTACTTTGCAGGCAAATTAAAACTTCATCTTTGTCTCTCAAGTTTAATATTCAGTGTTGAAAATTAGTGACTGGAAAGCATTTTTTTTTGTATCAGATCAATCTGAAGAGAATATGCATCACGCATACCATTTACTGATATACATTACTTTTCGTTTACACAGTTTCGACAGGCTTAAGTAACGAGAAAACCAAAGTAACAGAGAGCGTTGTTGAATGTTTCTCTCGCAAGTGGGCCACAAGTTTCCCAGAAATATTACGTAAATATGTTCAGTCCTGTCGTACGTCGTTCTTAAAGATGATCGCGAGTATCCTTTCCTCGTTTACTCACAGAAAGTCTATCCCATTCCTTTTATTGCAGTATCTACAATATCTGTTTGACACGATGCATCTTGTGTTGCAGTGATCCCGCAGACATGTTGGTACAACAGCGTCAAGTTTGATTGCGGGCTGAGCATCTCGTGCGTTTTGGCGGGCGGGAAACCCTTGGACCTATGCAGCGGTGGGCTCATCTGGAGCTGCTGTGTTTCGCGCGACAAGATCCACACCAACGTGCAGGAGCCCAACGTAGGGGCCCTCGAAAATGCCAGTACGTACAAATTTAACTAAAACATTCATTATACTAGTATAAATAGGCGTGTTTCTGTGTTTATTGTAACAAGTACTTTATTATCCATAAATAAGACACCTGTTCTAGTCGAGATGAAGTTACAAGGGCACAAAGAAATGATATAATATAGAGCTTTTAACTTTGTGTTCTTTACCAAATATTATCGGATTGATTAAACAAAGAAAAGTAAAGGAGCAAGAAAATAGCACGAGTACAGAAAAATCTAAAGCTAAGAGGAGGCGCGGTTGGAAAGATGCCATTAAAACACATTAATCTTGGGAAAATAGGATGTAAAATGCGGATTGGATTAGGCTTTCTCTAGATAAGATCCAATGCCAGGTACTTACGTAGTGCTCTGGGTTCCATAAATGCAGGTATTTACTGACCTCCTGAGTAACTATTACGTTTTCATGGAAAATCCTGATTTGGCTATGCTTCTCGGTTCTTTAGGTGAATCGTAGCGTAAAATCCAGAATGGAAAGACTGTGTCTGTCTCTCTTCAAGTTACTTAATTTACATCGCTGATCTAACTGTATGTTGTCTGCACATCTGATGATAATGATCCTCCCATTAAAAGGCGGTGTCGAAACTTGCAATACACAAACAGTAAAACATATCATACTTCGCTGAGACAGTGTCGGTGTTGTGTAGAAAGTAATTACGTAAGAGGAAACAATTATTTGAAAATACTTTACTGAACTTCCCAGTTTTAACAGGGATAAAATATAATTGTTATGCTTCTGACACAGAAGGCTTGGCGGTCTGCGCTACAATAAATCCGTACGAAGCAAACAAGACTCTGATTTTAAAGACTCCAGTAATGGTTTTATTTTCCCGTCCCTCAAATAAAATGGAAAACTTTTCAATTTGTTTTTCAAGAAAAACGTGGACTAATATTCATAATGCACAGTAGCATTTATATATATATTTTTTTCCAATGGCTGACAGCCCCTTGGGGGCCTAGGCCGCCTCATTTTTCGAGGCTTCACGATCACAGAATTTTTAGACACACCACAATCTGTAGGACTCCTCTGGACGAAGGACCATCTCGTCGCAGAGACCTCTACCTGACAACACACAACACTTACAACAGACAGACATCCATGCCCTAGGCGGGATTCGAACCCACAATTCCAGGAGCGGTCGTAGACCCACGCCTTAGACCACGCGGCCACTGGGATCGGCAGCATTTATATTTAGCGAAATTAATTATGAATAAAAGAATGCATAGTGTAATTATAGACATACTTAAAAATGTAAAAGAATCACTTGTGGCTATACTGGGGCGGAAATATAAAACTGGTACCAAATAGCAGATTATAAAGCGATGTCCCTGTATACGTGTTCTTGATGTGCCCCATTCTGTTCAAATTCTTCTAAGCGTGCAACCGTTCATTTGCTGCACGGTTTGTACAAACCGGATCTTTTGTCTTTTAGTGCTAGTTGGCGTAGAAAACGTAGAAAGGCATCATGCACGAAGACTCTTATCCTAAGGTCCCAAGTCAGGTGACCTTCACGGCAATGGTACTGGGCCACTATTGTCAATACAGTTTTTATCAAGGATCCTGAACAGTACACGAGCAAGCCTTCGAGCGGCACAAGCATGAAAGCACGTGGTTACTGCACAAAACGGAATTCGAGGGCACCTTTCACCCGTTCTGAAATGTAACAAGATGCATAAAAACTCTTTGTTGTGTTAAGTCTGTAACTACCTTGTATGAATTATCTTCTTTGTCGTTCCACAAATATATTACAACTAGCACTTCAGTAGCAAGCAAACTATACACATTTGTACACAGAATTTCCTTGTGCATCAATGCAAACACAGATGTAGGTCTACTGATGGCAAAACTAGCAAGAATTCCAAGGGTACCTTTCTGTCTGGTGCTTTGTTAGTTTCTTAAGACTGACGTAACTTATGGACCACAGTTTTGTAACGAGTGTTAAAATAAGTTTAAGTTTCTTATTTTTCTCTCGTAGTTTACAAACTGTGGAACACTCTTTTCGCATACATAAGGGATATGATACTATGCATTCGGCCCAATCAAAAATAGTACGTATTATTATCTCTCAGATGAGATTAAATATTTCGAACCAAGATATCACATTCATATCAAGCGATGTTCGTGGTTTTTACATCATAAAATACTGACAGGCATTTCGCCTTCTGTCTGCACTCTTCTGGGCTCTTTCACTATAGCGACATAAAGAAGAGCTGTAAATTTCGAAAGTAGATTTCTGTATCTAGTTATTCTAGGAACACAAATTTCCATTGTACGTACATGCCATTAAATATACATGACATAGAAATTTCTTTTTAAAGTAAAATTTGCAGAATATAATGAGACATGAGATATATATTTTATTATCATGCAGATAAAAAAATGTTTGTACACGTCGTTTTAGAGAAACTCGATAAAGCGCAATTTTATCTTTTAAAATGTCGACGTTCTACTAAATGCAGCACAGTTACATTTGCCTGACAAATTTCGTTTTAAACTTGTCCAATATTAAATAAGTGTAAATCCGTTCTGCAGTTAAATTTATGGAACGTTGCCCACATACACCTGAATGACACTATCTCCCGTATACGCGTACCTTTATGGTTTTGCACAAGCAACTTAAAATAACTTATTCTGAAATTCTGTTCTTACTTTCAAGAAAGTAAGCCGTGTCACTGTTATAAACACCAGTCGGTTAATTAATGTTGTCTAGGAAGTTGCATATCCTTTTTTCTGAGACGCGGACGGCTAACATAAATATGTCCATGAAGCGAAACGCCATTATACTCGTATTAGGACCACAGCTGAGATCAACATGAAGAGACGCCTTTATATATGAATGGATAATAAGCAGACTACAAACTGCAAGAAAAACTGAGAGGAAACTGTCGTGACACTGGGATAACGTGTACACAGAATTAAAAAAAAAGGTACTCCTAAACTTACCTACGAATATGCTTCCATGGAAGAGTGCAGTAGATAGGTTATGAAATATCTTATACTGAAAGAAGATTTCAACTTCGGAACTTTGGAAAATATTTCAAAGCAAACAATTCTTTGTGGGAAAAAAAAGTAGGAAGAAAAAGAAGAAGAACAAGAAGAAATCAAGTAGAAGAGCTACTCCTAGCTTTATCCGTCAAGCAGCGCAGTAAATCATCCAGTCACTCCTTTTTCCAGTGACGAATTTCTAGCGCAAACAAAATGTTGTCACATGAAGGCAATTGTTAAAATTGAGGTCAATGTCGTCTCATCTTTTGAGTGAGAGTGTGCTTTCACTTCAGGACTGCATTGTTACCGCGTCCAGAACGGTCCCGCTACAGCTATTGGTTACGCAACAATGGCAGGAAAATTGTGACTAGCTGTTTGTAAACTTCTCCACTTAGCGACATCGCAATACGGAACTCCTTACAGAACGGCCAGTTTCTCCTTTTCCACTTATATTAACTTAAAAAAAATATGTTCATGCACGTTGGGAAAAGGAAAAGATCAACAATTAATGCAATCCAAGGAAAAAGTGTGGTTTAACAGTTATGTTAGGGTCTTATCCAATAGCTATTAGACGTTATGTTTAACCATTTTCCCGATTTTAGGATTTTTGATTCATATAAAAGTGTAGAACGTCTTTTTGCCGCTGCGACTTCCTCTTTGCTCTCGGAGGGTACATTTTGATTAAATTATATGAAAAGTCTCGTTACAAAGACTGAAATGAGACTACAGGACACCGAGCACTTCTTTCTTACCGGCTGATATAGGTTACTAAATTTTTGTCACAAAATTAACAAGAGTGATTGCGCTTTGTGCCGGAGGGCAAAATTATGCGCCTCTGAAAATTTCTGCTCTATTGAAATAATTCAGACACTGTCACCAGAGTTACGTACTGTGCGCATTACACAATATCATACACAGACCAATTGTTTAGATGAAACAGATGTTTTGTAGAATGAGAAAAGAGGAACAAAGCTTTACCTAATGTGTCCAGCACTGCAGTTCCTCATGAACTACCATCAGAGCGGTAACGACATGGAGTACGGCAACAACGTAGCAGGAACCATCAACCGGCCGCACATCTACTACACTTACCCCCCAAACAACCATTTCAACAATTACCACGTGCACAACCGGCCTACAGCAACCCCACCTGATATCAATAACCATCACTTATACGACCGCCCATCTGCACCCCCACCAGAGCACAACCACCACGTGTACAACCGTCCCACTCTCCTTCCACCCGATCTCAACAACCATCACGTGTACAATGGCCCAACTGCACTCCCACCAGGCCACAACAATCATCACATGTACAACCGCCCGAATCCGCCCTCACAGGGGGCCCCAGACATCATCTACCTGAAGCCTGGATACGTGGGGCCGATACAGCCGGAATATGATCGACCACACGTCGGTGTCGTAACGCCCGTCAACAGACCGTCCACCGAGTCGCAGCCACCCGAAGTAATACAGAGGCCCACAGTACGACCAACGTTACCGTCCAGCCATGGGTCTGCCCCCAGCAACAACAGGGGTACGGCTTCGTGATATTGCACTCTGCACCACACCGACTGACTGACAGACACTCTGACAATCCAGCGACATTTGGACCAAGAGTTTGGAAGGATCACTTAGTGGGATGCATTTCTTAGATACGGGAAATTGTGCCATTATTACTTATTTAATATCGTGTCCATAAAAGACCGCCGCAACACAACATCGCTGTAAATTAATATATTGTTTATTACTGAACAATATGATACAATCTTTGAAATGTTGTATTTGTATTCAGAAGGCATGCAGTTTGAACCTGGCTGGTACAGTCTACCCGAAGTTTTATGGTTCTCCCAAGTCATTAAGTTGTCTTAAGTTATGCCATGACGACTATCCTTCCTACCATTTTTTGTATTTTGTAATCGATATCAGATATCCGTAATTGATACAGTCTCTGACTCACACATAACCTTACACATGTTCTATGCCTCTGAACCCTCTAAATCACTCAGCTAGTCAAGATATTACCCACATTTCACGGAACCCAACAACCCATTACCATGGTCACGAGAACCTGTCATTCGTCCCTACCGCAGGCCAGATGAAACAAACATTAGCATTGTTGAATAACCCAATTAATAAACAAGAAACACATGTATCAGATGTTGATAGTATTGAAAATACAGAGTGCCTACAACAAACATTTAAAAATTTACTTTCTTTTAACGATGAAATGCTGTTAGATAAAAACCATGTTTTTAATTTACTTTGTTTTAATTCTGAGCTCAACTAACAGCGCTTCTGTTCACAATTAATATACTCTGAAATGTGTACTCTTCAGTTTAACTGAATTGGCTTCTCTTTTAGCATTACATTTTATAAGAACATAAATTACGAATGTTCCTTGTAGACATTATGTATATGTATGTTTAACTCCATTCTGAGTTTTGGTTGGAATAACTCTAGAATTGTGGTCACACTGATGACATAGGAGGAGCTTTCGGTTTTTGTAATGTTAATTCATCAGATTTTACTACAAAAGTGTTTGTTAGAATTCATCCTGAAAGCATAATAAAATACATACAAACCTATGAGTAGTCGCTAATTTTTAAGGTTAAAAATAGGATATATGACACAGATTGTTGCAAGAGAAACATTATTAATTCCATCCTTGTACAAAATCATCAAAGGCAACATGTTGGTGCAACAGGCTATTGTCATGGTCATGCTAATATGCATCTTACTGGACACATTACAAAAGCCACATGCAAAAGAATGATACCTTCCTATATAGAAAACAAGACAGGTTTAACTGTGTCATAACAAAAGAAGTTAACTTTTCCATGTTATTTTAAATCTTCATCTCTCAGTATATTGTAAGGATGTGAGTATAATTTATACTGATGTGAAGCTTCAGCTGCTTTGAGATGGGAGGAGAAATTTATTTCATTGATCTTGTCATACACCAAATAAATTCTGAGCAGAAGTAAGATATTGCATGCATGGTATCAAAAGTATTTAAAACTGTGCAGGACAACAGATGTCTTGGACATCACATGTACATATATACCTCACAGTCATAGCTATGACTTTCTTCAGTTCTAAGAATAATTAATTTTAGTTAGAGAATTATAAGGAATTCATATAAGTTACCCCTGGCCATATGTCATGAAGCAGCATTAAATGTCTTGTGCAGAACTTAACATAATAAAGCAAAGCATAAGAAAGGCTATTAAATTGACTGGTCTGGTAACACCAGGTTTCAGTGAATTTAAATGGGGTTAAGGTACATGTGTGACATTTACAAGGGGGATTGAAGAAAATTATGAAAAACATCATTGACAAGGGCAGTTGTTCCAGAAGAGATTTGAACCATGGGCCTTCTGAATACAAAAAAATTAATAACGTTTGTTTCCTCCACATATCTTTAATACGTTTTCAATATCACCTAAATAAGTTTTTAATAATATTTCGCATTCTGAGGTAATGGATTTTTATTAACAGCCTTCTCTGTATTAGTTGCCTCACTAGTTAATTTTATATTTCTAACTGTGGTGTTGAGTGCTGGTAGCAAAACCATTTCAAAGTATTTTATTTGGCATTAATTCATTAAAATTATTATTTGAAATTGGTTCAATAATAATTAACATAAACTCTAATTAAATTTTGGCATATTAAAGGTATACACTCTTTAAAAAAATGAAATTATTAAGCTACAAGTTATCAACATGTTCAAATGTTTTCACATTACAGAGTACCTCTCGCAGAAATATTGTTCTCTTTCCTGTTTTTCATGAGTATCACAGACTAATTTGAGAAACCTTTCCATTAGGGACATATTTCACTATGTATTCTGCATTAATCCTTGCGTACTGGAATACTATAGAGCTGAATTATTTCCAGTGACTCAAAACCAGACTCTGACTTAGTCAAAGACCAAACTAATGCACTAAATATCATGGTAGAAATGTTCAGAATGCATGAATATTATACACACAATAAATGTTCAGTTATGCTAGTAACAGTCATGGTAGCAGAGTTCTGGTTTATTGTAACAAAACACAGCTTTTCACTGTCTGTAAGTGGCATAGTGATGAGAGGGAATGTGGTAAAAATGGTGATGAAACTGCAAGATAAAGTGAAACTTCTGATGTACTTATTAAACTAGAAGTTCCATAATGCACCTTAACATATGGCTGCACACTCAGGAGCTGAGGGTAATTGAACTGTGACATAAACGAAGAGAACATATAGCTTGTTTAACATCAAAGGGCCAAAATCAGTGCCAATTAGTACATATAATTTAAAAATGAAATTATGTTACAAATGGGGAAGGGGAAAAAGTATGAAAGTTCAAAAATTTCTTTTGGTATAAATTGTGTCAGGATGATTTTATTGTAACTGTCATAGACGTTTACTTGTGTTTTTGACATACTTAAATCCAGGAAGCTGAAATGGATGAGTCATGTAGCTAGGATATGGAGACAAGGGATACATACAAAATGTTGGTGAGGACACCTCTCAGAAGACTGAGAAAGCGTGGGAGAATGACACTAAATTATATCTCTGAGAAATAAATTGTGAGTGTGGGAGGTGAATCAATTGACTTGATCATATCCAGTGGTAGCCTGTGGTACCAGTAGTGCTGGACCTATGGCTACCAGAGGGTCAGTTACTATTTAAAAAGTTATAAAATGTAATATTCCTTATAAACAACAAATTAAGAATGTTGGCCTTTGATATCCCTGAGACACAGCAGAGTTAACTTTAACATGTATTATCAAATACAAACATTATTTAGGAGGATTTTTCAAAGATATGTCTCATTAAGAGCACAGAAAAATTTAATGTACTGAAGATGAAGCTTCAAATTTTTTGTATCATAACAAAAACAGTACTGATAACGGTGGTGGTGTCTGTGGTGGTGATAATGGTGGTGGTATTATTATTATTATTATTATTAGTAGTAGTAGTAGTAGTAGTAGTAGTAGTAGTAGTAGTAGTAGCAGCAGTAGCAGTAGTAAATCCTTAATATAACTAAAATTGAAAATCTGGTAAAAACACTTACTATTTAGGTGGTTAAGCTGTTCCATGGTTCAGGCAGTTAGTCACGGGTTTGCCACTATGAAAGCAGAGTTCTTCAATCTCAGCGTAATGCAGGCAGGATTTGTGGTGGACAAGTGGCACCAGGACAGAATTTTCTCCAAGCAACTATACTTCCTTCAGTACTCCATATTTATCAACCATCTTGGGCTGACAAAACACACTCATCTGAGGCTGCAGTAACACAGGACTCAGCCCTGCCTCACTCCTATAGTTCCAAAACAAAAACTTTATGGTACAGAGACCACCTGATGCTGTTGCTACAGGTAGTTAATTTCCTGGTCAAGAAGTAACCTATAGCTATGGAACCAGAAGATTTATCCAGTCATCATAAAATCCTGTCACTGGACCATATTGTAAATCAGTTCAATTCACAGCATATTTCTACAAAATATACTTTATTATCGCTCTTCTAGTTTATTTCAAGATCTCCCAAATGGTCTATTCTTATTAGATTTTCCAACAAAAGCTTTAATTATATTTATTGTTTCCCCATCTATGTGCTGCATCCTTGACTAGCCACTTGATGATCTCAAATGCATCTATTTAGATGACAATGGATTGATATGACAATATCACACTCTTAATTATAGCCAGAAACTATCTATACAATTGTACAAGTCACTTAAATAAATATATTTATAAAATATAGAAGCTTATTAGAAAAGTTTCAATTTATGAAAATTTTAAACCTAATAATCTTTTTTGCCATTCACTGCATCCTGATACTTTTAGATCAGTTAATTTAAATGCTCTTTACATTATGCAGTTTAATACGTCAAGCACAACAGGGGCATTTAAATGCACAATTTTCTATCACATCATGTACAGCAGACAGTTGTATCATGGAAAGACACCAGGCTTTCCACTTGGCATACTCTGGTTCAGGACACTAACGCATATAACACTGTCATTAAAACACCCATAAAAACATGGAAGCTGTAGTCTGTCCATATTTATGGTTACTAAGTCTTCATGTACAGAACTTAACCTGTCAGTCTGTAACATCTTTGAACAAAATAGTATCCCCTCCATTTCATAAGTGGCAAACATTCTAATTGAAAATGATGCTGTTTCAGCTTGTGGAGAACTGTATACACGAAGCAACCGCATTGTGGGTGGACATAATTCTAACTTTGGTAGCCATCCATGGCAAGCAGCACTTATCAAGACTGGTTTCCTGTCCAAAAAGCTGGCCTGTGGGGGTGCTCTGCTTAACAACAGGTGGATTGTGACAGCTGCTCACTGTGTTGCCACGTAAGAAATGAAACCACACAGACTATATTCAGAATATGGTAATTTTATTCTACATTTGTGTATGGTTATGACCAAAATTTTAAACTGAGACTATATATGCCCACAAAGATTAACTCTCAAAATCTTAAAACTTTAATGACAAGAATTTCGTTTTCAAATGCTCATACTTTCTCACAACCTTCACCAATCTGACTTGTAATTTCAGGTACTATGTTTCTTGCTAGCAAAACACTCTCTTAGGTTCACCTGCAAAATATGTACCTAGATATGGTCTTCAAGTGACTTTGAATACTGTGGCTTTTGCAGTACCACTAATGGCAACCTGAGGGTGCGCCTTGGAGAATGGGATGTGAGAGATCAGACAGAAAGACTCCACCATGAAGAGTACGGTGTGGAGCGCAAAGAGGTCAGTCTTGTTGAAATAAAAAAATTTATTCAGAATGATGCACTAGCTAACCAAAAAGTTTATGTTAAAATGAGGTGTGATGTCTAATCAGACCTCGCATATTTGATTTTTCAAGCCTTGGTATTGTGTAGTGTCTTAGCTGTCTAAACAGATAACACAACATACTGCTTTGTACTCCAGTAACAGAAAATGGTAAATGGCCTATATGTCACATACTAATGTGGAAAGTATTAACACTTTAAATTACAAAACCAATACTTTTCCAGTAGAAGAAACAAACAAAAAGAAGATAGCATAGAAATTACAGCCAGAAAACGTTAAATTGAAAGGACTAAACAATGTGGAATTTAAACGTAAGTGCCAGATAACAATATGATTAGGTTTGCAACTTTAATAATGCAGAATGAATAGCTAAATTAGCACTATAACGCCTGGAAAAGTGTTCGTGGGAATATGAAAATTTAGTTAATAAGAGTGTGTGACATGGCAATATTTTTCAAAATATTTTAGTTTCCTAAAGGCTAAATTTATATAACATTTAAACTTCCTCTCTTTCTTTCCCTTTCTTTTTTTAATTCGTTATATTAATGTCCTTTTCTAATCATACACACTCCTTATTCCAATATATTTCAAAGGTTCAGCTTCAGAAGAAGTGTGTTTTTCTATTTCTTTACATTTCTTCTGATACAGGTCCACCCACAATATAGTCCAACAGACTTCCGCAATGATGTGGCTCTTGTGAAGCTGGACAAGGCAGTGGTGTTCAAACAGCACATCATCCCTGTGTGCTTGCCTGACAACAATGTGAAGCTTGTGGGCAAAACTGCCACTGTTGCAGGATGGGGCAGGACTCGCCATGGTGACTGAATTCTAGCTGTTTCAGCTTATTAACATCCTTATTTATGTGATTAATGAAATAAAAAGTCATTAGTAAATTTATAATGTTTAGAAAAGGAAAATTTCATTAAGGTGTAAAGAAACCCAAGGCCATTATGCATTTTTTGCAAAAAATTAACGCACGTAAGTGAGGTTATGTCCGTGTATTTCGGTTTCAAACCAATTGTACTGATTTTGGTCAATATGGTCCAACATAAACTTTACTTACAGCTTAAAATGGATTTTACCAATTTTCTTACACATTCATACACAAACTGCACATTCATACTATATGTTCCAGCTAGTTTCATCTTCGTTTGTTTTAATTATCCTAACATTATTAGGTGGAGAATGCAAATTACGAAGCTCTTCATTATGTTATTTTATCCATTCACCTGATATTTTCTCCTTTGTTACATTACACTTAATTCCAGGACTAATGAAAAAAATATGGGACATTTTGTGGACTTAGTATAGATTCCTGCAAACATGTCTTGAAAGTCTAACTTAAATTGATGGTGGAGAAACCATCACTGGGCTAGATCTCCTGAACAGTTTTCTTTCTTAACTGTCAATAATTTATCAACTTTCCAATTGTTACTATCCTCAGTAGTTTGAACAATACTGTAAAATAACCTACATGAACACAAAAACACAAGTCATTTCTTGGGCAGCAGCTGACTTTCACATTCTTACAGGGGTGTCAACAGTACCAACTGTTCTGCAAGAAGTAGATGTTGAGGTGATATCCAATGACCGATGTCAACGCTGGTTTCGAGCCGCAGGACGGCGGGAAACTATACATGATGTGTTCCTGTGTGCAGGCTTTAAGGAAGGTGGCAGAGATAGCTGTCAGGTAAATGTCACTTTTCTCTTTCTTGTTTTCCTGTCACATCAGTCTCAGGCTTGCTTTTGTAGAATTAATTACCATATTGCATCAAACAAAGAAAAGTTACAGGAGTAGAAATATGAGCTATTCTTTACAATTAGCTCAAAATTAATCCCTGCTTCTGTCTGTTTATTCTCCAGTTCCTTGCATAGTTTATCAAAATTGTTTCATCCCCAGTCATATCAGTAACAGTGTAGGCACCATGAAATGTTATGGTAATACAAAGAATTTTAAAGGTTAATATGGAGGTGTGAAGATTTGGTAAAAAGTAAAGGCAAAGTGATGTTGGCAAGACTGAAATATATGTTGCATATGAAGTATGGGGGCCGGTAGTATGCTGGAGCTGCTTCTCCAGTGAGACAGTGCTAGAGTTCCCACAAACCTTTCTCTGTCTTTTGACTGGCAATAATTCTGTAGTATATATATATATGGTAGCTCCATTGGTAGACTGCACCAAAAAAACATGGCACAACTTTTATGGTCACTGATATAAAAACAAGTGAAATTTATCGAAGACTTACAGTGCAGTATGGTAATAACAGTATGGGCAGAAAAAAAGGAGTATTTATGGGTAAAAGGATCCAAATTGGAAAGGAGGGTGTTATTAATGATGCACATTCTGGGCAGTCATCAATCTAATGTGTCTTGAGGTTACTCAGCAGACTGACTCAATGTATTCAGAATAATAACCAAGGAATTAGCATTTATGTAATTGCATTCAACATGAGCACCAATCACGGATAAAAGTGGTGCAAGGATGGCATAAGGCCCAACAAAATTATTCTGACCGAGACAAGGAACTTGAGAACTGTTGGAGCAAAAATGACTACATAGTCAGGTAAAATATGTTTATATGCTATGTGAGTATCTGACCAAAACTAATAATAAAATTCCCTTTAATCCTTTGCTTTTCTTTGCAGCCTAATAAAATTTTAAATACACTTTGACCCTGAGAAAGGTACCTCATTCAGAAGTTTTGTGCTGGTTCAGCACAGTACATTTTCGTACTGCATTTCAATTTACAGGGTGACTCAGGAGGTCCATTAACAACAACACTGGATGGGCACAAGGTTCTGATTGGACTGGTGTCATGGGGGATTGGCTGTGGGAGGGAACATCTTCCAGGTGTTTACACCAACATTCAAAAATTTGTACCGTGGATAGACAAGGTCATGGTGTAACAGAACAAATCGTGAATATAGTTCTGAAACTGGAGTCTGAAGCAGCAAAAGAACATTTCTGTACCGTCTGCTAAAGTGGATTTTGCCTACACTCACACCAAAGTGTGTGCTGTGTGGCCAACAGGCATGTGCCATTGGGACAGAACTTTACTGCATGTCTTACAAGTATTTCAGTCATTCTACCTCATATTTGAGTGTCTGTTGTGTCAACAGTAACTGCATGACATGCAAGTCATGCGAAATTAAGGACATGCACTTCTGAGGATTTAAAAATTCTCAAAAGTCTGTGACAGTGGTTGATTCATTACCTCACAAATTGTTTATTACTTTCCGCTGTCTGAAGTGACCTGAATATATGTGATGATTTGGGAGTTACCTGTATTCTCATCTTCAGGTCATCAGTGCACATTATCCTGACATACATTGTTCATTATTTTTAGTTACAATATTAGCAGCAGAGATAGCTTGCTTCTGCCCTGGTGGTCTACTTCTTAGGACTCAAGTGTAGTACTCAAAGGGTTCAAGATTTGATCACCTTGAGCACTGTTACCAGTGTTGAAAAATAAATTATCATAGTGAAATTCATCACTTGACAACAGGAATACAGTTAACTCTTGAACTGTTGTGTATATAATATACTACAGACAATGGAAGTCCAACATAAGCATCAGTTTGGGCCCAGTTTTGAATATGCCTTTGGTTGACTGGACCATTACAAACAATATGGAGATCACAGTGAGAGAGTCTGTGAACCTGTGATGTTTGTGGACACAGCGGCCACATGTACTGTTCCATAAATCACTGTGTCCTAAGGTAGTGCAAGTGTGGACCTGTGATGCTTATGGAAAGTGTGGCCTAACATACTGGTTCACAGCACTGCTATCCTAGAATACAACGTGGACATATGATGCTTGTAGACACAGTGGCCTAAGGCACCATTCCACACTACTGCATGTCCCAGAATACAATTGTGGACACTGGCCTGAGGTACCAGACCATATTACCACATATAATGGAATAGAGTTCTGGACCTATAAAGCTGGTGGACACAGTGACCTGAGACAATAGTCTACACCACACAATATTATGGAATACAAGTGTGGATCTGTGATGCTTGTGAACACAGTGGACAACAGATTATTGCAGCAGTCTCTTTGATTTTGCCACTGTCAGATGTAATGAGAAATGTTTAATTAACTTTTCTGGAAACATTTTAAATCGTAGGAGTAATTAATGAGAAGGCTGCAAAAAATAATTCTATATTTTCTAATGTGCGACAAGCTTAATAAGGCAATTTGGCCTAAAACTTTTTTCTGAATTTATATTTCAAATAATGCAAATTTGAACTAAAATTCAGAAAGATCTGCCAGTATAAAGTTACATCAAAATGTATTCTAGAACAGAAAAATTTACAGGTAACACATATGAGAACTGAAAGGCCTGATTTCTTCATTATCTGCTTAAATCCATAGAGACCGAAATTTTAAGGCTTTAATTTCCTTCTTCAGCGACTAGTCATTCAGGTCATAACATACACAAGAAACAAATATTTTTTTCCCAAACTTCTCTGAATTACTGAAAAACATATGAAGGGATGTCTGAAACTATTGTGATCAGACAATCATGACATCACCAGATGTACTGAAATAATTCCAAGGTGCCATGACCAGTGTTGGGTGAGAGGATGGTAGGGTCATTGGATGTTTTTGTGATCATTAAAAGCCTGTTTTAAGGAAGAACAGAGTTTTTGATTATGTTAAAAGAATCTTAAATGCATAGCATCTTCAAACTATATAAAATATTTACACTACTTTCTGCTCCCCTTGTGCAAGAAGATAATTGTGAGATTTGAGGTTCTCAAAACAGTGTTGATGAAGATCCAAGTTTTCCGGAATATGGCGCCATGGAAATTTTTAGGCAATTGCTGACTCCTTGGACTCTGAAAGCATAGGCCGCCAACCCATCTGAAACATCAGTAACTATTTATCAAAGAATGAGGTATTATATCCCAGATGACTTGGATTTTCAGGAAGGGAACTGACTTAAAATGAAATGTTTCTGTCGTTTAGGTATAATGTCAAGTTGCTGGAAACGATTTGATACTATAAATGTAACAGTGTAAAATTTAATAACCTTTTTGAAGTATGCATACATGTGGTACCGTATTCTAAACAGATTTTATGCAACATGTATACCCAGAGAACCAATATGTTGCAAGTAGAACCTAGATAATCAGCAAATGTATAACACTAAAGATCCTATATTTTGAAAAATGAAAAATTTGACTTTTTATGGAGAGTAAGTTATTGACAGCAAAGCTGGGTAGCAGGGCAGGCCAGCTTATTCTTAAAAAGAGGACAATAGTGAAATATAAAATTTTTTCTCTGGGCCTTAATATGAAAACCGTGCTACATTTCAATAAATGTGACAAGATATGTGTATGATGTATGATACGTGAACAACAAAGCATTTTGATTTCAAAGTGCATATACATTGTATTGAATCATAAGAGTCAGGAGGAACTAAGTAGGAGCCTATAAAGAAAAAAAGCATAATAATATAATTATTATGCCAAAGTCACGGCAATTACACACCAACGTAATTATAAATTATTTTAAATGTAGTGAACCGAACAAAAATCAGCCAATAGTGAAAATATACGTTAAATAAAATGATTAATAAATGTTCTGAGCTACTTATTTTTAACTGCCGAATTTATTTTAATATTGACCTGGAAAGTCTGAAACTTCCGAATTATGGTTTGTAGTCCACAGACTGAGAATTAAGGTGTGTTTAAAGATGCATAGGAAGACATCAGCTTATACAGATCGCAATTTACCACTGTATATCCAGCAGTCACGTTTTAGACATGGGCTGTTGGACTGCTGGGGCCTAAACTGTAGAATACTTGTTAAGTTATTGTTAGTTTTGTAAATGGTACCTTACTATAACAAATAATTTTTGTTATATAACACCAGTTATCATTTTATTTAAAATAATTTCTTTTAATATCCCAAGAAACAGGATGCAAAATACATGTCACACTTAACAAATGCTTCCTCCAGAAATATTTTGGTGTCAAAAACAGAGAGTAAAATAAATAAAATAAATACTACAGGTAAAGATTAGCTTTACACAATGGGCCCAACTGAATAGTCTGTTTCCCATAACTTACCTGAGGATGGAGGCAGAGCCAGTCCCTAAAATGTTCTTAGAATACTGTATTTTATTAGACAGTGGATGAAGTCCAGTGGGAGTCCCAAAGTAATAACAAATTCAAATATTGTTAGGATGATCAAATTATGAAGGATGAGATGAGCAAACATGTAGCATGCATGGGAGAAATCAGGAATATGGTCCAAAACTTTAACCAGAAAACCTGAAGGGAAGAGCGCAATTTGAAGACCTAGGTGTAGATTCAATAATAATGACAATTATGATGATATGATGATGATCATAATCATCGATCATATCGTTGTCATTGTCATTGTCGTCTTAAAGAAATATCCTAGGTGTGTACTGACTGAGAATAGGAACCAGTGACAGGTACTTGTGGACATGATAAAAAACCATCTGGTTCCACAAAATGTTTGACATTTCTTCACCAAGGAATCTCTTCTTCTGGGATATGATGCTGCATCAGCAGTTCCTGAAATTTCAAAGGATTGCAGTAGACTTCTAGACCGTTTAAGGTTAAGGAATTTTGTTCCTCTGAAATGTTAGGAGCCTCTTACACAGTGACACAGTCTCATATCCTGGAAGAATGGATTCCTGAACCACACTGCAGTTAAAATCTCAAAACTCGCATTTCTTGACTAGCTGATAGATGGTTGGGTTGTCAAGCAGGACTCTGCTCCATGGAATTTCTTATATGCAACTAGTCTTCAGACGAGACCAACATTCGTGTCATCAGCAACAAAATAAAAAAATTAAAATTTGAAGAACACAGAAAGTTTACATTCATGTCACTTGGATTCCCTTTTTAATTTCAATGGACTCTTTTTTTAGTTGTTCCAGAATGTGAAGAAAAGCTGGTAGTTTAATATAGGCTGCTTTGATTAATAATGTTGGTTCCTTAAATAACGTAAAGCAATTTTAAATAGTGTGATGCTGACCTTTGTATTTATTTATTTATACTGATGGTTTATTAATTACAAGTGACAATTTAATAAACTGAAGACAGGTCTGGGCAAATAGTAGGAATAACAGTTTTAACTGAGATGTTTCTGGTAAGGTACTCAGGGTTGTGATAACTGTTAAAATATATATGGAGCTAAAAGACAGGCAGGGGTGTTTGGAATCCACATAAGCATTCAATATCAGGACAGGCTAAAACTACTGCAGAAGAAGAAGCAACATAAGAGGGATATCCAATAAGTAGGTTACCTCAGTCTTAACTATTAAATGAGAGTTTGTTAAAACATTACGTATAACTCTTTTATTCCACTGAAGTATCTCTGACTTTTTCTGAAGCATTTGTCCCAACATGGCACAAGTTTAAAAATTTTGTTCCTGTAGAAAACAGGTTGCTTTATTCACAACCATTGATGAACAGCATTTCCCACCTCCTCGTCTCACTGTGGAACTGGCAGACTTCCAAGTCTTTCTTTAATAGCCCAAACAAATTACCTGCTCTAACGTGTGATATTTCAGCACAGTAATGCCTCTCCACACAGAGCATGTCAGACACAAGAGCTGTTGCGGTCATTTGACTGGGAAATTGTGGACCATCCGCCCTACTGTTTGGGTCACCAAAGTAACACTTGGTAGGTCACACATCCCACAAAGAGAAACTGCAAATGGCTGTTCACAAATGATAGTGAATGCAAGAGGCCAATTTCTACTGCAACTGAATATTTAAGCTTGTGCTAAGATGGGAAGAATATATCAAAGTGTTGAAAAACAATGATACTTCAGTGTAATAATGGAGCTACATGTAACACTTAATGACTTCTCATTAAATTCTTGACCTAGAAAACATTATTCTTTGACCTTTCTTTGTATCCATAAGTAACAACATGATTCATATGAACTGAAAGCGCACCTATAAGTCAGGCTCTGGGAGAAATATTCTAGTAGTTGGAACTTCAAGTGCATTCTCTCATACTGTGAAAGGCAGAGTTGAAACCCCTGCAAAAAGATTCACACAAGAAAAAATGTCACTTCAAGAGTGTTTAAAAAAAGGAAATATTACTTTCACATGGATCGGCTTCTTCTTGTGATAGTGTTTCCACATACGGAAGTACCCAATTCTCACATTATGTATTTGTCAGTCTTTTGAATCCCCTACCATCTATCACTTAACAAATTCTGTGTAATTACCCTGGTTTTCGTCTACTGCCACATTTTGCAGTTCTGAGTCCATTTACTCAGGCAATCTATGATTTCCCATTAATTTAATAAGTTTATTCCAGTGCAGCATTGTATTCCATTATCTGAATTTGTGTTCTTTTACATCCGTTGTGTTTCCTGATATTTTCTACATAGCCACATTCATCCTAAACCTACTAGCCTGTGATCCAAGCACTGGTTATAAAACCATGCAGGACACTAATCAGAGCAGTATGATGATAGATAGAAGATGAAGAAAGGAAAAATGAAGAAAATGAAAAGAAAAAGGAGCAGTAAGAAGAGTAAAGGAGGAATAAGAAAGTGGTGGGATAAGGAAGGGAAGAAGGAGAGGAAGATAAAAGGAGGAAAATAAGTAGGATGATAGGAAGAAGAAAAAAAAAGGAATTTCTCTTTTCATTTTGTCTCCCTTTTTGTACTATTCAGGAAACCATTATTTCACAAAAATGGACTTCTGCCTGATGGCTTTGGTATAATAGAGCCAATATATGCGAAATACAAAAACGCTTCCTCATTTTCCATTTTTACAGGAATATTCAAAAATAAAAGCAAACATGCCAATTATCAAAAACCCTGCACAAAGAAAAAACTGCAGGTTGTGTATTCCATGATGTAGTACACAGACTTTATACAGGCATTCTTTACTTTCAAAATGATGTACCTTTTTACAGTACATGCGGAAATATAATTCAATTGATGCCTATTATAAAGGTGCAGTTTTTCCTTGTGCTGATTTCTATGAAACCCACAAATTTTCAACAGTATCATTTTTGGATCTCATATACCATATTTCATCCAATCCGGAAAATACATGTAAAAAGTACAGGGACATCTCATTTTTGCCCTTAAATAAACCATAGATTTCACTGCTCCAATTTTCACGAAACTCACAATCATTCAATTAATTTCTGCAGACCTCTCCTATAACAAATTTTGTCCAAATCAAATGTAAAGTGTGGAAAGTAGGCCAAAATTTCATTTACGCCCTTAAGTAAATTATGGCTTCCATTGCATCTATTTGTACAAAACTCACAATTGTTCAATGACGTTACCTACAGATCTATATCAAATGTTGCCCACATCGGTCAAGAAATATCGAAAGTACACGTAAACATTCACTTACACCCTTCAGTAAAACATGACCGTAAATGACCGATTTTTGTAAGGGGCTCCCGTACCAAATTTCATGAATATCTGACAAATGGTTTAGCCGCTGACACTATGTCATATACACACGGACGTGGTCTCTACATAAGGTGTTCTTTTTTAGATTTCATCCTATAAACTCTCCATGTCCAACATTATTTGATGAGAGGTAGAGGAAATAAATGTGTGTGTACAGGTTATTCTTTATTAATTTAGATAAATATATTTTGATGATAGTTCCACGCTTCCAATAAATAAAATAAATTAACACCAGATGTCATGACTTGTCTACATGGTTCAGGAATTGTCATGTTTTATATGTTGTCTTTTCTTATCAGATGTAACCTCAGATTGGCAGGTGACACCACCAAACTACTTCTTCACCTTGGTACTTGTGATGTCCAACAGAATGCATGTTAGGTTATGAAGGTAAGCACTTGTCATGATGGGGCTATTAATGCTCATGGAAATACATAATTAGACCACATCATTAGGTTTCAAAGAGAAAACTTAGATTTTGAACTGGAACCTGAGCTAAACTTCAGCAGACTACTCACAAGCACATTATTAAAGCAGTACACTGAATATGTGGCCACAAGCAACAGTTGTAGTTAATGTCAAGATGCCAGAAACAGTCACTTGTAAATGGAACAACAAGCATGAAGACATCTGATGTAGAAAATGACTGGAAAGAGTCAAGGGCATCTTAGACTGTAAAGTTTCGTACAGGCAAAATGCATTCTTGAAATACTACTCCCCCAGCAAAAGGCATGATTGAATATGAGTATTCTAGAAAGAACACAGTGTTGATTTCTGTTATGGTATGAGTAGCCAGAGTCTGGACAGAATGGGTCCTCATTTTCACAAATTGAGAAAATTTTGTGAGATTCTATTGAATTGTGACTACATTAGATGATGTTCTGACAGATATCAGTTACGAATATGGCATAGCAATCGAAGTTCTGAACAGAGTGTACAACATGCATTCCACAACACACATACCAGGCTGCCATTCAGGATGTCATCTGCCACAAGATCTCAAAAGTAAATGTATGCAACCAACATACATAGTCTTATAAAACAATATGCCATTTCAAAGAATTCATGTTTGGTAAAAATGGATATGGTGCTCCGTGGAAATAAATACTGAGATAAAAACACCCTACTTTAAGACAAAGTAGTTATTTTCAAGTTTTTATTGTAAAAACTGGGGATTCCAGCAATCCATTAATTGCAAACATGAATTCAGTAATGAGATCCCATAGAATCTGTGACCCCATATTTCAACATTTCATTTGGTTCTGCATGTAAGAAGTCATAGTTGGGTCTCAGTTCAATTTACGCCAGTAATAGAATGCAGCCAGGGTTTATAGAAAGTGGTGCGCATGTAAACGCCTGGCAGATATGGAGCAGCACATTTTATTCCATGTGACACTGTCCCAACAAGCACCCAACGGCCGTCATCCCTCTCCAACATCAGAGGGCCGCCACTGTCACCCTGTGAGAAAACACAAGACAGATTTTTGTTTATATATTACAGGAATCAAGGAAATGCAAATAATTTGTACTAACACACTATGTATGCCACAAGTGTGTTTGTATATTAAGTACGTAAAAACATGCTTAAAAGTATATGTATGACTAATGGATGTGTCAAAAATATTAAGTTTGTATCCTTCTGTATTATACAGTGTCACACTGTGGTTTTCATCTCTGACTGCCGTTACTTTTAAATATAGTTCTGGTACAGCTCTGTTTTGTTTGGCTTATTTTGCCTATTTTCAACAAGTTAGGACAAAAATTATATCAACACACTAACAAATTATATGAAGTTGCAAATATACTAGAAGGTAAAGTAAAGTTCTCCCTAGAACAGCCATGAAGGCCCAGAGGGGGAGTAGAGGTATAGCTCTACTCTTTCTTTAACTCCGGCACTAGATGAGGGTGGGTGGTTAGCTCCACGCCCCGGCCGCTCTACCCCCGGGAAAGAGACCCGTTACCCATTGTGCAAATATACTAGACACATAGGTTTGTAAAGAACAGGTGATACCATGTCAACCATGACATGCTGGCACACAACATGCATTGAAGAATTATATTTGTGTACATCAGAAGTACTGCATCCATCAAAAACTTTTGTCTAAAAAATGATTAGTACATTACAAGAATCAATAACATTTCTAAAAGATTGATTCACACCTCACAAGAATCCTTTTGTCCATTGGCATATCCTGCACAGAGGAAGCTGTTGAGGATAACCTTGGAGTGTCCCGCAGTATGGAACATCTCTTGGCACACACTGTTCTCTATCACAGGCACATGCACTTCTTGCAGCAGGTTAGGAACTCCACCCCCTGGCAAAGAAAAGCAAGAGTCCTCTTTACTGCTTTTCCAGTCTATCAATGGACTAAATTTCATGAAAATTAATATAACCATCTTGTATTTTAGGCCTCATATATTGCTTCTATTTAACTTTCTAGCATCAAGAATACCAACATAATGGCCTTGCAAATTATTGAGTTGGGAATAACATTACTACATTGGTTTAAAGTCTTAATATTCTGTAACATGAACCAAATGAAGCTCTTATTGAGATTTTCAGAAAATAACAACAGGACTGCATCAAATGTTTTGGTCTGTTGTCTATATATATGTTCAGTTGCTGCAACTTGACATGTGACAATTAATAATAATTTGTTATAAGTTGTTATAAAGAGATCTACAAACAAAGTCAGATCCCACAAAATCTTAACAGAAATCACAAAAATGACAAATCCCCTTACCACATATAATGACCCTTCTGCCTATAGTACATGAAATAAATGCACAATAAGGACGTTGTGGCATGTTTTATCTCTGAAACTACTGCTTTTATGAGACTTGGAATTGGGGGGTGTAAACTAACAGTTTTAGGGTGAGTTTCATGTTGTGCCATGTTGGTCCAATATAACACCAAACTTAGATAAAGCTTAGCTGTGGCTTAACTCTGATCTGTACTGATTCAATATAAGTTATACTTTACATGAAACTCAAATTTACTTTTATCAGACCCATCACAAAATAGTTTAATCAGTGCAGCACCTTAAGCACAGTTCTCAGTAATGTTTATAAACCTAATTTTAAATATACTTTATTATGTGAAAATTAATGAAATGCAAGAGAAAAATATTTTGTGCCTTTGTGCACTGTAATATTCATACTCTTGAGTAGCTTTTTAGGAGCACTGTTTAGAACTCTCTGCAGTACATATCTGTATCGATCGTTGTATCCCTGCCAGCAGTGTCAAGTTATAACTCCATACACAGAATATTTTTATTTTTATTTTTTTCTGCCAGTATAAGAAGTTATAATTTTTGCAGTGCAATTCTGTTCAGCTGGTTATTTCTACCAGAGAAAGATATGTTTCTGGAAATAATAAACATCAAGACAAGTAAGGCCAAAATATCAAAAAATATTTTTCAGAAAACCCATACTCTAAACTGGATTTCTCTTCCTCTACTGAATAAAAAACCTGAAGGTTTGATATCAGTAAGATGAAGCCTCATTGTAAATATGACCCTAGCAATTGGATTGCATATAATTATAAGCTACTTCTGCCAGGTCCATTTTAATACTGCACCAACCTGTGTTCTTCCAAGTGGCAACATTCCAAGAGGATTCTCCATCTCAGTTTTTTGTAGAATTCTTCTTATCCCCATACCAACCATTCGTTGTATAAATTATGAACTTTTTAGTTGTAAAAATCTTTGTTTTCTGACTTACCTCAACACAGTTCCTTCAAAATCTGCCCACCGTAATAATTAGTTATATGTCAAGAATGAAGAATCTCCACATATGATATTCCTGTATTAGACTCAATTTTTCATATAAGCGTTCATAACAGTTCTTGTATGACTGAGTGTGAAGAAAACTATATCCCAGATACTGTCAACTGACACAGTAATATAGTCTCATATGTACGTAAGGCAGGTAACTTTTCACAATGGAAATTATAGTGACCAAGTCATGTCTTATATTCATTTCTTCTGGTGTTAAGGAAATCCCCTTACTTAATATCAGGAAATCAGTTCATAGTTCATGTAATGGCTATACTTGTATCTGTTATGGAGGAAGTATTGCCACCTAAAAGAAAACACCAAGTCATGGAAGTGTACTTGTAAACGTTTCTTCTAGTATGGAGAAAATTTTCCACTTAATTCCTGAAGACCAAGCAGTAACAATATTGTCACACCCTTACCTCTGATATAGAGGAAATGCCACAACTTAATCCCAGCATGCGAGATCATGGTCATAAAAAATCTTACGCACAGTTTGAAGGGAGCGTCACTAACAAAAGACAAGTTAGTGAAGTTTCTAGTATAACAGAATCTGTTTTAATGTTGTTGATAATTGATAATCCTATTTAACCACTGCAGTTGTGTTGAATCATGCCCACCATATTTTAGTCGACCCCAGCCAGTCACAGTTCCCATCCTGCCAGTGAAGTCTTCTTTGTCACGTGGCATGCAGATGGGCACAATATGCTCATCAAATGCCACAGGTGACTCTAGTTCCAGGAGTGCCAGGTCATTTGCAAATGTGGCAGGATCATATTGTCTGTGCACTATGACACGTCGCACATTCTTCGTGACAGAACGACGTGACTCAAGTTCCCCGCTGATGTCAAACTCACCAAACACTGCCACGAGGTTTGCTAGAAATCTGAATAAATGGACATGTGGGTCAGACTGTTTCCACCTTCTAACATTTTTAGATACAAATTGACAAATATGGCATGGTTCTCAAACAATTAAAATATTTCATAGTTTAGCTACTCGCCACTGAGCAGTTAATTTACTGCTTAATCAGTATATTAATGTATTTAGTAATCTGATAGTACTAGTAGAACAAGAACACTCAAGAAGTGTGGAATCAGGTGAGCTTTAGGAAAGTGATAAAATGCATGTTCGAACAGTCAGAGACCCAGCCAACTTTCAAAATGGGCACATCACTAATACATTTTATAAGCATTACTATCTGAACAAACCTGCTCTATGTATGTGTACTTAGGAAAGTTGTTGGTTATACATGGGGCTTTCCTAGGGACAGACATATTTCTCGGTAATAAAATAAGTACTGGTATTACAAAGTGACACACAACAACAGAATATATATGTGCCATGCACATGTAAACACATGCAATATATGATGCTAAGTTTTGCATTAAGAATGTAATAGTAATAGCGTAATGCTGTATGATTTAACTAACCGATTATAAATAGTGATCAGCCACTAAGGTGTTAATGTACAGCTGTACAGACACTTTCTCACTTACATGAGGGTTCTTTTCTTGTGTTATGTTTCAGTATTGTTTATAGTTCAGTTTAGTTTAGCTTAGTTTACTTTAAGCAACTGCATATTCTTGAATGGTGTATTACATACATTTGGTCTTGTAGAAGAGACAGACCCACAGCTGCAAGACAGGAGGCAGAAAAATCTGTCATCCAGTGTAGCCCAATTATTAATGAAGGGATCAAAGCTTATGCCAATATCTTTTTGTTAAATGGACACTTATATTGTCATTTTCTATCATCTTAGTTTGGTTGAAAAAGAAAATACCTAGGAAGCTGTATCTGCTTCTGTTATCAGGTAATAATACTAGATGGAATTAATCTCCATGCATACTGTTTCCATCTGATGGACACAACGGAGTAAGTTTAAAACCTGTGACCTGGTGATGCAAGTACACCAAGCCTGCAAATGTTGTGTCTCTTTAACCACACAAGCTTATAAAAATTTAAAAAAAAATATGCATCATTTGACACAACTTCATCATGCAGCTTTGGATTTATCCTAGTTGTTGTCAAGAAGATAATCTTACCCAGGCTGACAGTGAGCAGCTGTGATGACATATCGTGAAGTAATGAGGACACCACCACACTTATTCTTGGTGAACAATCCCAGCCATGTGGACTCACGCACTAGTACCTGCCATGGCCACTCCCCAAATGTGGCACCCTTTCCACCCACAATTCGCCCAGTCTTTTGCATGAGAGGTCTCACACCACACTCTAGAACACAACACATATTAGACATGGAGAGCACATCCTGCAAAAATCGATTGTTACTATACAGAGTTGAGGTTACATGTAAACACATGCGGGCCTATCTCCATTCCTATCAAAACAACTTCATGGTGTGGTATTTAGTCACAGGTGAAAGTTAACTTTCTTCATTTTGCCTATATTATAAATAGGACACTGCATATCAGTGTTTTTCTACACAAATCAGCCATATTTATATATTAATATGAAGTGTGTTAACGCTAGAAAACACAAAAGCGAAAGCCAAAGTAAATAATGACCTAAGTGGAGAAATTAAAATTGAAACTGGGGTGAAACAAGGAGATCCACTGTCTGCAACTCTGTTCAGTATGATAATTGACTCAATTATGAATCAATTAGATGTTAGAGGGAATATTTCAACACGGTTAAAACAAAGTATTGCCTATGCTGATGACATAATAATTACTGCAAGGACCATGCAAGCTGCTATCGACACCTTCCAGAAACTAAAAGAACAATCATACAAGTATAGGCTAGTAATAAATACACAAAAAACTAAATACATAAAATGTGCTAAACAAACACACAAATTAACAGAACTTAACTGTAACGGTACATGTCTAGAGCAAAAGAGATCATATAAATACCTTGGATCATTCGTAAACGGAGATAATACAATAGAAGAAGAGATCAAAACAAGGATAATCCAAGGTAACAAAGCATATTATGCAAACCAAACCTTATTTAAAAGTAAACTAATTGCTAAGAGTTTAAAATTACATTTCTATAGAACGGTTATAAGACCGGTGGTTACCTATGGCTCTGAAACATGGGTCCTGAAAAAAGCAATGAAGCAAAAATTGCTCATATATGAAAGGAAGATACTAAGAAGGATTTTTGGACCAAGTAAGAACATGGATGGCTCATGGAGAATTAAAACCAATGAACAGCTTAATAAATTAATAAAATATAAGAACATAGTAAATCATATCAAAGCACAAAGATTAGGGTGGTTTGGGCATGTGTACCAAATGGAAAATGACAGATTGGTTAAAAGAATCTATAACTGGAAGCCTATATCTATACGAATGCGTGGAAGACCGAAGAATAGATGGGAAGATGATGTTATGGCAGACTTGAGGATTCAAAATGTCAAAAACTGGAGAAACTGCATCCAGGATAGGAAGAAATGGAAGGATATAGTTGAGAAGGCCAAAACCTACAAAGGATGAGGTTGTCGTGCCTGTATAAGAAGAAGAAGATGAAGTGTGGTTTAACTTGCAGAGACTGGATGTCATAAGATTACCAGTCATGTTGCAAAAGTGGAACAAGTTACTGCATTCTGTTCTAAAAACAGAAATTTTGAGGTTACTTTTAAAATTATAAGGATTGTTGATTTTCATCTTGCAAGTTTGCACCTTACAACAAATATACACACGTTTTTCCATTATTGAAAAAAACCAACACTTACAATAGAGTGCCACATTTACTCTTAAAAGGAGTTGCAGGTTCAGTTTTAATTAATCCTTACATGCGACAACCAGGCACATTCTAAATTCACTTAATATTGTGCTGTACATATGCAAAGTACAAAGTTACATTCTGAGCAAGAGTAATATTCTGGTGCATGTTAAGTGTTGACATTCATGCAGTATTCCAAACTACTTTTCACTTACCATGCTTATAGTTAATAGGGCGAGAAGACGTGGTGAGATCCTCATTACTAGTTGTTAGTGTATAGTCCACCAAGGTAGTGGGCTCCTCTGTTGTGGTAGTCTTGGTAGGGGTTGTCTCATCCTGCTGAAGGAGCTGTGTTGTTGAGCTTGTTGTTGTGCTTCTCTTGGTTGTCACTTTCACAGTGTTTACAGGTCTGAATGTGGTGGAGGGGCGTGATGGCCGCTGAGAACTTGGCCTTAAAGTCGATGGTCGCTGCGAAGATGGTTTTGAATTCTGCAAAGGCCTTATTGTTGTTGGCTTTGGACGTGGTGTCTGTGAAGGTCTGGAGGACTGTACAGTTGGTCTGAGAGTTTGTGTGGGCCTTGTGCTAGGTCTGGTTGTCTGTAAGGGTCTCTCACTGGAGGGTCGAGTATTTGGCAAAGGCCTCGGTCTTGTTGTCTGGGATGGTCGCGTTGTTTGAGGTCTTGGAGTCTGAGTTTGTGTTGTTGAAGAAGTGCTGGGCCTCCGTACAGGAGTTGAACCTGTTCCAGGGGGTCTACGTGTTGGTGTTGTCTGAGTTGGTCTTTTAGTGGTGGGGGGTCTCCTTGTTGTGGTGACTCGAGTAATTGTCACATTCTGCCCACTGTTCAGCACCTCCTCCAAGTCCTGAAAGTTACCCTGAAGAGAGAGTACAATCTTGTCAACAAATGTCTGCAACTTGTTGTCCAGCTTATCATCCTCTACAAACAAGGGAGTTGGGATGTCGTCAACATTGAACAAGTCCTCAGGGTTGGGAGGTAGTACCACTGGGGGCGTTCGTGCTGTGTCATGTTGAAGGAAGGGTTCCTTACAGGAGGGAAGTTGGCAAGATGATCTGCTCCTAGAGTGGTTTCTGGATAGTCAATGGGCGTCGTTGTCCATGGCCGATTGCTGACTAATGTAGTACCTGATGTGGGCCGATTTGTCGTTTCTGGATGATTAGTCACGTATATTGTACCTGTACCAGGCCTACTGGTGACTTGTGTACTGCTGAAAGTGGGCCGAGTTGTGAAAGATGTTGTTCCTGAGATGGACTGATCTGTGAAGTGTGTTGGTGTAGTTCCCGCCTGATTTGTGAAATGTGTCAGACTTAATGTAGGTCTGAAAGATAACTGTGATGTGGTATGGTCAGTGTATTGCGTTGTGGGTCGAGTTGTAACTTTTGTAGAGCTGGGCTGTTTAGTGACAAGTGTTGAAATTGTACTGGAAGGTCGCTTGGTTACAAAGAATGCTGTGGAGGGTTTTATTGGTTTTGTTGTAGATGGCCACTTTGTTACCAAAGTGGATGCTGTAGTGCTGACCTTATTGCTGCTTGTGATGATAGTGGGCCTCTTGGTAGAGGAAGTGGCTGTTGTGGTAACATCAGAGGAGAGTGGACCAAGCACAATGACAGTAGGGGCAGGTCTAGAGGTGACCTGCTGTGTAGTGATGACATCATATGATGGCCCCACCACATGGTGTGAGCTAGTACTGCCAGTTGAAAAGCCAGGCCTCAGAGTAGTGTAAGAAGGCAGAATCTGGCTGTAAAGGGTGTCGGGTTTCAACGACGTGGATGAAGACGGCTTCCCGTTCACAGCGACCCAAGTTGACAAGCCCGGGGGAGACGAATTGCTTAGCGATATGATTTCAGGTTCAGGTTCAGGGCCAGGATCAACCAAGCCACCACCTGTGTCGTTGAGCATTGAGATAATGTGACTGATAGACTCTGAGTTAGGCCCTCCTTCAGGGCGCTTGGTGAAGGTGGGAACGAGTACCAGACCTTCGCCATAATCATGCGATGGGGTAGGACGTGGTCTGAAGGACGTTGCCCACTTACTGGCTGTTGAGTAGTGCATGGGCGTCACCGGCACTGTGCTCTTCTCTTCCGGGTGGTACTTCGGTGTTGACGACTGTTCATCCACACTGTTGCTCTGCACGTAGCTGAATGTGCTTAGCTCTGGTCGAAGCGTCGTTGTTGAGGTCGGCCGACTTGTCACTGCCGCAGGACGATCAGTATCTGTAATAAGGACCGTGTCGGCGTCAGGGTGGGCCGACACATGTAGCTGAGGGTTGTTCAGCAGTGCGCTGAGAGAAGAAGACTCCATATAATCGGGGCGCTTGCTAGTCGCGACGATAGAGTTGGGGTTGTCAGGTGGGAAGGTGGCTGCATTATCTTGCAGCAGGTCGGCGTCGGGCAGCTCGAAGGTATGTCCCGGAGGTAGGCGGCAGCACGCGCCGAACAGGAACCCGTCCATGCATGCTCCTACCACCTCGCCCTCTCGTGCAGCACATTCGTAGTTGAACATGCAGATGCCAAGTTCCTTCGAGGGGTCGGCGCTCTCCGGCCGGCACGGCTTTGGCACGATCCGGTATCCACCGAACAGCTTACGACCTGCACACATGAAACGTGATCTACATTCACACTGACAGAGCGCTGGCTTTACAAGACTTTGTGTCAATACAATTAATAATGCAAGCCATAACAATAATCATTGTTCAGGTAGTGGTCTTATTTTGGGTTTCTGCACAGTGCAGTTCCTAAATGTTACGACGTTTCGGAGGAACCTACTGCCTCCATCTTCCCTGAAGTCTTCTGGGATGTTACGCAGTGTTACCGACGTTTCAAAGGAATATGGTGCTTTCATATTCAGGGTCAGTCAGAGAAGAAGAGCAGGCCTGTTTTTCTCTGACAGCAGATCAAGACTTGAGTCTTTAGCAGCACCTGATTTTTCATTATTGTTTTATTACACATAATTACTTTTATCAGTTTAAAGATGAAGGTAAAGTTGTCTCTGTACGCACCATGAAGGCATATAGGGGGGATGGAATTATAGCTCCACATATTCTTAAACTCAACACTTAATGGAGCTGAATAGTCAGCTTCACCCATTGGCCACTTTACCGTCCCCGATACTCATTGAATATAAGACTGGGTTGACCCCACATCTGGTCTCGACGCTTTGGAAAAGAGAAAAATCTTTTGACTCTGCCTGGAATCGAAATGCGATTCCGTAGTTGTTTAGCCGGTAGCCGAGTCACTATACTGACTATGACTTGTCAGTTGGGGGCAGGGGAGAATAAAAATAAAAAGGACAGGCGAAGTGCTTCTTGTCTTCAGCACCACGCCTTGAAGACGTAACGAACGGACTGGCTGACTGACTTATTAACTGACTACTTGCAAGAACCAGAGTCCTCCTTGAGAAGCATGTAATTGGCTTCTTATGTTAGGAAAAGCCGGATAGGATTATAGTGTTCATAATGTTACATTTTCTCTCCCAGTAAAATTTCAGAATAAGTCTCGTGAACATAATTTTAAGCACGCCACCATAAATATTTCATACCTAACTTCCGCCACACTCTCCTGAAAAAAATAAATCAATATGACTTAAAATATAAACGAAAATAAGACATTTCCCTTCTGAATACCCCTTCGCCTTGTTTAGATGCACGCACGCACGCACAGTGTGTGTGTGTGTTTAGCAAAAGAATAGTTGTACGCTATCCTCGTGAATGCATACACTTCGACACAATTTCATTGCCGTAAATGATAAACCAATGTAGTTACACATTTGAAATTTGGAGTCGATAGCGGTTTTTAGGATGTGCAAAGGGATGCGGAAGCAAACTAAGTGTGAGGTACTTAAATAAAAGTAAAGGTTTCCTTATCTGCACAAAAAATATTTTATTATTATATTTAAATATAATAATTATAACAATAGATTATTTTAATACAAAATATTTCTACCTGTATAGGTCACCTTCAGCTTTATTCTATAAAGTAATGAGGTAGAAACATGTTGTATTAAAATCATCTGTTTTTGCAATTATTACATTTAAATATAATAATAATAATAATAATAATATATTGTTCTGCAGATAAGGAAACTTCCATTTAAGTACCTCATCATATAGCTCAACGAAATGCAAACAACGAAGATTATAACCAGGTACGTGTTTTTTGGTTAAACACATTGCTTTGGGACTAAGGTCCATTTTACGTTACTTGTTGCTCGTCTAAGGTCACTAAATGATCCATTTTACGTTACTTTGTGCTCGTCTAAGGTCACTAAATGGTCCATTTTACGTTACTTTGTGCTCATCTAAGATCACTAAATGGTACATTTTAAGTTACTTTGTGCTCGTTTAAGGTCACTAACTGGTACATTTTACGTTACTTGATGCTCGTCTAAGGTCACTAAATAATCCATTTTACGTTACTTTGTGCTCATCTAAGGTCACTAAATGGTCCATTTTACGTTACTTTGTGCTCGTTTAAGGTCACTAACTGGTACATTTTACGTTACTTGATGCTCGTCTAAGGTCACTAAATAATCCATTTTACGTTACTTTGTGCTCATCTAAAGTCACTAAATGGTCCATTTTACGTTACTTTGTGCTCGTTTAAGGTCACTAACTGGTACATTTTACGTTACTTGTTGCTCGTCTAAGGTTACTAAATGGTCCATTTTACGTTACTTTGTGCTCGTCTAAGGTCACTAAATGATCCATTTTATGTTACTTTGTGCTCATCTAAGGTCACTAAATGGTCCATTTTACGTTGCTTTGTGCTCGTTTAAGGTCACTAACTGGTACATTTTACGTTACTTTTTGCTCGTCTAAGGTCACTAAATGGTCCTTTTTACGTTACTTTGTGCTCGTTTAAGGTCACTAACTGGTACATTTTACGTTACTTTTTGCTCGTCTAAGGTCACTAAATGGTCCATTTTACGTTACTTTGTGCTCGTTTAAGGTCACTAACTGGTACATTTTACGTTACTTTTTGCTCGTCTAAGATCACTAAATGGTCCATTTTACGTTACTTTGTGCTTGTCTAAGGTCACTAAATTGTGCATTTTACGTTACTTTGTGCTCGTCTAAGGTCACTAACTGGTACATTTTACGTTACTTGTTGCTCGTCTAAGGTCACTAACTGGTCCATTTTACGTTACTTTGTGCTTGTCTAAGATCAGAAACTTGTCTGTTTGATAATAGTTGCCGCTTGTCTCATGCGAAACACACACACACACCCACATTCACAAACGCACTAATGTCACAAAAGGATTTCCAGTTTGTAACATGGAAGCGTAACAAATAAGAGTCAAATTTCGTACTTGAGGGACCAGAAGCTCCGCAGGTTGAACTCGATAATGTCGCTGAAGATAGCATCTAAACGCGCTCGTAACAATCTACTTGTCACGGGCGTGTTATCTGGAGTTTTCTGCTGCACACGTTCCGGTATCAAGTTCTATTCACAGCGCAGGGTTTGAGGAGGTGAGACTAAATTCGGACGAGCTACGGGTGTCCGATTTTAAGATCAAATTCTAGCATATAACAGGATTATTAAGGGTTATTAAGTAGGCTATCTACAAACATAAGACCTGTATGAAATTACTCTATTGCCTGCAGACGGTTGGAAATGTCTTTTCGAAACTGTTAAAACATGAGATTGCTCAGCTATGTAGGTGATTATAAGAAGTAGGCAGATTTCACACAGGGAAAATTATATAGACGGCGTATGAAGTGATTATTATAAAAGGAAAGTTTTCTGTAAACTTTAATGGGTAAATCAGAAACCGTAATGTAGAGGCCACATGGAAGGCACAGGTATAGATGGGTAATATGAACAAAATGGGATGTTACGATATTGAATGGTTTCAACTGGCTCAGAATAGTCTCCAATGGAAGAGGTAATTAACTTTCTGCTTTCTAAAAAAAGAAACAGAGAATCAATCTGAGCTCCTTTTAGTTTCTCGAGAAGGATTAATAGCTATTACCAGCAAGGTTTTCAGCAGAGCGGTCACAGTAAGAATGGTAGCGAGGCTACTCGGGCCATTTTACCTTGATCCTTGAGAAGAAACACTTGTGCATTTTTAGACAGTGTATTTTTGGAATCAGTACAATCACACTATTTGTAAAGACATAAACACGAGAAATGTAATGTGCGAACGTACATCACAGTACAAACTTCTCTGCCATGCTTTCGAGTAATGTAATAATACATGAAATTACATTTCTACGCGATCGTTAATCTATCAGCGTTCATCTTTTATATCCAAAATAAAAAAATATATAGCACACGCAGAAAGTAATGCACCTGACCTGCACTACTTTTATTTTCAAAAAGCTGGAAATTTTGTCGGCTGTATTTTCTCGGTAACAGGCTTAATGTTTCTTTACGTGTGTGCTTCTTAGTTGATGTATCGATGATTTCTCAAATACATCGTTTATATATTGCTTTGAATGTAGTGTTCGGAACTCCTCCGTCTCGCCGGGAACCTGATGAAATGTGCAGGAGAGACACCCCGCTCGCATTCCTTACAGAATCGCAAAGCTGAGTCCCGAACTGTGTATCTTATGAGTTCCATTTTACTGTCTCCTTTTGCTCTTTTGGGAACTCCTCCCTCCTGTATACACATTTGCGTCCTGTGTACACATCTGTATATATTTTTAGGATTTTCTTTCGTTAATGGGTTTTAAAATTGATACATTTCTTTGTTAAACAAAGATCTTGATTGATTGTAGTGGGTTTATAGAAGTTGTGCCTTCACGTTCATAAGACTCATTTATTTTTGTCCAACTTGTAGCTCTTTTTTGAAAAAGGTGTAAATACTAAAATATTTTTTAATATAGATCTGCATGCCACACAGAACGGAAAACAAAGGTTTGGATACTAAACTGACCTGCACAACTGTGTGTTTATGTTCTGGAAGGAAGACCCATGCAAAACAGTCGGTTATCGAACCCGCGAACTAAACACAAACAATGCTGTCGTCATGTGGTGACACGCTCCATTTCCCACGTGACGTCACGTGACAAGGCCAGTCGCACAACTAAAAGAAGTGACACGACCCAGTCTACTGCATCCCATCTGCAGGACTGACTGGTGTTCCGGTAACTTGAAAACACCATTTCAAATTCAACGGCTATGTAGCCTCGAGAGATTAATTAATTGGTTGGCAGTAAATTCAACTGTTAAAATATTTTTTCAACCCATGTGTTGCGACATGTGTATAAATGTACCCCACTTCTCAGTTTCAAATATTTCAGTATAATATCAACAATTCACGAAGTGTGGTAACACAAGTGAGTATTTTTCAGTCCAGTTTTGTCTTTTCACCTGCTCATTCTGTCCTTTCTTTGTTAAATTTTTGCTCCTAAACAAAGAAACTTTTGCCAGATGGGATGCGTCTCAGTGTCTGAAACTGGCCCCAGATTGGAACCAGCGGCAAGCCTTTGTGAACTCGGTTATCGACCTTCGGGTTCAATAAGAGGAGAGGAATTTCTTGACTAAGTATGGGCAACTGCCTGCTTCTCGCGGAGGGCAGTGTTTTATGGGGTTAGTGCCTGACTATTCGAACTATTGCTTATACTTCTTAGGAAAAATAGCCATTTTAATCTTATCTGCGATCTTCTGGGATATTAGGCAGCGTCGAGTGGTAATTCTGTACCGATGCCTGAAATCGCGCATTTTTGATCTTATCAATGTACTTTAGCCATCTTTCTTTTTTTGTAATTCACTGTTCGTTTGATTCTGCTAAATTTTATATGGAATGTAATGCATAAAATTTTGTACATCGATGTAGGTGTGTGTGTGTGGAGGGGGGGGGGGGGAGCTGAGTATTAGTGTGGCTTTCGTCTGAAAGTTTATGCTGAAAATTTTAGTGTAGAATATAATGTAACAAGATGAAAAGTGAAAACGACTTAATTGAAGATAGCAGCTAATGGATTTTTTCATCCTGACAGCGTGGAATTTCATATGATGACAGGTTACAGCGTATCTGCAAGTATTGTGTGAAATAGTTTCGGTTTATAAGTGACAGAACTCTATCCAAAGCCCGATTCATAAAGGAGGAGGGACAGAATACACCTCGTTAAAAATCTCAGGATCACCTGCTCAGTACCTAACAGTGGGTTTCTGCTCAGGGTTACGGAAATCTGGGCACAGGACGTTCGGTAGCAAAGAGATTAGGAGACAGACAACCAGAAATATTAGACTCTGGTCCTCCAGATTGAGGGTTATGTTGCGGGTTGCTAGCCCCTAGGTATGAAATCAATTGCTTATTATTCACATATAAACTGCCGAAGATGGTTATAGGGTGACTTAGAAGAGAGGGACAGACCTTAACAAATATCGTAAGACGTTGATGAGGGTTGTGATTAGAAGTATGACTGTGATTTTATATGGTAAAATTTGACAATTTTCTGTCATCGGAGGTCTGCCCCAGTAAACATTTGTACCCATATAGATGCGTAATTATTACATAATTTTTTGACCTGTCTATTGAGACAAGTTGTTAAAGAACGTTTATTCTGTAACGTTTTGGTGCTTTCTGTAAACTGGACTCTCCGTGTCAGGTGATGTACTCACTGTCGACGGTGTCCTGGTAGACCGCGGTCGCCTTACAATAATACAGCAGCAGCAGAAACAGTGGTGCCGCCCCGGACTGCGCCATCCGTCCTGCAACAGGCAATGCCAGTGTAGACAAACTAACAGGCAACAGAGACATTTTCAATAAATGTGTTCCTGTTCAAGCCATGAAGTCTCATGATGGAGATGGTGTGTAGCTCCACTCAATATTGACCTCTCCACTAGATGGTAGTGGTCAGCTTCACAGTCCAACCGCTTTACCCCCAGCGAAAGGCTCCGTCTTACTGATTGACTAGGATATTGAGTGAGCTTCAGAAGCAGTGTGGATGCTTTTCGAAGAGGAGAAAAACCTTTTGAGGCTGCCGGCAATCGAGCGGCAAACCGGTACCGTGATTCCTCTGTTTTCGAGCCCATAACCCAGTCTCTATATGGATTACGCTGTCCCGGCTGTTGTCAATGTAATTAAATACGTTCCATCACTTAAAATTATTGAGCATTAATTGTGAATAATGTATTGCAAAACTTGCTGAGAGTCACTACAAACTGATGTCATGATAACCGGTCCACTGTAGGATATTCTATCCACAAAACTTCTGGAAACAGTGCAGGAATGTTCACCACTCAAATGTAACGTCACGTTAATCGAGAAATAGAGCAAGGTGGGACAAAGTCTGTGTAACCAGTTTCAAAAGCAACCGACAGACTTGCACTTTCAGGTTTTGGTAGTTTTATATAGACTGCTTTTTTCTTTGGAACGTTATAGACGGAATTTCTGTAGCGTGGACAGAAGTACTGATCAGCCACATTCACTTTCTCTTGTAACGTATAAACTTATTGCTCTCAATTGCAGCCTTTATATACCGTATCACTTACAGCGTTTACTTTATTTACACTTATATAACTGCGTATGTGTTGTTTTTTTGTGTAGATTAGCCCATAAATCTGTACGGATGGAGGAAAATATACAATATGTACCTTGAACATCACTGATACGTTTAGAATAACGGAAGGCACAGGGGTCAGACGGTAACCTTCGTTTCAGTAGGCCTAGAGCTCATCTCTAGATCAGCCGCAACCAGTACGGAACCCGACATGTGCCTTCCAGGTCCCTCGTCTGTAACAATGTCAATGCAATAAATACAATAACCACACCCTGGTTCGGAATCCCAGTTAAGCTGCGACTTTTTCCTTAAGTGTGTCATTTAACGACGCTGTCAATTGCTGAGTTTAAATAACGTCGGTGTCAGATGAACGTGTGAGCCTGACGTACCGGTGAAATGACTCGGAAATAAATCTGTCCCAGGTCAACTTCTTCTACCACAAATCCCAAATGGACTGACCTGCGATTGAGCCCGGGTCTCCTCTACGAGAGGTCGGCTACTAACAGCCTGAGCCATGGCATGGCCCAAGCTGAGTGTTGGACATTTCCGCCTACAGGACATCGTCTTCATCATCATCGCTATCATCGTGTCAATGGGAATATAAATCCCTCCCATTTTAATTTCCTGCCTACAAATGTGAATTCCTACTTTCACCGTAACCAGGCTGGTATAGGCTACAATAGGATAACTAAAATAAATACACGGACGCAAAACCACACACATAAAACTGATTAGCTTCCAGGTCCTTCAAATATAAATTCCAAGAAAATAGGACAGAAATGCCAGAAACGGCACGTTTTAGGTCACTCACACAGTGGTAGAGTGAGTTCTAATCCCGCTTGAAGTACGAATGTGCGTCAGCGATGAGTTACGTCTTCTTGTGAAGAGCACAGCCTCATGTAGATTATATATTGTGGCTTAAAAGCATAATATCTCATAATTATACCTTAATAGGAAACATAATATAGGATGTTTTCTATGCACAAAGAAGAGGATAATAAGGCATTTGTTTTGCCTTCCAAACAGGCGGCTCCAAATGACCACACGGATAGTCGCCATATTGTTGTGGTACATTTTGTTTAAAGACAATAAAAGTTAATTTTTTTTCAAGAATATATCATCATATGAAACTTCAGTGAATTACAATGTACTGTCGAAAATGTTGCAGCCACAGCACAAGTTGGCACACTTACCATGTTTGGGTTGTTGGTTACATAAAAGGTACCGGAAAGGGAGTATCTCTTATGGTTTGGTGTTCGTACTGACTTTCACACAAATTATCACAGCATATCTGTATTCGTAATGCTTGTAAATGTACAGAGACACAAAAACATGTTGATCATTTTTGGGGTACAGTACTTGGAACTCCGTACCTGCGAATAACTTTCATTCTGTTTTACATCAGATTAATTGAAGGAACTAATTCTTATTTCAAGTATAATATATCGCTATTTCCTGTACCAATGTCGCAAAATACTCATACAACTGAAAATGGACAACTACTTCTATATATCACCCGAGTCTGTTTTATTTGCAATCATGAAGGAAGAAAACTGATGGTCGAAACCGATAGTAAACGCTCAGGGCAATTTAGTGGAAGAGTGCCAGGTCTCAATTTCGAAGGTCCCTGTTTAAGTTTAGACTAAACGAAATGAGTTCCCATTTTTAGGTACCATAGCGACGTCTTTTTAAACTGCAGTTGTTATATGTTGTCGAATACCAGGAGTACAGGGAACATGACTGTTGTTTGTGAGAAAGCACCTTACGAGTATTTCAATGTACCATCGCAGATCTGCCTCTCGAGAAGGAGAATAAGCACGCAAATCTCAGCACAGCCAGTTACCGCGCAAAATTCTGAACTGGGAACCTCAAGCATAAAGGTTTAACACCTTATCGAAACAACAACCTCAAATAAGTGTACACTATCCGAAGTTGTGCGAAGTTCCTCCGGTCACCGTACCATCTACCTGACGTCCGCTCAAAAGAATGTGCATACTCCGATGCCCGTCACTGGTCATCCTTGAACCAAACGCACTTTAATACCAATCCAAGGGGCATTGCCCATTCTTGTTATGAAGATACTTCGTGAGCTCCTCTTATGCAGAATAGGCTCACAGATATGAGACAAGATATTAGCTCGCATCTGTAAGCTGAGCCCTGGACGCATATTCTGCCGGCTCCTTTCCACTTAAGGTTTGACCACTCAGCAAAATGGCTTCACGTAGCAATGTTAGGCACAAATTAGTGATACATTAAGCACAGAAATTACTCTGCAAGGGCCTCCAACACAAATATATAGTGCGAGCATATAGGGGGAGCCAGTCCATGTGGGATTTGTGGTGGTCAACGTGGCACTGGGACAGGTTTTTCCCCGCGTACTTCGGTATTCCCCTGTCAATTTCATTCCACCGGTGCTCCATTACCCGGAAAGAGGAAAAAACTAATCATCTTCATCACAGGGTTGCACTGTTGTTTGTGCCACTATTATATTACTGTATTGTTGTATGTACTATTATTGTATGTATTGTATGCATAACCCATAATATCCATACAATACATACAATAATAGTACATACAACAATACAGTAATATAATAGTGGCACACACAACAGCACAATAAGCCTCAAGGCTGCGGTGCGTCAGTAGTTTCTGCTGTGGGGCTCTTCTCCACACACAAAAAAAAGGACTCGAGGTACTGTTGCGCTCATTCTTAAGTTCGACACTAGAAGGATATGTGTGGTCAAATTCACGTTCCGGCCTCTTTATCCCGCGAAAAGAACCCCAGTACATATTTAGCAGGAGGCTGGTTGGGCCCAGAGCCGATGTGGAAGGACTGGAGAAGAGAAAAATTTATTGCTCCTGTCGGTAATCGAACCCCGGATCTTCCATCCCATTGCCTAGTCACTATATCGACCTTTCGAATAAAATCTTACATTTCACATAAATTTATAAACCAAACTGTTACCAATTTCACCACACAGACCATTCGCACACTAATAGGTGCATGGTATAAAACTACGTCTCTTTGAGATCCGCAGGTTTCGGAATGGTTAAATTCCACAAAATATTACAAACGTGTTTATGCGATTCAGTGTGAGTAGTGCTTATGAGCTACAGCAGTGACTACAGAAAGTCACGGACGTGTTAAAAATTATGCTCTCTATTTCCTGAGAAATTCGCTACTTCCATTCTTTGCTCGGAGGCCGGATGACCTGAATCGCCTTCTTCGTGATGGTTTATCAGTCTGTCCAGGCAAACTACAAGATGCTACCTTAAAATAACACAGGTTTGCTTCCTTCCATGGCATTTCAAATTCATAATTCACAATCATTTTCTCATTAGACGCCAAGCTAACATAAATTTTGGGAAAGATACAAGAGATTTGAGGTTATTTTTTATATTACGGTATTCTGGAGTGTACTGTCGTGCAGTTTGGTACAGAAATCTGCTACCTCCATTTTTATGGTGGAAGAAGTGACTCAATTGTCCTAAAACTGGAGGCAGTAGGTTTCTCCGAAACCTTCGTACTTATCTAAAAATTTTGTACCACAGCACATGCCAGAATATCGTCCAAATAGTTGAGAGACCATTCAAATATCTAATAACAAAAATGAGGTTTGCCAATTAAAAAGTGCTTGTGGAAAATATGATGGTATAACCTGAAATGCATGCTTAATCTTGGCTTCTTGTAAAAATTTCTCGAAAGGACGGGTTTGTACAAATTGTAAAACACTGGGCCCTAATGTCCCTGCTACGCCTGCATTTCACTGTGGCCACAAGTACGTATCTGAATGAGCGTGAAGGATAAAGTTCACAAGCAAAGAGTGGAAACACTAGTCGCCTCTCAGGCGTTTGTGGAAGGAAGAATTTGTTTTACAAAATGTTGGGCTTGTACAACAATCATGTAGGTTAATGGGCCCGTCTGATAATTAGAGGGGGTGCATAAAATGTGGGTTAGTGGTGTTTGCATTGTTGATGGTTCTCCTTGTCAAGTGAAGGGCTTTGTTTGTCTGGCCCAGAGTGCGGAATCTGCTTTGCTGGCGTGAGATACAAAATACTGCACCTCACACGGGAAACTCCTGCCTCGTAGACCCACTTTTTGGCACCTTTAATGGCAGTCGCCTGTAATGCTAACACAAGGAGAGAAATGCACGTTCACATGGCAGTACTCACTACAATGATTAGTATAATTTGGATCTCGGTCACTTAACGATCCTGACTCAACTACAAAATATGGAATAACATGAGACAATATTAGATCAATAAACTGCAAAAAAAAAGTGGATGAAGCCTATTTCAAGAAACTTCGGCGACGTTTACTGGGAAATCGGAGAAAAGTTACGAAAAACCGAGACAATTAAACTGTTATCCGGACAAAAAATTCAATCTAAAAGCACGCAAGGAAGATCCTTCCTTAGCAAACCTGTTCGCTAACATATAAGAAACAAGAAAGGTCACATTATTGTCTACAATTGAGGACAAGCAAAACCGCACAAAAATATTTACAGTGCGGCATTCTCGTGGTTCTGCATGCGGTTACCATCGTTACGGCGGAACTTGCTGTCTTCATACTTGGGGGTAGTAAATATTATTAGACCGCGTCATCTCCATATCTCCATATTTATGGTAGAAATCACTACTATACCATGTCATAACCTACAAGACCTCACTCTAAATATTCATCTTCCTGAACATTTAAAATATCATAGCACTAAAAAAATTTTAAACTTATAGTTATTTTCCAGGCGTATAGAACTTTAGGATTTTCTAGAACATTTTGTTAGTGTCCTCGAGTTAAGTACAGAGAGCACGACTTCAAACATCCGATGAACTAAATTAACTCTCCGGTAATAGAAACCAGAGATTGAGTAGGGGTACCACAAAAGCACAAAAACTGACAAATTCTAAGCCAATTGCATCGACAACTTATATCCATAACAATGACCTTAGTCTAATTCTTCATATCTATGTGAGTCTTTCCAGCCTATGTGTTAAATAAGTCTTCTCACAAAAATTCGGAATTTATTTCTTATGTTCTCTCCGAGCTCACGTGCCACCCCATACTAACATTTTTAATTTCCCTATCCTAACATAAATATGGCCTCTGTATTATGAAGTTTCTCGTTTTTCAAAACCATAAATTTTCCACATCTTCATTCTTAGGTCTAACTTAAATAGGCCTAATTGAAATTTATGTTAAGTACTGCTTTCTGGCGGCCGCGCAGTCTAAGGCGTGGTTCTGCGGCCGCTCGCTTGCTGGGATTGTGGGTTCGAATCCCGCCAGGGGCATAGATGTCTGTCTCTTTTGTGTGTTGTGCGTTGTAAAGTAGAAGCCTCTGCGTCGGGCTGATCACTCGTCCACAGGAGTCCTACCGAGTGTGGTGTGTCTGAGTGTGATCGTGAAGCCTCGAGAATGAGGAGGCCCTGGCACACTAGGGGCTGTAGAGCCGTGGGGGGGGGGGGGGGGGGATTGTTTTTTGGCGAACAAATGTGGGATTGCACGGATTTCTAATTTGTTGACTGATGAAGTTAGCTGATCGGATGGGGATGTCAGTTTTCGTCCACGGTCAGTAGAAGGTTTCAAAATCATATCCGTTTTTGTTCACGGCTATTTTTCATGTTTGCATCCTCGTCAACAGTGCCGATCCCAATGGCCGCACGGTCTAAGGCGTGAGTCTGCGGCCGCTCGTTTGCTGGAATTGCGGCTTCGAAACCCGCCAGGGGCATGGATGTCTCTCGTCAAGAGGAGTCCTACCGAGTGCGGTGTGTCTGAGTGTGATCGTGAAGCCTCGACAATGAGGAGGCCCTGGCCCACTAGGCGCTGTTGCACCATGAAAAAAAAAATCCCCGTCAATAAAAAACAATACCAAGGTGTCCAGGTATGTGGGTGGGCCAGGATAGCGTAGTCGGTATAGCGACTTGCTATGGGCTGGACGGTCGGGGGATCGAATCCTGGTGGGGGCGAGATTTTCAGCACCCGTCCAGACCGGTCCTGGGGCCCACCCAGCCTCCTATAAAATGGGTACCGGGTCTCTTTCCCGGGGGTAAAGCGGCCAGGGCGTGGAGTTGACCACCCACCCTCATCTAGTGCCAGGGTTAAAGAAAGAGTAGAGCTATACCTCTACTCCCCCTCTGGGCCTTCATGGTCCGTTCTAGGGAGAACTTTACCTTTACCTTTAGCTTTACCAGGTATGTGGTCGCCAAATCATACTTGGTCAGCTTGAATGACGTAACCTTTGTTTTCACCCGTATCCTCCAACATGTTTAGCCAATTAGTTTCGATTAACATGTTACTTACTTTTTTTATTCAGCCAATCAAATTCGATCACTGTTTTTAACTGATCCCTACTCTTACCTTCTCCGTTCAGTTTTTAGCTCTCATTGTTCTTATTCTGAGAGCGATATGCAGATAGTTAAGAGGGTCACCTGACCCTTCACTTGTTCATACACTGCGTCGTCGGTGTTCTGACGTCACCACTTCATATCCCGGTCTGGGCGCCAAAGAGGTCACTGCAATCTCGTGATATTTAACTAACTGGAGATTTTGTCAGGATGATGGGAAGGATGATACACAGTAATACAGGCTGGCTAGTCTGTGCAGTGGAGAGCAAGGGAATGTAACGTGAAATGATGTTTTATGACGCATGGCACAATCTTTCAGTCTGTAGATGGTGACAGAGTAGCATTTATTATTATTCATGAAGTACAGATTTTCTGTTTGTTGCAGACGCCGTGTTTCGAAACGTCTGTACCCAGTTCTTGATAGTGTTGTGATCAGGAACTGTTCAATGTCTCTCAGTGTTAAAATGTAATCTGAATATTTGTTGCGTTGTTATCACAGAGTCGTTATTTTTTAAAAAAACGTCTATACGGCGAACGCACGGTGTACAGCCGATCACTGATCCATGTTTACTAAATGACGTCCCTAGCTGAACTCTATTATAACACAATTAGTTCAATCTCCTTTCCGGGCCCGCCATAGTACTGGGTAAATCAAAATGATGAAATCTGCCCCACCCTGTATTTTAGTCCTTCTTGTAATTATACTTATTTAAGAATTTAATTAAATTAAGGCTACATTAGTCTAAACCAACCAACAAATGCACATGATTATTGACATATATAAAATGTATTTGAGCCCACTACATATGTTTCAGCAAACGAGTTGCCATCTTCAAGGGGTTTTTAGCAGAGAACTACAAGAACTTGTTACATCCAAATATATGGTATGGTTAATAACCATACCATATAGGAGACTGAAGGTAAAACTATACACAGCGCAAATATCGGAAGAAGAAGGCAAAGAAATATTTTGAAACTCGACCACTTTATGTTAGAAAATAATCTTCTGGCTTTTGTTTTTGTGTACATATGCTAACAAATAGGCAACAATACGAAAACTATAACTGTAAGTGAAACTACTGTGCAACTCTGGGGCGCTCCTGTGTAACACTGTATACTGTGTTAAACAACAAACCAAACAAACAGCTAAGAAAGCAAACCGGGAAGTAAGCATCAAATCAAACCAACGCTTCTGAACTTGTTCCAGGTAGTGGCATATCATAATGAAATTCAGTACTTCATGCCTGTCCAAATCATGTGAAAAATTGTATGTCTTATTCCTTCAGCCTATTTTTCCTTCGTGATTTCAGGCTTCCGCCGCGATGTTGATGAGATCTGCGCTCTTCTCTGATATTACGCAGCGTCGATTGGTAATACTTTACCGACGTTTCGGGACAACATATCGGTCCAATTTTCAAGGGTCAAGAAAACCAAGGCGTAATATCCCAGAAGAGGGCAGATCTCATTTATTTTTCCTGCTTTCGTTCCTTCTGTAGCTCTTTCCCTTTCACTCCTTTATACTACAAAAGAGTGATTAGTAACATTTTTATCTTTCAAATGTCACAGTTTTGAGCGCAAAGCTGTAATCTACATAAGGAAAACTACACGAAGACTACACTTCCAATAAAGAATTACCTACGTTTTCGTGTATAAAAGACAAAACACGCACAAACAGAGACACGCGCAGACAATCACAAATCATCTTTGACTGTGTAGAATAGGCGAGATAAATTTCAGCGTTTGGGGGGGGGGGGGAGTATGTTTTTTCGAGCAAATGAGCTTGCAGTATACTTCTCATTTGTAATTCTTCGTACACATTGAAATTTCCACGGGAAAAAATTAAGAGATTAGAATTTTGAAGCGAGTAGTAACAGAGAGAATGTACGAGTATAAAGACTAAATATTTATAAGAACATAAAAGTGGAAAGGCCTGACAAATACACAGAAATGGAATCTGTATCGACAGGAGCATAGGTCGAATCGATAACAAAAGATTGCTGAGCAAGATTTCTCATTCCAAGTAATTAAACCCTCTAAAATCGACGAATTTATTTTCTGTGTGTAAAAATTTTACTTTTTTGATCTTTGGCCTTGAATTTTTGAAAACACAGTAATATGTAAAAAAATCAAGTAACTACCTGATACTTTATATTTTTACAAGCAAATTATATTCAAGTATGAAAGCGGTGATAGAAACAGAATGTGACGATTGTCGAAGGCCGTCTGCCACTTATTTCTTTAATTTTTATCACTTAAAAATCATTCTTATACTAAGAAAACAGAGATCCGCAACCTTGTTTGAATATTTGAATTGTTTTGCAACTTATACATAACTTTTCGGAGGAGGTTGGTGTCCTTTTGACCTTGTCAAGATGGCGACTGGTCGGACCTGATAATAATTAAGCAGCTGAGTAATGAATATAGTGTATAGTAAAGAACGCCCGGGTCACTGCTTTGGAGGTGATTAACCAGGATTTTGTATGCATGGAACAAAGTGCAATAATATTTATATCTGAAGGACGAAAGTAAAATAAAGGAAACATCCATGTAGAGGCCAAGAAGACATACGAGGGAGCGGAGGCACAGCTCCACTCACTCTTATCCTCAGCATTAGATGGAGGTGAGTGTTCAAATTCACGCACCAGTCACTTTACTCCCAGAAAAACACCCTCCGATACCCATTGAATAAGAGGGTGTGTGGGCCCCAGAGCCTGTCTTGACGCTTTGGAGAAGGGAAATATTTCTTGACCCTACTGTAAATCGAACCACGATTCCTCGGGCGTCCAGGCCGTAACCTAGTCACTAGAAAGAACAACCCACCCTGGCTCCCATATCTTACAGATATGTGCATTAAATGTGTACCTGCGTGACCCATGACAAATTGCTGAAAGTATTACTACATAACCACATTAGATTGTTATTTCTAATTGCCAGGTAAGCATCTCTCTCACGCATATTTACACAAAGGAGAGACACAAAAGAATTAGAGAAACAGAAGGGCGTTTATGTCCCTACAAAACTCTTTTCACTGTAGACGTATGATTAAGTTACACCTAATAATGTGTCCGTGTAGTACATAGAGTCAAGGAAAGAACACCCTACTTAGAACATAGAACAAAACAAAGGAAGGCTAACTGGATTGATCACATCTTGCCTAGGAATTGCCTTGCAAAACATGTTATTGAAGGAAAGATAGAAGGGGGTTAAAGAGGATGAAGAACACGTAATCAGCTGCTGGATGACCTTAAGGAAAAGAGAAGATACTGGAATTTAAAAGAGGAAGCACTAGATCGCATTTCCTGTAAAACGTGCATTGGAAGACGCTAAGGACCGGTCGCAAGACAGACTAGGCAGTGATGAATGAATGAATGAATGAATAAATAAATAAATAAATAAATACATGGTGTCCATATTCTATTCCGTAACGAAATAAAATCATAGTTTAACCGACAGCCTTTCTGTTTCTTATTATAGTCTAGGCCTATTCGTGTCGGATCTCTAACACAGATTTCGTTACTTAATCCAAGTAACTAACGGATATTTCTTCCAGTCAGGTCTGAAGTGTCTAATGGATACTTATTTCAAACAAGTCTCAAGTACCTAATGTGTAGTTACGTGCCCTCTACTGACACAAAATAGCCCATATTTCGTATAAAGCACAAATTAAGTGATATCGATTCCCTACAAACAGATCATAATCAAAAGAAGTTTTACGCCACATGCTATAAAATACACTTGTGCAAAGGGAGAAAATTTCCCCATTCATTTCATTGGCTTTTCCAGAACAGCCCTCCGTTTAATAATATCCTGAGCCAGATAACTCTTCTCCACAACTTCCAATACTCTTTCACTGATATTCCTATATTATCACCTCATTCACGCATATCAAAAAGCACAAGGGAATATAATGTCGTAAACCGCACTGCCTGCGATTAACGAATCTCAATGCAAGTAAGATAAGCAAACTCGCAAGTAACACATTTGGAGCTACGTGTGACTACTTCAAGTTAGGGTAATATACACTTTTCATTCTTTTTACGATAATTGAACCTTTCTTTCAAGCACTCAGTTACGAGGTCTTATAAAATTTCTTCATTTCTTTTTGATCGAGAAGAACACATCGTGACTTTCGTTTTAAAATTTAATTGGTCTTAAAGCGTGCGGTATCTAGGACGACTGGAACCGGTATAATGATTTAAGAAGATGACTGGAATTTAAAGTAACTCTCTTTAGAGTGGTTTTTCAAAAGAAAATATGTTTACATGGTGGATTTTTGGCGCCAGTATATCTGTGACACTTTGGTCCCTAGTAATAAATGTCAAACGAAATCACACCGTTTTAAAGACACTTAGTAAGAAGGATATATCAGTGAAATTACAATAACACATTATGTTTAATTTATACACAAGTACCCAGTAAAATCCACTCCTTGTCAATAATAATATGAAGATATAAGACACTTTGAAGTAGGGTAAAGAAAAGCGCAATTCAATGTACGTTTCTGTAATTCTCCATGATTACAGATCTCTTACAAGGAAAGGCGAGAAGGCAAAAATGAAGACTTGGCACACGTAGGCCTAAATGGATTGATGATATTACAAATCATCTTAAAGAAATGCGGTAAGTGCGTGAAATAAATCCATTTGTCTTGAGAAAGAGACCGGGAGCTGGAACTTGTAATCATGACAGTGAACAGTCTGATTTCATGAAATTCGAATTCTTTTGAACAGCGCAAGTTCCTCAGCTTCTCAAGAAGAACTCTGTTTCATGGTATTCTTTAAAAAATTCTTATAAATATAATTTCACTTGTGTTTAAACTAAAACCACAAAATCCTTTCCGAGAGAAATATTTATGAAGCCTAAATCTTTAATATTATATTTGATGCGTGAAGAAGTCTAGAATTTCTCCACATCTCTTATCCTAGTACTATGCATGTTCTACTGGAACTTATCAGGCGAGTATTATTTTGCTGCCCTCACATTCGTGGTACAAGTCGAGGATGGAGGCAGCAGGTTTCTCTGAAACTTTGGCACCTATCTATCAAAACATACAGCATCACATCCAAGAACACTGCAAATATTCAAAACAATATTCAATATTCAGACTAACACAACTGTGTTTTTATTTAAAAGCCTTTAAATAAAAAGACAGTTGTGTTAGACTATTGACTATTGTCTTGAATATTTTTCTGAAGAGAGCCAGATGAATTCTATTAAGTCCAGAACACTGTAAACTTAAAAAACGTTCATTGGGCGGTTTACAAAGCGAAAACGTGAAAATTTTCTTAGAATCTTCCAATGCTGATAACTAACGCTTTCCAAGCGCGTTACAAGACCCAGAAAATACTCTTGTAAAGTAATTTTACAATGATAAAACACCATCATGGGACTTTAGACACCGGCCATTGTCTGGATAAAAATTAGCTACGACATATACGACGCTGGAACGTAAATTATGACTGTGAAATTTTTAGCAACATTTAGGATCAATTTTATAAACTTTACTGTCAGCTACTGAGTTCGCTGAACGTAATCAGCTCTTATTTGATATTAATAACAGACTTTTATCACAACATGTAGTGCATGTTTTGCTTTCGAAGTGATACCAAGTTAAAATATTTTACAACTAACAACTCGTTCATTCAAGGAGGACAGGAATATCCTACATACAACAAAAAGAGGGTTAACTGGATTTGTTCCATCTTGCGTACAAACTGCCTTCCAATACACGTTATCGAAGGAAAGATAGAGAGAAGAATAGAAGTGACGGGAAGACGAGGAAGAAGACGTAAGACGTTGCTGGATAACTTTAGGAAAAGACAGGATAATGGAATTTGAAAGAGGAAGCACTAGATCGCGCTCGGTGGAGAACTCGCTTTGGAAGAGGCTATGGACCTGTCGTAAGACAGACTACAGAATGAATGAAGTCCTTCATGGGACACTTGAATACCTTTGCAAGATTTGATGTTCTTACAGCAGCGTTGTTGAAGATTCACTTTCTCATGCAGAACCGGAAGTTTCTAAGTTGTGTCAGTGCAGGACATTGTGAGCGATCTTTAAGGCTAATAACATTATATCCCGGTTCGCGGGTAGTATAATAAAAAATCCTACTTGACAGATTAATGAGGTTTAGTTACCACATCTGGTGTGGGGAAATACAATTACCTAAAGCTACTTCAAAACTGTCCTGTCATAGCCGGCTATAAAGGAAATTATAGCGGTGTAGCTAATATTACACACGTTCAGAAAGTGTTGTGTTTGGTTTACTTCATTAAACATTCACATTGGCATTTATTCAAGATTAGATATAAATCAGACCTGCATTTAGTGTCATGCATACGTTTTTGTAAAATAAACAATTTTTTTTTTTTAATTTTTAATAACATTGTTTGGATTTCGTATAAAATACGACTTTGTAATTAAATGTCACGAGTCAAAATTAAATTCGCCCGACAAATATTTATTGTAGATTCTCTACTATAAAATGTAATGAGTTGATCTTCGACTATTGGTTTCTGAGGTGAAATATGGGGACAGACGGATATTTCCCCTCATTATGAGTCATTGTTACACTTTGAGCGACGAATGTAAGACAGCAAGGAAAATCGATCCTCTGACACTCTAACACAAATAACGAATATCAAAGGCCCCAGTGAACATGATCCTAAGCCGGTTTCATCCACTGCTTAATCCCATACCCTATTTTTATCATATGCATATTTGTCTTTCAAGTTCATCTCCTAATTGGCTCACAATTGCAGCAGCTTTCCTCACCAATATGCTGAACCAATTAATTCTCCCTCGATTCTCTTTTTATATCCAGTGCATCATAGCCGCTTTTGTTTCACTAAACTACTGAATGGTTTGCACAGATATCATAGGCCCCATATAAAAATAAAATACAGTGATATTTGCTCATAACGGAACCGCAAGGGACCGAAAATTTTACTTCCAGGCAGGTTCCCTTTCGTAAAGGTCTTTGATGTTTGGGTCATCGGGGCTCCAGAGCCTAAGGACTGGAAACGTTTTCCGATAAAGACAGGTTTCTTTTAGGTCCAGATTCTGTTTAAGAGATGTTTCACTCTACCACGTTAAGCGAATCCATTTTCGCTATGCAATTGCGGATCATCAGATATCTCCTAATGTCCGGACAGCCTGAAAAATGTGGTACTATATTATATGAAAATTAATCACCAAAGCGCAAGGTTTGACTTCCGCTGTTAAGATTCAGTTTTCAGCACAAACTTGACACGCTTCCACCAGAAATTTGGTTATATTCCGGAGGTATCGCCCTTATCAACATTCTGTCTTCTACGTTGATAAAGCAGATACCTCCTTAAGATGACCAGAATTCTGGTCGAAATGCTTCAGGAGTTTGCTGAAAATCGATTTAAAGGACGGATGTTAAATGTTGAGTTTTGAGTTCTGAGGGTTGACTTAACACGCTTCATCGGTAACCACATCCATATAGATTTAAATGTTAAGATGGTCTTAAAACTCGGTGTGAAAGAAACACTAAAACATATGGGGTATCCAGCTTACAGTTTTTGTTATGGCCTGATGATGGCTCTCTTATGAGCCGAAACGAGTTGCCAATAAAACGAGTGTTGAACAACTTGTTGGGTCTGTTTGTAGAACCAAATATAATATACACTTAACACTAAAACCCGTCACCTGAAAATAGTTCGACATATGGATATATAAGCTCTGCCGTTTCATATTCAAATCAGCTGACAATGACTGCCATATGGAGTTCTTTGTGATGTTAGAAATGTGTTTCTGTGCAGGATTTGAGATTTTAAATTCTTCTATGAACTTCTTCGACGGAAGATGGAGAGTAGGCAAACGAAAGGCATTAGGAAGCTCTGTCTGTAGGGCTTTAGAGACACTGAATTATAAAAGAAGTTTTAGGGTACGTCACACCTTGAATACGCAACTTTATGGAATAAATCTCTGGGCACGCAACGTAACATCTTGCTTTGACAGTTTTATTTCTCTTTGTTGTTATGTTGAACCATCTGCGAAAACAGAGTAACATAACCACATCTTTACGAAGGCTGTAACTTGTCTGTCAGTAAATAATATCTTACATTGTGTTATAACGCATTAAACACATTTAGATATTTTTAAAGTTCATGGAAGGAATAACAACACGTATGTTATTTAATGTCAGTGCTCATGAGTTAAGTTTACTTTCTGTCTGGTTACATTAAAACGTCTTGTCTGTTTAGCCTAACGGATACTTGAAGAACGAAGACATAAATCTTACAAGTCATGTGCCTTTCTTTACTGTAAAACTTTAAACAAAATCGTTAAACTTCGTGTAATTTCGGAATTAATCGGCGGAGTAATATGAAACGTCATTAAATTTACGCGACAGTACCTCACTTCGGACATCCAGCATCCAACGCAATGTTAATCTTGTAACTAGTTTAGGATAAGATGTAACATGACAAAAGGAGTTGCTGCTGTGTAAGAACTACGTAAAAAAGAATCATAAAACACAGAGAAGGGGAAAATTGGGTAAGAAAATATGGCCATTGTGGGCCATGTTTACCGCACTCGATGCCGTAATACTTCTCCCGATTCCTCTGACATCCAGGGTATTTCCTACATCCACATCCGTACATTACCGCACCGCAATATTCCGAAGGCCGGCGGCAAATGGCTGCGTGTGAGTTTTTGTGCGACCCTCACAAAGCAATAAGTAGGTTGCTGTAACGGGACCTCCATTCAATTGAGTGAGAGGCCGAATACGCGCATGAGCGGCACATGTAAAAGATCTCGTTTAACGTGTGTAAGTTAAGACAAATGCCGGAATTAGAGAGTAGAACCTACTTCAACATCTCTCAGTAAAATATTTTCCCTGAAATGTTCTTAAATCAACGGCACTACGTTTAGAAGAAGGTACAGACGTCTTAACTAAAGAAATCCGATGTAAAAAAAACCGAAGGCGCATAACCACTAATACACACACGGCCACTAGACTACTTCCACCCAAATCCCATTATCAATTATCCATTACAATCCACTTTAATTGTATTTTACATTTCAAATTTAGAGTCGAAAGCGACTTTTTGCGAAAGGTTTAATAAAAAATTTTGTACTTTAACCTCCATTCTATTTACATGTCCATCCTATAGCGACATTATAGATTTTCGCTGTTCTTTCAGTGTTACATAATCTGTGTAAACCGTATATACGATTTAGAATAAAATTCTACATAAATTTAGACACAACGTATAATTTGGTAACGACGGGACCATTGTGTATGTCGCCAGTATGAACATCCAGTATGCAGAAAGCCCGACGTTAACCCCGACACTCCACCGGGCTGTGTGTCATGACTGCCACTCTAGCAGGCTTATCACGCGTAACCCAGCGTGACTAGAACATACATTACGGCGACTGTGTGCAGGTTGCAAATCTATGGTTCCAATATCAATTCTGGGACCCACACCACCACCTGCTCAGTTGATACCGGTGTCATGTGTCGATGACGCCGCGTTACGACGCTGACAATTCGCCTGCATCTAGTTCCGTCGTCTAAAATACGTAGAGATCTAACACTGCTCCAACTATACACTTTAATTTAGTGGTACGTAGTTACTGTGCAACTTTAACTTGTTACTTTATTATATATTGGAAGGAAGGTGTTTAATTTAACCTACGCAAGGCTGGGATGCACAAACTCCGGGCTCCAGGTCATCGTCGTCACTAAATTTTTTAAGGTGGCGCCTAATATTTGCGGGTCCTAAGTACGGATCTTGCTTCACGCCAACTTTCTGGGGCTTAGAATTCCTGGCCCCTGGAATTTTGAAAAACGTTTGCACCCCTCATGTATGGTATGAGGTTTTCGGCAGTACGTCCCCTACTGTAGGATTCTGAGTTATGACACCTTGTGTCTAGTTATCCACCCACCAAATTACTACATGGTGTAATAGCCAGAACATCACAGCATAAACTGACTACCGAACAAGTATTTTGTATGTTACTGGCATGGCCTCTTTGCAACAATGCATAAAATGTACGCCTTATGGGGAGATAGTCTTTGTCCTGCTCTTCGTATTCCTGCAAGTTTCGCTTACGAGAGTAGTGACAAGACAGCAGTTGGATTTGTTAAGGGGAAATATTTCTACACTAAAACTTATTCACTGAATTTAATTTTGTTTCGCTGAACATGACATTTACATGAAGCACAAACGAAGTTTTAACAATTAGGGCTTATACATAAATCTGTTCAGGCTGCAAGAGGGTTTATGGAGATTGCTGTAGGACAAAATTTAGACCGTAATAACATACGGAATCTTAATTGAAGCATTATTCGATATGATGCTTAATTAAATGCATTGAATAACATTTTTCCGACCCTGCGTGATCAGTTTTGCACGAACATATTTCTCTCTGGAATAAATGAGCTTCAGAACAAAGTTGCAAGGAATATATTTCTACAGTACGTGACTTCGCACTGTACATCTTTACACTCTTGTTCTTCTGCAACTTCGGGAAGCCAATTGGAAAAGTGGAGCAATGTAAGTGATATATGGGCAGAGCCACGATAAAATATTATTCCTCGCTCAGTATTGGTTACGTCCTCATTACACACTTCACGGCTTGAAGCAGCCTACATGATGGAATGTACGCTTGCGTGTTTCTCGAAATGCTGACGAAGGGTTATGAACTGTGATTCCTAGGGGGGATAACTGGTTGCGAGATAGCAGCCGTCTCAATTTGTGATCACAGCATCATCCAAAGATTCTAGAAGGGGGGGTTATGGGAACTAGGGGACGGCTGATATTTAGCGCCTGTCAGAAATGGACACGGAGGCTGCAATATTCGAAGCAGACAAGACAAGCAATAGGCATTAGGATTTCTTAGCAAATAATTCTCTAACACAAGAATTCTGGCCGCCACTGGTACGAAGAGGATCCGGTCACATCCTCCTACAAATCTTCATCTGAAGAATTCATCGATCACCCAACAGCCTTGTCAAAATTATATCTGAGTTTCTGTCTGCACTCATCTAAGCCACGTGTCCGTCGCACTTTAACCTGCTTAATTACACAGTCATAACAATATCGGCAGAATTGTATAAAACACAATTCATGGTGCCCTATTGTATTAAAATTTTTACTTACTTTGGTCTTCTTAGGTCAAAAACCTTTCTAATTACTGCTATTCTGACAAGCAGTTTTTCACCCAAAACAAGAGAGAACGTTTCGTAACCAAACCATATATCTGGCCAGTGTATGTCTTTTGCATATCTTGCTATCTGGTGTTTTCGAAAGTAGATGGAAATATGTTTTAACTGAATAATAACAAAAGCTGTCTTGAATTTTATTCTTCTAGTTTTATTATAAATAGCATTCGTTCATTTAAACAGATATATAGGTAATTATGAAATAATTCCCTTTTTTATAAATTTTATGTTTTCTGTTCTTCAAGGTGCACTGCACGTATTTACATATTTTGGTACATTAAAATGGCAAGAAAACTTATAATTACTCATTTTATTCAGTAATCATGGAAATGGGGACGAAGTGGAGGCGATGTGTGATTTAAAATTTGGGATACAACCACTGTAGTGTGCGATTAAGCAATATCGCTTTAAATACACGTATCTGCAAAAAAAATTCAAACACTGTGACCCTGAAGATGGGACAAACAAGTGATCCCGAAACGTTGGTCATACACCAAAAAATGACGCCGGGTAACAACCCAGAAGATTTTAAGCAACAATTCGTTCGTTCGGAACATATGACCATTATGCACTTAAAATACCTTTAGTTCCTTTTAAACAAAATATAGTATATTTAACTTCGTATGTGTATTATTAATTTACTATTGGTCTGTTGTTTATTCTTTGTGTGAGGTGGGGTGCTGTATATTCTCCAGACGATGGGTGAATGAATACGTAGCTTTCGTGCAATGGTAGTAACACAGAGAAATCGAAAACTTGGAGAGAAAAACCTAAGCAAGTGCGACTTGGTCCACTACAAATATCACATGGACTTTGCAGGGTCTTTAGTGTGAGAAACGGCGATTAACCGCCTAATATACTGCGTGACCCCAGGTTTAATTAACAGTGTTACAATTAATCAACCATCATGGCGTCGACACATGTGCGTCATGAGGTCGAGTGTCTCACGTGGTGTCTAACCGTCTTCATTCATCTCTAAGAGTCCCAGTTACATGTCAGTCCGCAGACAGGCCATCTTCTGTATGTCTCAAAACTTGCAGGCAAATTCTGGGAAAAAACTTTTAAAGTCCTTCAGGAAAATTCTGGGATAGAACTTTCACGTCCTTAGAAAAATTCTGGGCACAGCTTTTGCGTCCTTCAGGAAAATTCTGAGATAAACTTTGACGTCCTTCAGGCAAACACTGGAATAAAAGTTTCAGGCCCTTCAGGCGAATTTTGGGGAAAATAACTTGTAGTATTTGCCAGTAGACACGGCCTAACATCCCAGAGGATCTACGTCTGCAACTTCGAAATAGTTCGGACGCCCTGGTGGGTAAAGTAGAGAATACTATTTTCCGTCAGTGTTCAGTCAGAAAATAGATATATGTTTGAAGCCTTTCTCTACCTTAACAGATTCAAATATGGCGATGAAAAACTTTGATATTAGGCCTGTATTGAGAAAAGCGAATGTGGTCGAATTTCCATTCTTGCAATTATGGACAGAAATGAATAACTATGCCGTACATTTTATTCCACGCTCGTCAATTTAGGTTGAAGAAGAAACATAGGTGTTAAGAATTGTTCAAAGAATATATTGTTCTTAGAAGATGCAGATGTTTGTCGGCAATGTGTGCTATCAAAGGCACATAGCCCTGTTCAAACATACGGTGTCTTATTTGACAACGTGACGAGGCATCAAACCAAATTAAATATGACGCTGGTTTTGTAGTTATCAACAAAAAAAAATGTGAGGGGGGGGGGGTGGAGTAGACGAACTTTTTTCCACCAAGATATCTAGCCGTCATGTGATAAATTAATCTGCAGGAACATGACGGGTCGGGTCGGACCTGGCGGAGATAATGACATTCGTGCTCCTTCAGGCCTAACAATTTAAATTCTACAGGCATGCAGATGGCAATTTCAACCTCGATATGACATCGCGTCAGCCTGCAGCCACTCAAACATCAAGTGGCAAAGATACCTAACCATTTAAAGTTAGTGAGTTCCTTATATACCATCAGGTTTAATAAACAAGAATCTACATTCGGCCCATAGAGTGAATTTTTGTGTTCTGTATGCATCTGAGAAAGAGGAGCGATTATTTTTCTATACAATATTTACTGATTAGTTTTTAGGCCCGTTCGCAAATTTGCGAAAAGCGACAATTAGCTTCGTCATGTCTCTCCGTCTGTCTGTCCGTCCGTCCGTACGTCCTTATGGAGCAACTCGGCTCCCACTGGAAGGAATTTCATGAAGTGTGACATTTGAGTGTGTTTCGAAAATCCGTCGAGAAAATTCAAGTTTGATTAAAATCTGACAAAAATAACGGGCACTTTACATGAAAACGTTTGTACGTTTATGACAATATCTCGCTGAATTCTTCTTAAAATGAGAAAATTTTCAGGCAAAATTTGTAGAGAAAATCTAGACACACATTTTATGTACAGTGGCTTTTTTTTGTTTTGTTTTTCGAAAATCGCTCCATTTATGAGATAATGTGGAAAAATATGGTTCAGCCGGACAGGCCACAGATGATAACATAATATGGCGCATATTAATAATACTTTTTGCTTTTCCGCGGCAACAATGGTTACGCGAAAGCGCCTCAATGTTACCATTATGAGTACATTGCCTCTCTTGTTACAACTGCGATGGAAAACGTTTACTGTGCGGTGCGATCTGAATCTATAAATGTAATTGAGAAATTATATTCTTGTAAGGGGCAATCAAGTGGTGAGAAGTATGACAAGTAAGCAAAAAAAGGCTTCCACTACACCCAAGTGAAATTAAGAGCAGATTAAATTTGGGGAACGCTCACTAGAATTCAGTTCAGAATCTTGTCTCTTCCCGTCTTCTACCTAAAAATTTAACAATTGAAATATTGAAAGTGTCACGTTGCCTGAGGACTGCATTGTTCTGGACTATAACGCTGCATCACTGAGTAATTAATCCCTTATATTTTTATTTCCACGTGTATTTTTTCTTGGACATTTTAATTCTTGAAGACGAGGGCGCTACGTTGCCTCAAAACTTCGGGATCCAATTACCAAGAGTCGAAAAGCCACAAACTACTCGTAGGAAAATGGTGTCCTCAGCTACACCCATTACGAAAACCTCAATACTGGCATACAACTTTGCCAGGTTTTTGTAGTGGTTTATATAACGACACTGTCAGTAACTGAGACAGTACAGCATCGAGCGTTAAGGATGACTGGCGATTGATAAATTGGAAGTGGTTAGCAGAGGCACTATGACGGCATTTGTCTGGATGGACACAAAATAACCATGTCAACCTTACTCAGGACAGCAGATTACGCAGCCGAGATTCGAACCCAGCATATATCCGAATAAAAGCCTAAAGAGTTACCGCATAAGCCAGCCTTTTTTAGTTTCCACCTGTTCTTTAATATGGATGTAAATTGTAGCCGAACATTGAGTTCGAGCCCAGTCGGGCCTCTCCACCCCTGTACGTTTGAAAAGTGAAATATTTGTGTGAGTGTGTGTCCAACCTCAGCCTTAGGAAGGACCCTCTCAGACCTTTTAGTTTCGCTCTACGATATGGGTGGAGGGACAGAGGACAATAAGAAAAAGGAGTGAGGTTGGAGACGGGGGGGGGGGGGGGGGTAGAAAGAAAAAAGGACCCGGCGACAGGCAACAGTCGGTTTTTTAGAAAAGAAGTCTGCGGATCTATGTTGTAGCCGGCTCTGCTATGTGTATCGATGTGACTAAATAAAGGTGTGAACCCAAATCGAAAGTAAGCTATACTGTCGTTGAGGGTACTAGTGAGACGAGCAACGGACGGCGACAAAATATTGGTTTCTCATACTAAGAAAGAACTACGAGTACAGATTGAGGGCGTTTGAGCACTGGCACAGCTAGGCTTTCGGCCACCGGGACGAGTAATCACAATGGCCACCCTTAGCAGAAATTATGAACTTTAATAAGTAACAATTATTTATTAAATTTCCTTTTGTTGGCTCAATAATTTAAAATCTGTTAAACGCAGAAAACCATTTTTTATTTAAAGAATTTATTTTGCCTCCTTTTAGACACTGCCGTCCGGGGTGGCCGCACAGTTCGCCCCCCCCCCCCCCCCCCCCCCCTACAATCCACGACCCTCTGCATGAGAACAGATTGCTGAGGAAAATATTTGGACCTACAGGGAAAGATCAGGAGGCGCAGGAGACAAGCACATCATTTTTGTTCTTCGCGTATTATTTGGGTAGATGGCAAAAGAGGAGCGGGTCGAGCAAGAGACACATGCTAACTTTTGGTAGCGTAAAAGTGCGAGGAGAAGAATGGCATTGTCAAACCCTCTCGGTCTCCTACGCTGCACGTCATATGTGTCATATAACAGTACGATTGATACGTGACCAGCACCCAGTAAGAGTGACATACATTTTGTTAAACAGCATTCAACTCAAGAACTTCGCCTTGGACCGAGTTTATTTATTATCCTTTTTAACACTATTGAGTCTTTTTCAATGTTTGTGAGAGTAAACACAACACTTTTCACTTGCGCTGTTTATTTTCTCTACATGTTTCGGCAGCATGTTGTAGAGAAAATAAACAGCGCAAGTGAAAAGTATTGTGTTTACTCTGACAAAGATTGAAATAGTCGATTATATACAAAAAGGGATGATGATTTCAAAAAAAAAAAGTGGGAGTCTTAATTCAAATGCATCCTGACATGACAGAGCCACGATGTTAACACCATAAATTTGTATATATCACGTAATTTACCTAAATACGTAGATACGAACGACACTGTTAATTTATTTTTATTTAATGTTTAAATGTCAATTATTTCACGGAAATGACCAAATTGTTACAGTTGACAATAAATATTCGAAACCCCCACCGTCAACCTCAGTGCACTTTGCAACTCGTATGCGTAGACGGCGTGTTGTTCGTCTGCGTTGATCTTCACATTTCTTTATGCAGGCAGCAGCATCCAAAATGCGAGCGAGCAATTTGTCTCGTCTATCCACATTTCTTTTGTAAACTTCGCTGTTTTTCCAACCCCACAAACAAAAATTTAACGGAGTTAGGCCTGGAATTTCAAACAGATCTATCTTGGCAACCGTTCATAATTAAGAACATGTTTATATGATTTTTTCTCACAATGACTGATATTATCAACTCTAAATAATATTGACATTTCCTCCTGAATCACCCTGTATTTGGAAGGTGTCGGTGGTACAGGGGCTTTTTTATAATTTCACCGACCACGGCAGCTTCATCGCACAGAAAGCTTGCATCCGCCGAGACGTCCCGTGAGAGCTGCGGTGTTCACGACAACGATAAAAGAAGCCCAAAGCATGATGGTACCTCAAGATACAAGAATCCAAGCAATATCAACATATCAGAGCGAACAGATGCAGACTGGCCCAGATGCGAACCAAATTCTTTATTCCACAAGACTATAAGCGACTAGAGGGCCAGAATTTGGCGCTGTGATTCCACAGACCTCGGCAATGACAATAAAGCCAACGATAGTACGGCTGCCAAAGTAAGGTGCGGCACAAAACCTCCGTAGTATTCGTGTGTTCAACCGTTATTTGTTACACGCACACGGAGTTAATAGTCGGCAAACAAACACAAAGTACGCTACAGAATGATTCAGAAGTCACGCTCCGTCTTATGTCTCATCACAACAATATTACTGTAGCAAATAAACGAAAGAACACAGATAAAAGTTCTTGCTTCAGCGTTGACATTCATGCTTGTATGGTTGGGTTTATTCTCGTGGGTCCCTACCTGCTACCTGACAGGCCGACTGCCTAGCGATATAATGACCAGAAAACAGTTCTACCAGGCCTGCTTGAAGATGGGCCTTCAGTTGCGGGATGTGCGGCAGTGGTTTGAACGCGAAATTTTCAGGGAGGAGGATTGGATGTGGAAGGTCGCTTACATGACCTCCTCGGTCACCGGTTCTAACTCCATGGATTCTTCATGTGTGGAGAACTTAGGGAGCACTTCTGAGCAGTCCATTGCCGTCTGCCTTGAAACGGTCAGTGGCCGCTTTGAACACCTGTTGTAACGACGATTCGCCTATGCTTGTTTGACACTTTTGCCATTATGCAGTGACATAAATCTCGGATACTAAATGTCTTAGGACATATGTTGTATAACATTTTCGACTTCTTTTGAACAAGAAATTACAGAATGGCGGGCTTGGGCGCGAATTTCTTTTCATTCTGTTTGCGGTACCCGTCAGTGCAGGATATGCGAAGATTGTACTTTACCTTACTTTGCACGGGACTGTTCAAAGGATGCTGTCAGAGTTGTACGCGCTTTTTCAATAGTGGGCCACACGATCAGAAACCATATGTATGAGGGAAGGTACATCTTATTCATAACGATGGTAAAATATAGGACGTTATCTATTCAATAATACGGATTTTCTTTATCATCAATAAACCACAAACCTTGCACAATACACAGACCAGAAAAAAACATTCTTATTAAATGATAAGTAATTAACTACCAACAAACGCTGCGTAACATCCAAGAAGATCGAAGACTTCAACTACACCGCGGCGGAAGCCTGAACTTTCGCTGATGGCGGGTAGTTAGGCTTTTCTGGCTTATAGTCCGGGACTGAGCTCTGTGGCTCTGTTTTCCACTTATTTCCCCAGATTCTTAAGGCCGCAAAACTGAGTCCATAACTTCACTAGTTCAAGTGTGCTACCTATTTATAAAAAAACTTATTTTGTTAACAATCTCAAGCGGACCGATCCGAGGGAGGGGAAACCCTGGTTTCTGCTGATATTTATGGTGCACGTGGGTGGGACAAATCAAACGGTGGAGCTCCCACCGAGCTTTGAATTTGGTAGATTCACATTAGAAGCGAGCAGTGTTATTCTAACAAAAACTGAGTAAAGAATCAACACTTTATATGAGAGTCTCAGTATGTTTCACATTGAATTACATTGGTAGCGTTTATGTAAAAATTCTTAAGGTAAAATCTATGGTCTGTAATTAGATGAAATATTAAGCAGCAAGCATGGAGGAACACATAGGGACTACAAAATTTTAGTTGGAAAATTAAAGGGAAAAGATCGAAATGAAGATGTGAAAATAAAATTAAAATAAATCTTGTATAGATAGTCAAGTTATGCTTTGTTGCGTGTGGGTGGAAAATGATTAGACAATGATAAACCGTTAGACAGGGGACGTTAGTAGTCTGTTGTAAGTTACTATCATGGTGTGGAGAGACCAACGTGGAGATTTGACACAGCATGGTTACTGTAAAGGCGCACTGTTTTGTGTGGGTGACAGATGGTAGGAAAGTGATGATAATGACGAATTGGTAGATAGGAGACTGTTACAGCCTACTGTGTGATGCTCGTAAGAGTTTGGAGTAACAGAAACTGACAAATTCACATCGCGAGGTAGCAAATGAACGACTGAGATGAAATCATAATATTAAAATGCATCGGACGGTGAAGGGGTTTGAGAATGTGAAGTGGACTGAACCGGATCTGGATTCTGTCTCATGGCAGGTTTCTGTTTTGATGGTGTTCAGCCTCCGAAATGCATTTCCTATAAATAATGATAAACCCCTATGTGTTGGGGGGGTGGGGAGGCTACGGCTTTATCTTAAACGTGCGAGAATTTTGTATTGTTCATACTGTGCATTGTCGATAATCAAATCAAAACATTCAGTCCAACAAAATGCACTATATTTTTCCCAGATATTTTATTACAATATGATGATCCCATGAGGGATCGAAACGTGTAGGAGTGATCTACAGGTTATTGTAATATAAAATATCTGGCAACAATATAATGCATTTTGTAGGACTGAATGTTGCGCGAGAATTTGTAGTTCTGGATTTAAGTTGAACCTGAATATTTTAAAAAGTGTCGGGTATGTAAACGTCTTCAAAACAAAGGGCGTGACGGGCAGCTGAGCTAACACTTCAGAACTTGAATTAGAACACAGGCGATGACGTGACATCAGTCCACCCCAAGGGCCGGTCGCAAGATATGGGGCAGACTTTCACCAGACTTCTGCCTCGGTGGACGATGACTTCATCGCGTAATAGAATTCAAAGGCACCGATCCGCATGAAACTCGGTATAGAGGTCATGATACATTGAAGCCATCGTCAGTAGCATCAGTACCACGACTTTTAGAAGATATACATTCAAGTAGTGTCGCATTTCATGTTCTCCACGTTACATCTTATTTAAAACACCTGACACACCTGTCGAAACCGACCCTGGGGCCCACCCAGCCTCCCTTACACAGGGTACCGGAGCTCAATTCCGGGCAGTTGCGCAACCAGAATTTTTCGCTGGGGTCGGGGTGTGGCTGACCCTGAGGCTATATATAATTTACGTTTGATTTTAAAAATTGTTATAAAAATCACGTCATAAGTATAACATAACACTGTTTTCAACTGCATTTATATACATACAAATATAATTACATGTCACATGACTCAATCACAATGCCCTATCTTTTGTTTTTTTTTTAATTTTATTAATTTATTTTTCAAAATTCGAATGTACTAGTCACGAGCCGATTTCAGTGGCTGATTTCGGCTGAAGAGTAAACCACGTAAAACGTTTAATATCATTCATTCATTCATTCATTCATTTATTCTGTAGTCTGTCTTACGACAGGTCCGTAGCCTCTTCCAAAGCGAGATCTCCACAGGGTGAGATCTAGTGCTTCCTCTTTCAATTTCGTCTTACGTCTTCTCCCTCGTCTTCCCGTCATTTCTATCCTTCCCTTCTAACTTTCCTTCAATCACGTGTTTTAGAAGGCAGTTTCTACGCAAGACGTGACCAATCCAGTTAGCCTTTCTTCTTTTTATTTTATGTAGAATATTCCTCTCCTCCTTGACTCTGTGTAATACTTCTTCATTTCTCACACGATTGGTCTTGATATCACACTATCCACAAAATCTATCTTTTTTAAATTTCGGTTTTGGGACGTTTGGGGGGGGGGCTGCAGCCTGCCAGCCCCCTCCCCCTTGGTTGCGCCCCTATTCCAGGGGGTTAAACGGCCGGGGCGAGGTGTTAAACTCCCACCCCTGCCTCCGCCGACAAGTCACGGAGTGAAATCAACAAATCATTCGAAGATGTATATTCAGCTGCTGACATCAGAGTTAAAACACACTACAGACTTACATAAATAACGTGTTTAAAATACAACGTGTATGAGGCACGCAGAATAAAAATGTCATATGCACGGAGACAGTTCTGCAATGCGGGTCTAATACCTGGGAATCGAAAGCCGGACAGTTTGTGTCGCAACAGTCTGTGGCTGCAACTGGACCGACGTTCCGTTGTGTAACGTCACGACCCACATATATCTAACTGTGCGGTGCTTCACGTCAGGTTGCCCGGAGCAAGGTCCTGGTCCACAAAGAGCCCATGCCATGTTTTGTGCGAGACGCACTGTTAAGTTCAGCAAAGCAAACGCGTGTCCCACGCGTATTTCCGCCATTAATAACTGATTAACCTCGGGTTAGATGATATTCACTACAGTGCTGTTAAACACCTGGTTGAAAAAGCTCTGTGTTTTGGACACCGACTGTTCATTAGAGTCTTGACGAGTCTCCGCCAGTGAGCACTTTTTAAGTCCTTCAACTACTGCGACATCCGCACGCCCTCCCGATTCATATTGCATTCTGGTATTATCCTCCCTCTGCGCTAAGATTTCCCCAAGAAATTTCTTGCCTGCAGGTTTTCCGACAAAGTTTCGTATGCATTACTCACTATACTGAAGCCACGGACAGGAGTTTCATATACCTACACACCCACTACACGTGACCCCCGATTTACTCACGTTATGCTTACCCTTCACGCATACTTATGTATATTTGCCTCCAGTCATTGCTGTTGATGACAAGCGCTTTGGGTTGGTTGATATAGGCAATAAGAAGCTGATGAGTAATATAACAGTACTCAGAGAGCGGAAAACCTCTAATTCACGCACTCGCGCCACCCACAGAACTTGTTTCCATAGCCTCAGTTTAGTATATTATATATTCCATTTCATATTTATTTATTTATGCTAAATTAGGGAGATCTGTATTTATAATTTTCTTCGTAGTCTTGCTACTTCCTTTCTCTTACGTCCAAATAAGCATTTTTCACATTCTATGTATCACCCATCAGGATAGGAAAATATTTCAAAAGTCGTGTAAAACGCCGCGAAAAAAACGTTTTCATATTGCATTTTATTGTCAGTTAAGTAGTTGGGCACACGGAAAAATACGTAAAAAATAAACATCGCTGTTCAGAAATTATTATTAATATGTCGTATTTTGGAAGTCCTGTGTTCGAATCTGGGTCCAGACCCTAGACACCGTGGAACAGTTTCTTGCGTTTTTCAGTCCATCCGGACAAATTTTAGGACTACACATTAAAATAGACCACGTCGGCTTCCTTACAAACACTTGCCTATTCATTACTTACCAGTGATCCTTCCATTTGACAATAACTTACATAGCTGAAAGAGATTCTTTAAGAAAAATGAATACACATCCAAATAAAATATCCAACACGAATTGTATTATTATTTTCTGAATTTAATTTGCTCTTGACTTCATTAAAATATCTTAAAGCGGTCCTGTTTTCTAAACTGCTTGAACTTTGACACATTTTTAAAAGAGTTGCAAAGAAAAATGCATAACCGCCCACTGATTCAATGTAATTTTTTTCCCACATGAAATGTATTACACCAACTTATTCTTTAGGTTTGATACTGATTTAAGCTTCCCCTTTTAAACTACAATGAAACATTTCTATACACTCTACTACTTCATGCATTATTACTCCATTGTTCAGTTAATATATCATCTATATCTAGGTCTTTCAAATTGGCTTTTACTTTGAAGTTTCAGACCACAAATTTGTATGAAACTGTTATTCCCGGCATGTCATCTAGCTGCTCTCTTCAGCACTCTTCTAAAATTCCTAATTTTATATTTCTCTCCTACAGCTAGGAAAAATGTTTCACGTCTGCACACGCAATTCTAATTTTATGTAACTTAATATATTACATTTTAAGTGGGTAAAAATATACTCGGCCTGAATCAGCCTTTCACTTTTCACAAAAAGCATTTTCCACGGGTATGCCATTCATACCACACGCGGATGAAAAGCATCTGCACGCCGCCAAAACAAACCTCAATAGCGTAACAGATGTCAGACATGTAACAGGGCAACAAACATATTATTTTCTTCGTCATTTTCATATTTCCAGTCTCTGCTGCGTAATTTACAGAAAACGTGTCTTCTTTACTCCTGTTGTAACTGAAATCTATTCCAATTACAGCCACGTGGTTGGTTAGTTGGTGTGCTGGTTGTAGATCTGCATCTGGCTTATTCTGTGTGCATACTCTCTTGTCATGTCGTGCAAACTCCACAGTACGTTCCGCTCGTTATAACTCTATTTATAGTCGTGTTAGAGGAATAACACGACCAGTCATGAATATATACAACACTTTTAAGATATTTTACAAATAATTTGAATTATCTCCATGGGAATACTAAACTCTGATCAGTTTTCAGTAGTTATTAAATTTGAAACTGAATTATTGATCAACTCTAAATTCTATGGAACTCCAGAGAGTAAAAATTGTGGAGACTTTTTTGTTACACTATTAACATATATTATAGCCTTCTGGAACATGTGCATTTTGCCATATGTGTATACAAATAAAGGAGTTGCATCCCAGAAAGCTGTAATTCTGTAAACAGTTATGTCGTCAGAACATGAAGACGAGAAATTAGGAGGGAGGAAAGAAGAAGAGAAGCAGGAAAAAGAAGAATAAAATAAAAGACTTGAAGGGGAAAAAACAAGGAGTTCTGAGCAGAACACAGAAAGTTTATAATTCATTTATATTCATTTGCTTTAAAGAGCTTACCACTTAAATACAAATTCTGTGCACGTTAAATTTATTAGTTATAATCTCAACTGTCGACTTAAAACAATATTTAATTTCAATTTTGTAGATGCGCCTATGATTATGGTCTATTTCGTTATAACAAATTCCACATGTTTAAATCCAGTGGTTCATTAGTCGACCGCTGATAAACAGATAGCTGAAGAAATTTGTGAGTTTTGTGGTTCTCTCAGTGCAGTTCACACGAGGATTCAAACATTCTGGGATGTAACACCGTGTCGATTCGTAAATAGTTACTGACGTTTCGGAGAAGTTTAATGCCTCAATAGTTGGGTAAATTCTTTTTTTTTTAAGTTTAGTAAGGGAGCCTTTCACCATCAATGGTCGAAATGGTACTCGTACTGCCACACAAGACAGTCCGCTCTGCTGACGGTGACGGCCTTAAATGGACAAACCGGCCCCAATTGTACTTAACCTTAATGAAATGAAGAGCACACCGATGGCAATTTGTGTACTATTTTATAGAGTACAAGTTTTCCAGTCTCACTTAATTTGTAGCATAGGTTGTCACTGCCATTCCGAATGTAGCCGGTTCCAGCCCATGCAGAGGACAGAATATTTAAATTAACCCCTCAATGAAACTGGGGTATAAATTCCAAATACTACCCGGGAGGGATGGGGTTTAAATTTATAGAAACCCTAAATGCATTCACTAACGTGCGGTAGAGCGAGCCCTGCAGTATGTGAATAATTAAGGTCCGTACACTGCATCGAATTCGGCATGGAAAGATTAAAGTTCTCGTGCTTCTTCTCAGCGCTTTGAACGAATTAGGAAGTATTGTTTCCTGCTATATCCCTCAAGAGACAGCATTCACAACACTGCCGTATATTATTCAACGCTACCAAACATGCACAAATCAACCTAAATTTCGCAGTTCAGACAGCAAAATTAAAAACCACATAATCAATAGTACATTAGTACAAAACGCTACTTTCTGCTTCCTTAACGAAACGCTCTAACTTTTTGTCTAAGACAGGGTCACGTTCGACAATCCTACAATCCGGCCAGCGGCGACGTTCCGATATAGCTTCAAATACGACTTACTCATATAGGAGTACACAGAAGACAGAGAAAATGAATATTACAATATTATGCGTTATTATGCCTTGTAGATGGATGTACACATCTAAATACCAATGTTTCGTAAAAACGTGAAGCCTCCATCTTCAGGGTGGTCCAAAAAGGACTACCCTGAAGATAGAGACAGAAAAGTCCTCCGAAACTTTGATGCCTATACATCAATCTACACGAAATCTTACCTCAGTTCTCTGAATTGTTCATCAACAATTCTGCGATAAGCTAAAATCACCCACAAAGACAGGGGTATGGTGCAAATAACATATCCAGATTTCGACAGAAATATTCACTTCTAAAACCGAACAAACGCACATATAATGATTATTACGGATGTAATCTCTTATATTTCAGCACATTTTTAAATTTGGTGTCTGAACTCCCTGAGGATGGCACAGACGTGCCCAAACATGTAGGAGTAGTGAGAGACTATACGGATGTGTTTGTCATGTGTGCATTTGTCTGGTTTTACAAATTTTAATCAAAAATACACAAAATAAATGATTTCGAAAAATTCGACAGAAATGCCGAGTTATGGGGTGCCTCATAGCCCATTTGCTAATTTAATTTACTGTACCTTACCTCAGTATAGTGATTAGGTAAAAGGCTAAGCAATTTGGGAGTGGGCGAAATTTTTCCCTTCACACTGGGTTCAGGCAGATTTTGTGTTCCGTCCAGTTTCCTATTCAACTGTTTGCCCGGGTTGAAAGAGGTCAAGGCGTGAAAAAGAACATTCACGTCTATCCAGTGCTAGAGTCAAGAACACGTGTAACTATACCTCCACTGCGGCATACATCTTCATGACGTGTTGGTCAATTATGCATGGGGACAACTTTATATTTTCCTTTCACAACTGAGTGTGAAAGACCCAAGTGGGCCACGCTCCGGATTCAGTCTAATGCAAGCATGCTGCGAATACAAATCAGAATTTAGAACGACCTGCCGTTTAATTTCTCAGAGCTAAGTTCATTTTAAATATGGTAATGTAAGCAAGCACAAAATTTATTGTACGTTCGTTCTCTTTTCTTTCTCTCAGAAGAGACAAGGTACATTTTAAAACAAAAACGTTTATAGCAGCATGATTAATTATATTCAGTTAAATAAATACTAAATAAATATGTATATGTATATAGTAGGCCTACATGTAGACTTAGAATTTATTACAATAAACTCAACATAGTACAAAATATAGTATGAAATAAAATAAAAATTATTAAAATTTTTCCCTACATGTTTCGGCCATTTCAGGCCATCCTCAGAGGAACGATCTGTATATCACAATAATTCTGTACCTTCCAGGATGTACATATTGTTTTCATGATAATGGTTTGGATTGGCAGAAAAAAAGTAGGTAGAGGTTTTAGTACTGTTTATTGTATTTTATAGTGTACTGTGTAGGCACTATTTTGGATTTATTGTAATAAATCATCAGAAGGTCACGTATAAATGCATTATATAGTAGACTCACCAATTTTGGTGTGAAGAAAATTCATTCAATTATAATCAACAATGAGAAATAAGAGACTTAGGCAGTCTTGCATATGTTCTAATAATCCTGACATTTATTAGAAGAAGCGAGTTAAAATTTGTACGTACAACATAAAATAAAATTTTGCAAATTCCGATAAAGAGAGGCGCGCTGAAACGCGCGTAGTTCATATAAAGTAACTGTTATACGTGTCAGAAGTAAATGAAAATTGAAGTGGGGTAAATTTTAGTTAGACTACACAGTATCAAATTTCCTGAAAATCTGTTCAGCTTTTCTCAAGTTGTTTCAGGCATACACACACATGAATGGACCAACTGCGGGATTTTAACAAATGCGCTGCAGAATTGCAAGTGCACTGAGAGGAATGCCTTATTATTTGCACGTACTGTCCAGGGTAACTTCGACAGAATTCGTACTCAGGAGACCCTACAAATAAAAATTACTAAATTAAGTTACAGACCAACTGATGCACACTAAAACCACTTTTTATGTAGCTTTATTATTAAAATTGTTAAAATTATAACCCCAATTAATAATTTTAACAATTTTAATAATAAAGCTACATAAAAAGTGGTTTTAGTGTGCATCAGTTGGTATGTAACTTAATTTAATATGACGAAGATGCACGGTGTCAACAGTGTGAAAAATTACTAATTTTGGCAACACTGTCAAACACCGAAGTCATACAGTGTAATGTCTAGGGCTCATAAAAGAGATATTTATTTCGTGGGATTAAGGGTTTAAAATGTGTTCAGTCAGTGCGAATGTCTAACTGGCAGATTGTTATGGACTCGCATGTATTCTTAACAGTCTCTTCGGGGCAAGATAACTATCATATAGCTTCATTAGTTTCGTAAATAAAAACAATTTTTAACTTCTGATCTAAGATCTTGGCAGACTGGTCAAAAACCTTTGCGTTCTTAGGTTAACTTACCAAGAATTTCTTCTAGTGGCCTCTCCCTACAAGGTCAAGTTTCCGGAGTGTAAAAGAAAACTGTTCTTTATGTTATATAGACGCTTATTGAAGGCTTGGTGAATTCGTCTTTTATGGCTATGAAAACTGGAAAATGGGAGCTGCTGAAAACGAACTTGGAGCTACACAGAAGAAACATGTACGATGAACGACACGGTATTATGTTATCGACGAAAAAGCAATTAGATATTTTACAAGAACCAAAACTGTGGACGTCTTTTGAAGACAAAGTTCATACCTTTAAAAACAATTTGTTTTATCTCGCCCACCAAATAGAAGATTTCCCTAAAAATTCTTAAATATCAACGGACAAAAAGACAATTTCATACTCAGTAAAAAACAATATATTGGCTGATGTAAACACTACGGCCGAAAATTTCCGACGGATATTTTGATGGCCGTGATATTAAAATACCCATCATCATCGAAGCAAAACACTTCGAAAAACGTACTATATATTTGTTGATAAATACCTTAACAAATGCTGCATAATTTCGACATACTCGAAAAGGGAACAGTAATAGAGCTTGCTAAACTTGCTATATCGCAGTGCATATGGAGTATTTTTGGAGATAAGATTTTAAAAGTACGAAGCTAGGAATGGCTCCAATAATTCGTTGTGAATATTTCAAGAAAACCAGGAAATGGAACTTTTCACAAAAGAAAAAAAAATTAAAATATACTGACAGCGCCTATGATGTAATGCAGTTTTAAAAATTGGAAAATAAACTGATACAAGACAAAAAGAGATAGAATCAGCTAAAATACCTTTTATGAGATTGCAGATTGTTTAAACTTTCGACTAAAACGAAATTACATGTATATGTATTCCGTTCAGTATACACTGAATGAGAAAACGTATGACGGAGAAATAATTGTTATGTATATTTAGTACAGAGGGCTAAAAATATTTAAACGTAATAATTGTCAAATTGCACACCAAACGGCTGTACGAATTAGGAAACATCAAAAGCAAGGTGGCAAAATGAATACTTTAAAGGCGTCACAGGACAAATGGAAAGAGAATAAGATATGTAATAGAAACATTGACATAGAAGAGAAATGTAAATTGGTGTCTGGAGAAGGCCAGACGCAGAGTCGCACTCCTTGGTACAGTTATACAAAAATAACACTGAACTTTCTTTGCGTAACGCGCTTCTGAGACCCTAACGTGTGTAGGTCATATCGCATTCGCACTTGGCAGAGCAGTTAGGAATGTCTGTTGTGCTCACACGATATTACACATGTCGCACTCACGATACTGACACCTACTGACTGGTGCCAGCATTTCTGTAGCAAAATTCATGCAAATGCCTTTTTTTACTGATACGTTGACAGATTATTATATTTCTCAAACAAATTCGAATATGATAATAGACTCGGATTACTTGGCCTAAGTTAATGTACTTCAACGTTCTTGATAAGATATGCAGCTAGTAAAAAACAATCCCGCTTTGATGCAGCCCGAAAGTTCATACACGTGCTGAAAGAAACCTGCCATTGGACCTTATTCTGATCCACTTAAATTCAGTCCAGTCTCACAAACTACTTCTCTGACAGGTAATATTATCCTTCCATCAAAATGTAGGTCTCTTAAGTGATGTCTTTCTTTCAGGATTTCCGCCAAAAATTCTGTATGTGTTACTTCTCTCGGTGTAGATCTATTTACTTTATACTTAAATTTAATACACTCAGAATATATACTTATATATCACGAATTTTTCTATAAAGTTGGCGATAGATTCCGGTTGTGCATTAAAGGGGCACTCTGTCAATACTATGAAGTTGTTTCCGCCTGTGCGAGACTTGTGGGTCTCATCCTGTTTGATGAAAATACAATTCTTCTGAGATATGACACCGTGTAGATTTGTAAACCCTCTAAACCGTGTCATATCCCAGACGACCGGATTCTTGTTCCCGTCTGTGTGTCACCAAACCCCTCTTGAGGACCAGACTTGCAGGAAGCATCTGAATAAAACCGCTGCTTCTCACTGGCAGCCCATTTGACGTTAGCACCCCCATTAAAATACAACAGTATATACTACATTTGTATCGAAAGATTAATTACGGAGGCATTTGCAGTATTTGTATTTTACTGTATTATTCTGTCATCGTGCCATTTAGGAGAACAGCGCCACTGTACCGTGTGAGACTTGGAAGTTCTCATGGCGGTCACTGCGAAGATTTACTGTCGTCTGGATTTGGTGCAGTGCAGCATGACAACTGCATACTGCACTGCACGGCGCTACATCCCATTGACAGTATTCTTCAGCAACACTTTGCACTAACCACGAGCCTTTTGCACTTGCTCATGTACGACGATAGGCAACAACACAGACTGCACTGTATCTTACCGGTGGTGGTGAGAATATCCTAGCAGCCCGTCTCCTATCTGATCTCCGTTCCAGCTGTGTCGCATCTGCACACTTGCTCCTACTCCTCTCACAATGTCTGGTCGCGGCCAAGTTCAGGGGCGCACTGACAGCAGTGCTGTGGACCAGGTAACTGGGTGAAGGAGGCGATGGATGTGGGTCACGCACTGCAGCAGCAGGCTCGACTTCTTACTTCTTTCTTCCTTTTTTCTTTCTTTCTTTCTTTCTTTCCTTCGTTCTTTCTTTGCTTCTTCTGTTCTTTCCTTTCCGAATACTCCGTTAACACGATGTATCTACTCATTGGCCCACCCAAGGAGGAGGGGGGCTGCCGGGGTGCAGCCCCCCAAAACGAAATTTAAAAAACACGGATTTTGTAGACACGATGATATCAAGGGTTTACGTGATTTACGTTTCAGACTAAGTCAGCCACTGAAATCGGCTGATGACTAGTACATTGGAATATTTAAAAATATAAGAAAAACTTACGAATATGTAGATTTTCTCTTTTTTAGTTATTAGTTTTAATTTTCCCTGTAACCTAACTAGATGTAGGCTTGGAGATTTTGACATGCTTTTCATAACATAGTTTTTAAAATTAAACATATATTATATATAGCCTAGGGGTCATCCCTCCCCCCCCCCCCCCCCGCGCCCCAAAGAAAACTTCTGGGTACTCTTATGTCTCTACTTCTTCCAGTATAAAACTAGTCGGTGAGTGATTTAGTAAAACAATATTAAGTACAATTGCTGTGATACATTCTTCACTTTATCATCAAGATAATGATTAGTAGTTGTGAGAAATGTCGATCCTCTTTTTGTCTTCTTTGCGAGTTGCACGCAACGCCTTCTTCGTGCGCTTGGTCGGATCTCTGCAGCTGTGTTCGCCCTCCAGACTGGCAGAAGCATTTCAACAATAACATCTCCAGCAATGCGGCAGTGCCAGAATTGTAGGAACGAAGGAAGACTGCTCGCTGCGTATGACACGTAGCACAGGTTGTAAATCCTTGTAAGTTCCAAACAGGCAGGTAGTTTCTGACAGAAGCAATCCATCTGGTGCTGCTGATGGTTGCCGTTTGCATCACATCAATAGTACACATTACCTTGTACTGCCACTCTTGTTGCAAGCTCCGTTTCCCACCTGAGACAAAACCCTTTTTGAAAGCCACGACACATTTTGGAAAAGGTGGTTTTATAAACGTACACTTAGGTTCATTCAAGAGGTACAGTAGGCCCTCGATTTAACGGACTATTTGGGGGGAAGGGGTGTCCGCTATTGCCGAAAGTCCGTTAAATCGAATGTATTTTAAAAACATATATTAATAACGAACTTACAATGTACAGGATGTATTAAAATGTTATTATAATATATAAGTTTCCACCACTCATTGACCCAACCTTTTAGCCTGCTCTATTCGCGAATAAAAATAAAGTTTCTAAATTTTTCCTTTAGGACAGAAATTTTTTGTTCGTTAAATCCGAAGTCCGTTAAATCTGGGTCCGTTAAATCGAGGGCCTACTGTATTTCTGAATGTGAAGTTACTTTAAAAAACAAAACTTCTTCTGCGTTGTTTACATTTTGTTGCTCAACGATGAAAGAGTGAAGAATGATTACATCTAAACTAAATTACGCGTTAATAATTACATTTAACCCAATCTTAAACATGAAGCAGCTGGCGAAGATTTTGTAACTGAAAGTCTGTAGGCCTTCTCTATGTCAGCGGAACAGTTCTGTTATTTTGTTTTCCCATTTAACTTTAGTCAGTGCAAAATGTAAGGTGAAGTAGTGCGCCCTATTTGACTTTGATTAAATATGTACGTATAAATATTTACATGCATGCCTGAATGACGGTTTTAGAAATCTTCTTTTCGGCGCCGACGATAATATAAGAGTTCGCTCGTGAGACGGTTAGTTATAAAATTAAAAATTACGAAACGCTCTATTCCCAGATATTTTGTAGTTTAAAATCATCAGTCTTTAAACTTAAACAGATTAAGACGGCAATGATTATTTGATAAACGTATAAAACTAGGAATGGTAATCAGTTCCGAATAAGATCTGAAGTCTGAAATCTATATAAATTATGTTTAAAAATTAGGTTTCTATCTCACAGAAAACACACTGCGTCTCCTTTACAAATGACCAAGTAATTAGTGCTGTTTAGGAACATAATCGCTCTTTGTTTTAAAAATCATACGGAACACTTAAAGAGGCTACAGCCTGTGTACAAAACTGTGAGCTTTTTAAAAGTTGGGCAAGTATCGACTGTGATTTCAACATTTCAAGTCGTGTGTTGAAATATGAGCTAATGAAATAAAATGCAGTTCTGATGCTGCACTCAATAACTGTAACGCAATAAAATGTTAAGACACTGTGCAATATTTGTATTTAAAAAAACGTGATGACCCTACGTACGTTGACGGACGTAAGCAGATATTAAATCTAATTCTACATCATTAATAAGTAAACCCCTTGTTTGATCATTTAGAGTCCTGTATCCCCATGTCTCTAGACACACCGGCCAGAAAAACTGCCGGTAACATCGCTGAGACATGTCAAAGAGTCGTCAAGGCGTAACATCCTATTCAACAGCCAGACGTTTCTGAAAAACACTTCGACATAAATGAATTAGTAAGCTCAATGCAGATAAATAACATTCTTCTTACTGCAGCACATTATTTTCACTGTCAAGTTCATATTCGGTTTTAATAGTCATTTATATGAAGAAAAGCAATTACGCCATTCACGTACTCGTGCTTGTATGTTGTTTAAAATAAACATCACTGCAAGGGGCATGAAGGCTTTAATACATTGCTCACAGGTAAGATGTTAAGAACGCATCTTCATGTACAAAAGATATCCCTCTACCTAAATAAATAAGTTAAAGTTAAAGGTGGATTATATTGCATGGATTATATATATATTTTTTTCCTATGGCTCAACAGCCCCTTTTCGGGTGCCTAGGCCTCCTCATTTCGAGGTTTCATGATCACACACATTAGACACACCACACTCGGTAGGACTCCTCTGGACGAGGGACCAGCCCGTCGCAGAGACCTCTACCTGACAACACACAACACTCACAAGAGACAGACATCCATGCCCCGGTGGGATTCGAACCCACGATCCTAGTAAGCGAGCGGCCACAGACCTACGCCTTAGACCGCACGGCCACTGGGATCGGCATGGATTATATTAAAAATACAAATTTCTATTCTCTGATCTGATCTCAGTCACCAGTCCCTTAAAAATCGCAGAAAACTACTATTATACAAACCAAAAGTAATTTTCAAATCGCTCTTGGGCTCCAAATAGCCACTGACTCCGAAAGTCTCAATAGACATCTCTCCATCAACCGGTAAGTCGCCCTAAGGCACAAAGCACAGCTAATTCCGAGAACTGCAGTTCCCAGTGCTACATAATTTTATGTCAAATTTTAAGTATCGACAAATAATAGGCTAACGTAAGTGTTATTAGCGTTTACTATATATAGGCTTCATACAAGTTAGTGCTGACACGCAGGATGAAATTTAAACAAAGTAATTGCAACATAGCGGAACTGAAATGATTTTGTTCTGCAAATTTCACCATTTCTTGCGAACGTCTTTTTATTATGTTTACACTGCGATACTTTGCGATTCAGTTTAATGTAACCTATTCTACTTTAAGTCCTTAATACGAGTATAGAGTAACTCTGCAAAAGATGTCTGATACAAATTTTGACAGTGCTTTGAATAACTTGACGAGAACATTTTGGCTTATTTTAGCGGAATCTTGCAAGAGGATCCGAGTTGAACAGGAAATGTCATGGCCTATTTTAAAGCCTGAGGGACCGAACAACGGTCGGTTTTGCAGCTGCTTACGTTGACACAGCTTTGTGAGATATGGAGGTTACCCAGTTTTAGAGTAACAGGTGGGCCTCGCCCCGTCTCACGCCGATCCTAGCTTCGTGCAACAGCAATACACGACCCCGGTTTGAACCTTTGTGAGGGTCACAGAGCCTAAAATCCGGAAAGCCAATTCCTTTCACCACTCCGACGACATGGGTCTGTGTCACCGGCCTGATTCTTAGCTCATTTTAACATCGCAGTATCAGTTACATAAGCAACTTAGACGACTGTTACGCACGGCTAACTGAAACGGATGGAAGATGCTGAAACTGGGTTCGTCCACAAGACTAATAAGAAGTCACTGAGTTACGTTGCTCAACAAAGCGAAGGCTACAGTGAATAAACATGGTGATGATCATGAATTGTTTTGATAGGGACGTACAATTCAATGTGCCGATAAATGGCTACGCGTCGTGAGACAAGAGAAATGCCTGCGAAGCTTATATCACGCGATGTTCAGAAAATTGCTGTATTGTTGCTGTGTATTGATTTCGTTTATTCCTCTTCTATTTAACGACGTCATTAGGTCAAATTATAAGCGTCGAATGATCGGACGCCTGAATAGTGAAACGTAATGGATGTGGAAAGAAGCGTCGGTGGCGTAATTTAAGGTACTGACCACCGCGGAATATGTCTGGAGTAACTGAGAAAATCCACGGTCCACGGGCAGACATTCTTATCTGATACCCTCAAATAAGTATCAGTGGTAATGCCAATCGCTCGGGCCGTGACATCGTTCAGACGGTTAGTCGCCGGCCTCTCACCGCGGAGCCCCGGGTTTGATCCAGGGTCAGTCCATGTGGGATTTGGGGTGGACAAAGTGTCACTGGGACAGGTTTTTCCCGGCGTACTTCGGTTTTCACCTGTCAATTTCATTCCACCGGTGCTCTATTACAGGGAAAAACGAAACAAACTGATCTTCATCACAGCGTTGCACAATAAGACTCTAGGCTGTGGTGCGTCCGTAGCATCTGCTGCGGGGCTATTAAAAAAATGCCAATCGCTCGGAAGCGAATTTCAGTCACAACACTCAGTCCAACGAAATTCACTGCATTGTTCCCAGATATTTTACATTACAGTATCACATTGTACTCCATTACCAGGATCCAATACACAACAAACGCCTACATGTTAACTGGTTGACTTTTTACATCGTCATTGTGTACGTGGATTGCTAGTTCGGTTTTGTGCAGTGTTACTTTAATGTGAATCCCCATTGATGATCCCATAAGGGATCGAAATATGTAGGAGTTCAAAGAGATATTTTAATGTAGAATATCTGGAAACAATATAGTGCACTTTGTTGGACTGATTGTTGTGATTTTATTATCGACAATGTACGGAATGAACAATACAAAAAAAACGAATTTCATTACTACCATACGTCACACCTTTCACACATTTGTTTCCCGGAATAATCTAATTTACTTATCTAGGCCAGTGGTATTCAACCTTTTTTGTTCGCTTACCCCAAGGTATAATTTCTCTTCAACTTTGTACTCCCAAAGTTGTTGGTGCATAATTCAAGTTATACACAGCCTACAACCTACATCTAAAAGAAGTTACATAAATTACATCCAAAATAATGTATTAAATAATAAGTTTTAAATGAGAAAAAGGAGAATCAAACTATTAAATAAATATATTATTACCTATCATATAAACATTAATAAAGGAACAAAGGTATTTTAGCAAAGCAAAATTATATGCACTATGTGGAATAAAATGAAACTAGCCGCTCAGATAAGAATCGCATAAAGGAGAGAGAGAGAGAGAGAGAGAGAGAGAAATGGCGCTTCCAAATCGCATATCCTTGCGTCGGGGTCTCTTGTGGCTAACCCTAAATATGGCCATGATGATTCAGTGTTTATCATGAAATAATATATTTACTTTTTTATTTTACATACCCCCTAAGATGTCTTCGCGTACCCCCAGGGGTACGCGTACCCCAGGTTGAATACCACTGATCTAGGCGTACCTGTCCTGTACAAAGGATTCTGAAAAGGACGTAGTTCCTTAACGCAGAATAAAAATCGCAATTTAATGAAATCTATCCTGTTCTGTCTAATCGTCATTCACATAGATACAGATAATTCCGTCTAACTGAACATTTTTGTTGTTCTTTTCAAACGCTACATGTAATAAGCTAGTATATGTCGATAATATACATCGGTAGTGCAGAGCACAAAATACAGGAAACTCAGTAAAAACTGAAAACTGATAACAGCGTGACGAAGTAACCGATGAAGGCAAACATAACATATATAAAAATCTAAGCAGCATATCGACAAAGTAAATTCACCGTAACATATGCAAGACTTGTGTGCGCTAAACAACAGAAAAATCAATGAACAAGACCAATGGCCAGCAATTAGTTAAACAAATACAGTGACATTTACCCATAAAATTTTAAGTTTAATTCCTAATTTTTAATTTTCAACTGCGTTTCCAGAAATATGTCCTAAGAAACTTTTAAATAAATTTTAACGAACATCGCAGTAATTACATAACTACCCACCTACAAGCTATACCATTAAAAACTACAATATTATTGTAACATATAAGTTGTAATATGTGAGAGAGCTCTCAAATAGAAACACTTTACCTTGGTTTTTCAGATTTTATAGAAGAATACCTGATAATGATCGTTTTCGATCGAAACATGTAGCGTTTGAAAAATAACAATAAACATGTTGTGTTAGACAGAATTATCTGTATCTATGTGAACGAAAAATGTCGCAGCATGCTCTGTGACGATACTGCCAACAGCAACACACAAGCGTGGCTGCATGCTGGACAATAGATTTTGCTTTACTGTCAAGGATACAGATTTTTGACCTTGCCACCAAGACCAGGCCAAATCCAGGATGCATCGAAGGGCGCCTGGAACTGCTTCGCTGGGCCAAAACTACCGGAGAATGAAACAAATCACACGTTGATCTAATGTCGACGTTAAGAACGATATTGTAGGGCATCGTTTTTCATTCATAAATTTGTGGAAAAAAGAGATCTTCCGTAACAAACACCATCGTGCAAGGTCTAATTCCTCCAGGCCAGACAGCTCCGCCATGAGCCAACACTCGACATGGCCTTGAAAGTGATTCTCCAGGAACTCGCTGAAGAACCACCATTCCAGAAGACGTTCTCACGCAAAAGCCATAACTACTTTCCGACCCGGTGGAGTGTGACAATTGCTATTTACTTTTTACGCGGAATTTATCCGGCGTCCAACCTGGTTACGGGACGATGAAGATGCTTGAAACAAGGCAAGGCAAATACGTGACCCCGATGACGTCACAGCTGAAGCTCAAATGTGGGACAAAGATTATTTGAATAATTTATATAACCCACATTATCATACTGCGTGTCCTACTGCAAGATCCTGGCACAATAGCGACCTTTGAACCCTACTACGAATGATCCCGATGATTCCCGGGACACCAGGTACCGAAGCTACTAATCTGCTATAATCATTCCAAGAAATTTCCTGCAGAATATTGCAGAATACAGTTTTTAGGCGCGTTCGAAAAATTGGGAAATGCGACTATTAGCTTCGTCATGTCTATCCGTCCGTCCACATGGGACAACTCGGTTCCCATTAGACGGGTTTTCATTAAATTTAATATTTTAATAGTATTTTTCGAAAATCTGTCCAGAAAAATTCAAGTTTCTTTAAAATCTGACAAGAATAATGGGTACTATGATAATATCTCGCGGACTTCTTCTTAGAATCAGAAATGTTTCAGACAAAAGTTGTAGATAAAATCTAAACACACGTTTTATATTCAGTAACTCCCCCCCCCCCCCCGAAAATCGTGCCGTTTGTGAAATAATGTGAAAAAATATGGTACAGCCAGACAGACCACAGATGACAGTATAACATAGCGCATGGCCTTTGCATACTGGATAACTAAGGCTACAGACACACACTGAGAATATGTAATACTTATTGCCTTTCGACGGCAACAATGGTTACGCGAACGTTGTCTTAAGTCACATATATTCATGTCGCGTCACCAGAAAACAAGACAAACTCACAACATAGCATTTTAAGTGACCTTGGCCATGCCAAACAAAGGAGGTTATTTGCCAGTGTCTCACCACGAAGACCTAGGTGCAATTTCAAGGCAGTTCATGTAGGATTTGTACTAAATAAAATGGCACTGACAGGTGCTTTACCAAACACTCCGGGTTTCTCTGTCAGTCATCATTCATCTGGCCGTCCATATTCGTCTGTCATCCATGACTGAAAAAATGGACCATTTGAGGCCACAGTAAAAAGGAACCCGGCATCAGCCCACTCCTTATTAAAAACGAAAAATTATGCCTACTGTTTTTAGAGCCTTTCCATCATTGCCCAGGGCTAACAGGATTCTTGGCTTTATAACGGCTTATCAAGCCCACCTGTTATGGTTTCAGCCATCCAGCAATTTATGTCAGGAACATCTGACCATAACTTAAATTTAGTTTATCACATTGGAGAAATTATAAACTATGCATCTGTATTTATTTTTTTTTAGTTTTAAATCCCTGTGAAACTCTTATGGCATACAGACTTTTGTTTTTTTTCACAGGTACAAATGAAATGTATGCATATATGCAATACCATGAAATAAGTTCCCAGAAAAATTTATAATATCTACTTTCCTTTTTCAGTGATTCATATATAGGTATAACAGCAAACAAGTCAATTTCCCCAGTTCAGTATCAGAGTTCTGCACTTTTTTAATAGCTAATATGTATCTAAAATAGAATCTTCATAGAGAATTTCTATATACATTTCACATAACGTCACAGGAATGGAATAATTGATTTCTTAGTTACTGCCTTCAAACCAGAAAGTAAATATAGATTTCAAATGGCCACCATGTTTTCTGATTACAGAAAAATTTAAGTGGAAAAAAGTTGTGTGTTTTTTATGTTAAATTTTTATTCCAATGGCACAACAGTCCTTAGTGGGCCAGGGCCTCCTCACTATCAGGGCTTCACAGTCACACTCAGACAAACTGCACTCAGTAGGACTCCTGTGGATGAGAGACCTCTACCTGACAACACACAACACTCACAAGAGACAGACATCCATGCCCCCGGCAGGATTCAAACCCACAATCTCGGCAAGTAAGAGGTCGCAGACCCACGCCTTAGACTGCGTGGCTACTGGGATTGGCTTAGGTGAAATTACCACACCAAATTTCAGGACACTGCCAAAAGTAACACCTGCATTTCTCAAACAGCAGGAGTTCATGGTGGTACCACTGATAACAGGAAACTAAAACATATAAATGTAAGATAGTCTGTAGTGTTCTGATATTCATACTGTTATTGTTCTTCATAAAATACAGATGTCACTAAATTAAATAATATCTGAAAAGGCTGATTTTAAAAAATTAAATAAGCTTCATTAACATGAAGGCAAACTTTTCTTCACCCAGGCTACATAGCTCACCCTAAAGACCAGCTAACCATTGGTTTTCATGGTTTTCTTCAATCACTTCAGACAAGTGAGAGAATAGTACCTTAGAGTAGGTCACACACTTTCCAGCCATTTTTTACCAATCATTTGGCATCCTCAAGTTAATACTACAGAATTCCAAATTCTCATTTCGGTAACTTAGTATTGTATACTTCTAATTATAACTTGTAAACCATGACTAACCCACTTATACCCCTGAGCTGTCTGTGTTTTTTGTCTTTTTATCTCAACTCAGAACCTGACATTTTTTACACATTCATTTCTAATGTGTGGTAGAATGTACACTACATTTAATTGAAATCATAGAAGGTAGAATTCAAAGGAGTACTTCATTGTAGTTTCCTGGTATTTTGATAAGTTAGTATGAATACTGATACTTTAATTCTTTGTACTCTGTTTGTTCCATGTATGTAGTTGACTTATACTTTAGAATTAAGTTGTATAACTCAAGTAATTAAAATGCATCATATCAGAATGAAAGATAATTTCTTAGTTTTTTATCTGCAACATTTAACCAAATTTAATTTTGTTTATGGGTGATGAATGGTGCATCCAAGGAACAATGAATCTATACAGATTTTCTTATCACATTTGGCCAAATTATCCATATCTGGTGATGATATTGTTAAGGAATGTTATGTAGAAAATTTTGGAAGCATGAAATTTTTTACCATATGCAGAGATTATTAATGAACAAAATAGTTCCCCAAGTACAGAACTTTAATGAATATAAGGAGAAGGCAGCCTGGCTATGTGGGTATCTTATCATAAAAGGAAGGGCAATACATTTTGTTTGACCATTGTACTGCAAAATTGGAAAACAGGAGAACTCCGGCACACAGCATCTAGTACTGATATGAATCTATCACAATTCATTATTTCTTCCTACAGTTGAATGATGCACTTCATGAAAATTGGCAGGGGTTTTACTTTAAATTTTTTCACGCATGTGCAACATGTTATTTTTGCTATAATTCTCAAATCTCAGAATTTGCCTGTGTGAACTCTAAAAGCCACTGTAAAAGTGATTCTCCTTAACTGCAGCTGGAGCCTGAAATCCTTTATCAACTACATGCTGAATTACCATACTTAGTTAAACCAGTAAGCATTAGGAATCTAGTATTTAATTTGTACAGGTGTTTGCTTCAAGTAGCTACACCACTCAGCAGTCAAAACTCCCGTGATGGTGATGGTAATGATGATGAACATGAGAAGGAGGAGAAGGACAAAGATGACAATGAAAATTACTATTACAAAAACATTACTTTGTAAGTTGTGAAAAGTCTGCTTATTAAATGTAACAGCCCCATCAAGATTGCAATTTAAAGTACTGTAACATATTTTGGTCCAGTAAACTCCAAAAGTTACTAGGATTGTGGGTTCGAATCCTGCCTATGGCAAGGATGTCTGTCTCTTGTGAGTGTTGTGTGTTGTCAAGTAGAGGTCTCTGCGATGAGCTGGTCCCTCATCCAGAGGAGTCCTACCGAGTGTGGTGTGTCTAAAGTGTGATCGTGAAGCCTCGAAAAATGAGGCGGCCTAGGCCCCCAAGGGGTTGTCAAGCCATTGGGAAGAAAAAATCTCCAAAAGACTGTAAATAAATGTGCAGAGTTAGTCTCTGTCTGTTAACATAGGTATGCACTGATGCTCAATTTTACTTGCAGTGAATAAATGGTCATGCGCTTTCTAATGATTTTGTGTGAGCACTGTTCATGGAAATGGTAAAATTCTGTTCCTAATGCTTGAAAATATATAGCTGTTTTAGAAATGTAAATTAACTGGTTTTTCACCAACATATAACATCATGCCAACTTCTGATGCTTAAGAATATGTAACTTATGAAGCAATGATAATCAAGAGAGTGACAGAACTAGTGACTGGGTTGTCACAAACCTGAAGACATCCTGAGGTAATCCTTCAAAAATACCAAAAAACTGTCTGTAAACTGGGAAAAAAGTACAAACATCAAGTTTTTGTAATTCTTAGTTTGTAACACAAGAATGCATGTCACTTCCCAAACAATAATTTGGTAGTAATTTATTTATTTATACAAAATGTGGTATAAAACACATAAGAGTACTTGAAACACAATGTCCCACAACACACAAGTTGTCACTTATTTTGATGACAACAAATTCTTGAATTCATCTGCTTTATGATTCACTCAGAAACTAAGCTACAACTGTTCATCTCACTATATAAATAACTTTCATTCACTCACAATTCTCAGGCACATTCATTTTAATTACCATCTTAGTGACACCTCTACTGGTATCTCATGTGTAGTCTGTCTTATGGTTTACTACAAAGTAATAAGTTCACTGGATCCTTTGTTGTAGCAACTTTCCTGGTTCTCCATATTTGCAAAAGAAGTCTTAAAAGGAGAAAACTCTGCACTGAGAAGATGCAGTTGCATCTGCTGCAAATAAATGTTTATGAAGGAAAAGTTTGAATTTTAAGTCCACCTTGTCTTCATTCAGTGCCGCCACCACAGCAATAATTCCAGTTTTCTCTATTAATTCCATGACTGTAACCAATATAAATATGCAGTTGGTTCATGGCATGTTGGTTGTGTACATCATGGCACTGCAGCCAAAATTATGTCTATTTTTCAGTCGCATTATATAATTACTTCAGTGATGCTTATGTGTGATGTGATATTGGTTAAGAATGTGTCAGTTGCTATCAAGGCATTCTAACGGCTGTTTACTTGTTTGAATCGATCAGTTTCACAGTTTGTCAGTCTGTCAGGTTGATGGTCCTACCTAATTATGTGTCTAACACCACACTCATTAGTCAGACATTGTAATTATTTGTCTCTGCATCAAGTGATCAGGATGTTATAAATATATGTCATTATGTCCCCCTGAATGTACTTTTGCATCTTTTGTTTGCCGATTTATGTCTTCCTGTCTGCCATATTACAGGCACATTTGTCGACTTATCTTCCTTCCAGTCATATTATCCACATAAATACATCTATGTATCTCAGTCTGTTCACTCTGAGTTGTCTTTAGTATATACCATCCTCCATCTAATGCAGAGGTTAAGAATGCATGGAGCTATACCTCCACTCCCCATATGCCTTCATGGCATGGTGCTTAACTAAGCACAGGGACAACTTTACCTTTACATTTGCCTTTACTTAATGGTATCAATGAATGTATAATTCAATGTGTATGTTGCATTTTTCACAAATAACAGTACAAAACATGTGATAACCATGGCTGATTTTCTTCTCATGTCTATAGTAACTCATCATCTCAGAGGCACTTGTTAGAATTATTTGTGATAATGACATTTTGTTATTTATGACCATAAAGAAACTTCTGTGACTCCAGTTTTGTTTTCTGTGTTCATGGTGTTAACATAGGTCACACTGCAATAACATGACTTTTTATCTCTATGTATCATATATGTCAGAGTCCTTGTTATTATAGTCATCTTCAGAAATTGCTGGATCTTCAGCATTCCTGTTATCATGACTTCATGTTGACCATGTTAAAATGGCGAGTCTCATTAGTCAAAATGATCTATATTTCATATTCTAAGTGTTCTAGACATTTAAGATCCCTGCAATAACAAGTATCTGTCACACTATGACTGATGGATCTGTCTGATGTTTTCTTTTATCAAGACCAACTGTTTAGCATCTCAGGAATGCTCAGTGTGACTATTAGGCTGCACATCTTCTAAAACCACCTGAAGATCATCTTCACAATCTAAAACTGAAGAATCTGGTTAATCCATTCCCGGAATTCAGAAATGCGTGTGTAGACCCCTGGTTGATTTGGTTCTGCACAACCAATGCCCCATGAGATGACACCAGCCAGCAACCAACGCTTGTCTGGTCGCTGGATTACCATAGGCCCACCAGAGTCACCCTAAAATATTTTACCCATATTAATTATGTAGTTATAGTTTCCACAACAGGAATATGGAACTCTGCATTTTAAGAACTGGATATAGGACAAAGCCAAGAAGGAATATCTGGAGAGCATATGCGACGAGATCATAGAATTTCAAAGAATAGGACGTTATTATTTAATGTACATGAAGACAAAGGAACTAGGTTGGAAAGAAAACCATGGGATTCAAAACATTGGCATCGAAGACTCTCAAGGCAATATAATAATAAATCAGAGACGAGTACTGCAAATTTGGGAGAATTATATCACAGAACTCTACGATCGAGCTAATCGACCAGAACATCTAGACGTCGAACCTGAAGATGAAGTAGATGAAGACGAGAAAGGCCCTTATATTTTGCAAAGTGAAGTGGAAAAAATTATCAAGGAGATGAGGGATAAGAAGGCTACAGGAGATGATGATGTACCTGGGGATGTACTCAAATTGTTGGGAGAAGGTGGTCTAAGGCTAATGACACAGATGATTAACAGCATGTATGTAACTGGAGAATGGCCCAGAGATTTTATTTAAGTTACAATGATTGCCTTAAAGAAGAAGCCCAAAGCTACAAAATGCAGCGACCATCGCACAATCAGCATCATCGCTCATGCAGCAAAGATAGTAGCGAGGATACTTAGAAGAAGGATTGAGAGGAAAATTGAAGATGCACTTGGAGAAGATCATTTTGGATTTAGAAGAGGAAAAGGAACTAGGGATGCAATTGGGATGCTGAGAATAATATCAGAACGAACCTTGGTCATAGATGAGGAATTGTGTGCTTGCTTCATAGACTGGCAGAAGGCATTTGACTGGCGTGAAAAAAGATTGATCAGCAAATTGTACATGGAACAGAGTGTCAAAATACGACTGGACCAAAGGGAGACGAGAAGTGTGAAGATTGGAAGAGGAGTTAGACAAGGTTGCTGCTTGTCACCGATTCTGTTCAACTTATACAGCGAGTACCTTACCAAGGAAGCTCTTGAAGAGTTTGGAGACTTCAAAATAGGAGGGCAAGTAATTCGCACTGTGAAATATGCAGATGACCTTGTGCTACTGGCTAGGGAAGAAAAGGTGCTACAGGGAATGATTGATAGACTAATTGAAATTGGAAGACGCTATGGAATGGAAATGAATGTGGGAAAAACTAAAGTAATGAAAATCTCAAGGCAACCATCCCCAATGAAAATTATGATAGATCAAAAACAATTGGAGAATGTGGAATGTTTCAATTATTTGGGTAGCATGATAACAAGTGATGCAAGGTGTACACGTGAAATTAAATCCAGAATTGCCATGGCAAAAGCAGCATTCAACAAGAAGAAAAATCTTTTCACCAGCAAACTGGAATTAAATTTAAGGAAGAAACTAGTAAAGTGCTACATTTGGAGCATAGCTTTGTATGGTGCTGAAATGTGGACACATCGGAAAGTAGATCAGAAGTATCTGGAAAGTTTTGAAATGTGGTGCTGGAGAAGAATGGAGAAGATCAGTTGGACCGATCGTGTGAGAAATGAAGAAGTATTACACATAGTCAAGGAGGAGAGGAATATCCTACATACAATAAAAAGAAGAAAGGCTAACTGAATTGGTGACATCTTGCGTAGAAACTGCCTTCTGCAACATGTGATTGAAGGAAAGTTAGAAGGAAGGATAGAAATGACGGGACGACGAGGGAGAAGACGTAAGCAGCTACTGGATGACCTTAAGGAAAAGAAGAGATACTGGAAATTGAAAGAGGAAGCACTAGATTGCACCCTGTGGAGAACTTGCTTTGGAAGAGGCTACGGACCTGTCGTAAGACAGACTACAGAATGAATGAATAGGAAACTCATGCTGTACAATTAGTACAGAGCATGAGAAGGAGATACAATAAAGCAGAAGAAGCCTTCTTCAATTTCCTTCATTCAGCATGTGTCAAATATATAAATTTTGAGCTTTTCACAACAGCACAGCTAAGGATTCCCTTCTTCTGGGATATGACACTATATCACTGGGTATCCAGATCCTGACATTTCGAGGCAACATAGTGTCCTCTTCTTCAAGGGTCAAAATCTCCCAGTCTTAGACATTTCGACCCTTAAAAATAAGGACACTTACATTGCGTCGAACTGTCAGGAACCAATTACGCACTGACCGATGTCACATCCCTGGAGAATGGAACCCTAAGTGTCAATTGGATTTTGACTTCAGTTCTTAGATGACTAACCAGAGATGCAAAATATTGCTCAGTGTTTGTGAGTGCAGTTTGATAAATCCATAACATCCAAACAAATTTGATTTTAAACTGATCCCTTTGTGGCATTGTGTCTGTGTAACACCCCTAGAGATCAGAAAACACTACAGAGATGGCCTTCCTGTACACACCTTTCATAATATAATTATATTTGTGTTGCTTTACAAATGCTCTCTGAAAAATGACATGATAACAGTGTAAATCTTCTCACTCATTGGCTCAACAATGCTCACCTCACACGAATCAAAGCCACCTTTCCTCCAACCTGCACAAATGAATATTTCTGGAATATGCTCAATATAGCCTGCAGAGCGGTACATGGTCTCACACACCGAGTTGTTTATTACAGGCACAGACACTTCCTGAAGCACACTAGGCAGAGGTCCATCTGAAATTAGGGCAGTACTGTTATGAGTACCCTCTGCAGTCCTTGTCATATATACATATAAATAAACAGCCCCTTCTTTTCTAGCTGTTTTTGTGCCAGGAACTGTGCACTTCAAAGAAACTTTGGAATAAGCTGGTGATAGAATACCTGCTGAAGACAGCATTCTATGTTTATTCAGACATGCTGTGAAAGCATGTGGCCCTTGCGCCCTGAGTAACAGTGTGTTTGGATCCTGCCATTAATATTTTAAATACAACCACCATAAATTTGTTTTCTTTAAATAATATTCATGACAAAAAATGTGTTTTACAGTATAAACATTTTCTGACTTCTGCAACTTCAAGTTATGCAATTTCAGACTTAAGCATTTTTAAAAAGAGTAAAAAAAAAGAGAGATAATAACATTCTTGAAATGCACTGAATTTTTCATTGTGGGAATGAAGGCACAATGAGACTATGTTAGTGGAAGAATACTGTTGGGCAATAACATAGGTGGCTGGGCAGTCATGCTATGGCAGATTAGGTTCCAGTGTCTTGGAGCTTGCATTTAAACTGGACTCCCTTCTATATGTGCATAAATTTGACCATATGTATAATAAATACCGACTTGCACAAAATTTGACTTGTACCAGACCTTGCAGATTATAATTATTGTGTATGTGTGGGAGTTTCTGTAGTGTATTGCAACATAGTTGGACACACACAAAGAATGTTCACATCTGATTGGCCAGAAAAGTGCTGTGCACTTATCAACACAGCAAGTTTTTAAAAGAGTACATTACAGAGGAATGTTTATAATATGTAATGACATATACCTAGTGTAAACAGGGTACAGCTAGGAGGCATGCTTATAATACAGACACTAATTATGACTTACTGAGCACAGAGTACAGGATGAATTACATTCACAATGACACTTACCCTCATACAAGCGGCCCCAGCCTGTGACATATGCTGTGTGACCCACAAAGTTTGTGTCATCAAGAGGTACACAAATTGGCAATATGTTGGGTTGGAATGTCACTGGTTCATAGAACCGCAGCAGAGCCAGATCATACTCAAATGTCCGGGGGTCAAATTGCGGGTGTGATGCCACAATCTGCACGCGCCGTTCCTGGTATCCATATGGCTCCTCTTCAGAACTAAGATCATGCTCTCCAAGCCGCAGCAATAGATCGCTAGGAGGCACGCTGCCACATAAAGGTAAGGCAAATATGAAGCATCACATATACTAGATCTCTGCCCTGGCTACAAACTTTAACCATTTTACCCCAAAAAATGAGCATTTGGTAACTTTTTGGGGTGTGTTGACCCTTCCATGATGACACTTTAAAATTTAATACAATCTTTCCCCTTCCAAGAACTGAACTCAGCCCATAACAAGGCACCTTACTGAGCTATCATAACTACATACCAAACTATTTAATATTGTATTCACCGTGCATCTTGTATAAATTAAAATTGAAATTAAAACCAACTTGATGCACCTTCACTATTAAAAATGTTAATAGTAGATTAATTAACTCTTAATTAACCCGACATGTTTCGGTAAGGTACCTTACCATCTTCAGGGGTTTTTACTACATTTAGTTGCATAGACCATATATAAAACATACACAAGATATGATCCCACAAAGTCTCGTCGCATATAAAGTTTTCATAAATCACTAAAAGTCACTAAAACTCGTTTTAAAAAACTCGTTTAAAGAACTCTTAAAAATTCTTAAAAACAGTCAACTCCAGCAATCCTGCAATAATTCCACCTTTGCAAAACTTATAGCACTGTTGTTGCACACTTTGTCTTAATCACCCACGCGTCCTGCATTTTCTATCGGAGTATGTCACGTAGAAAAGCTGTGTAATGTATCTTCCACTGTAGATCTGCTATGATCTGATATTATGTCTGCGCGTTATTATTGGCTTATTATTATTTTCATATGCATGGTTTTGCATTGCCGTGTTTTGTGTTTCCTGTTGGAGAATATGAAATATTATTCTCGTATAATAATTATTTTCTATAATATGGCAATATTGTTGAATTATTTGATCAGACGTACCTGTTACGTGGACTGTGTTTTATGCGTGTTTGAGGTGTATCGGCTGCTTGCTGTCGGTCAACTCAACTTGAGTTGACCGACAGCAAGCAGCCGATACACCTCAAACACGCATAACACACAATCCACGTAACAGGAAACACAAAAAACGGCAATGCAAAACCATGCATACGAAAATAACAATACGCCAATAATAACGCGCAGACATAATATCAGATCATAGCAGATCTACAGTGGAAGATACACTACACAGCTTTTCTACGTGACATACTCCGACAGAAAATGCAGGACGCGTGGGTGATATTGACAAAGTGTGCAACAACAGTGCTTTAAGTTTTGCAAAGGTGGAACTATTGCAGGATTGCAGGAGTTGACTGTTTTTAAGAATTTTTAAGAGTTCTTTAAACGAGTTTTTTAAAACGAGTTTTAGTGACTTTTAGTGATTTATGAAAACTTTATATGCGACGAGACTTTGTGGGATCATATCTTGTGTATGTTTTATATATGGTCTATGCAACTAAATGTAGTAAAAACCCCTGAAGATGGTAAGGTACCTTACCGAAACATGTCGGGTTAATTAAGAGTTAATTAATCTACTATTAAATTTTTAATAGTGAAGGTGCATCAAGTTGGTTTTAATTTTATTTTTAATTAATACATACCAAACATTAATAACACAGAGATCCTGAAGTTGATGGGCCACTCTCAACCAGCAATGTGAGTGGCATGGTTTAAGGAGCAGCCCAGACACTGTTACCACAGACATATACTCACTTCTCCACACAGTGTGCTGCAGTGATAGCCCAGTTCTCATTGAGAAGTGCCGCTCCACATTTGTGCAAGTATGTGGAGGTGCGCCATTGTCGTAATGAGATCTGTGGATGTAAGGCACAACTATTGTGACTGGCTACATCATCAGTGCAGAAGGAAATTTTGAGCAAATAACAGGTAACTGCTGCTTCAATATAAACTTTACAAAATCAGCATGATGAGTAAAATACAATGAAGATATCTGTTAAAACTTTTATTCGATTGGAAATCAGCATTATGAGTTCAAATGTCTGAAGAGTATTAAACGCCAAAAAAGCCGCTATGTAGTGTACCAAAAAGAGAAGAATATTATGCAGTAATAACTATCAGGAAAGCAGCAGTATTTGATATGCTTATTGTTGCATTATGTAATCTGAAATACGAAAATCAATAAAACGAAGATGAAGGTGGAGATTAATAATAATAATAATAATAAGAAGAAGAAGAAGAAGAAAGAAGAAGAAGAAGATGATGATGATGATGAATGATATTGTGGTGGTGGTGATTGTGATGGCGATCATGGTGGTGATGGAGATGATTATGGGTATGGCAATGGTGGTGGTGGTGGTGGTGATTGTGATCATAATCATGATAATGATGATGGTGATGGTGGTGATTGCTATGGTGATCGTGTTGGTGATTGTGATATAGGTGGTGGTGGTGGTGATTGTGTTAGTGATCATGGTGGCGATGGTGATGGTGATTGCGGTGGTGGCTGTGACGGTGGTGGTGATGATTCTTATGGTGATAGTAATGGTGGTGGTGGTGGTGGTGGTGGTGGTGGTGATGGCGGAGGTCGTGGTGGTGGTTATTTTGAAAACAACAATTACATACGAAATTTGAGCGTCTCTCAGTGGTGCTGAGAAAGACCTTGCGGCTACTGAACTAGGGACTAAGGTATTAACTTGTGTACTTCATGCAGATCATCACACAGCCAAGAAAATCACGAATTTGCTGAAACCGCCTACGGTAGTGCCCCTTAAACGGGATAATTTTCAAGACCAATTGGTGAGGAATGTGGGAGAAAGTAACTTTTCTCTTTTCAAAAACACTACCCTGTATTCAACGTCAGGGAGCGTGAGATGAAATACAGCACGTAACAAGGACTGTCAGTTTGCTGGTTCTAACCTCTGACTCTATACTAAGCATATGTTGTTTTTCTTCGAAAGTTTCAGTCTAGATATTTCCCTCATTAGTTTGTTTTGAAATATTTTGAAACTAGACATTTTCCTCAGTATAGGAGACTGTGATATTGGCCCAGGAAGGAAAGCAAAAAGATTCTATGACTTCATTGTTCTTTCGGCCCTTTTATTTGGAAATCTCTACAGAATGTATCAGTAACATTAGAGCGTAAGGTAACTGCTTACAGGCAATCCAGCAGTAGGACCAGAACTCCACTGCCCCACATTTCGCAGTGTTAGTCTGCAAAGCCTGTTCTTGCTAAAACTTTAAACAGCTTTGTTTACAATACTAGTACAACGCATTTGTGTGTTATTAGAGCACATGAAACGTCAAAACGACACCAGCCATTCACAATCAACGATTATATTTGAGGACTTTTTGAAGTAACGCACCGAGAATTTATCAGTCAACCTTCTCCCAATGATTAGGGATTCTATCACCCCATTTCTCAGAGTGCAGCCCCCCTCCCCTTTAACTCCTTGTTCTTTCCATCGCCACTTGACCGGTCACAGCATTTTAACCCCTTCCAAGCATAATGCACGGCCTATTTTACCATGAAAAATCTCTGTTTTAATCACAGAGTTTTCTAAGCTTCTTTTCATATAATCTTCCGCAATGATTCCCCTAAACAACATTAATCATTCCCTTTTCCATCAAGACGGAGTGTTCTATAGAGCGTAGAAACTGTATTTTTAAAAACTATTTTTATTATTAACAGGGCGAAGAAACTTACCATCAAGTTACACACAGTTAGTTAGCTCTTTGTTTTTATCTTACCGCCTACATGTTTCAATCCTTCAAATCATCTTCAGGGAGAAACTGTTAGTGAACGCACACATCAGTGTAGGCCACACACTACAAATAATACTATAAAATTTATATAATAAAGTCTGTTTAAAATTTACATAAATACACAAAAAAAGTCGTTTATCTTTTTTTGTTTTACTTCATACAATTTCACAAAAAGGTAAACTTTTATACGACTGGGTAGATTTTAAAAATACTTTATTATATAAATATGATAGTAATGACATGTTATGTGAAATATATGACCTAAAATTGGCATCTGCATTCACTAACGGCTATAATTCAGTAGGGTCAAAACATGTGGGATGGTCTGCTCTTCCTCTGCCAGTACTGGAGGTGTAGGGTATGAGATTATACTGAAGACTATCTAGATTAATTTCTGGCCTAAGGCGATTAACCGCCGTTAAGTGGAAACAGGCAAAGGGAATTAATTTTCAGTACGAACCATTTAGTTACTAAAAGGAAAGAATGAAAAAACGGTGTGCGTGCATACGTGGGTGTATGTGCAGACGTGATTCAAATTAGAAATAAGCAATCGACATGATTTAAGTCCTGAACCAAAGGCTAAGAAACGCTGCAAAAGAACACGTGTGTGTAAAAACATACCAGACATCAGCACCCACCTGCCACGGCCACTTGCCGAAAGAAGATTTTTCTCCGCCCACGATACGGGATTCTGGAAACAGTCGCCGGCCGCACACTGAAAGGATGAGCAATGTCGTGTTAATGGAAGCTGCCTTCATGCCTCTTGCTGCGAGGTATGGGTGTCACTATTTGAATTACTGTCCGGCCATTCCGGAGAACGGTTTGAATTTGGAAGGAGGAGTCCTGTCCATATAGCTGCAGAGGAAGATCACGAAGCCAAAGTAGTGCCGCGGGGATTCGAAAACAGGACTGTACAACGAGAAGCACCGAAGAAAATTTTTTGAGATGTTGCTAAGCACGGCACAACAAATGCTGAAACAATGGCATTCTTCCGGCACAATCGCCATCAGCACTTTGAACACTTCACCTCGAGAGATCGTAGTTTGCGACACGAAGTTTTCGGTTTTGGCGCCGCCTCGTTGCTAGGATGTTTCGACAGCCGAGCAGTTAAGTCAGAACACTGCCATTGGCCTTGCTCGTACACTGACCGCTTGCACCAATGCTATTTACTCTGTAACTATAGGTTTAATATACACTCACGTTGTAGAACACCTTTTTCTTTACCTCCTGACATAATGGATGAAAATATATCCCAATTTACCACCCAGCTATTTCAGAATGAAAGACTTTGTTCTCAAGGTATGACAACACTGTGTTTCCGAAAGTAAATAAACTTAGAACTATGAGGAAGGTAGCTGCAGTATTTACATTAATTTAAAGAAAATAAATAGCGCATGATCAAAGATAAAACTAGATCATCTCTGCCATCAATATATTGTAGCCCACTTATGAACGGACTGATGGAGGGAGTGGGTGGCCCGAGATTGCCGATTGTCCGGTACTTCCGAATTATGTGTGTGTATATATATATATATATATATATATATATATATATATATATATATGTAGCCCAAAAGCCGATCCCAGTGGCCGTGCGGTCTAAGGCGTGGGTCTTCGGCTTCTCGTTTACTAGGATCGTGGGTTCGAATCCCGCCGGGGGCATGGATGTTTGTGTTGTGTTTGTTGTACAAGGACTAGTATGGATCATAAGTGTCATGAAGAAGGACGGAAGGAATTAAAAGTACAAAATGGATCAAAGGGAAATAACGGGACAGGAAAAAAATAAAAAAAAAAAATCCCACCGGGGGCATGGATGTCTGTCTCTTGTGAGTGTTGTGTGTTGTCAGGTAGAGGTCTCTGCGACGAGCTGGTCCCTCGTCCAGAGGAGTCCTACCGACTGTGGTGTGTCTATAAAGTGTGATCGTGAAGCCTCGACGAAACGAGGAGGCCCAGGCCCCCATATAGGGCTGTCGAGCCATAGAAAAAAAATATATAGCCCAAAAAGTCGCCAAAACAGTAATACAGTATTGTATAAGTAACACTAATTCAAACGAATAATACACAAATATAATAAACCTCGTGGTGAATGTAAACAAATTATAATTAAGCATACAAGCCTGTGTCGGTACTCCTACATATTTCACATATTCCCACTGCGGGCCAAAATTTCGGAAAGGACAAATTTCGTCCGTTATTTCCAAAATAAGATGTCAGTTCGTAGGAGGGTCTACAGTATATGAATCTGCAGTAACATCAAGGTAAATGAGGAATTTACACCGGAATAATATCCCTTAGACAGGCCACAACTACCACTGTTTTTTTCTTATTGTGGAGAAGGGCCCCGCAGCAGAAGCTACGGATGAACCGCAGCCTTAAGGCTTCTTGTGCAACCCTGTGATGAAGAGAAAGATGATCAGTTTTTTTCATTTTTCCAAGTAATGGAGCACCGGTGGAATGAAACTGACAGGGGAAAACCTGTCCCAGTGCCACTTTGTCCACCACAAATCCCACATGGACCGACCTGGGATCGAAGCCGGGCCTCCGAGGTGGGAGACCGGCGACTAACCGCCTGAGCCATGGCACGGCCAACTTGCACTGTTACTTCCTACTACAACAGATTGTGCGCCAAACGTCTCGTTTTTATTTGCTTTTGAGATTCATATTGCTGTACTCTGGGTTATGACACCTTTGTGGTTATCAACGTCTCTTTATCTCGGAAGTATCATATGACTCCTAAGCACCGGATCGCAAGGTATCATTATCCAAAAATCGCAGTGCTAATTTCCACCGTAATATTAATCTCATGTATTGTCATTTTGTGGTTAGTATGGTCCACTGTTCAAAATCTCATATATTGTCGCTATGACAAGAACAATAATTTCTAACACATAATAATAAATCCCCACTTTCTTGCTCCTGCGGTTTCAGTGAACTATTCTTCGATTAAAATTAAACGGTCCGTTTGGTTTAACCTGTGTGATAACATTGCTGATTCGCTTGTGAAGTCACGCTGCGGAACGATGCAGCCATCTAGTAAGTAGCCTTGGAACGATGTGCTGAGGTCAATGCTTTTAGTCCCGGGTTCGATGCGGCTGCAGGTCGCATGAGCACAGCCTGACGTTTCCGTTCAGTTTGGTAATCGTAATGACGGTTGTCTAAATAGGTAAAGTAATTCGCGAGTAGGTGGTTCACTCAGTGATAACGAGTCTTAACTCGTATTTGGGAGGTAACCGGTTCGAATCGTGGTTCGGATATTATCCTAATTCAGTCGATATGGGTGAATGCCGGTATAGAGCCCTGAATTAGGTTGAAACCACGTTCTATCAAATTCTATTTCATTGTACTTACGCACCTGTCTTGTCATAACACAAATTTATAGTTCATATGGTGCCACTAAGCCGATCCCAGTGGCCGTGCGGTCTAAGGCGTGGGTCTTCGGCCGCTCGCTTACTAGGATCGTGGGTTCGAATCCCACCGGGGGCATGGATGTCTGTCTCTTGTGAGTGTTGTGTGTTGTCAGGTAGAGGTCTCTGCGACGAGCTGGTCCCTCGTCCAGAGGAGTCCTACCGACTGTGGTGTGTCTCAAATGTGTGTGATCATGAAACCTCGACAAAACGAGGAGGCCCAGGCCCAAATAAGGCTGTCGAGCCATAGAAAAAAAAAGAAGGTGCCACTAAATAACCTAAGAAAGATAAGGTGATTTACGAAGATGAGTCAACTTCTTCTATTTCTGCAGTTACTACCCGAAACGTACTCAGTATCCAGACATGCAGGACTTACTAGATGGGGGATCGGCTAAAGACGAGGCGTTATCATTAAAACATAACATAAACAACACAAGCATACTGTGAGTGAAACTGTAACATGCCAGCAGTTAAGAGTCGTGCTATGTTTTATAGATTTAGCTATTCTCTTACTATTGTTGCTATTCTATTGCATGTTTCTAAAGACCTTACTACTGTAGTTGTTTAAGTGCTTTTAATGGCGCTGTTAAATGCTAAGATTACGTAGTGTCGGTGGTATATGAAAGAGTATGGAGCATTGGTGGAATGATACTGACAGTGGTAAACCTGTCCAAGTGCCACTCTGGCCACCACAAATCCCACATGGACTGTTATTACTTTCCTATATGTTCTGTATAAAACATTACATTCTCGCATATAATCTCAAATTTTTCACAAGGCCACAATGTTTGAAATTGTTGATTTACGAACAGTATTTCATACACAAGGTGTCGGAATTGTTAGGTTCCACATTTATAACAAATTTCACATGCCTAGCCTATCCTAATTGTTCATTAGTCACCACTACAAAACCCAAAGCTAAATAAATATGGCAATGCCGCCACACTGTTACTGTATATTCTACATGAAAACTGCCTTAAAAATTTGCATATTTTTCCACGATCTACTGACACACACCATTAGAGATTCGTAAGTAAGTGGCACTGTTGTCACTCCCATATCACATGTTCGCGAGTCTGCCATGTTGTTATTACGATATGTAGGAAATAAAATACTACGATATTTGGGTGGCCTATAATGACATAAAGAACATACTAGGTTTTGTCAAAACCGGTCTCCTGGTTCAAAGTTGAATTGGGACACACACACACACACACATACACGAACACACACACACACGAACACACACACACACAGATCATGGTGGACTATGAGCCTTCTTTCCCTTCACGGGAGGACGACTGGCTATCAAGTAGGGGCGCCCAAGTTTTTTCTTAGGGGGCCACATAATCAGAAATTCATGTGTGTGTCGTTGGCATAATTTTTTTTAAACAGTGGTAAAGTATAGCCTGTTAGCTATTCAAAGATATGGATGTGTTAACAATAATACAAAATCGGAGGACAAATGGTTAGGTCCCACTGGCCTATTAATTCAGGTGTGCTACCTAATCAAGTTACAATTGTTTTGCTAGATGTCTGTGACGGGGCACAGCCCCGGCGTCAGATTGCCCGCATGCTTGGAAACCCCGGCGCCTGTTGTTCATGACAAAGGTACAAAACTACCTTGGACTTTTAATTATTTAGTTCTCTTTCTCCCTTCTCCGCCTTGTCTCCCTTTCTTGCTATTCTTTTCTTTCTTCTCACCTTCTGCTTTTTCTCTTTGTCTTTGCTTCTTCCTGCTGTCATCCATTTTCTTCTTTCTCCATTTATTCCTCCAGCGAAAGCGGGAAACTCAATTGCTTTAAAAGTCATATTGACGTATCTTCAAAGCATAAGACGCAGGTGTTTTATACAACATTTTTCAGGAAAGAAGCGTGTCTTATGATCAACAAAATACGGCACTTTGTTCCAATGAGCTCGACACATTTTCCTGAACTTTATATTATTCATACCGTCCATTTTTAGTCTATCATACATATCTTTAACCAACCAATGCACACTTATTATTCTTTACTATACAATACAAAAGGGATTCGAAACATGTCGGACTAGTTTTATGGTAAATTGTATTGCATAATAAAGAATAATAAGTGTGCATTATTTGGTTAAAGAGATGTACGAAATTTTCCTGAGTTTCACATTTCAACAGAATATCTATAACCGACAAAGTTTCTTGACTTGGAAATAAGCACCATCGACTAATGACGGGTGTAGAATCTCTTGAATTTCGTTTTATAAGCAATCATACACAACCCTGCACTGTGCAGTGGCCTAGTGCAGGAACATCAGCGTCAACACTTTGTTCTTACCTTGCCTAAAATCAGTCGTGTTGAGGTCAATATCCAGCGTGTCTTCCTCACTTACGACTTCCGGAACAGCGGTACTCGAAGACGTAACTTCCGGCCGCAACGCTGTCGTAATGGTCGTTGTGGTTGTTGTGCCAGTAGCTGCAGTCGTTGCTATAGTGGTTATATTTGGCGGCGTGTCCGGGAATCTGGAGGTCGATGTTCCTGTGTCAGAGAGGCCAGTCGTATTGTAATACGCTGAATCTAAAATTGCATTAAAATTGTTTGTTCCATGAATGTGCACGAATAAGTAATTATGGCGCTGAGGACCGGATGGCGTGTCGAGACTGCAGACAAATGTCATATTAGCGGTGGGTAAGAAACTCGTCTTCTTGTACTAAGGAGGCATCCTTCTGTAGCAGCTACAGTGACGGAATTTCAATGCTTAAATGAAAAGGTAATATTGTCTCTGTCCATGACATGAAGGCCTATAGGGGAAGTAGATGTATAGTTCCCCTAATTCATATCCCCGGCACTAGAACGAGGTGAGTGGTCAACTTCACGCACCAGTCGCTTTACCCAGGAAAGAAGGCGGTATCAATTGAAAAGGAGACTGGGTCGGCCCCAGAGCCAGTATGGACGTTTAGGAGAAGGGAAAAATCTCTTTACCTTGTCAGGATTCAAACCCCGGAACGTCCAGCCAGTAGGCTAGTCACTATAATGACAGAATAACATATATAGTATGTAAGATAAAGGTAAAGGCTTGTCCCGTATAAGCACCAAGCAGGCACAGAGGGGAGGTAGAGATACAGCTCTACCCATACTCAACCCCGGCATTAGAAGTAGTGGGTGGTCAACGCCACGCCCCAGCCACTTTACCCCCGGGAAAGAGACTCGGCACCCGTTGTACAGGAGGCTGGGTGGGCCTCGGGTCCAGTCTGGACGGGTGCGGAAAATGTCGCCCCCACCAGGGATCGAGCCCCGGACGGTCCAGCCCGTAGCAAGTCGCTATACCGACTACGCCATCTGGCCCCATAATTAAATATAATTCTAAAAAAAACGCATCATGGAGGTAGTATGAAAGCCAAGAATTTTCGAATGCCATCATGGCCTCATCCCTAGGAAATGTGAATTTTTCCGTGTGTTAACAAATAGAAACTACGGGCAGAAAAAAAAAAAAAAGATGCAAAAGAAAAACTGCAAAGAAGTTCGCTTTACTCGTACATCTGCCACTAGAAAAATCGCGGAAGGCGTGGGATTGCTGTATTTGTGATATGGCTTTGACGTTTTAGCAGCTTGTTCACTCTACCTTATTCAGATAAACTGCGGACATTTAATCAAGTGAATATCACAGGCAAATTGCATAAAATAATCACAAAACGTCCGTAAAATATTATACGAAGCCTACATCTATTGTCTAATAACTACTTCCACTTTTACAGTGACGTTTCGAAACCATCGAATTAAAAAATAAAACGAGAACACGCCCTCCTCTGACAGTTTCAAAGCTAATGGATGACCATTGTGAAGGCTCGAAAGGACCCGCTTTAAATATTTGTTATTGGCAATAAATCTGAACCAGTTTCATGACGAAACTCATGTATATTTTTACTGATTTTTTTTTTCCTATAGCTCGACAGCCCCTAGGGGGCGTATGCCTCCTCATTTTTCGAGGTTTCGCGATCACACACTTTAGACACACCACACTCTGTAGAACTCCTCTGGACGAGAGACCAGCCCGTCGCAGAGACCTCTACCTGACAAAACACAACACTCAAAAGAGACAGACGTCCATGCCCCCGGCGGGATTCGAACCCACAATCCCAGCAAGCGAGTGGCCGTAGGCCCACGCCTTAGACCGCGCGGCCACTGGGATCGACGTTCTTATTGAATACTGCACATTAATAAAATTTAACGGAAATATTCCATTAAATTTAAAAAAAGGAAAGAAATTATTTTTTTTATGCGTGTTACGCGTATTTAGCAGCGCTAGCCACAAAGTATGTGGCAAGGCTTTCCTCCGCTTTAAAGAATGTCTCGAAAATTGTAGAAAATCAACTTGGCGAGAAGTGCTTACAAAACTTTCAGCGTAATTTTGTAATTTATTTCAGACGACTGCCAATAACTTAGCACAGTATGAGCTCATTACACCTCCACTGTCGTAAGCAGTATAGATGCAATCTAGCAAGCGTGTAGAGCAGGGTTCTCAAACAAGCGGCCCGCTAGTTCATTTTACTCGGCTCTCTCACTGACCTCATTCAGTGTATAACATATGACACGGATCAATGTCCAGGAAATTTTCGTTTATTTAAAACGTATTTCGCCACGGGCCAAAAGTCTCATACTATTTGGCAGAGATAACAATGAAATAAAGTTTTAAATTCAATAAGCATAACATATTTTGATTTTTTATTAAAAGTACACGGTATTCTCAGTGGTGTTTAAGATTAAGATTAATAAAGATACTTTATTGATTAAAATGTTGTTTGGCCCGAAATTTCAAAAATACCTGTTTGACCCACGTAAAACTAATTTCGAGACCCCTACTCTGCAGTCTGACTGTCGACTGCATGACGTGATCAGCACAGTCACGTTGCCTGACCAACTGGGTTAAAAACACGGTTTATTTTTTGCTGCTCACAGTGTTTTCTTAATTTAACAGAAGTAAATTTATTGAATTTTTCTAATTTTGCATGTAACAATATTACAATATATAAAATTTAAATAAATACTTCTAAAGGGTAAATACTACTAAACATTATGGACCCAAGAAGATTGCTGTCTTCTGGTTTGTGATGTCGCGCACTTCTTCCAGACTACACGGCGTCACGTCCCAGAAGAAACCACCGGCGTCATATCTCATGTATGGGTTCAGTCCTTCATACATCTCACCACTTGTATCGTTATAGGGCTACCTATAGACCTATAGGAGAAATTTATTTTTCAAATGAGCGCGCGGCTAGCTACCTATAATATACCTTGCGACCCCACGGTGGTTTGAAGTTTCATAGCCCATTTTACACTGTATATAACTGCAACATTAACAAAATACATGCCTTATGTTTACCTACTTACCTGGTTGCGACGTGCTATCAACAGATGGCGGATGTGTCGTTACTGGTATCTGGATCCAACCATCAGATGTCGTCATGGTCGTAGCAGTTTCTTCTGTTGGACAATATTATCGGATAATAGCGGTCTCTTGAAATTTTTAAACCATATAGTGAGCTTTGCTTGTTAACGACGTTTCGGAGGAAGGTAGTGCCTCCGTATTCAGGGTGACGTAACTGGCCACTATACGGTGTAAAAACCCAAAAGACGACTATCACTTGACAACTGCCATAAAAACCTGAAAACTTATAATATTGTCAGACATAATTTCATTGATTTCAGATTTCTTATTGCTGTACTAACAAGCAGCTTTTTTTTTTGTAAAGGGCCCCGCAGCAGACGCTACGGACGCACCGCAGCCTTAAGGCTCCTTGTACAACACCTGTGATGAAGATGAGCAGTTTTTTTTACCAAGTTTTACAATTAATGGAGCACCAGTGGAATGAAATTGACAGGGGAAAACCGACAACTCGGAGAAAAACCTGTCCCAGTGTTACTTTGTCCACAACAAATCTCACATGGACTGACCGGGGATCGAACCCGGGCCTCCGCGGTGAGAGGCCGGCGACTAACCGCCTGAGCCATGGCACGGCCCAACAGTACACAATATCTTTGCTCCAGATACTGCTTCTAATCTCACTTTAAAATTTTCATGCACTGAGAGTTGAAGTGTCTCTGAAACAGATCATACGGTTCTTTGCATATTTCAGAATGATGACTTCCGCATTACGAAGCGTCGTTTTGTTCATCAATGTAAGTATTGTGACTAGGGATATTTAACGAAGGCGGGCAGAGTCTCATGTACTGTGTCAAGTGCAGTTGTTACGTGATTTCTCAGGCTCCCGCTGAACCAAATATCGTCAGTGAGCTACAGCTGTTGTTACTTGGAAGACGTTGGTGTTTGGTGTTCTAAGTTGATAAGGTTCAGTGACAAGATTTGTGATGTTTATAAGGATAACCTTACTTGCGATGGTAAGCTGTAAGTTCATCAAAGACAAGGGAGGGAAATGGAATTTTAAGCGCGATATACCGGAAGCGGACGACGCTAGTCGTTAAGCAGTTGAAAATATTATAAAGTGTCTGAAGCAAAGAGCCGAATCATGTATTGCAGAACTTCGAACAGCACAAAGACTTGTGAGTGAGGCAACCGTGAAACTTTGTAGCTTTGTATCTTCCTGCGCCAAATGCAGCGCCAATGCTTGCGTTAAATATACATATTCCTAGTTTAGTAACTTAGCCTGCGACTCTCACCTGTTCGCGGCGGTTCCTGCAGCATCGTCCACGTGATCAGCGATGCCGGTGCAGGCGTCGTTGTGGTCGTCGTTTCTGCCGGACGTTCCGTTGTTTTTATTGTCGGTTTCTTGGTCGGAGGTTTACGAGTTGTTGTAAACACAGGCTTCTTCGTGGTGGTTGCTGCAGTTGGCTTTGGTTTCGTAATTGGAGGTGTCTTTGTCGTGGATACTGGATGGCTTATTGGAATCATGATCATAGGTTTTGTTGTGATTGTGTCAGGTTTGGTTTGGGTCGTAGGTCTTCTTGTGGTTATATCAGGTTTTGTCTGAGACGCAGGTTTAATTGTGACGGTTTCGGGAACTTTAGTCTGAGTCACAGGTCTTCTTGTCGTCGTTTCAGGTTTTGTATGAATCACAGGTTTTCTTGTCGTGGTTTGAGGTGGTTTTGTTTCGACTGTAGGCTTTCTTGTTGTGTAATTGAGAAGTGCTGCTTGTGTCTCAGTCTTCGTCGTCGTCGTCGTCGTCGATTGTGGAATCTGTGTCAGGGTCACGAACTTCCTTGTCGTAGTTTCAGGAGGAGATGTCTTTGTCGTGGTGTCATGAGTTGAAGGTTTCCTTGTCGTGGTTTTAGAAGGATTTGTCTGTTCTGTCACAGGTGTTCTTGTAGTTGCAAAGAAGCTTATTTGAGTTACAGGTTTGCTAGTCGTAGGTTCAGGTGGCGATGTTGGCTTTTTGGTCGTTAATCTAGGCGGGCTTGTTTCTTGCGTCGTTGGTTTCGTAGTCGTGTCTTCGGCTGGTTTCATGTGCGTCACTGGTTCTCTAGTCGTTGCTTGTAAAAGCGTTGTCTGTGTTACGGGTATTGTAGTCGTAGTTTTTGGAGGCATATTTGGTTTTGTTACTGGTTTCCTAGTTGTCTGAGAAGTTGTCGTAATTGTAGATTGTCCGGTAGTCGTTGAAGGTTGCGTTGCTTTAACAATGTCTGTCGTAAGTGGTTTAACAGTAGGTCTGGCCGAACCTCCTTTCGTTGTGCTGGTAAATGTAGTTTTTCTCGTCGTAGTAGGTTCAGTCGTCGTAAATTTTGCCGTCGTTGAACTCGGTGTAGGCCTTTTCTCTGGCACAGTAGGTTTCTTTGTTGGCAATATAACAGGCTTGATCGGCTTACTGGTTGGCTGGTCATCGTCCTCGACCTTATTATCACTGTCTTGTATCGACTGAAATGTTGACAAGTAATACTTGGAATCGGTTGTCGTGGCGACGGGCAACACATTGTTATCCTCCGTATTTGGGATGTAAGACACGTTTTCCTCTTGCAGACGGCAGCAACTCCCAAAGTAGAACCTATCTATGCAAGTGCCCAAGTGCGTACCATTGGCTTTCATACAGGCGAAGGCGAACATACACACCCCTGTCTCTCCGGTACGTCGGCTCACACAAGGAAGATGCCTGATATTGCGGCCAGACCCTGCAAAATAAAATGGACTTTACTCGAATAACAAAAGGCGCGTACGAAAGCTAGTGAGGTAATCGATCACTGTTAAGATAATCTTAACAACAGCGTAGAGCAATTCCATTTTCAGTTCAAGGACAATATCCTCCTTGTTTCACCACCCACTTAAAAAAAAAAAAAGGTTCGGACCGGCTGTCATGCCCCCCCCCCCCTCAATCCTCCTGCTACTCAATTGGTACTGGAGGTGTTATTCCAGGGTGTAAATCTCAACGGAACCTACATTTGAATTGCATTATTTGTTTTCCTGCCCACATCTGTGCATAACTGGCGCTGGATTTATTTTCTGTACAAATCACCAAAAACAAAATTTTGTTTTTCATAAGTGTGCCTAAATATTTTACTTCTTTAAACATAAACTTTTATTTTTAAAAGCTTTATTTTATTTTTGCATTAAAATACCACCCCAATATTTGTCAGTAAGCCACGTAATCCAGACCGGCTCTGTACAATTGTTACCGGAGAGTTTTCGTAGGAAATAAAAAGACCGAAGCGTGAAGCTAGCCATTCATATCTACTGTAGTAGCCCTAAATAAGGATTCATGAAACCGTATCTCCTTTCCTTCAGTATGTTTATTGCCACCGAAATAGCTGCAAGACAGCGGTGAAGACCTACACAGGGAAGAAGTTCGAGTAGGTAAGCCAGGAATCAGGAAGGCGCAGGATAACGGCGTGGCACACTTTGTGCGCTGACCGATCGGGAGATCCAATTGTAAGGCTGCTCTGAGTCAGTAGGTGTCCTTGTGATATACAGTTAGAGGGCTCGAGCACTGTGACACACATTACACTTGGCTTCCTGATGTTTGGACGGGCGGACGGCCAGTAATAGAAAAAGCGCTGCATTATTTCAATAAATTATAAGAAAAGTTAAGTCATACATTAGATGAGTAAATCCCAGACTTCTTTTGTCTGCGACTAAAATCTCAAATCGCTTTGCCTTGCGACCCAAACAGTACCAGCACCTACTCAGCACCCCAAGCAAATCGCGCCAAATCTATGTCATAATAGCAAAAGTAATAGTTATGATCAGACTTAGACACAGTTGCTTAGTTTGTAAATTTTGTTATAAATTTTAACTGACGAATACAGAAACATGTAAGCTTCATTGATGAATTTCACGTTGTGTTCACCGTGCATCTTGACATTAATTTTCAGTTTTTTAACCAACGAATGCACTTTTATTTTCGTATTTCTGTTCAATTAACCCTACACATGTTTCGGCCGCGACTCGGCCATCATCAGGGGTACACTGATAAGTTCACTTCACTGTTCACTGGTCCATTTGGTATTATCAGAGAACCGTTACACTGCTTGAGGCAATTTTTTCAGTGACACCAACAGTGTAACAGTTCTGTGATAATACCAAATGGACCAGTGAACAGTGAAGTGAACTTATCAGTGTACCCCTGACGATGGCCGGGTCGCGGCCGAAACATATGTAGGGTTAATTGAACAGAAATACGAAAATAAAAGTGCATTCGTTGGTTAAAAAACTGAAAATTAATGTGAGCTTCTTTGTTTTAGCAGTTAACGACACACCAGAAGGCAGTCGTGACCTAGGCAACTTGCGTGTTCGTCTACTTATTTTGTACATTTTATCCAGTTCTCGTGATGTTAGCAGTTCTTACTGTTTTACCGTATTGGTTGTCTCTTAAACCTTGTTTCCTTTCAGTGGATAACTGTAGACCTAGTTGGCTTACGTGCTGTTTTAATTACTTAACTTATTATTATTATTATTATTGTTTTTGTTGGATCTTAAAGAAGTGGGATGGGGAGGATGGACTGGATTGATATGGTTCAGGACAGGCTCTTGTGAATGCGGTAGTGAACCTTCGGGTTGCATAAAATGCGGAGAATTTCTAGACTAGCTGAGGACCTGTTAGCTTCTCAAGAAGGACTCGGCTCCATGGAGTTATTATTATTGTTATCATTGTTGTTGTTGTTATTATTATTATTATTATTATATCATCATTGAAAGCAGCAGCATCTTTTGTACAAAAGAAAACTGCTCTGACACCGCTAGCTGTACAAACAACCCTCCTCTCGAGCGACTCAAGTCGCTTTCTCGGGCAGGATGTGACCCAGTTTCTCAGGCTTCATGTAATGTAGAATAATAGTCGGACTTCACCTCATTGGACATGACATCCGGACGTCCAGAATGCAATTTGGGGGGAGGGCTTGACAAGGGTTGAGTAGTACCCTTGAATTTGGAGCCCAGAGGCACAGTACCGTTATCTGACCAGTAACTTGCCGCAGTCGACATGCCACGTTCAGCACAAGGACAATCTACCGACAGTATGTGCAGTCAGAGCACAGTTTGGTCCGAAAAGGCAAGTTTTAGCCGATCCCTGTGGCCGCGCGGTGTAAGGGGTGGGTCTGCGGCCGCTCGATTGCTGGGACTGCGGGTTCGGATCCCGCCGGGGACATGGATGACTGTCTTGTCAGTGTTGTGTGTTGTCAGGTAGAGGTCTGTGCATCGAGCCGATCCCTCGTCCAGAGGAGTCCTACCGAGTGTGTGCGTGTGTGTCACTGAGTGTGATCAGGTGCAACAATAGCTACACATACAATGAGTAGATAGACAGAGGTCAGAATAAGAAGGAAAGAAACAAAGGGAAGTGTTAATGAAAAATTTTCATTAATCGCAATAACTGAAATAATTAACAACATGGAATAGCGTCTTTATAGAAGGTGTACGACACACACAGTCAAGATGTGGCTCGCCATTTATGGAAACCGAAGGACCATTACGGTGTCCGTAAGAGCCCGTTTCCTCAGCCAGATAAAACCACTCCACACACTCACTCTATTTCTTTAAGAAGCAATAGCATACTGTAACGCAAATTTCACTGCGGACTACTGAATTCAAAGATATTCCCGGCTGCACGTCTCTTCAGTCACCACACGACATACCTGCCTAGCTGCGTTTTTCCCTCCTGCTTCTCCCTATCCATTCGGCTTCCTTCTACCCACCTACCAACTTAACTACATAATTATTTACCTACTTACCCAGATATGCTGAGTCGAAAGTACTCGTATCTACACGCCCAACTACCCACTACGTACCAAATTACTACGCTCTACCCACTGCACTCCCTACGTACACGTATTATCCTGGTGCGTGTGTGGGCGTATTGTTCAGAGATTATCGTCACACAGATTCCTTCGACCCGATATACTCACTCACATAAAAAGGCAAAAGGGGATTTACAGGTGAATAAAAGCTACACTTTCAAAATTTATAGTAACAAACTCTCGTGGCTAATTCCTGCAATAAATTCCAAAAGAAACAAAGCATTTGGAATATCTGCCTCTGTATGACCGTTATTCCGATACTTTTATCTGGTCACTCCAAAGTCCGCGTCACTAATCCTCCGTCTGTAGAGCCCACAGGTTCATCGCCACCAACGTAACCGCTTGCTTTAGGACAAGATGTTGAGCCATATTCATCGGCCTCTTCCTATGATCCGTTTTAATGTTATCCTAATGTTGTATCCTTCTGGATTTTAAAATTGACCGCTATTCATAAGGTTCCCTATTCAAAATTCAAAATGCATTTACCATCTCTTCGTTCAAGCTACTAGTTCAGCCAATCCTAATATAATTGATGTCGCTACCCTAACAACAGGATGTAGCGTACGTAAATCACAAAGATCTTCGTTACGTAAAATTCTAAATGCTCATTACTTCGTCTTCCGTGGGTTCAAGTGCCTTACAATACTGACCGGCTACTCGCTTGATGACCGGGGTTCGATTTCCGACAGGAATAATGATTTTTTTCGTCATCTCATCCTGACAGGCTCTCAGTTCTACGCAGCTTCCTGCCCAGCGCGTAAAGGGTACGCTGTCACCGAGGTTAAAGAGACTGGAGCGTAAAGATGACAACTGATCGTCATCAAGAGTCGAGTTAAGAGTATATATAATGTTGCTACATCTCCATGCCTTGAGTTTTAATGGAACCTGAACACATGACTGTACAGCTCAGGTCGTTATTTATTTCCCTTTGTGCAGGTTTGAATTCTTTGGTGAGCAAATATGTAAATATCTTTCTACATTGTCCATTAGAAAGGTTCATTCTGTAACAAGAAAGCATCATGTGCTGGAGGAAAAGGAAAGAGTAATGCAAAAATAAAAATACTGTACTGTATATCGTCTCCAGTTCAGGAAACCGTGACAATTTAAAATTTTAGCTATTCCTGATTAATCAGTTCTGAAATTGTTAAGAACAACATAAATGTATGCTGTGCAGTAAATATTACGATAAAAGGGTTTTGAACTGAAGAATACAAACAAGAATATCTCACATTTATTATTCCCCTAATCTGATCATGAACACGGTTTGTATTTGCTGACATTATTTCGTGGTATCTGCATGTTTAAATATTTTACAACTAGTATTTGCTAATTCTGGTTTAGTGGAACATTTACACATCTATATATACTTAATTCTAGATCAATGTTTTACGATCGTGTAAAAAATTTGCGTTATTCCTAACGGAATCCATATTCTCGCCCGGAAAATTAATCCCGTCAGCGTAAACTCTAATGTGTGGTAAAATTAAAAAAAAACTTAAGACTTCAGAAAAATGTAAATTGTTAAGAGACCGATCGCTTCTTCTTTTAAAAGTTATGCAAGAGTAGAAAAGTGTTTAAATATTTCTACTATTATTATCAATGTTTGCCTACTGGATCTAAATCTCTCATTTCTTATATACGTGCTACATGTCTTACCCATAGCTTTCAACAGCGCTTCCGTTATTATTAATATTATTATTATTATTATTATTCCTTATATATTCTTATCTTCAGACATGTTTAAAATGGCTATGCCTGTCAAACAAGTATTTCTGCACTTTAAGATATCATGTTCTACCAGCATTTATCACTTCAGAATGTGGCAACACTGGGCTCACATATCTTCCCTGTTTTGTAGTGCTTTACGTGAGGCTGACTGCTTCACTGTGTTTGTTCACCAGTTAATAGTACAGTTATGTGTCCACTTTGAGCTGCTCTAAGCAGTATTAAAACACTCCGGTGCATTCATTTTAGCGTTACAGTCCACATTTATTCTTCACTGCTGCTCGTTACTAGAAGTAGACATAACTTGACAAGTCACGTTGCAATGATTCAGCATTTATCGTCATCAAACCTAAATTATATCGCGCATTTGTCACATTATTTTTCATTTCTACATTTTACCGCCGTATACAATTATAAAGCCAATCCCAGTGGCCGTGCGGTCTAAGATATGGGTCTGCGGCCGATTCGCTTGCTGGGATTATGGGTTCGAATCCCGCCGAGGGATATGGATGTGTCTCTTGTGAGTGTTGTGTGTTGTCAGGTAGAGGTCTCTGCGACGAGCTGGTCCCTCGTCCAGAGGAGTCCTACCGAGTGTGGTGTGTCTCAAGTGTGATCGTGAAGTCTCGAACAATGAGGCGGCCTAGGCCCCCAAGTGGCTGTCGAGTCATTAAAAAAAACTTTTATAAAACCATATTTTTGTTGAACATTATAACCATACAGCCCTCTGGGGATCATATTCTGAATGACTCTTGTGTTGTATCCACCTCACATGTTTGCACGGCGACCATAAGTTCAAAGCGTAGAGTACAAGTAAAATGGCGAAAATGGATCAAAGACAACGGTAATGACTTCCACAGCTAAACCAGGAGAAACACACAGCTAGTTTCCCGCTTCTGGATCTGTTAAAATGCCGAAGTCGCGTGTTGTTACTCAAGTGGACTGCAAGCAGAATTTGAGGTGTCTGAAAGGAGAACGGACATATTCCTGTGTTCTTCGCTCAGTGCTACTTCGCATGTAAATATCCTGTGTTTAATTCCAAAATCAGGGGGCACGCGGTGACGCAGTTGGTTGAGACACTGCGCTACAAGCTGGAAGGTCGCGGGTTCAATTTTTCATTTACATAATTCTTTCGGTCACACTATGTCTCTGGGGTCGACTCAGCATGAGATGAGTACCAGGAATATTTCCTGGGGGGTAAAGGCGGCCGGTGCGTAGGCCTGACAACCTTACCACCTTCATGTGCCGATTGTCTAGAAATCTGTGAGCCTCAACCTCCTGGAATACTAAGGGCCTGTCCAGGCCCGCATAGGGATTGCTTTACCTTTAATTCCAAAATTAGAGCATTCTGTCCGAGGTGCTATCTCGAAATTTCTGGTTGCTGATACCCACGTTTGTGTCAGTGATTCAATTTAAAACATACATTTCCCCCGTGTTCTACTTTACGCCAAGGTCGCAAGTTCAAACCGAAGGCATTAGCGCTTGAGGTGTCCGTCTGGGATGTGGAATCGCATCACTGAGTGATTAGTGCCCGACGTTTCGAAACAGCAGGGGGGTCGCAATTTCAAGGGTCGAAATGTCCATAGATATTACCCCGTGGCAGGGCGCCACATCCCACAAGAATGGATGCTTCAGATTTACCACTGCAAAGACCTAAATCCACGCGCATCAGGGCTTCTTTTAAAACGGAAATAATGGCAGTTTTAACGACTGATGTAAGTGAGGTTCTTGATTCATTTAAAGATGCCTTCAATTGCAATATTAGACCTATGTAGCGAAAAATAATAGGATGCTTGGTGAAAAATGAACCGACACTCATGTGGACTGAAGTGGTCTTAAGCTGAATTGAGGTATTATCCCAGCATTTATCTGGAGGGAATGAGGAAAACAAAAAAGCCTAGTCCGTCTCCGAGCCGAAATTAAAATTCGGGGCCTTCGGAATTCAACAGGAAAGCAGACCGCTCAACTGCAATATTCGGAGACAAGGCAACGACACTGCATACTTTATTAGTAATGAAGATGTGACTGACAGCGAGTCTTGAGACGTGCTCAAGGGTCAGGTCAACGAGTAGCCTGAGAACAAGGCTAGTGGCATATTAACCGAATGGAGTCCAGATAACTCGAACTGAGATGCTACAGAGGCAGACCCCAGCTTTACTCGACTTGACCTCGACTCACGTCTTGTGACAGTCTTAAAGTAATTCCCTGCGAAATAAAAGGGGGCGTCTTTTCAATATCTTAAGACTCAGGCTTCGTTGAGGGTGCCTCAACGGATAGTGACGTAATTTTTACGTCACTATTACAAAGTCAGTGAAACAAGAGAGTTAAATTTGTCCCTATAGAAGCCAAGAACACACAGAGCAGAATTGAGGTTATGGCTTCACTCGTTCGTAATCCCGGCACTAGATGGAACTGAGTGTTCAGCTTCATGCCCCAGCTACTTTACTTGTGGGGAAAGAGCCACCGGTGCCCATTGAATAGGAGGCTGGGTAGGCCCCAGTGCATTCCAATTTGAGAAAGTAGATCCTAGTTGAAACATAGTTTCGGTATTCATAACGCCGGTGGGAAATTTTATTATACTGGGATAATAATTCAGTCAGGAACTACTTTCGGCTACTTGTAGCGTTGCTTCCTGAATTCTCAGGGGCACTAGCATAACAGTTGACCGGGACGGTCATGTTACTGCTACAATAACAGAAACGCCACAATTATAAAAAATAACACATCACATACATTGTTATTGTATCCATGGTTACGTGTAACAGATGCATTTTATGTTTGTAACTTGTAAAGCACTAGCTAACAACATTAATTGCAGACATAAATATATTATTGATTTCGTGAAGGTTGGTATTAAATTGTGAAACACTGATATGATGTTTGCCAGGATGGTGAAAAGAGTGAGAACTCGTTCAACACACAGGTCTTTACTTCCGTGCCGTTGTTTACTGAAGGTATGGCGTGCCCACACTGGTAAATGAGTCAGGGCCACACTCGATTCGATTAGTGTGCGAGCAGCCTAAATGAGCAAGTGTGACACAGGGCGTGAGTAAATGACTGAGCAGGTAATTACACAGTAAGCGAGAGTGGGTAAAACAGTGTGTGGCCACATAGCATGAGAACCAATATGGATAAAGTTAAAGTTATCCCTGTGCAGAGCAATGGAGGCAGATGAGGGAAGTGGGATACAGCTCCATTCATTCTTTGTCGCAAGATGAGGGTGATTGGACAGATTCCAGCCCCAGTCGCTTTGCCGCAGTAGAAAGAGGCTCCTTTCGGTAGGAGGCAGAGTGAGCCCCACAGCTGGTCTGGGCGCTTTCGAGAAAAGAATAATCTTTTGCCTCTGCCGAGAATCAAAACAGGGTTGGTCGGTTATCCAGCCCGTATCCTCGTCACTATAAGGACTACGTTGTCCCGGCTGATGTACTAATTGGTTTAATAACAAAATGATTTGTGTGTGTGTGTGTGTGTATGTGTGTGAATTATGAACTGAAAACAACATACACAGAATTTTATTCTAAATTCATCGTGCATTTTTTCACTAATTAATGTCTGATCACCAACCAAATATTTTAAATAACAAGTGTAGTTGTGTGACACCCCCTGAAGATGGCTTTCTGGAAGCCGAAACATATGTAAAGGTTTTTAAATGTTTTAAAGAAACCTAATTTTGGTTTTTTTAAATAAAGTGCATTTAGTTGGTGATCAGACATTAATTAATATACGCAGACTCAAGTAACTGAGAAGCGAAAAATCAAACATCTGTCCCCGCCAGGTACACAGCCCGATTGCCCTATCGTCCACCACGTAAGCTAGTCACTAGCTAAGCTGCACTGCATTAACAGAACTTATTCACACAAATGCTTTATTTTTCTTTAAGCGGGATTTAGATAAACGACTTTTATGTGTAACTTATCTCCCTTAACTATATCTTTCCTGATACTCAAAATATCTGATAACTAGAACTTCTGTGCAATGTCTTTATCTAGCAGGAAACATATTGCATGACTCAGAAATATAATTTCACCGTCCCGATCTGTCGGAATTTGAGGTCCATACAACCTGTTAGCCTATGGATGCCGATTATAAAGATACTGATGGCAAACCTGAACCTAATGTCAGACTGAAAATGGGCGAAAATTTATCTCCAAGCACAGAGGTGCTAAGCATTTCTGGGACTGAAGGCTTTTATAGCGGCAATCATGAAAATTCATATCTTCTGTGATGTGAAGGGGTGTAACTTGGTATCTAGACACCGACGTTTCGACGGAACATGCTACACCAATCTTTACTCTTCTAGATGTAACCTGTAGAGACACAGCACATTCCTCCGAAGGCCGGGATAGCGTGGTCATTATATTGATTACGTTACGGGCTCGAAGACGGAGCAATCAGAGATCAATTTGCGACAGAGGCAAGAGATTTTCTCTCCTCCAAAACGTCCAGATGTACTCTGGGGCTCACACAGCCTCCTACTCAACAGGTATCGGTGGCTCTTCTCCAAAAATAAAGTGGCTCGGAGCATGGAGCTGACCACTCACCTTCATCTAGTGCTCATGTTGATAAAGACTACAGCTATACGGTCACTCCCACCAGTCTGCATGGACTGCGCATGACACTTTTACCTTTATATTGCTCCGAAACGTCGTTACCTATATATCAAGTTACACGGCATTACGTGTTTCTTATTTCTCCGTTTTGTAATCTGAGTCTTAAAGTGCGGCCACTTTCGGAACATCACGTGTGCCTCCACGGGTCCCCTTTCAAACCACCATTTGTGAATCTACGCAATGTAACAGCTTTTGCTACCTGATTATTGAAACCCTGAACCCACATTCTCGGCAGGTAGTACCTGTCAGGATGCACCGTTAGGCCAGCAGCTTCCAGTTCGAGCGGCACGAACAAATAACTGTATAAGGTAACCCACACCGGTCGGGCGGTCGAGCTGGCTGGCGGCGAAAGTTGAGCAGTTCACATTTGGGAGTCAGTAACAGACTGTACGAAGACAGTCTCCGTAGTCACCATAATCATGTCATTCCACTTCATACGCATTAACAGCATCACTGTCATATCATTATACACATGCCATTTGTAATTCCATCGTCAACATCATCTCTCTTATCTTCATTATCGCTATGAATCTAGTTTAAACACCCGTCAAAGTACAACCCTATCTTCATAGAACACCTTTTTAGTGGATGCTTTTGCAAGGTGTGGATGTTTTTGTAATGTGTGTACGGTGTTCTAATGTGTGTACTTGTATTTACTGTATGTATTTTGTTTTGTAATTGTGTATACTTTGTTTTGTATTGTTATTTTTATGTATATTTATATGTCCATTTGTATTGTGTGTACTAGTGTAAGGACTACTGCCACCGGGTGAAAACCCAATTGCAGTAAATAATAATAATAATAAAATTAAAATTGAAAGATGTTTTGAACGACCTTGATCATCATCACGAAAAACTTGTCACGTATACAGCCACGTAAGTTGTGTTACAAAAACTAAGCGAATAAACAGCACACCTGTGTTTTTTACAGTTATTTGATTAGTTTGACTTACATATTATATAAATCACTTATTTATCTCAGGATATCCATAGAAAGATCACACGACAGTATGCAGAACAAAATCTCATACATTTGTCGCAAAATAAAGACGTATATTAAAAACCGATATTGATAATTACAATCTTCTATTGTTTTAAGAGTCCTCAGTGACTGTTTATATTCGGGTTTACTTTTTCATCTTTTTTCGATGTCGGTCGAACATCTGTCCTATTTCGTGTCTCGAGTTGTCATTTTTAAATCACTCGAAGTATAAATGTTTTGCCTCATGCTGCATTTGTCATTGTTTAATTCTCATTAAAGGTAAAGTTCTCCATAGAACAGGCCATGAAGGCCCAGAGGGGAGTAGAGGTATAGCTCTACTCTTTCTTTAACCTCGGCACTAGATGGGGGTGGGTGGTCAACTCCACGCCCCGGCCGCATTACCCCCGGGAAAGAGACCAGGTACCCATTGTATAGGAGGCTGGGTGGGCCCCAGGGCCTGTCTGGACGGCTGCGAAAAATTTCGCCCCCACCGGGATTCGATCCCCGGACCGTCCAGCCCGTAGCGAGTCGCTATACCGACTGAGCTATCCCGGCCCTCGATTTAATTCTCATTACTTTACTTTTTTCCCACAGACCCGCTGTAAAATATGACATCGCATCAGTAATTTTAAATTATCTGGAAGTAAAATTCTGAATGTAACATGCGATCAGAAGTTTGTAACTTTCAAGATTATACGGGCGATGGGAACTTTATTTTTGATTTCGGCATTTGTCACAGCGACTGACGAAAGGAGATGAGAGGTCTAATATAATAAACTGGAAACGTCCGCAGTTCATAGGACTAGGCGAGGGGAAATTCGAAGTGGTCGACTTTGTACCTGTTGCTTATAACGGACTTCCCACTATCTTAAACGTGGCTAAGGACCGAATAAAATAACACGTAAGAATGAGATCATCGTTCTTACGAGATGTTACGCAGCGTAGATTGGTAGTTACCGACGTTTCGAGTCAACTTATGGGTCCCATCTACAAGGGTCAAGCAGTCTTCTTGGACTGCTTGACCCTTGAAGATGGGACCGATACGTTGTCCCGAAACGTCGGTAACTAACTATTAATCTATGTAAATCCCAGAAGATCAAAAATCTCATTTACACCGCGGCAGAAGTCTGAAATCAAGCGCAATACTTAAGGATCACAAACAGAACACGTGTGTTTATTTCACAAAATACAGTCACGCACAACACCACAGCGCCATGCAATTGCCTGAGTTGCACTGTCGTGTTGTGTATGACTGTATTCTGTGAAATAAATATTTGATTAAGAAGCACAACAGGCATGAATTACCTCAAGAGAAGATGCGTGTTTAGCCCACTGACTGACACAATTTTCAACCACTGATACATTCTTACAGTCTTGCTATTGGTAGAATCGCGCAATTATTGGCCATTGTTCTAAGATTCACATATTTCCCTACAACCTTTGAAGTGACCTTAATTTCAGGCTTCCGCCACGATGTTGAGACGTGCGCTCTTCTGGGATATTACGCGGCGTCGTGTGGGAATTTTTACCGACGTTTCGGGACAACTTATTGGTCTCATATTCAAGGGTCTTCTTGGACTGCACCCTTAAAAATGGGACCGATAAGTTGTCCCGAAACGTCGGTAAACAATTACCACACGACGCCGCGTAATATCTCAGAAGAGGACAAATTTCAACCCTTGAAGTGCTTTAGGGAGGGTAGCTTCAAGCATATGTTAAAAGTATCCAGACAATATTCATAACGCAAAAGTCCTAAAATAAATTCTTAGTCGCATGGTACTGCATTTACTTGAAGCGATAAGTGATAATGAAATATTAACAGATGAGAGGAATATGTTACAGTAATTAGGATATCTAATTAACTAACCAACTAACTAAATGGAGCAGACTCCTTCTTGAAGCAAATAGGTCCTAAGTTAGCCAAGAAATTCCCCGCACTTTACGTAACCCCGAGGCTTATTACCGCATTCACAACCAGCTCGGCACCTATTCCTGTCCTAAACCAGATAAATCCAGTCCATGCCCCAATATCCCACTTCTTGTATGTCCATTTTAATATTATTATCCCATCTACGTCTAGGTCTTCAAAGTGCTCTCTTTCCTTCAGGTTTCCAATAATTAGGATATAATAATAATAATAATAATAATACAACTGCCATAACATAACATTATGGCGATTATTAATCCCAGGAGAAAAAGCGTTTCTGACACTTCCCTCGCAAGGAACACAAAAAACAAACTTCACATTTCACAGAACACAAATATATCTTTGTCACGACTAAACAACTTTCATAAGACAGGCAAAATAACTGAACATAAAGACAATAAATGCGAGTGATATTATCCCTTAAAGCAAAGTGGTAACTATGTGTACCACCTATCTTAACATGGAACACACATCTCTGCATTTTGCCCCCATAACGTTAGCTTTGGATTTCGCATGATTCTCAGGATAAACATCACTTCTTTCCCAACTGATTGGTCTTTGTAGTGAAGGTGCAGTAATTTCTGTGAAGCAGAAACTCATATTTTAAACATTATTCAGATGTATTTCAGGCTTCGTAAGTTTAATCATCAGATGGTCCATCAGGGCGAAACCAAATCATCCAACATTGCGGAATGAACTGACCTCCGGATAGGAACTGTGGCATCCACACAGGTGACGTCATCGTACAGTGCAGGATGGCTGCCAGCAGCGCCAGGAGGGCGCCTTGCGGCACACAGATCATTGTTTCGTGGTTTGGCACATCCTGCAACAATCACATATTTTGTAGTGATGTCGAAAGAATCCAGTTAGACCCTAGTCAAACATTAATCTGCAGTCTCACACGCTAGTCCATAACTGACAATGGCACCCTAGTTTCTTCACTGTGCTGCGTGCATAGGTCACAAGGTATGGCGAGCTTGACACACAACATGCATCGTGAGACAGTGTCCTTCCATTTAAAAACCACAGTAGGTTACTTTCAAACGGAACAATAGAATAAGAAACCAGACAGCAAACAGAAGAAGCGCCCGTTTTTCACTGCGGAGGAACATGCAGTGACACGTTTGTTTACATTGTTCACTTCGATTATTCATCCAGGATGATTCATCCAGAGTGAACCTAAGTTGGCCGCGGCCAACTTCTTTCATCCTTCATCTTGGATGATCACTTTTGATGAATGCACCATTTACATTGTTCACTTTTAACGATCATCCAATTGGCCGTGCGGTAAGTCGCCGGCCTCTCACCGCGGAGGCCCGGGTTCGATCCCGGGTCAGTCCATGTGAGATTTGTGGTGGACAAAGTGGCACTGGGACAGGTTTTTCTCCGAGTTGTCGGTTTTCTCCTGTCAATTTATTTCCACTGGTGCTTCATTAATTGTCAAACTTGGTAAAAAACTGCTCATCTTCATCACAGGGGTTGCACAATAAGCCTTAAGGCTGCAGTGCGTCCGTGGCATCTGCTGCGGGGCCCTTCACCACTCCAGAAAAAAAAAAGATCATCCAAAGTGAGCAATGTCAATCCGCCTTTTTTTTATTACAAGAGATGGGTTTATATTATCCCATATCTGGCTTCTAAACTGACCTATTTTCATAGAATTTACAGGAATGCTGTGCTGTGTAGCTACACACATTCAGAAGTTTTAAATGCCTACGACAAAAACAGTAACATGACGACATTAAACACAAACAAATTTATAACGCAACGACACGCTAATCTACTCTACACGTACAGGAATCCTCTCACTGCAGCAGTGTTATAAGGAACACACTTTAGCCGACTGCATTCTCTGGGGTAACAGTACCTTGGCAACAGCACGAGGAAACCGTTCAACAAAACACAATCAATCTGCGAATAATTGTCCCCAGTAGGTCACCAAGAGGCGTAGCACACCCTTTGTGTTTCTTAATCCCAGCCACGCACGTCGGAATTGTTGTTAAACTGAGTGAGGAGGGGCACTTGAAAAGGAGAGGTGTTAAAATTGAGGACTGTATGCACACACCCAAACATGAAAAAACATAAGTATGTGCGTGTGCATGTATGTATATCAATGTTTCCCAACGTTTCTTCCATGAAGAGACCCTTAAAATTAATTCTTTTATACCTCGAGGTACCGCTACCTACGAACACTTTTATCGGGAAACAAAAGAGGCAGTTGGCAGCTCACGGATACTACTCCAGTATTGACAACTGCTCGACAATAATTCCCGCGGTATTTCGAAAGTTATTTGGAATTTTTCAGAGTACTTTAAAATTGTTATGTATTTATTTCACGATTTCTCACGGAACCCTGATTGGGAAACACTGCCGTATATTGAACTTAAAGAAGATGCGGACAAAGAGCATATAGCAAGACTCGAAACCTGCAATCCATACTGGAGCATTTACAGCGGAGTTAATGCGCAAGGGGGACGAGGCTTGAATTCCCCCCCCCCCCCCTTGAAACTTGGTAAATTATGTAAGGTAAAGTTCTCCCTAGAACAGGCCACGAAGGCCCAGTGGAGGAGTAGAGGTATAGCTCTACTCTTTCTTTAACCCTGGCACCAGATGTGGGTGGGTGATCAACTTCACGCCCCGGCCGCTTTACCCCCGGGAACGAGACCCGGTACCCATTTTATAGGTGACTGGGTGGGCACCAGGGCCGGTCTGGACGGATGCGGAAAATCTCGCCCCCAACGGAATTCGATTCACGGACCGTTCAGCCCGTAGCGAGTCGCTATACCGACTGAGCTATCTCACGGTAAATTATGAAAAAAAGTAAAATGTATATGAGAGTTAGCACACAAATCGAAATCGTTAATACTGATATCAAACATCGCTTACCAGTTTAGGACTATGTCAACAATTTAAGAATTAAATTAAGTAAAACTGAAGAAAGTACAATTGAGCGCATTGTATGAGAGCAGTTGCCGGCGTCTGACGAAAAGACAGATCTGTTAGGTTGGTATTTCTGTGTTTATACTGTTAGAAAGGTACCCGGGGCTTTTCCTGCGGGAAAAAACGGCCGGGGCTTAATGCTGACCACTCAGTTCCATGTATACGGTCGAGATTAAAAATGAGTGAAACTATACATCCCTTCCCCTATATGCCTTCATGGCGTGTACAGCGACAACTTTACGTTTGTACAGCAAGAATGGCTGCGGGTTTCCCTAAAGTTGAAATGCATGTCGCCTTATCCAATTGTATTATCACGCGTCCACTTTGAATCAAGATGTTCCAGTACCACTGGCCAGAAGTGACAGCAGCTGACGGATGTATTCATTGCACTTTGGCCGTTTGATCGCTCCTAGCTGTTTTATATAGCTTTGATACAGAAGTTAACAATATTAAGTAGAACTCTCTCTCTTCTCCCTGTCGCTCCAACGCGGTGCATAGGGGCCTCCTTTCGGAGGTTTCTATGGTCATGTGCGTTGATGTAGTGAGTGACCAGCCCACTGACCGCACAAGTTCTACTTGGAGAAATGGGAGACTTGGGTGAGAAATGGCCGCTGAATTTTGCTTACGAGCATTACTAGTTCTATTGCCCGTAAAGTTCTTTTACATTCACGACATGGGACCGACGGCTATACTTCCCCTCCGAAGGAAGTGGTGCTCCGGATTTTTATCACCCTTAAAAATCCATCGCCCTCGGTCGGGACCGAACCCGCGAACCTTGGGTCCAGTGGCGAGCACGCTAACCACTTGTCCACCGAGGGCGACAGGTAGAACTCTGGTTACTACTTTTTCTTGAATTTCAAAGACTTATATGTTAGCTGTAGACCCACTTTTTCTCTTAGCACTCTTTACACTTCCACTTCATTCCTATTAATATTACGTCTTTTTTTTGGAGGGGTGTATACGAATAGAAAAAACATCTATACTTCGAGGGATGTTGCCGGTTTCAAAACAGTGGCGGTGACTGAAGTGAACCGTGACTTATCGAGCTTGGGTTAAATGCTGGAAAGCTGCGTGCGGCTCGTGACGACACGCTGCAAGAAAGGTTTTAAAGAAAATTCGTGACATTCTATTGCTGGGAGCTACACCGCAGACGCCGAGAGCCGACTGAACCTTAATAACTAGTAGGAAATCGCTTCGTCTTTCCAGTTTCCTCCATTTCTAGTTCGGTTCTTATAATGCTGTGTTAATCGCTCTTTCATTGCGTGGCAACCAATTAACGCATAATGCATTATTCGGCACAACAGCAAAAATGGCGGAAATTATATGTAGATTACATCTTTTGGCATTTTATCGCCTACTTTTCTTTATTGTCTATGAAAATATATACGCATGTTCAAAGACTGTAACCTCCAAAGGTATAATATTTTATCAATTTTACGGAAAATGCGTAATTTCATTAAGAATTTTTGGAAAGGAAAGTAGGTTAAAGGCCCAACATTATTATGAATGTGGGTATTTTGCTTGTTAAAGTTTTAACACAAATATCTCAAATTTGCAGAAATAAAAATTATTAATTTTACCCAAAAAAAAAAGCTTGAAAAAATGAAGCTACATCAGTGACATCAATGCCTGGGTCAAATAGTAACTTATTTCAGCCATTTAAATTCCTGAAATATAAATTTCAAATACTGAGTAAGCGAAAATATACTGGATGAATATAAAATATCTAAGTGCAATAGCTTACTGGCAATAATTCAATGTTCGATTTAGATAACTCGCTGGCTATACTTCAGATGTCAGTGACATAAAACCTACGAAGATAAGTCTATGATTCCGTCAGCTAATTTGCTGCCAATATTGCGGTGATGGATTCGCTGTTATAACAGCCCACTAAAATATTTCACTACTCCACTGAGATATTCTGATGTATGATTCATGTAATAACTTGCAGATATTTCAATGCGAGAGTCACGTAATATATTGGCATTGTTTCATTGTTCTAATCCGAGAATAACTTTACAGAGATATTTGAATATTTGAGTCACGTATAACTTATTTAAGAGATTTCAGGTCATGGAAAATTACCGGTACTTCCGCGACTCCGGGGCCTGAAGTAAGACAGCAACGTATTTGAAATGCCCGACAGATTAGTAAAATATGCAGCATGAGAGGGCATAAAGGCTGAATGGTAGACTAGTTTCAGAAACTTCAAATGGCTGAATAAGCATTAAAGTACTTTGGATATTTCAATGGCTTAATAGAAGACTATATACTATACGAGTATACTAAGATGGAATGCAAAGTGTCAGCCAGATGGATGGTGTATTTTGAAACATTTCAGTCTCTCACTAAAACAGTAATTTGCACTCCCATAAGAAAAGTAACATTCTTGAGAGAGTTCAACACCCAGTAGAAGAATAACGTTCTTGAAAGTTTCAGTGTTTGTATCTTCAGATATTTCAAAGCAGAAATTAAAGAGTAACTTGAAACCTAACAGGCAGAATTTAGTAACTTTAGACGGTGTGTCCTTTGAATAACGTCTGTCATATGCGTATAGCAGTCACACCAACAGACTGTGTTGGTAGATGTAGAACAGAGGAAGTGCATACGCTATGGACAAATTAGCAAATAGTGTTGCCCTCATGCGGGCGAAATAACAATCAAGGCGGTATGTTACATCATGCACATGAAGCACAGCTCTCTTGTATCATCTAGTGATATCTTACTATTGGTTCTTGGGCAGTATTTCCGGGTGACACACTTGCAATCAACGAGAACTAGTTTGGTGGTGGTATTATTATTATTATTATTATTAGTAGTAGTAGTAGTAGTAGTGCCGATCCCAGTGGCCGTGCGGTCTAAGGCGTGGGTCTGCGGCCGCTCGCTTAATAGGATCGTGGGTTTGAATCCCACCGGGGGCATGGATGTCTGTCTCTTGTGAGTATTGTGTGTTGTCAGGTAGAGGTCTCTGCGACGAGCTGGTCCCTCGTCCAGAGGAGTCCTACCGAGTGTGGTGTGTCTAATGTGTGTGATCGTGAAACCTCGAAATGAGGAGGCCTAGGCACCCGAAAAGGGGCTGTTGAGCCATAGTAGTAGTAGTAGTAGTAGTAGTAGTAGTAGTAGTAGTAGAGATAAGTCATTATTGTCGTTGCTTCTGTGCCGATCCACCACGTGCCATGAAAGCTCTGTAACTGCTTGTAACCAAACCAACCCTCACCCCTCTAGTACCTTCTGCGTACGAATCCAATTAGAGCGACTCAAATCAGTCCTTTGCGCAGTGCCATAAGATTGCGATCGGACTCTACCAACCCTTCGGAGAAACGTGTTGCATGTGTCTTTATTGAAAAAAAAATTACGCGGTATCACAAGACCATAATGTGGCGACATGGCGTGACGAACATTCAGAGATATCATCACACTTGCCGTGTCAAAACCGCTGCAAATAGTAAACATCCGACTGATGCGTTACAAATGAATCAATGACAATAGGAAGGTTGAATTAGGTCATGACCGACAAGCACCGCTCAGAGACAAGGTCAGACAACTGCAGGCCGCAGTTCGTGCCACGCAAACAACACGCGTGACTCGCTGTACCGCACACTCCTTCAGTGGGGCATTGTAATGAGTCTGGTTATGAATGAATTGGCAGGATTACAGCAGGCTCATACAAATTATGTTCACGGCGGAATTACAGTACTGACAATTTCGTCACTCAGTCGTAAGCCTGTTCTATCGCCTACGTGCCCACTCTTTCATCTTTCTTCTCTCTCTCTCTGTGTTTAATTTATTAATTTCTTCACTCTCGCTCGAATTCTTTCTTTCAAACAATCTTTCTTTACTTTTCTTTTTTTATACATTTCTTTGTTTCTTTACTTGTTTTAAGAAAGATTCGTAAAGAGACAGACAGATGCGCACCCAGAATTTTTCCTTGGAGGGGTGGGGGGGGGCTGACCCTGAGGCTATATATAATTTATTTTAATTTCAAAATTGTGTTACAAAAATCATGTTATAAGTGCAACATAATAATGTCTGCAAATGCATTTATATACATACAAATATAACTACATGTTCCATGACTCGATCGCAGTGTCCCATCTTCTTGCTTTTTTAATTTTATCAATTTTTTTTACAAAATTCTAAAGTACTAGTCATCAGCCGATTTCAGTGGCTGATTTCGGTTGAAGGGGAAATCACGTTAAACTTTTGATATCATAATACCTATAAAATCTGTGTTTTTTAAATTTCGGTTATGGTGGTTTGGGGGGGGGGCTGCAGCCCCCCCTTGGGTACGTCCCTGGATACTTCAAGCGTCAAAACCCTAAAATTTGGTACCCAAAATTACGCTCAGTGATTGTGTTTGCAGTGTGTGTAACTGTGAAAGTTGAGGAAAGTATATACGGTAGCAGGTCATCAGATGCATGATGGGATGGGAAAGCTGACCCTGTATGTCATAACGGTGTATAGTGGGAGTGGCAGTAATGATTCACGCATTCTTATTGTCGGCACTCAATTGAGGTGAATGGTCACCTTCTTGCTGCAGTAAATTTACTCCCAGGAAAGGAGCACATGATGATCATTGGACTTAAAGGTTGGACCAGTCTCGGTGAAGGAGGTGCAGACTCCTTACAGAAAATGTAAAATGAAAATTGCACCTAAGTCAAGCAGGCCACAGAACGTTCTAAATAATACAAGAAACAAGCAATGTCTACCCTGGAAAGTTTTAACATATTAAACTCCACGGAACTGAGTCCTTCATCAGACACTAGCAGCTTCCCAATCAACAAATTCCCTGTCTTTTAGGAACTCGAATATTCGTTACCGTGTTCACAACAGCCCGCCAGTGGCCGAAGTTTTTAGCTACAAGAATTCAGTCCAAACCTACATTATCCTCCTCCTTTAAAATATATTTTATTATGGCCCTTACATCAATGACCAGATTTCCCAAAGGGTGTTTTACTCGCAAATCCTAAAAGAAATCTACGTGTGTCTGTGAAAGACAGCAATCTTCAAACGCTATAATAGGGGTGCACAAATTTTCCAAAAAATTATTAGCCACTTTTAAATCCTAGGCGTCAACTCGGTAACATGCAGCAAGTTCCTCAACGAGGACCCACAAATATTAGGCGCCACCGTACAAAACCTATTCGCATGGGCGACCTGACGCACCGAATTTGTGCACCCCTGCGCTATAGTATCTAATAGTTCTGAACCCTGCCTGTACCGCTGAAGACCCTCAGCCAGAAAAGCCGGAAGCTGGGATAACATTCGGACCGAGGACCTCTTAAAACATTGCACTATTCAAAGTACCACGCTGTTACGTTCGGTCCAATTGGAGCAGAAGGCGTTACTGTAACTGGCCTTACAAATGTAACAGGACTGTCCATCTCTTCCAACGGGTAAGGTCTACTCTACTATTAACATTGACCCAGCAGCAGTGTATAACAGCTTCTATGAAGACTTCCCACGTATTCAACTACGCTTCAGAACTATAACAAAGCAAAGTGCTCCAACAAATGTGAGAAGTAATGGACCATCTGCAATGAACAGGTCTCTCGCCGAACATCAGTTCAGTCTTTGCACTAGGTACGGAAAATCCAGACAAGGTACTGGTTTATAGCTTGGCATTTGGGTTTATGTTTATGGGGAAATGAGAAACGGAACTTGTGTGTCACGGTCGACAATACAAGATCACATGAAGAACGACGAACTAGAGTGCCTTCCAACATTCTCAAATTACGTGTAGGACATTGGCAGTAACAGATGTCGCGACTCATGTTGCGCATTGTCGGACACATTCCCGAAAACGACATCCTGCTGCAAGGCCTTCGTCACCAAACAGTGAGCAATTTATCGCAGCAGCCGTGACAGGAACGTTGTGTTTGGAGAATCCGCGTTTCACGATGGAGCTGAAGCATAACCCATTGTACATACGATGTGGGGCGGTAGGTCAGCAAATCATTTTATTGGCCCCTGTTTCTTCGAGAGAACTCCTAAAGCTCCATCCTACGCAGAAATATTAAAGGCGTGGTTAATGCCACAGCTTAAAATCAGAATACTCACGGAAGATGAGTGGTTGCAGCATGATATAGCACCCAGATATTGCGTCCTCACTGTGCGTGACATTTTGAAACATTTTCCGTGCCGCTAAATTGGCCATGGTTCATCAACATGTCACGCGCTATCATCCTGATCAGTAACCAGTCCTGAACCCACAACACCGGACAATACACTTTCTGGGGCACTGTCGACTGGCAATTAACAGCGCACGGCCATGGCAACAATTGATGATATGTGCAGAGCTGTGGAACTTAGGGCTGCCACCATGAAGCGACAGATGATTCGGCGCCTGTCATAAAGAATAAAGCGTCGCTACAGACTGTCTGGAATATGATAGTGCACGCCCATAACCTCTTGCCGTACACTGACTCTCGCCACATGGTAAGTTAAGCAGAGGTACGGTGATTTCTAGGCCACCTTGAATATGCGTTTGATACTTCGATGATAGTGAATTGAAAACCATATGGGAAGGAGAGGTCGTGGACTTAATTCACGATGTTAACTCGGAATGTGCCTGGAGGAATCATAAAACACCTCTGTCAGGAAATTCGATGTCCAGGCCAAGAATCGAACCGATAGACTCCCCAGTACAAGTCCGAATCATCACCCCTTGACCTGAGCTAAACGTCATGGAAGATCTGTTATTGTTTTTTTCAGAGGTTATTAAGAGACGCATATGCAAACACGGGCAGAAAGATAGTATACAAAACAGACGCAAAGTAAGACCATAATTACAAAATTAATTGTAATAGATTGAAACGTAAAAATGTTAGGACAAAAGAGCATGAGCTATGAATATGTCCGGCTGCGTAACGATCCCCCAACAGCACCAGTTTTTGGGCCCTCAAACTTTTATAATGTCAACATATTGTAATTATTTGTCCTTATACAGTTCAAAAAAGTCATTAAATAATCAAAAATAGAATAATTCACAAAACATCGATGATTAATATAAATCCCTTTAAATTTTAATCGGATTGCCATCTCTAGCTATGACTAGACAGCACTTCTACTTATACACTGTTTAGGCCTATTTCACAGACAGCATGAAATCACAATTTCACAGTTTCACAGAATATGCAATCTATGAACTTGGGAAAAGTTCTGGAAATGGAGTTGATAGTCTTCTTTTGAGTTTCTATGCCGTTTGGTAGATGTGTGTTCCGAACATTCGGAGGAACGTGCCGTCTCCATCTTTCTTGAAAGACAGATTGAACGCTAAAGCGGTGCTACTACGTACGCAAAAAATATTCGTCGGCAGAGGTCGAGGCTGCACTGCCTACAGAAATATAGTTCTCTCTCAACTGCTTCATAATGACACATTCCCTTCGGCAATCACGGCCACCTGGCGCACGGATCTGTAACTATATGAATTACTTGTGACATGGGGACAGAATTACTGTAGGATTTCGAATCTTACGATATTATACCGTTGCTCACTTGTTCGGTTTTTCGTTTATAGTACTTTATAATTGAACGTCGAAAGACGTAGCCTATTTCGAATGCTGAGTAACTTGGAAGAAACTTGCCTGTATCTGTAAAATATAGTGGAAATTTCCAGTAACGTAATATATGAAAATACTATTGTACATTTGGTTGGAATTAAATATCCATATAATACAGATTGAAATTTTTCTATGTCGGACATAACCCACATTTTTCCCCTTTTTTCTTGCTTATTCTGTCTTTTAATTGTCGGTAGAGACGTCACACTGAACATTCGACTAATCTTCACAAGTAGAAGACCGACCATTCATCGCCAGACTTACATATAAAGTGGATAGTTTCGTACATTCCTACCACTAGCTGGATTCTAATAAGCGATAATCGAGCAGGGTGGTACATCGATATCACTCTATCCATACATTTGGGAGAAACGCGTTTCGATTCCCGGCTGTGTTACTGGTCATCCTGGTTGTCTTCCTTCACTCTCTGCAGGCGAATTGAGGATCAGTACTCACCTCCTTCCAAATAACGATCTACTTAGCTTTCATGGTACCGTAAAATATCACTGGATATCATAGAACCTGTCCAGTTGAACATAAATTCTTAATTAACTTAGATACATAAATCTAACGTCCTCGGTCGGCATTCGAGATTTGAACTCAAGGATAGGTAATGCACTATAACGTAACATTGTGCCGTTTCGCTTCTTTGCTCTTCGCACTTGAGTTGAGCCATTTTGCTTGAATAACTTTTCAGCGAAACGAGAGAAGGATATTACATATGTTTCCATGGGAAAGTATCAATGAGTCGCATTCTGTATTGCTGAGCTACATGTTTCGTTGTCAACAACAAAAAATTCTAAAACGATAAAGTGCCTGACAATTTTGTCCGATTTTAACGAAGCCCGAGTATTCTCGAAATATTTTAATGAAAGCCCCCAATAACGTCTCATGAAAATCGTACGGACGTACGTGACGAGGCTAATAGTCATTTTTCGCATGTTTGCGAAATAGACTAATAAAAATGAATCTGAAAAGCATCAGATGCAAATTACTAACTGTCCGCCATGAGTGACAATATCCGTACCTCATTCGACGCTAGATAAACATTAAAGCTGAAACAATGTCGTAAAATAAACTAAAAATAAACTAACTCCTTCGAGCGGAAGTGGCTCAGTGTTCAGGAATTCGCATGCACCACTTCACACAGAAGCACGACAGGTCACTTCGAAGGAAGAGTTCATCAGCTTCTGGAGTCACTAGACTGCGACCACTTTCCTACACACAATTCGTTACCTCTGTACACCTAACAAGATTTCAGAACCAACTCTGTCGTGTATAGGCTATAGAATTCTTTTTCTCATCTAGTGTGTCACGACAGTTTGAATTCAAATGCATTGTTATACATTTAACAAAAGCTCACACACAAAGAGCAGTGATAATTTGTTCAGGTCTGTTTTACTTAACTCATCGGCCTGCACCGCTAACAAAATTCCTGCTACTTCAGGGAATGGAAGCCTTGTCTTCCAGCCAGTAGCCAGTAACTTTATTGTCTGAATAATTAAATCATAGACAGAAGGAAATAAAACGTGATTATGTAGAGGAAAATGTGAAGTATTATGTGGATACAATTTTAACTACATTCACAAATTGCAGAACTAAAAACCGTACATTGTCCAGTATTTTCTTTAAAATCGTGTGCTCATTTAGAAGTGTTATTTAAAAAACACGTGATTTTTTTATTTGCAAGTGATGTTCAGCGACGGTATATGGAATGTGAAAATATTTCAGTCATTAACGCTGCAATATAAAGGAGTTCAAATTTGTTTACATGGTTATCATATATAGCCACACCATTGGTGTATAATTAAATAACAGCATTCTATGGTTTAACCTAGTACCTTGAAAGATGGGTGTTATGTGATAGCAAGCTATGTTACCCAGGAAAACAAGCAGCATAACTTTACTGGACCAAACAACAGATCTCATCGACAAACTGAAATAATGGACTGGTTTTGACAGGAATATGTACAAGCATTAGAAGCATAAGTTTCAGTTTCATATCCAAAAATGTTACAAGAGTTTTTTATTCCAGCCTTGCAGGAAAATCCCGGCACGTTATTACAAAACACCTTCTTTCAGCAAAATGGAGCACCCCCTCACTTTGCCGTCAATTTTAAAGTGTTTTTGGATTCAACTTTCCTTGAAAGCTGGGTTGGTCGAGGAGGACCTATAAATTTTCCGGCCCATTCACGAGTGGATTTTTATCTCTAATTACTCGAGAACCTCTAACTAGTACCACGATTAGAACCAACTAACGGTTATAATCTAATTCTTTCATTCATGTCAACACCCGTTCATTATTTAAATTTCCAGTAAAGTTTATTTATTCTCTTATTGGTATATTCATTTTGGGACATTCTGTACAGTGGCGTAGCTAGGTGTTTTGGCGCCCGGAGAACGTAATCACAATGGCCACCCCCAAAAAAAAATTATAAACTTATAAATAATCGCAATTATTTACTCAATTTCCTTATATTAGGCTCAGTAATTTAAAACATGTAGAGCGCTAAAAATCTTTTTTTCTTCATTTAAAATATTCGTTTCGCCGCCCAATTTGCTACCCCTTCGACTCAGTTGCCCGGAGCGGCCACACCACTCTTCCTCCCCCCCCCCCCCCCCCCCCCAGCTACGCTCCTGATTCTGTATATAAAGATTCAGATCGTCGGTGAAGGCTGCATAGGGAAATAATAGCTGTTTATTGTACAAGTCGTACAGAGTTAGTTCTTCCTGTCGCTCCTTGCGGAGCATAGGGCCTCCTTTCAGAGGTTTCTTGGTCTGGAAGTGTGCATTCCGTAGTGGGCGACCAGTTCACTTACTGCACAATTTCTATTCATCTTGATACGACTGCCAGAGCCATCTAGCAGTCAATCAGGAGACTTGGGTGAGAAATGGCCGCTGAATTTTGCTTACGAGCATTACTACAAGTCGTACAGAAGATCACATAAATCCAGTGTGTGAACAATATGCAGAGCTTGTGGCGCTACAGTGGCCATAAGTGTAATTACTTCTTGGGTTTGAAGTGTTAAAACAGTTTCGGCACTTTCAGCTGTTACGCGCCACCAAACATGGCAGCCGGCGGTATTGCTTATGCCTGCCATTTCGCGGTTCCCGACTTCCCTCTACTCTTCCCAGCAAACTTTCGGAATCTGAAGTACTAGCACATGACGCGCCATTCCCGTGCTTCTCGCCGAATGTCATGACTCATTGTACCAAGTTTACCGAACTGCATGCACGACTGGTTTGGTAACAGCTACCAACCGTGTTGCTGGTGATTTTATTAGCAAGCAAGTAATGGCAGTGTGTTTTATATCAGAAAGTTAAACCGGCATAAAAATGAATTGAACTGTGACCACTGCGTGTCCTAAAGTTCAGATCAGGAGTCCCAAACATGCATTTCCTTAAATATCCTGATATTCTTGCAACTAAAACGAATTTTCTGCGGGCTGTTAAGTATGACAATCTAAACGTTATTAAAAGTCATCTTATAATGCGAGTTCTAAAATGTTGGCATTAGTGAGGCCGAGGACGCCGTTCTTTTGCAATATGATAACGCGTCAATGGGTGAACAAGTTGGGCATTCGACTCTCTCTGCCTCGTAAAACAGGCCACTGAGGCGGCGTCATATCCCAGAAAACCAGAATCATCTTAATTATATTACAACAACGCTCCGGTCTGACCAGAATTTCTTCACGGATCACATCCGACCCGCGGGCTGTAATTTGTACGACCCTGAGAGAGACTGTGCCGAAGCTGTCTATGAGGAAGTAGTACTGATCACCATTCTTCGAAATGCCTGTCTCTAGGAATGCGACAGCTGCTCTTCTGTTGAGTTGGCTTTACAAACTTGCCAGCTAACGGAATGTGCAGCACGACAGGAGCCTTGCAACGAGTGCATCTAAAGCAGTCTCCAAAGGTGATGGTGATGGAGTGTAAGGATGTTGAGAATAATTATACAAGTTTAATTATTACACCGATGATATTTATAACAAAGACAATGACAAGTATGACCATATGTTTGTGTGTATGTGAAGGCAGGTTTCAGTGGCAAAAAGTTTTAACACAGTAATGAACCTCCAAGCCGATCCCAGCAGCCGCGAGTTCTAAGGCGTGGGTCTACGGCCACTCGCTTGCTGGGATTACGAGTTCGAATCCCGCTGGGGGGCATGGATGTCTGTCTCTTGTGAGTGTTGTGCATTGTCAGATAGAGATCTCTTCGATGGGCCGATCCCTCGTCCAGAGGAATCCTACCGAGTGTGGTGTGTCTAAATGAGTGTTTTCGCGGAACCTCATGGAGGAGGCCTAGGCCCACTAGCGCCGTCGAGCCATAACAAAAAAAAAATGAACCTTCGTAGACTGAAGAGAAGAACATGCTCAAGTGGACTTAGCCAAAAGGCTAGGGAATTCTTTTAAAGGCTGGGAAAATTCTGAGTGGCTGAGCGACTATAAGATTCTAACGAACGACTCTGCTCCACGTAGTCATAGGAGGAACTGACGTGTTCGCTCTCCAATTGTTGATGCTCGACAGGAACCAGGGCCAGAATTACAGTTATAGGAAACAGTAAAACTGATTTGAGGTCAGTGTGACGTGTTGTGTGCCCATAGTAATGCTGTCCAATGTGCCACGCGTCATTTAGGCCTGTTTTATTTTTCAGATCGGGTCACCTACATTAACGAAGACAACACCGTTGTACAATGCGTCCAGTAGGTTAGTGTAGCGGTAACGTGTTGGAGAGGTACCCTCTTTGATGCTCCATCGCACTACCAGCTGAAGGATTTCATTGATGCTCTCATTGTCTAACTGCAAATATTGACACAGCACCTTAAATCTTCCAAGACCAACTCCTTTCGAATTCTTATGGTCTACCTACTCACACTTCATGTTTGAAGCTTCAGATCGACGCTAAAATTTGCTGAGTTTGTATAGCGTCGGTGATAAATACATGGAGTATGCAGAACTAGCGGAATGATGCTGACAGGGAAAACCACAAGTGCGTGAAAGTACTTGGAGAAAAACCTGTCCCAGAGCCACTTTGTCCACCAAATATCCCACACAGGCTAGTCTGAGACTGAACCCGGGCCTCTGTTCTGAGAGGCCGGCGACTAATCATTTGCCTGTAAAAAAGTTGTTCCTGTACACATCATAAAGCGTATGGGGGAGAGTTCAAGTATAGCTCCACTCACTCACTGAAACCATCCGATAGTGATGCAGGTCTGCACTAGTGACTTGACAATAGAGAGTTCCGGGCTTCACGGATAATTGGGATCGATACAACCGTGACAAACATCGGAATTTATTTTTGTTGCAAAACTCCTATTTGGTTCCAAGAATTTATGGAGTACAGGTAATAAAAATACAAAACAGCCACAAAAAATAAAAAGCATAGACATTTATTTTAAATAAAATACACTCTTTCGCCGCATAAAATAGTCAAATAACCGAATGAGTGTATCATTCCATTAAGCACGAAACCAACTAAACTCACTGAATGAAACACAGAGCTTGATTGAGCCAAGTGTGATCTGCGCAATAGCAGGAAAGTTGGAGAAGCTGACTTACCAGCTCCGTGGTCTTATCCCGATTTGTCGGAACTCTATATGAAAAGTTGAAAGAGTGGTATTAAAATGTATCATCACGATAGGTCGAAATCCTGAACATCGAGATTGCTCTGTATGTAATTTTAATATAGAAGACAACCTAATGCCAACAGGGCTAACTTTCTCGTGGAGAGTCTTGACACACAACCAGTACGTCTATATACAGACACTGGCAACGAAACTGTAGCACTTACGTTTACAACAGTGCTGTGAAGTCTACAGTCTGGTTGTAGAACGATTCTTAATTAACGTGACACTGTTAGCATACTTAACCAGCAGTCTGACAACACTGGGTTCATTTGTAAGTGAAATGAAAGCTTTGTAACTGTAAAAATTCTTAGCCAACAATAAATATTAACACATATATCTTTACTTTCATGGTGTTATTAAATGAGTAAAAGTAAATTAATGCGTTCCCTGTCCATGCCATGAATGCATATAGGGAGAGTAGAGGTAAAGCTCCATTTATTCTTAATCTCGGCCCTAAATGGAGATGAGTGGTTAAATTCACGTAGTAGTGAAATCAAATTAGAAACTTCTCCCAACTATTTTATTGCATGGGATGTTATGTCTTTCTCTTTTAACCATCTGAAGACTGAAATTAATAGACATTATATCCTACATAAAGTTGCAGCTCGTACCTCCCAGAGGGCACAGTGTGCTTCCATTGGAAAGACCAACCGATGAATGCTATAGGCCTATAGGAGAAAATAGTTGTTTCTTGTAATAATCATACGGCATACATAAACTGTGCGAGTAGAGTGTGGACTTTTTAGTGTTATACCGGGCAGTATGTATAGTAACCATGAGGTATTAAAGGGTTAATGGCAGGTCGGTATGTCCATGGCTATAATCGTTGCTTCAGCAGAGGCTTGCGGGTGAATTGCATGATGTGCAGCAATGCGATGTGTTGTGGGTGGTTACAGCTGTAACCAGCTTCCATTCCGGTTTCTTTTTTAAAGATGAGAAACGTTAATGTGGATAATGGAAGGCTGGGAGGGAGAGTTCACTCCTGCAGTTGGAATACTGGTCACGCCCAGGGCCGGTTCCTTCTCTTGGCGCCCTAAGTGAAGCTTACGCTTGCTTCGTCAACCCTTTACGGAGTACTCTATTCCTGCTTCCTGAATTTTAATTCAAATGTTGCCGCCATAGACGACCGCCTTCTTTGCTTAGTGGGTTCAGCCAACCCTGGTCACCCCTTTTTCAAACTGTTTTCCCTCAATTAACCTAGAGAAAATACGGAAAGCGGATGGCGCACAGAATGGTTTACCCGCCAGGCGTGAATCGCTGTGCTGGTGAGTTTGATATCTACAATCATTTCCCCAATCAGGCAGTAACGCCTGACATCACCATCTCTGGAATTGGCCTGTCTTGTTCTTTTTTGAAGGTGGGGTTCAATTACAAGTCGAATCGCTTGCTAACTATGAGTCTGATTAGCTGTTTAGTGTTGTCATGAATTCAGATTATCGTTTGTCGTCACCATCCCTTTGTTTCTAGGGTCAATTTCAGCCAAGGATGTAGATACTTCCTTCTCAAGCCTACTTTCCTTCCTGTGCTCAACGTGCTGCCAGTATGTGTGCTTCCCTTCCAATTTTTGAAGCAATGGACCGATTATCACGAAAGCTGTTATGAAGGCCACCCCAATTTCGTGTTTTTTTAACATGGCGGAGGAAGAAGTGTATGAGGCGGAAGCGATATTGCACGTCGTTGATTTGGGCAGGGGTCCAAGGATCCTGGGTACCGGGTCGCCAATCCTACTAAATTTTGCACGGTGGCGCCTGATAGTTGTGAGTCCTCAGCATTGAACTTGCTTCATGTCACCGTACTGGGGTTGCTTTTAGATTTCTGGAAAATTTGTGCACACCAGATTGGGAACCTGTTATTGGTAACTTGATATCCTATGCTATGACTACTAGAGTTCCGATTATTATTATTATTGATAATAACTTTCGACGCTACTTTTAATCCGTGAATAATAAAAATAATAATAAGTTTTTACAATAGAAAAATGCCCTTTATGAGTTCTAACCAGAACTTCTCATTTTGTATTCCGTTCCTCCACTATCCCAGCAATTTTTTTTTTCAATGGCTCGACAGCCCCTTGGGGGCCTAGGCCGCCTCAATTTTCGAGGCTTCACAATCACACCGTTTAGATACACCACACTCGGTAGGACTTCTCTGGACGAGGGACCAGCTCGACGCAGAGACCTCTACCTGACAACACACAACACTCACAAGAGACAGACATCCATGCCCTAGGCGGGATTCGAACCCACAATCCCAGTAAGCGAGCGGCCGTAGACCCACGCCTTATCCCAGCAATAGTTTTTAAAATTAAAACACAACTATTTGTTCGCACGGTGGCGTCTAATACTTTCAGCATAATCAGTGCAGTTCTTCCCTTACACACAGAAATGTGTAACAGTTCACATGCAAAGAGCAGAGCGCGCCAGAAAACAGTGAGGTTCACAGATCACTTCAAAATTGTGGGTGCCCAGTATGACAACTGCTTCACGTCACCCTTTTGGAGCCTAGAATTTGGAGGTGGCTCTTGGATTATTGGAAAATTTTGAACCCCGCTATTAGGTCTATATGAAAACTGTAAACACGTGTATACTGTGCTAAATTAATTAAGCACCACGGCATGAGGGAGTGATATATAGCTTCATTGCTTGAACTTTCAGCGCTACATGAGAGCAGCCGGCTTCAGCCTCGGCCGCTTCACCCCCGCGGAAAGAACCCTCCAGCAGCCGTCGGACGGGAGAATTGATACGCCCTGAGCTTCCCAGAACGCGTTCACGGCGATAAAGAAAAGTCTCTACCGTCGCCAAAATTCGAAAATCCATTTCTTCGGTCGTCTATCCTAGTGGTATTCAACCTGGGGTACGCGTATCCCAGGGGGTACGCGAAGACATCTTAGGGGGTACGTAAAATTTAAAAAAAATATATATTATTTCGTGATAAACACTGAAACATCAGGGCCAGATTTAGGATTAGCCACAAGAGACCCGGACGTAAGGACATGCGATTTGGGAGCGCCATTTTCTCTCTCTCTCTCCTTTATGCGATTCTTATCTGGGCGGCTATTTTCATTTTATTCCACATAGTGCATATAATATATTTGTTATTTAACAGCTTGACTCTCCCTTTTCTTTTTAAAACTTATTATTTGATACATTGTTTTGGATGTAATTTATTTAACTTATTTAAATTTAGATTATAGACTATGTATAACTTGAATTATGCACCAACAACTTTGGGGGTACAAAGTTGAAGAGAAATTATATCTGGGGGTACGCGAACAAGAAAGGTTGAATACTACTGGTCTATCCCTATACCGAACAAACATTTGTGCGTCGGTCACATACGTACACGATTGTAAAATCATGTCTGCCAGCAGACGCACGTTTCTTATTCAAAATCCCCACAAGAATGTGAATGATAAACGTGATTAAAGGTTTTACATTACTATATGTTTTGTGGATTTTTGCAGGTGTAACCGCGCTGTCATATCGAAGTTTATATGGCCTCGACACTTTGTACCACCAGGTTTAACATTAAAAAATTCTACGTTCTGCTGAGGCAGTTTATTTCTGTGTTTTGTATGGATCTCAGAAAAAACAGCGATTATTTCCCTATACACGATTAATTGGTTGCTTTTACAGCCCAGACGGAGTGTTCACTGCGCGGCAGGAATTCAATCTTTAAATAAATTTAGAACACCAAACAATTCATGGCCGTGCCATGGCTCAGGCGATTAGTCACCAGCCTCTCACCGCAAAGGCTCGGGTTCGATCCCAGTTCAGTCCATGTGCGCTTGTGGACAAAGTGGCACTGGAACACATTTTTCTCCCAGTAATTCTGTTTTATCCTGTCAGTATTATTCCATCAATGCTCCACATTCATCTTCATCTATATCATGAACGTCCCAACTTTTTATGGCAAAGGGCCACACCCGTTACTGTGTGCTGGTTCGCGGGCCGCAAGTGGAAAAACAACAATAAGTGGTATACCTAACCGCCTAAATTATTGTGTAATGTTTACAGTAAGTACAAAATTTACATATGTGGCCGCGGGCCGCATAATACAACTTGGCGGGTTGGAGACCCATGATCTACACGTGGCTCTTACCAGGACAAACGAGCGAAGTTTGTGAACGTCCTGAGAAAATCGGACAGCATTGGATAGAATATTACTTTCACAAAGGCTTACCGGATTATGAATCGGGAAGGATTTGGAAGGAAGCGGTAGTTGCTTAATCGACATGCTCTCCTGTTTTTTTTCTAGTGGGACTGAGAAAAGGCACGTAAGTTGTCAGTCAGGAAAGTCATCGTGCCTGCCGGGTTTCGAACCAGACACCTCCTGATACAAGTATAGAGCGTTGTACGACGGTTAGGAAGCTCTCGTGTAGCTACACAAAGTGCCAGTGTAATCATGTTATCACATTTCTAACGAAATACTAATCGTTCAAAAAAATAGCAGCCACGTGACTGAAGACGTATACATGCTAATTATTACGATCTAAAAATTTCGTTGGAAACATTTCTATCACACAGTATATTCAAGGAACTGTGAGAAATATAATAGTCTTCAAAGTTTCAATATTATTTTCGTTGGCAACAGACTGATAAATTACGCAGCATGACGTAGATTATCTGCGTCTGCAATAAATAACAATGTCAGGGCCAACGAGGGACCGAATGTCGCAAAGATCGGCCTTCCAGACTCTCTGAACACGCTTCCAGAGCGGTGGACCACAACAACTCACCAAGCGCCGTCTTCAGTCGTCACTTCCTGCTCGTAACACTGAGGCCGTGGCCAGCCTACGTCAACACTGCCTCACCGTCACTCGGGTAGCACATGCCGCGACGCTCACTGCAGCCCGCACGGCGAGACACTGAAGAGGAACAGCTGACGAGCAGTCAGCGAGTGAATGACCTGGACTCCCTCCCGCCCCCCCCCCTTCCCTTCTGCTACAACATCAGATACCAGAATTTCTGCAACATAACACTTGGTTCAACGTCCTACCAACTGGTAAGACACTGGAGTGACTGAGTAGGATCGTGAACAGATGATAATCCTCCAATAAAATGACAGGTTCTTCAAATTTTATGTTCCACTTCTCTGCCTATTCTTTTCCACGGTCCTCTTCTTCTCCTTCACTTTGTTTTCCTTCGATTTCACTACCGGCATAACCCTACATACTCAGATTAGGGCCTCAAGTTTATACGGTCTCAGAATTCTTTCTTTCCTTTTTTATTCTGACCTTTTTCTACCTACTCATTGCAGGCGTAAAGAGTTATTGTTGCACTTGATCATACTCAATGACACACACTCGGTAGGACTCCTCTGGACAGGGGAGCGGCCCGTCGCAGAGACCTCTACCTGGCAACACAGAACCCTCACAAGAGATAAACATCCATGCCCCCCGGCGGGATTCGAAACCGCAATCCCAGCAAGCGAACGGCCGCAGACACACGCCTTAGACCGTACGACTACCGGGATCAGCCGTCTCAGAAATGTTGTCATAAATCTACCACATGCTACTATGGACATGTGGTAGACACGTGGTAGGTTTATTTATTCTACTCTGCGTCGAATAATGGATAATAATGACAAATGATAATGAAGTGGAAAGAAAGAGGAAGGCACCGTGGCCAGATTTAACATGTGCCTGGAGGGACTGGTCCCAAATACAAGACAGAAACCTTACCGAATGAGCCAGCTTCTTTTATCCACACTCACGAAACATCAGCACGTATTTGTCATTACAAGACACAAATATTCACTTTCTGAGAACCCGCCACCATAGTGAGATCCTTAAAAGAGTTCGGACATTGAGGATGGCCGTCACTTAGTTCAGGGGGGAACAGATAGAACTGTACAGGGTCCAGCCAAGTTGCAGCATCTTGGTTTGCTAAGGATGACATTCTTAAACTGTCGGATTTGATAAAGGGTAAAGATAGAAACACGTAGGGAAGGAAAGGGGGGAAACATACAAATGATGAGTAACTGGTAAGAAATTTTAGTATTACTACTATACCTATAGCAACACAAACCATATCTGTATAAAGTAGGCATCAACGATGGGAATGGCCCCAAAATTATTTCTTCAGTGTATCCTAGGTATTTAATTTGTGTGCCCTGTAGGTTGATACCTCTATTCTGCCTACTGCCATCTTCCTGTACCTAGGTATTCCATTTGTGTGCCCTGTAGGTTGATACCTCTTTCTGCCTACTGCCATCTTCCTGTACCTACTCTATTTACATGGCCTTTCGATGACTTCGTATATCTCCGCTATCTTAAGCTTCCAGACAGACGCAAACAAAAAGCCTCATTTCAGATCTTTATATTTGCCATCCGGTTTTGTTGATTGCAATATGAAGGAACTGCAGTAATTCCTTCATCACACCAATTCTTTCATTTTATGTGCTTCTTGGGAGTAACCCATAAACAATAAATTTTCTTCCACTTCAGGAATTCATTTTTTGAACTTTCTTCTTGTATTTCTTTTCTATTTAAAGAGACATTACAGAAAAACCGATACTTTAAATTCGTTTGACACAACTGGCTATTTTAAATTCTTCTGATATAATTTCACATTCTCCAGTCAAAAATATTTCACATACAAATGTTTCCGACTGTTTTAAACAAGTAACTGTTTAACGTTTATGTAAATAGCATTTAAATTTCTTTTTATATCTCAGAAAACACGCTGTCTTTATTACAGAGACGTGGCAGTTACCGCTGGTTAGGAAAATAGTCGCTGTTTAGTTTGATAATTGTACTAAGCACGTAAATACACTCTATGGCTAAATTACAGTTTCGTAATATAAAGACAGATAGTGCGTGTAGCTTCAATGAACTGAAAGCATGGAGCTCAGATTCATTGATTATAAATAATGCCTAAATTGCTACATCCTGAAAGCACAGGATCTACTTAATGTACACTCACGCAACACTGTATCTACCCCAACACCTCCAGAGTGTGCTGTAGTCATGGTACCGCGGTCCGCACTGAAGGTCTGAAATGTTGAAAACGAACTTCCTGCTTCATCACTTTGAATAAACCTAAGAATTTCTACGCGGTTCGGAGAAGCTGCTTGAATTGCTATACCAGGAAATTCTTTCCTATAGGTCAAACTCAAAACACGCTTAAAGTTCGGTTTATAGCCTAGTTTCGGTATCTCAAAGCAAGCTTACCTTACTATGAATGCTGGCTCATAAATACACAGACTTTCATGAAGTTACATGTGAAGACCTTAACACTGGCTATCACTCTCGTAATACAAGTTTGTTTTTAGTCATATATAGTACACTGTACTAGGAAACAAAGAATTGGGATAGCGTGGTTCCTAGCAGGGGTGTGGAAGTTAAAAGAAATTAGGAAGAAGAAAGACAAAGAAGGTGCCCTTTATGTTTAGGTGAAGCAGATGTTTAACCTATATTGCAGAAGTGAGTCAAAACTAGAAATTGGAGAAAAAAATTCTTATATAAGCAAATTGTTGAATATGAAAATATTAATATGAGCTAATAAAGTCCTGATTACAGACTTAGATAGGCATTTAGAGTTAAATATAAGTGGTTTAACACGATTAGGCTTCTGTAGGTATTACATTATTTAATGGTGAAGGGCTACCACCCTGATAAGTGGGGTTCATCGGATGGTAGTCCGAAGCGTTTTCTGGAACTGAAATCTAATAATAATAATAATAATAATTATTATTATTATTATTATATTTTATCAACTTCATGCCGAATATTTACCATTATATACCTGAAAATTTTTCGTCTAAGGTACATAATGTTGCAGCTATTCAGTGGTTACAATATGGTACCTGCAGTGTTATCTCCCATGATGAACAGTTTGTACTTATAAATTAGTACTTTCCACAGTATGTGCGCGGTGCCCAATAGGGCTGTTTTTATAGTTCCTTGATGTCGTGCTATCCCGGTATGTTGTTCAGATATTTTCTGAATCTTTTTAAGAGGGTTCCAGTCGCCCCTGATATTACTGGTTATCACTTGTTTTTAAATTCCACATACTCAATGTCTAAAACGGTTCAGAATTTTGCTGTATCCTTTTGGAAACTATCAGCCTTCGAGTGCCGTATCAACATCTCAAGAGATTTTACTTTGTTTGATGTCCTTAAACGTTGCAATGTCCTTCCGCTAGATGCGCTTAGGCGGCTAAAGTCATCAGTAGGGATATCGGTACATTCAATGGAAGGTCTGTTTTGATGATTTATTAAATCTATAGGTACTAAATTTCGTTGTGTTCCTATTGTTATTTTTCATTAAGTTTTGTTATTTTGGATGTCTTTTTGTTTGTGGTTCAGCTATTTCATGCATTTTCTTTTATGTTCCTGTGCTGTCCTGTAATTGGCCTCTTGGCTGTTGTGTCCGCACATTAAATACAAATAACTGAATTAGAATTTTTACACCATGCAAATTCAGAAGCATAAACACCGTTAACACTGTTTTATGAAGCTTATGAAGAATTTATATTTGTTTGCAGTCTAACACTCCGTTTTAAAAGGAGACCAAAAATAAAGGAGATGCTTGATGCAAGATTCTGAGGACAGTACTGGCATCTAATTACCTAACTCATAAGGATAATAAAAAAATCAGTCAATGTAACGTTGTTCCTGTGCTCAATCAATCACCAGGGCTTGAGAGTGTATAATAGAGCGGAGACATAACTCCACAAATTCTTAACCTCAGCGTCAGAGGTAAGTGATCAGCTTTACGCACATGGCGGTTTACCCCTTGGGAAAGAGCCCACAGTACCCTCTGGATAGGAGGGTGGGCGAATCTCACAACCGGTCTGACGTAGCGACGTTACTTCCGGGAATCGAACACAATTCGTCCAGCTCGTCCCCCAGTCACTAGACTAGTCTTGGTTCTTTGTAAGAAGAAATGAAAGAAAAGTAAAACATATTTTAAAGGAAAGTGGTATTTGAAATGAAATGACATTCTGAACGCGAGCTATGTGTTAAAGTTGTCGAATCCGCATAAAATACATATAACTTATACGCAGGCGCGTGAAATGCGTGTTGCGGAGAACGGGGGTATAAGAAGAGGGCTGCAAATAGGACACTGTATGTTGTGTATGTTCGAAAGTGGTAACATGATGTCATGTTATAATTGTAAAAGGAACGAAAATCTGACTTAGGTAGCACAATTAAAAAAAAAAAGGTTTCCTTTGTTGTTTCATAGTGCTGCATCTCCTGGTATCCTTTGTATAACCTCTGCTCGTTTGAAGCGGCGACAGTAATCGCAAAAAACGCAAAGTTGTCCCTGTACGTGCGATTAAGGCATATGGGAGATGGAGCTATAGCTCCAACCATCCTTAACCTCGGCACTAGATGGAATGTCGAGCATCACGCACCGGCCGCTTTACCCCGAAGAGAAATAGCGCCCTCCTTTGGTTGGCCTCAGAGCCGGTGTGGAGGTTTTGGAGAAACATCTCTTACCCCTGCCGGAATTCGAACCCCCCATCGCCAATCCCGTATCCAACTAAAGATATGAACTGATACGTTAGTGTAACGGCGCATGCGCGACTGGCAGATTATAAACAGGATGATAACGAATTGGCAGACAGGGGAACGTAGTCTACTATCATGGAGCGATGTTGCTGTTGAAAGAACCTCATTGCTAAGAGTTTTTAACAGCACTGTTTTACGTGGGTGGTAGGTGACAGGGGATGATGAATGCAGGGAAGTCGTGGTATGCTGTAACGAACTTCCACAAGGCATATGATGGAAATGCGAAGTCTATGTTGCGTGGGTTGGTGGTTGGGTGGGTGGGGTATTTATCATCGGAATCCGGGCATATGAGATCATCGATGACGTCACTAAATTCTGCGTCGCGCGGTATCTGATGTCGTGACCCCGGAAGCTGCGTCACAAAAAACGACGTTTCGTTCGTACCGTATGTTACTGTTGCGATCTCGTGGTTTTGCCGCTAATCTCCTGATAATATTGTAGTCCTGCTCGCTTGTAGCCACATGGTCACAATTTTAAACGACCACTGGTCGGAGTCTTGCTTTAAATTTTCCATACTTCCGTTCGTTTATTTATTCATTTACAACTTATATAACCCTTTCAAACAAGGGTGTCTGACCCGTGGCTCACAAGGTTGCGTTATGCGGCCCGAGACCATATTTGTAAATTATACGTACTATAAAAATTACACAATTTAGGCGGTTAGGTATACCACTTGTGATTTTTACATGTGCGGCCCGCGAACCAGCCCACAATAACGGTTGTGGCCCTTTGCCAAAAAGTGTCTGGATACCCTGCTTTAAAGTTGACTGGTTGCTTTATGCACCACCAGGTTTGATATTTAAAAATCTGCGTTCTCTCCACGCAGTGCATTTACGTCTTGTATACTGTTCTCAGGAAAAACAGTGATCATTTTCCTGTACAGCATTAAATTACTGTTTTTATAACCAATACGGAGTGTTTACTTAGCGGTACGAACTGAATCTTTAAACACAATTCAGGTCAATCCCAGTCTTTAGGAGCTTCACTTATCTCACACTATAGAGGCCAAGCTTCTAATTGTAGGATAAATTAATAATCACTTGGGAAGAATGCGGTAGGAATTGGCCGTGACCTAATTAGATAGAAATCTACCCGTGCGATTACCGAAAAACTCAGAAATACCAAGAAAATCTCATACAGGATACTGTTCCAACCGAGATTCGAACTGGAAACTTCCCTGATACAAAAGTTAGAAGCGTTATTGCTGAGCCAACTTGATCGGTCGGTACCACCAAAAGCTAATAAATTAGGGTGTCCAACCTGCGAACTTCCTGGTTGTATTATGCAGCCTGCGGCCACATTTGTAACTTACATGTATACTACAAAAATTGCGCATTAATTTAGGCTCTTAAGATATACCACTTATTGTGGTTTTTGCACGTGCGGCTCGCGAACCAGCCCACAATAACAGCAGTGGCCCCTTGCCAAAATGTCTGGACACTCCTGTATTAAATTAATATCGGTTATTCTTGCTGTCAGACGTAACTATAGATGTAAAACGAACATCACTTAACTGTCCGACACGATATCCTGGAGCTCTCATTAATTAAACCAAATCTGTAGCTAACCGCGCTCAAACAACATTTCCACTTCCAGCTGTACACATAGCACTGTATATTTTGTAAATATATTGTACATGAGAAAGAAAGAATTTATAAATGGTCGTGTCATGTTATCTGGATACAGTTGAGGGCAAGCCGGATTACATTTCTTCACGAGCCTCATTTGGTCTGCGTATCGTGGTTTGCTCTCTACAAGCTCGAATTAGTTCCGGATTTCTTTTCAAACTCTGTGAACCTCCACATCAAGAGTTACGAGTGTAAACAAATTATCTTCTGGATTTGAATACCATGCAGGATTATGGGTTGACACGGGGGTTTCGGAGGAAGGTGCTACCTCTGACCTCAAGATGAGATCACGTCCAGGTAGACGAAGACTGCCTTTCAGCGCATTTTCCCCGCCTTTCCACTTGACATCGAAGTACAAGTACAATCAGATAAATGGTATCCAAACATACAGCGAAGGAATGTGGTGTCCTGTCTGTAGTATTGTACCGCTAGCTCAACATAGCTGCGTTTGCCTGTCTGCAGTACTTTACTGCTGGCTCAGCTGTCTGCACGGACGTTCCATTAGCTCAAAAAGGAAGTCCAGTCTGCATAATTGTCACAATGTTCACGACCCTGAGGAAAGTTGCACACTTTTTCTGTTACCATACATTATTTCAGGACTCGAAATTAGGGGACGCAACTGTCAGACTCCCCTAACAAGTTCGTACGTCTTCCATGTCGTATTTGTAGCGGTAGAAATTAAGGAAATAAGAAACTTTTAAATACCGGCAATGAAACCAACAAAATGGGTCAACTTGAAGATGCAGTTGGGGATGGAGGGACGGGAAATATGAGCGGACATCAGTTGTTTCGGCGAAAAACTGTTAAAACTTTTTTTCATATTCTGTCCAACGGCTGGTTGTGTCTTCCTTATTTATCGGTTATGTCGCCACGCTGTTTAAACTAGAAAAGTTATGTAGCGTTCAATGATACGCAAATGGTAAGTTACGAGGAAGGAGACGTCCGTAGCTTATATGAAGGCACTATTCGAGCGTTTGCCTGGAGAGAAACTGCGGTATAGAGCGACAAAGCGCTGTCTGAATGGCTTAGAGACTGGCCGAGATTTCAAATAGGCACTTGAGTACTTCTTAATTAAACATACTTGATATTTACTTCAGCTTCCTGAACATCGCATGCAATAGTCGAAACTGCTTATTTTCATTCTGAAGGCCCCACTCTTCCATTCTCAGTTGACTGACTGTCTTGAAAAACCTGTACCGGAATTCAATAAAATCTTCTCGGGCTGACAGTAGCATCCGATGTTTCGAATCAACAGAAAATATGAATATACTCCATCTCCATCATCAAAGACACCAAAATCCTGATGACGGAGGCGGGGCCGGTCTCTGAAACATGGGTTGATTTGAACCACCTAACTCGGCTGTCAGCCCAGCATTTTACTGAATTCTCTCCAGGCGAAATCTTGAAGACAATTCTTTACTAGAACATCGCTGACAAAATACGCCATGGTATTATAAATTTAAACAGTGCTGAGTACACGCTGAATTATCGTGTTTTATTAAAACCAAAGGTTCAAATATATAGCAAAAGTTCATTTAGGACTTTTACATTTAAATGGCACTTAAAATTATGCAACATAAAGCAAAATATTTGGCTGGACAATACTGAGGATTCTTTTCATGCCCCTCTTGTCTGCATTATCTTCCAAGTGTCCTGTGTAAACCGAAGCTAGAATGAAGGACATGAAGCTGTGTGGACCTGTTATGACTGGCAAATCTTGAGGGATGTCAGTTCTTGCTTTATTCAAAGGCGCTACATCAACTGCACTGGTTACAGTCCCCGGATGAAGAGACAGCACTGAGCTGAAGGGACCTGAAACAATTGGCACTATTAGACTCGACACTTTGCAAGCAATTTACGGCTGTGTGTTGGGCGCTGTATCTGATTTTGCTTTAATATTTTGCGTTAACGAATGAAATTTAAGTCTTGTCCTTCTGCACATTTATCTTCCACACAAGAATATTCATATTAACATAGTGTCTAGGATTATGTAAATTTTGTGTCACAAATTTATTGTTGAATTTGGGAAGCTAATATATTTAAAACATATGTATAAATGGGACAAATATTAAGAGAACACTTTGACAAAGTGTTCCAGAAAAACGGAAAATTGATTTGTAAATACAGACTGTAGAGAAATATGTAAGAATGCAATTTATTTTAAATTCACATACAAAGCACATTAATGCATGTATTCGTGAATTATAGACTACGTAATTAAGGAACCAAGAGTACAAATAATTTAACTTTCTGTAATTATGAATAAACGCGACATCTTGCAAAATTTGAAAAAAAGTAATGCTCAGAAATGTAATTTTTAGTGACAATCAGAAAGTATAATACCCAGACATACTGAAAGCAATGGATCAAATTACGAAGGCATATTTTTTACCTGAGTAAACTTGAGTTTATGCAAATCTTCTTGTAAGTCACTTTTACAATTGACGCTGCCTTTATGGGAGTACATAAATACGAATATTGAATATTGGCTACATGCAGATATACTAAAATAAACAGACACTTACATGACTAACTGAAGGCACTTCCAAGGACGTCTTATATATCCCCTAATCGCCATGTAGTGTAGATTCAAATTTTGAGAGTGATCTTACAAAGCATGGTAAATTATTATATTCAGTTATGCTGCAAGCTGTTCCATTTTTTTTTTTGGATTATCTTTAATATCCATAAAAAACCTTGTAACTTGTGATGTTCACATCTGAAACAAAATTAAATCAAACTTAAACACGTAATTTACAAATTTATTGTGCTGTAGTTTGGACCCTGTTTAGCCAAAGGACTCATACACAGGAGAAGAATCGAAAATATTCCCGGTTAAAAGGCCACAATTGTTTTCCGATGACAACATGACAAAAAATATATTAGATCAGCTAGTAGACGTAAATATATGCTACAGCTGAAAAGCGAACTCTGTCTTTTCCAACTAGCTTGTATAAATGTAATTATTAAAATAAAAAGTTCCTTTACTATTAAATGGAAAAAAAGAATTCGGTGTTTCAAGCTACGACTGAACCGCAAATTGTACGTAAAACGTCACGCCGACAAGTTGAATGTTGGCGATCTTTTTTCGAATTTTTTTCGGCCTCTGTGAACCCTCCTCTGCCTCCTTCTTCCGTTTTCGGTATTTTTCTTGCTTTTGTGCATTAGTCTCGGCATCGTGAACCTGTAAAAAAACAGCGCCGAGGTGACCCACCTAAGTGTACCGAAATGTAAGAAGTTAGATGGTGAGAGTGTGAAAATCGTAGGTGATTTTGACATGGCAGCCATTTTGGCAGATTTCAAGATTTTTCGATTATTCTTTTTTTAGCGTGTAGGCATATTCCTTACCTTTCAAACTATGTATCGTTCACTGCTCTAGTCGCAGTAGGCGCGGAGCACTGTGAAGAAACGTAGGTAACGCGAAAGTCTGACACCGCGAGCGCCTAGGTGACCCACCTATGTGTACCGAAATGTAAGACGTTTTACGTCAAAAATCTTGTACGCGTCAGAGTGACTGCTGCATGCACGTAACGTTGTCGCTCGCAGCCTGTGGTATGAATATTAGAGGTCCGTAAACATACTTTCAAGTTATTTTAGCTTAATTTATATAGATCATTTACAGCGACAAGTACTGATCCATTAGAATTTCGGCTTTCATAAACTTTACTTTGCTGGCGATGGCATATCTGAGCCTGGCAATTAAGCCTACGCATTTATTAAAAATTTACGATATGATCTGTAACGCGTTGAGATTTGATAGGGGTATATTTGCTCCAAAATTTGTTTTCGGAAATATTTATCTATTCCGTTAACATTTTCTTTTTGAATGTATTTTCAGAACCAGAATTCTGATAAAACAAATACTGCGTGAAGGCAAAATAATTTAGCAGCCATGCGTCTTTCCTTGTTACATCCCCTCGGCAAGATGAGCCACAGGGCCAGGAGGGGGAAAGATTAGTAGACCTGAAAGAGAAAACACGTTGATTAGTAAATTTCAGCCCTTATGCGGAAGAAAAAAACCGCAAAATTGTTCATTCATTTATTTTCCTCACAAAGTGGTTTATATTTGCCATTTTGGCGAGATAAGCTGACTGTCATCTGAAACAAATTAAGCAGAACTTTAGAATACCACATAGTTTTTAGTAAAGGTGAGGACCTTCTGCCAAATGAATATTCCGAAAGTGGAGATAGATACTTCTCCAGGACATTTAATAACATAGCGGTCCTCTTTTCAATTGCAGGCTGCAACTGATCCAGAATTTCCTCAAAAATGGCCTGGTCCCCCCCCCCCCCCCCCCCCGCAGTCCTACAGATTTAGAAGAATATAACCTATCCAGTTAGGTTGGAAGAGTTGCAGCTTGCTGGTGCCAAAAGTTTTCAGACTGCAGTGAGACGAGAAACTTGTCCACAGATGTCACTCCGCTGAGATAAGCTGATTTCAGTCTGAAACAATTCAATCAGAACATTAGAATACCACATAGTTAATTGTTAGTAGATTTGAGGACTTTCAGCCAAATGAATATTTTGAAATTGGAGATAAATACTTCTCCGGGACATATAAAAATTCAGCGGTCCTCGGTTTCTATTCCAGGCTGCAACTGATCCAGAATTTCCTAACAAATGGCCTGGTCCCCCCCCCCCCCCCCCCGCAGACCTACAGATTTAGAAGAATAACTTATAACCTATCTAATTAGGTTGGAAGAGTTGCAGCTTGCTAATGCCAGAAGTTTTCAGACTGCAGCGAGACTAGAAACTTGTCCACAGATGTCACTCCGCTTAAATGAGCCGAATTCAAACTGAAACAATTCAATCAGAACATTAGAATATCACATTTGTTTAGTGCGTTGAGGACATTTGCCAAAAGCATTTAAAACTCGAGACAAATAGGTCTCCAGATTAGTGTCCTCTTTTTCTAATGCAAGTTGCAGCTGATCCAGAAAATCCTAACAAACAATCTAGTACCCCCCCCCCCCCTTCCGCGCACGCCTATAACATTTTGAGGAGACAACAGAGAAAAAAAGAAAACGTGGAAGAGCTGCAGCTTGTCGGGGCCAAAGTGTTTTGAAATTAAAACGAAATTTATTTGTATATGAAATTTATCGTCCTTTCAGTGAATGAAGACGATGAAAATGTGAAAATTTCCCATCAAAAATGTTTAGAATTTTAAAACAGCACTTAACATGTTTCAGTCCTCTTCCTGGAATCAAATGTGTAGCTCATCCTGAACAGTCTAGCGAATTCCAAGCGCTTGGCTTTGCACAGCAACCAATGCGCAATTGGCATTGTTGGCTCACGCAGCGTCCCGTAACATGCGAGCAGTTTCTGACACGTTCAGACATAACACAGTTTCCCCCCACCCTCCACGCAAACCTAACATGAACGAGAACAGAAGCCACAACAACATGTTAGGTCCACTCCGCTCGCCTCCTCCGGCTGCCAATAACCGGGCGAGCTCCGCAGCCCAGTGTTCTGTGTTCATATTGATATGACAACCTATCAGATGCTTTCTTCGCTGTATCTTGTATCGATTGCATGTATGAAAATGGAGAGCGGGCTGCTTTGCTCTAGGAGCTAAGGGAAGAACTGAGTGCACACAACACTTATGGTGTAGATGCATCACCATATCTTTCATAAACACCACAAAATTGCGTTGAATGTAGGCTTTATTGTAGTGATGGATTTTTTAATGTAATTTAAAAATTCGTCATATAAGGAAGGAATATGATCTGAAATGTCTTCTGTCAGATTTTGTGTTGTTGACGCATCTACCTTACATTACGGGAAAGTAGGTAGGTAAGAGTTGTACGTCACTTCACCATTTGAAAAACAAATGACAAATACAAACGTGTGAACTCTGTACCCTGGTGTGTGCAAATCAGTTCTATGCAGAAGAGGCCACCACTTACACATGAGCAAAACCTCGAAATGGAAGAGGCGTTTTAATCAAATAAACTCACGATAAAACAAAATTTAGATATTTATGAGAAATCATCTATTGTGAGTTGTACCTTTTTTCTGAGTACATCACAGAACATTAACACATGGACACTTTTAATGTGAAAATCTGACGTGTGTTACGATCAATTTGATGTGTCTCTCTGCGACCTCTCCACCTGCTGCTTCCGTCCGCCACTGGCTGAAACATACGAGTGTCAAGTTTTCTGCAGCCTGCCGAAACACTACGCTACCAATGTGGCCCTGCACACTGGCACGGTACTATATCTAAAACAATTGCCTGCCTAACTACATAACCTCACGATAACCTAACATCGCGACGTAACAGCTGACTGTGAGGGGGGGGGGGGGGGAGTACACAGCAAAACACAAAAATCAACATAACACGAGGCAGCAAAACACTTCCTTAATTAAGCAGTGATGTCTTCGAAATTCAGGCTGCCAACTTGACGCTTACACACTACAAAACCCTACGACTCGAAAACACACCAAACACCGTCTGATACGGAGTGGCTGTTGTAATTCGAAATGATTCAGCCAGCGACCCTTACTGAGCGAGAAACAGCGGGGGGGACAAAAAAATCAGCACCTACTTTTACTGCGACGTTTTGAAGTTACTGTTGCTCCTGCTGATGTTACGACGTGGTCGATGGAGTGTTGCAGTTAATGAAGCTGGAAGTGGTGGTCGAAGCTTATGCTGAGATGATACTGATGCGGAAGATTATGTTGTTGTTATTGTTGTTGTTATTTTCACTTTTTGCACTGAAATTACACGTAAAGACGCACTTTCACCTCCTATATTTTGCATAGGAAACAAAACGAATCACTTTTCCTCGTATACTGGTTATTTCCAAGATGGACTACAGACGACTTTCAAAACCACATCCCTCGACACTATTTATATTTTTCACCACTACACTCACTTCTCACGAACACTTTCACTCCGAACTTGTAAATTTTATTAGGTATTTTTTAAACTCAATATGTAAACCTCGGGGCACGCGGTAGCGCAGTTGGTTGAGGCACTGCGCTACAAGCTTGAAGGTCGCGGGTTCGATTCCCGATGGTGACATAATCCTTTCGGTCGCACCATGGCCCTGGGGTCGACTCAGCCTCTAACAGAAATGAGTACCAGGAGTATTTCCTGGGGGGTAAAGACGGCCGGTGCGTAGGGCTGACAACCTTACCACCTTCATGTGCCGATTGTCTAGAAATCTGGGAGCCTCAACCTCCTGGAAACCTAAGGGCCTGTCCAGGCCTGTAATGGGATTGCTTTTGCTTTTATGTAAACCTCATCACATTCACAAAAATATTGTATAAAACGAGAAAGCAAAAATGTTACAAATCTACTATTAAAATGTAGGTGTCTACGTGCATGAAGGTCTTAAGACATTATTGATCTGACCTTCAATAAATAAATGATTAAAATATGTTTCACCAATTAATTTCGAATTACGTACGTTTTACCTCGTGCAATATATTGTATTTTGTAAAGACATACACATTACTTGCAAATGACTGAACCGAGTCCAGGCTTCTTGCATGTAATGTAATGACATTTGTAGCAAATTGTAATATTAAACGTATTTGTATTGAGTGTTTATATATCGTCAATACTGGTCGGCCAGAAGTATGCATTCCAATCAGCCCTGAAGCAAATGTGATGTCATAAATCCCTTTGATAAAGGCGTTGAATAAAGATGAGACTTGCATAAAGACAGCGCCAACATTTGCACATGTACGTATAGGCCTATGACAAAGTGTCTCGTATCTTTTTTTACGTATGAAATAGGGTAAGCAAGAGTTTTTCCAGACCCTTGGTATCATATATGGAAAGAACTCTTTATAAATTGAAGACATTTTCATAACTTACATAACATTTCGAGAAAATTTTTCATTTTTCATAATTCAGGCGTTTGGCTTCTCGGATGGGTACAATTACATCAAATACAATGTGGTGAACCGTTCAGGTCTTAGAGAAACGCAGTTTGTAAATAAGAACATTGGAGATGAGAGATAACCGACTGTACATACAATTCCTTTCGTACAGACTTTTCATTTTTTTTCTGGGTTTTTGTGGATGCGGTTATAGATTTGAGGTTTCCACAACGTGAGGTATAAAGATTCAAGTATTCTGGGATATTACGCCATGTTTAATGGTAAATGGTTACAGACGTTTCGAAGAAATGTATCACCTTCAAATTCAGGGAAGAGCAGTCCTACAAAGTTGATCCTTCTAGGAATGTTAAAACTGAAAAAGGCACTACAATCCTTCGAAACGTCGGTAGCCATTTACCAGTCGATAAAGTAGCATAATAGAAGACATGAATCTTTCATGATAGTGGCCCTTTGGATTCCATAATGGCAGACATTTGTGGAGTTGAGCGACTAGTGCCTCCTCCAGAAGGATTGTACCCCTTGTAGTTAATACATTGGTTCATCTATAATCCAGGTCTTAATTATTTAGGCTTCAGTAACACAAGATAATTTGTAATAGAAATGAGGTAGTGTGACATTTACAGGGGCACCGTACTTGTAATGTTGGTCACCAACATACTCTGATGTCGTTTATGCAGTACGTTTTGAAAGAGGCATGAAATTTGAATTCGTAATGATGACTGTGGCAATTGTTTGTTCTGTGCAATTCATATGAAAGGATATAAATTATTTGCCGGCCATACATTTTGTGTAATGGAAGGTACATTTCGCATGCACAACACAAATAATGCCCTGTTAGTCACTCGTCCATCTACCCACCTACACATCCATCAATCAACCAACCAATCTTCACACAAACACACAACAGAAAGACTGTTAGTATATAAATGTGTGTGTCATCCTCTACATGAACTGCACAATACAAAGAGAACTGCCACTTCATTTCGAATAAAGATTAATGTGCCCCGTGTTACACATTAAAATTAAAAAAAAGCATCAACAAGAAGGCTCAAGCTAAAAAAAACGTGGAAATAATTAGCGAAAATGGTTATGTGCTCTTAATCTTGACGCCCAACCAAATGTTGCAGTTTGCAGGCTTAAGAAAAAGAAACCTAGCACTAAACATGCACGTATCATGTTTGTAAGCTGCTTTTACTGATTTTACGATCAATTCCAACAGAACACGCGTTTCTTATTCTCTGATTCAGTGTTTGTGTCGTAATCGAATATTTTCCTTTCGCGGATAAATACACGACTTATAAATTTGCAATGCGACTGAAACAGATCCAGTGGCCTATTTTAGCTGGGCTTCATTATGATAAATTTAGGGCTGCGAGCTATGGAATATCTTGTTCCACGAGAAACCAAATTTTCGTTATAATGGTTAAGTCCATGGAAATATTTGTGTTTAAAATATGTAGTCTTTCAACTGGTCAAAAAATCAACTTTTACAAAAACTAAAACTTTATTGCCGCGTTCACAAAATCATATGGCTGGATTTATCCTGAGCCAAGTAAGTCCAGTACGCATCCTCAGTCTGTTTAGGTAACATACACTTTAGTACTATCCTGGCATCTACGTTTAGGAATCCCAAGAGACTTTCTGTTCACACTGTCTAAACTTTTTTTTGCAAGCGTTTGTCAACTCATGCAACATGTCCCATTTTTTATTTATATTAATCACTTAACAATATTTGATGAACTGTACAAGACACGAAATTACTCTAGATATTAGCGCCTTTTACGAAATATTTTCCGAACTTTACGCCAGTTCTTCCTAACGGTACCGAGGGCCATTTGACTGTGCCGAAAGCCTCCAGTCAGTGCAGTGTTACGACAATAGGACAGCAAGCGGTATCTAGCACGCTTGAAGGTAACAGACTGCTTCAAAGTCGATGTCCAGTAAGTAAACCTTATTCGAAATATATCTGGGAACTAACGTTTAAACAGAGCGGCGAAATAAATTTCTGTTTAGTGTCTGCAACACCACATACTGTTGTAGAATAATTTTTATGAACAATGCATCACACCAATCAAATTACAAAATTTAATCATCTAATCACTTGGGGGTAAACAGTCAAGGCCTAACAGTACCGCTTGGTTAGACATAATTTAAACAGGTTATTCTTCCAGGCAAGACTGTCAACGCTCAACACACCTTCATATTATCCTCTCTAATGTAGTCGTACATCAATTTCAAGATTCCATCCCGTTTCTACTTTCTGAACACTAATTTTTCTTTCGACCAGCCCACGTGTCCCGTTCCCAATAACTTTTCAAAACAAAACGGTTTACGTTAAGAATCTCGTTCTGAGCCTGTTCTTTTAATCATCGTATAGCCCACGTGCATTTTGGAGTCATTTGATTATATTGATCAGTTCCTGCCGCAAAATAAATTCACTAGGTTAATGCTATATCTGGTTTTACTTAATATTCTTATATTATTAAAATGTTAGTTAGAACTTTGGTCCTATGTGGTTGGCCCTAGCTTCTAAAGTTTTAGGGAAACCATTTCGTACTGAAGTTAGATGGGATTAATTTTATTTAAAATTGAAGATACTTTGTGGCATTTCGGGAACAATTTTTAATTATGTAACTGTCTTGCGAAAAATTTCAAGACGTGAAAATGAACTACTACAGGCGAGGTTGAAAATTTAAAACGTGAATGATGAATTGGTTACATAATGAGCTTAATTTACTCTCACATTTGGACTTGACTTCTACACCGCCATGTGTCATTTACGGAAAATAGTAAGGTTTGAAATTAATTTTGATATTAATTTAGAAATTAAACACTAAATCCCAGTGGCCGCGCGGTCTAAGGCGTGGGTCTACGGCCGCTCGCTTACTGGGATTGTGGGTTCGAATCCCGCCTAGGGCATAGATTTGTCTCTTGTGAATGTTGTGTGTTGTCAGGTAGAGGTCTCTGCGACGGGCTGGTCACTCGTCCAGAGGAGTCCTACCGAGTGTGATGTGTCTAAAAAGTGTGTGATCACGAAGTCTCGAAAAATGAGGCGGCCTAGGCCCCCAAGGGGCTGTCGAGCCATTGGGGGGAACACTGTAAAGCAACTGTTCTGCTTATTAAATAAAAAGCAATTTATACGTCTGCGTGGTTATGTGAACTCTACTCGGCACACAAATGCAATCACATTAGTTATTTTCAATGAAATATTTAAATAATTTTTTGCAAGTACTAGCGCTTATTTATAATATAAAAATAATGAAAAATTTAATGTTTGAAATTTTCTACAAATGTAAACAGTTTAACAAAAGCCTTTCTGTAAGGCTGTGTCATTTGACGGCCACTTACACTATTGGTCTCCACTGCACTCGACCACACACAGAAACAACCAGACGACGACTGACGTAAACCTGATAAGTAAGGTACTGCAACCCTTGCAGGTGTTTCGATGTTCAGTTCTTTCTTTAGAGTCATCCCCTACTGGACATTTTATGTACTATTATTATGTAAAGCACGGCATACATTTAAGGAGGCCTTCGTTATAGATGTGTTCTATAATGAGCTTTATTAAAACACGTTTCATATTTATAATTACGTAGCTATTACGATTTGCAAAAGTAATTTTTTTCTTGGTTGGTCTGTAATAAACTCGACACTTCGTGTGTTACATTACGAAAATAAACCGTGGCAGAAAAAGGAACGAACTATATGTTTGATGTTGCGCAAAAGATAGATTAGGAGAAACACGTCAGATGTCCTTCAGCCTACACGTTCGGAGGCCAGATGCTGCCAAATAGAGCTATATATTTTCCAATTTAAAACCATAGATTTTCGCAAAAGTGATTTTTCTTCCTTTGACGTTTTCATATGGTTAGGGATTTCTATTAGAGAACAAAGCGCTAAATAGAGTATGTGGACCGAGCGGGGAACAAGTAATAGGAGAAGGGAGAGAATTACGCATTGAGGAACTTCATAACTTGTACTCTCCACCGAATGTTACTAGGGTACTGAAATCAAGATCCATGAGAGGGGCCGGAAATGTAGCACGAAAAGTGTAGTTTGAACTTAAAAGGAAGTGACCTTGCGGGAGATATATGCCCTTATGAAATGATAATGCTGACAGTGATAAAACAGATTGTGTGGGTGTGCTTCTAGTCCATCTGGCAGTACGCGGTAATGACACTTCATGTTTTATAAACCTGGAGTATTTGATGACTATTATTTTCTCTAAAACAGTGCTTTTCAACTCTTTTTCTCGCGAAATCGTAACACAAAAAATACTTTACTCTTACCACTAGGCACCGCACAGGTATAAGAGACACGGAATTTCTGCTTCTCTAATTATATCTCTCTACAGTTAACAAACTGTATAACACTTCAATGTACTATTAAAACATTAAAATAAAAAAATAAAGTATTGAATCGAATAAAAAGTTTTTATATCTAATGCTTGCTCTTTTGTTAAAACTGCAATGTAATTATTAACAGCAATCACACTAAAATTACGTCACTGAGCGGGCTACACAGGTTTCGTAATTGTTTCAAACTGGCGGTAAAATCTCTTAGATAATACAAACAAGTATCACAACTATCCCTTGCTTTCTACTGCCAGAGATCTGAATTTCGGGTAAGTATATCTCAGTTTGTATCGCAAAACATTTGCTTATTTCCTGCCTGCAGCTTCGCTTTCCACCTTCAGGTAGTGAGATTGAAAGCCTTTATGACAGTGTATTTGCACCTCAGTAGTGACCACTGTTATAGAGATGTAATTGAACAGTCAAAACGAATAGCAATGACATTCTGAGTCCCCAGTTCCTCAGATCTGACCCGCTGCTTGATGTGTTTAAACATGTTACAATGTTCCGTCGCCAGTCGCCATTACATCACAGAGGACAATGTACATTTTATGTTCGAACAAGAAAATAGTATTTTGGTGTATGCTTTGTAAAGGGTTTTCTTTTTGTTTAAATACATTCATACAGCTTTAACCAAACAATTAACGTTTTTCAAATTAAATTCTGAAGAAAATGTTAATTCCCAAATAACTTCGCTTACCACCAGACGACCCTCCGCTTACCAGCAGTTACAGGCGTACCACTACTTGAAAAGCAAATAATTATACAATCACCATAACAAAGTAAAATAAAACACACCCTTCACACATGTATACATTTATTGCAGTCTATATTATAACACAAATTTCATGCAAGTTACAACAGTCCATCAAACCAAAATATCTCATGTGTTGTCATGTTGTCATTCTTGTAAATAATTACTCTAGTGAGTATTACAGAGATTTATTGCTACAGAACGTCGCTGTTATCATGCCGCTGCCAAGGGCTGTTCCAGTTAATACAGGCTTTCTATGCCCTGCTTTGGAACATGACAGAAGAGACATTTTGTGTTAGGTTACACAATTTCGCAAACGAATACTGAATTGAAAGAGTATTATGACAACTCAGAAGTTCACACCACCGCCGTGTTACATGTTACATAATGGTAGCAACTTAAAATTCAGAGGGTGATGCTAATAGAGAGTCCAATAAAGGGTAGTTTCTGTTTATAAAATTAATCTCAACACTGAACCAGGAGGTGAACAAATGGACACGCGCACACAACATGTTAAAATGGTTTTGGAAATGAAACGTTTCTTCATGTGTCAGCTAGCCTTTTCAGAGAAAATTTGACGTAATGGAGGATATTTCACTTTAAAATTCTGGCACTGCAGCCCGAATGTAGCACATGCATCTTTGACAAACGCATCTATGTAAACACTCAGAAGGTGAATTATCCACAGTGAAATTAGTAGGCGGCTGGACGAATAAATAATTAAGGTAACTTGAGCTCAAAATATATTCAATTTTAGTGCACAGATTTTCTGACACTTTCTCTTTCAATTTTAAAAATCTTACGGACCTTTACATTTGTTTAGGGTAATATAGTTCTGTTGGTTACAAACATGTAGACTTTAGGGATATTAAACTGATTTTACTCGTATACATAGGTTCTACCTTTGACACAGATAATCGTCAATATGGACATTACACCCACAGCGGAAAGAAAGAAGATCACCATTGTAATTCGGCACCTACTATCATATCGACATATACTGGACTTCAGCATATTTTTAATGTCAGTTTCATGGATTTTTTTTTGAAAATATTCCTACGAAATTCTATACGCACTTCATCTATGGACAACGATCATATTAAAGAAAATTAAATTAGCACTACAGTTTTCAGTATAGACCCAAACACAATCGTCTTCGAAATTCGTTCAATAATCTGGACAAAGAAAGTAATGTGACAAAAATTAAATCAATACCTCTCCAAACACAACTAAATTCTATTTATTATATAGAACTACATATTTCGACCTATCTCATGTCGAAATATGTAGTTCTATATCATAACTAGTATTTTGTTTGTTTGGACAGATACTGATTTAATTTTTGTACTATTAACAACACAATGGGATGACGTTCATTAAAAAAGCTAATGTGGTTTTGTATTATATGTTTAATTTATATACTTTAGCCAGTTTTCTCATATACAGTGACGGGCTAAAGCATATGACACAGTGATCCCTCGCTGTTCTTACGTTCCTTTACCAGTACAGTTTCATGACTACGCTAAAGGTAGTGATGGCGACATACAGATCAGCCCGCTGGTTTCCCGCCCCTCCATCAACGAACAGGATACCACTTCCAGAACCAGAATTGCCAGAACCACTCCCACCGCCTCCAGAACCATCACTGCCACCTCCGCCACCACCACCACCGGACCCCCCACTGGGACTAGATGAAATACCATCCCAGTTGTTGCAGAGGTTGGATGTGCAGACTCTAATGTACACCTTGAAACCGCCTCCCTCCGACACGGTCGAAGTGTCATCATCGGTGCAGCCACGGTAGAACGTGTAGATCTGCCCTGAAATAGTTCACACAAGTGGCTCAAATTTTATGTTTGCAGAAATCATTCAAGTCATTCCTCATCACTTTAAATGATTATCACTGTGGTCTGCATTCACAGAAATGCAGTTATTCCATCATTAAAACATATAATAGGCCTCAATAAACACTTCTGTACTCCTTACAGAGTTATAAGTACAATGACAAGTTTTAACTTTCTGTTTCCCTAACTGTAATTTTATTCTTTTTCTTTATTTCTTTATCTACCGCTACTTTCTAAATTCCACAGACACAACTGAATTGAATGGGGAGATTTGTTGTGAATGATGAAAAAGTAGGGAAGTGGTCGCAGCCAATTAAGGTACTTGGCGAAACTAAGGAAAACTACAAAATACCTCAGGATTACCGGTATCCGAGCCGATAATAGGACTCGAGACCTCCAAAATACGAAGTGCTAGATATGGTTACCTCATTTAGAGCTACTTACCAGCAGGGTCGCTATATTCCTGTCTTCTAATTGTGCAATACTTTTGCGAGCATTTAACAGTGGGGTTACTATTGGTCACTGCTGCCGGATTAGTCTCACAAGAACGGTCCGTCGCGGCTCCATCCATTATGCATGAGTAGCAGGTAACGTCTGTCATCAAAAGAAGCAATCAAACTACATTTATTTATTTATTTATTTATTATTGCTTTGAGAACTATATAAAAGAAAGGAGTTGGCGTATGAACTTTGACATTCTGGTAGAATAATTATGCAAGTAAAAAGAATTGACCAAACATCACATCGTGTCATCCAAAAGCTTTCTACGGACGTTTTTTTTAAATAAGACGGTTGCATCATTAGTGTGTGTATTTTGATAAGAGAAAGTCTATCAGGATCACAAAGACTACAAAACCCGCAAGTGCAGAAATTACCAGAAATATCATCAACTACCGCTTACATATAAATACAGATCACTTCCCTTTTCATGTATAGCTTTTAAACCCTAAATATATATATATACATTTAATTTTTAGCTTCCGTTGCATCACGAGTCGATTTTTAAGGCGCTACACAACCAGTAACTTTACACGCACACCTGCAGATCATATAACCGTCCTGAAAGGCGTAGCGTCATGTAATATACACATTATATTAACCCTTTATCTGCCTCGGTGGACTAGTGGTTAGCGTGCTCGCCACTGGACCCAAGGTTGCGGGTTCAATCCCGGCCGAAGTAGATGGATTTTTAAGGGTGATAAAAATCCGTAGCACCACTTCCTTCGGAGGGGAAGTAAAGCCGTCTGTCCCATGTCGTAGATTTACGACATGTGCGTCCAAGGAAAACACTTTCCCGAAGTAGAACAAAAACTTGAAAGCGCTCTTAAAGCTATGTCTGCCTACTACGACGAGAACTCCCTAAGACCTAACCCTTCCAAAACACAAGTATGCGCTTTCCATCTCCGTGCAAAAGAAGCTGGGAGAAAACTACAAGTCTCATGGAACGGAAGCACCTTGGAGCACACAGACCAGCCTAAATATCTTGGAATTACCCTGGACCGGTCTTTAACCTACAAGCATCATTGCATCAAAACAAGACAGAAATTAACAACCAGAAACAATCTTCTTAGAAAGCTTACGGGAAGTAGATGGGGAGCAAACCCTAACGTTCTCCGACTAACTGCACAAGCACTTTGCTTTTCAACTGCAGAATACGCATGTCCTGTGTGGAATAGATCTGCCCATACCAAGCAAGTCGACACGGCGCTCAACGAGACATGTAGGATAGTGACAGGATGTATAAAACCAACGCCATTGCCAAACCTCTATAGAGCGGCAGGCTTCGCAGCTCCTACATCTCGACGGAAGGCAGCGGAACACATAGAGAAAATCAAGCATACTGTCGATGAGCGACATGCACTCTACGGAGCCAGAACACCACAGAGAAGATTAAAATCGCGGAATAGCTTCCTCAGAACAGTGCAAGTTGAACCACCCGAAGACTTCCCCCTCACCCAGATTTGCCCTAGTGGCGACCTCCTTGATTTTAATACTTGGAAATCTCTTAATCACATTAGAACAGGGGTGGCACCAGTAAAAACAAATATGGTGAAATGGGGCAAAACAGACGCTGGCGATCTATATTGTGGCTGTGGAGAGGTACAAGATATGGAGCATCTCCTGTCATGCAAGGACTGCCCCCACCAATGCACCCTCGAGGATTTATGGCTTGCAAATAAAAAAGGAATTGACGTAGCCCAATACTGGGCAAACAATGTTTAATTTAATGGTCCAGACAAGATAAAGTAAAGTAAGGCATGTAAAAGAACCTTACGGACATATAGACGTTCGTAAGCCAAATTTAGCGGTCATTTGTCGCCCAAATCTCCTGATCGGCTGCTAGAGGGCTCTAGCGGTCCTATGAGGATGAATAGAATCGTACACGGGAAACCACCGCTGGTAAATTCTCCCATGACAACCTATGGCTTCGTGCCAGTAGGGTCACGACACTCAGAAATGAGTATAAACGACTCGGTATATATATATATTAACCTTTTACAGACGAATATTAACCTTAATTCTAAATAAAGTGTCAGGTCGTATCACACAGTAAACACACACCGTCTCAGTTAAAAAAAAAACAATTAATTAAAAATGTACATTGAAATAAACGCTGTTGTGAGAACCATACGAAACACGTAAATGCCCTCTGTGGGCAGATATATATTTTTTGAATGTTAAATGTGTTGGTACACAAAGTAACCACTAGGGTTTAGAGGCTTAACCATATATACATAGTTTCATTATAATCTCGACTCATCTGCTCTGCTGCTGTAGATATTTATAGAAACATTAAAAAGGAAATGAAATTAATTAGTTTTAAACTGCACTTTATCTAACAACTTAAAAGTAGATGGATTTTCTGCATAACATACGTAAAGGTTATTCCTCAAAGACTCGGTTTCTAGATCCTCGTTTGTAATAACAGAGTTCTTTGCTGAAAGATTAGGTTGTCGTTAAGAAAGGCCGGCCAGCAGAGAGATACAGGCACAGAAAACTGTAACTGGACAATATTTCTGATGAAACATGAATAGCTGAAAGGCACTACCCTTGGTTTCTCCATTTCGATTCCACTGAATTTGAAACACAACATTGCCTAAAAGACAGGGATGGAAGTACTCCTTGAGTCTTAATTATACACGTAAAACCACATGAGCCTGAAACCTAAATCGAATGTGTAATTACACATTCGATATATAATTCATGGTAAAGTGAGAGCTGCTTTTCTTTCTACTACAGAACTATGTAGCGAATGGAACAATTTGTGCTAGCAATTTCTAAGAATTTTAGAGTACACACAGACACTTTTACCGTCTTTCCGTGCATACGACGCTTCACTCTTCTCCGTCACTGAAGAATTAAACACAGAATTTTAAACTACAAAGAAAAGAAACATACCGCCATGTGCAACAGGAAACGTGAAGCAGGTAATAAACAGGTACAGTAGTGTCACCTTCAACATTTTTACTCAAGTGCCAGTACGATCGGATAGAATAGGTTATATCTGCCTACTCATAATCTGAGATAAGGTTTGGTTTATCAGCGTGACAGCGATATGGTTACCATCAATGGATTAAAACAAATGTCTTTGCAACAAAGCCTGCGTCTCAAAATAAATCTTACTTCAGTTTGAATGTAGAGTACTCTCACGGTCATCCGGACTATATGATGGGGGGGGGGGGGGGGGAGTGGTCAGGATCACCCGGGAATCCGGATCACCGAGGGGAAACTCCGTGGTATAGGTAAGATACAAAAAATCATCACTCAGTGCTAAAACAAAACTCCCTAAACCGAAAATACTGTACCTAACAGTATTTGATCATTATGGTGATGATGCACTGTAATAATAACTTCAGTAGGAAATATTGGGTTGCACTTGGCCCCAAAGTTGTCCGGACCACCCAGGGATCCGCATTGCCGATGGACAAATGTAATTCAGTCAGTAAAACGAGACAAGTAAGACTGTGGTGCCTACGAATTTGACTGTCGTTTGGGGATGTAATGCCGCTTTGTCTCGCAACAATTTATAACGCTTTCAGAGGAACCCGTGACATCTATCTCCAGGAGCGAAGACTAAACCTTGCATTCTGCGTAGTTTCCCTTGTGCTGGAACCGATATACCGACGTACCGACTACTCCAATCAACGTCCTAATGTTCCCGTCGTAACCACGCACACTGTGACCTGTTTACAATACCTGCGGGGGGGGGGGGGCCGAAGGGAAGATCTCACCACTTTCCTTCTTGAATCACATTAATTCCCACACTCTTCCTCAAGACGTTTAGGCCTCTCTCCCGCATCTCCTTTCGGCTTGATCCAATAATAGCGCCCTTTATTTGTACACTACTTTTCACGCGCGGTTTGCTTTTGTACCCTAAAGGAGAAGGCAGTTTTCCCATGAAACTGGTAAATTTCTACCAATTACACAGCGTCACATCCCGCAAAACATTATTCTAACTGGGGAGCGTGGGTTGATGCGCAACGTATCCCCTCTCACATAAAATAGCCAACGTATCCCCTCTCACAAGAAATATCCAACGTATCCCCTCTCACAAGAAACAGCCAACGTATCCCCTCTCACAAGAAACAGCCAACGTATCTCCTCTCACAAGAAACAGCCAACGTATCCCCTCTCACAAGAAATAGCCAACGTATCCCCACTCACAAGAAATAGCCAACGTATCCCCTCTCACAAGAAACAGCCAACGTATCCCCTCTCACAAGAAATAGCCAACGTATCCCCTCTCACAACAAACAGCCAACGTATCCCCTCTCACAAGAAATAGCCAAAGTATCCCCTCTCACAAGAAATAGCCAACGTATACCCTCTCACAAGAAATAGCCAAAGTATCCCCTCTCACAAGAAACAGCCAACGTATCCCCTCTCACAAGAAATAGCCAACGTATCCCCTCTCACAACAAACAGCCAACGTATCCCCTCTCACAAGAAATAGCCAAAGTATCCCCTCTCACAAGAAATAGCCAACGTATTCCCTTTCACAAGAAATAGCCAACGTATCCCCTCTCACAAGAAATGGCCAACGTATCCCTTCTCACAAGAAATAGCCAACGTATCCCCTCTCACAAGAAATGGCCAACGTATCCCCTCTCACAAGAAATAGCCAACGTATCCCCTCTCACAAGAAATAGCCAACGTATCCCCTCTCACAAGAAACAGCCAACGTATTTCCTCTCACAAGAAACAGCCAACGTATCCCCTCTCACAAGAAATAGCCAACCTCAATTTTTATGGTGCTCCTCCATTATCACAAACGAGGCAACTCTGCTCGGAAAGTTCCAGTCCGTATTTGTCAAATGTAACCACTACTTTACAACAAACTTTTATCATCTCCTTCCAAAACGGCAAATTGTGAAGCAAACTTCGTACGTGATTTCACACTGTTGACACCGTGCATCTTCGTCATATTAAATTAAGTTACAGACCGACTGATGCACACTAAAACCACTTTTTATGTAGCTTTATTATTAAAATTTTTAAAATTATAACCCCAACACGTGTTTCGATTCTAGGATCATCGTCAGGGGTTTTTTTGTTGAAAGCTACAGTCACTTCATATACATGATTTTAAATATTCTAACGGCACTTAAAACTTATATATTATAAGTTAAAATCTTGTAAAAGACTCGTTAAAAGTTGTAAAATTGTAAAAGTACTGTATATAGTAGATTGCGGAAGTGCTGGCGTGTGGGATCGTGGTATTAAAGGCATGTGATATGTTTTTGTGGGGAGCGAAGTGTACTGCCTGTTGTACGGTGAAGAGTACTATTTTAATAATAAAGCTACATAAAAAGTGGTTTTAGTGTGCATCAGTCGGTCTGTAACTTAATTTAATAATTCGTACGTGATATAAGATATAACTTACTGCACACGTATCAAGATATGCAACTTATATGTTTATTTGAGACATTCCCAATACGTATGTTTACTGAAATACAGGCAGGCTTATGAGTTATTTTATGATTATGCTGTGACATATGTTTTGCAACAAAAAATGGACATCAACGCCAATGTGTGGGCCGGGATAGCGTAGTCGGTATAACGACTCGCTACGAGCTGGACGGTCCGGGGATCGAATCCCGGTGGAAGCGAGATTTTCAGTACCCGTCCAGACCGGCCCTGGGGCCTACCCAGCCTCCTGTACAATTGGTACCGGGTCATTCCCCGGGGATAAAGCGGCCGGGGCGTGGCGTTGACCACCCACCTCCATTTAGAGCCGAGATTAAAGAAAGAGTAGAGCTATACTGCTACTCCCCCTCTGGGCCTTCATGGCCTGTTCTAGGGTAAACTTTACCTTTACCTTTACCTTTACCTTTACCAACGCCAATGTTCCGAGCACACCGGTGCACACCTTTTGCACATTCTGTAGACGGCGATCCCCTAAATGACGTTAATCTGTGGTTTCCTCAGTCCTTTCCGACAAATACCGGGATAATACCTAAAATAGGCCAGGACCACTTTACTCTATACAGTTTCTTAGTTATTCAGAATTCACAATAATCTTACAATTCAAAGTCCTTGAACATAAATTAGAAGACTTGTTGAAATGTATCAGTATTGGTAAATAGAGTGGGTAGATTGACCGGTTGGTTATTAAACAATATAAATAATATTTCTGCGTACTGCAAAAAAAACGGCGTTCATAGACTCAGGTTTCTGTGCTATTTAACTCAACAAATACATGTGGAAAAACAAAAGAAATATAACCTATGTGAATGAAGAAAGCGTAGTTAGGTAACCCACGGATTAATCATTCAGTGTCAGTCTCAGATGTAAAGAATGTACAATGCTGCAATATGGAATACACATGTCCGTGATTGTGTCCCACACTCGCGGTCCTGCAGACCGACACGCCCTGCTCTGGCTTTATCTGCTGTGAATGACATCTCGCTTCCTGAATTTATCACCCAATGTTTTCCTTGTAACAAAACGATATAATGCTATGATACTAATTCTTGTGACATAGTAGTTAAAAAAAACACCTGATAATAAGCATCTCGGTACATGTGTGTCACAATAACTTCTTATCATACAACAAATCTCAAGTGCTGACATGCATTCTGGTATTGGAAATGTTCGTATGCAAACGGAGACATACCGTTGTTAGAAAGTCTGTTTCACATTTCGCAGCTCACGTCTTGAAGTCTAGGCCACTGCCCAGTGCATTCTGAGGTTTTCTTGATTTTTCTTAGCCCGTCCAGGCCAACTGCAAGAGAGTAGCCCATCATTTAGCACATTATTTCTGACTTTTTATTCATTAATAATACGATGAACACCTGAAAGTTTATTTAATAAATAAAAAATAAGCGTGATTTCAGGCTTCCGCCGCGTTGTAAATAACATCGTCGCTCTTCTGGAATGTTAAGCAGTGTGGATTGGTAGTTAGGTACCGACGTTTCGGGACAACCTGTCGGTCTCTCATCTTGAAGGGTCTGGTTGACTCTTCAAGATGGGACCAATATGTTTACCCGAAACGTCGGTAAATAACTACAAATTTATGCTGCGTAACATCCCAAAAGAGAGAAGATCTCAACCAATTTTAAATTAAAATCAGAACCGAGTTATGTTTTGCAATTAAACTCTCAACGTACGCATGTTTGGAGTAAGGAGACTCATGACAGGGTAGACGAACAGAATTCGATTTATCACAGGGCATTTTACTTAACTCGCTTCGCTTGGGACTAATGATTGCTGCTACTGTGCCAATTGTCCAGCCCTGAGACGGCCAGCATATTGGCTGAGTACGAATAATTAAGCTTCCCATAACAAAGAATAAGAGGTGAAGATATTAAGGAACGCTTTTAGCATCCAAAGTCGCTAGCGTCGATGCACTCTGAAGTAGCCCTACATCAGCATCAGGAGTCTGTCCAGAGCAGAAAACGACAACGTTACAAACCGAATTAAACCCAATAACCTATTTGCCTCGAAAAAATACATGATCAAAATAATAATGAAAAAACAAGTTTGGAATCAGTAAGTCCTCCCCGATCTTTAATAAAGTCAGTGCGTATACTACAAGATTGACACAGTTTGTACTCAACACTGAACAAGTTAGTTTTTTCTTTAGAATGAAATAACTCTGGTTTCATTAATGTTGAGCTGCATTAAGTTTGCTGCACACCAAGCAAAGAACCGAATTTATATCAGGCTGAAATAACGGACTATCAGGAGGAGCCTTTATTTCTCGAAAAATAAATGTTACCAGCCAAAAGAAGATAATTCGAAAATCTGACTGCATTATACAGGTCCAGGGTATTAATGAAAATGTTGAAACTGAGTGGTCTCGGAACTGATCCTTGTGGCACACCACATGGCATCGCATAAGGCCACGAAAGACCTCCACAAGAACTGACATGTGATATAATGTTAGCCAAGTAACTACGCAACCAATTCAGGTAACCAGCAGATAGTGCATAATAATTAAATTTGCAATGGAGCCATGCATGCGGAACAAAGTCATAAGCTTACTGAAATCAAAATAAAGGGTACCCTTTGACACTGAGAATAAACCGGAGGAGTAAGAAACTCAATACATGTAACAAGACTGGTGTCGATTGGTTTTGATTCTATAAACCCATCAACATTTATTAATAATAATGACGATGGCGATAACAATAAATAAATAAAATGACATGTTACGTAGTGCAACTTGGTCTTTAATCACTCCATTCTTAAGAACGGCTTTGCAAGCAAATTTAGTTGCCTGCTCCTCCTGGCTAGGCCTACTGGTTAGTTAAACAGATGCTAAGCTTCAGTCAACACACACCATCATTATTAACAGGCTAGATTTTTTCTGCTGACAAGCAATCAGCAGAAGCCGTAACACTTTCATCCAGATTTATGTACGTGACTTTCTTGCCATGGTCAAGGATTTTCGTAAATGAACTGAATATTACTATTACTAAGCTTACACACACGTGCATGCATACACCCACACATCAAAACCCGCGCGTCTACCAATAGACTCAATTCACGCTTCACACTTGGAGCAATAGCCACACCAGCACTGTTTGTCCCCACGATTACTGCGCCATCATGCGGTACGAATGTGGTCACCGAACTGGTAAATGGCATGCTTTGGTACACAGATCATCTAGCTCTGTTATAATGTTTTACAGCCATTGCTCGTCACGTCGGCTTGAATAGCACAGTGAGCATAGTTTGTCTGCGTCTACCATGGATTAACGTGGAATCTACACTCAGTGGTTATATGATACTCTTCGTGAGATTCTTTATTCTTTGGCGAGAGGTCGTAATCGAAACGTGTTTCAATGTGACCAACAATGAAAACATATATTGACATTATAAAACAGACATTAAATCATGTTTACATTCCCTTTCGTGCGCCAAATTAAACACGCTCCGTTATTTTCAACATTAATGTTCTTATTACTTGTTCAAACTGGATTAACTACTTTTTTAGTATTGAATAGGATGTTTAATATAGTGAACTGTGTTGGTAACGACATATTGGCAATCATCGAATAACGAAAATATAAAAAGTCCGGTTTGTGTGTGTGTATGCGTTGAGAATCGTTATTGCTTTCACTAGTATAAATAGTGACAGAAACAATTCTTATAGTAAATATTTGTTGTCCGTAATTTATTTATAAGTTCTCACTATGAGTGCTGGTATGCTTTATGGGGGTGATGAGATCGGGGCTCTTGTGTTCGATATCGGGCATTATTCACTGAGGGTAGGTTATGCTCAAGAAGATACGCCGAAGGCGGAGATCCCGGCTGTGGTAGGGGTCGTTGAAGATGGAAATTCAACAGCAACACTGAAGACGGATGGAATGGAAGTTGATGAGAAGAAAACTGATCCTTCCAATATATCATCTATGTCAGACACTAAATATCATATTGACACAAACTTCCTACACGTAGCACGAAAAGGCATGGAAGTTTCAAATTACATGAAGGATGGCATGATTGAAGATTGGGATTTGTTTGAAAAAGTACTGGATTACACATATGCCAAATGCATTCAGTCCGAGTCGGAGTTCCATCCTGTCCTTATGTCCGAAGCACCATGGAATGTACGAAACAAACGAGAAAGGCTTACTGAACTCATGTTTGAAAAGTATAATGTCCCTGCCTTTTTCCTCGTCAAAAATGCCGTTCTTGCTGCTTTCGCAAATGGTCGTGCTACTGGTATTGTAGTGGACAGTGGTGCTACACATACATCTGCAGTACCGGTTCAAGATGGATTTGTTTTGACACAAGCTATTGTTAAGTCACCGCTTGGAGGGGACTACATTAGCATGCAGTGCAAAAATTACTTGCAGGTAACTTATTAAACACAGATAACAGTAGTGATCCTGTGCACGTTTTAACAGGGCAGTTTTTGTCCTACATTTGTGCACATTCGTGGTTACATTATGGGAATATAAGCCATAACATGTAGTTGTCAGTATAACTGAGATGTGCAAATTGTATCCACTAGCACGGAAACTAGTCGATATGTTAGGTCTGCTGTCATCAGTAATCTTTCTGTGTCAGGATACACTTCAACAAGTGGGTGGATCATCATACAGGCATATGTATACACACACACACAATCTTTTATCACTGACATGAGTGTGGTGAATGCAGACTTTCTGTGTGATAAAGCTGCTATGCTCTGGTCAGGGATAAAAGATACTCTTTATGCAGGGGCATAACTAGGGTGGGGGGAGTACTGCTACCACCCTGGGCAGCAGAGTTTGAAAGAGCTTCAATAAATAACCTAAGAATCAGTAGACCTTCAGACCCTGACAGGATAAGATATGCCGTACTCTCTTGAACTTGTTATACAAGTGTGTCTTGCAATAATAATTTTGTAAATATATAAAACCAAGTGAATCAATAGTGAGAGGGAATCACTTTCTAAATAATAGTGAAAAGCTGTGAAATATTTATCTCTGATACACGTCTTCCAGAATATCAAAACAAGAACGTCCCACTTAAAAACCCTATTTTCAAGAAAATTCCATGTTCAGTTACACGAGACCACTCTAAACTTATACAGGCTGTCTTCTGAAGGATTACCTACACTTCTACTGATTCTACCTTTTAACATTATTATGTATTTTTATATTGATATATTCTTGACCCAGTGTTTTTAAAACTATAAACACAGTTATACAAATTCTATTCCCAAGGCTGTTCTTCCCATGTTGTGCATACCCACATAACAATATAAATTGTGAGGTTTTTGAGATGTCACATATAAACTCTGTATATATTCTTTTATTCTTGTGTTCAACTTGATGAAGGCCTTTTAGGCCAAAACATTTAGTTGCAAATAATAGAATAAATTGTTGTGTTTTGACTGAATTTATCATAATTCTAACCTAAGAATGAATCAACCATTCCCCTAAACATATGTGGTCCTCCTACACTTTTAGAACAGAAAGATTTTTGCAGGAGAATGATATTGAGGTGGTGCCATCATACCTGATTGGCAGTAAGGAGGTGGTGAAAGAACGAGAGAAAGCTCGGTGGGTTAAGAAACGTGTGCCAGAAGTTACGACATCATGGCACAATTACATGACCAAGAAAGTTGTGCAGGACTTCCAGGCCAGTGTGCTGCAGGTGTCAGAGACCCCCTACGATGAAAAGACTGTTTCTTCCATACCCACCGTGCACTATGAGTTCCCGAATGGCTACCACCAAGTAAGAACCTGATAATACTCACTTCTGCATTGTATATAGGTGACTTATACAGTATGTTATATAAAATGTGCAAGATTTTGATCATTCAGGATCAAATTAAACAGCACTACAACTTTAATATTGAGACACAAATAATTATGCAGAACACAAAGAAAATAAACACATTACAGTATATAATTTAAAAATTCATAAATCTTAACTATGAACGGGGCTAGATCTCTTTGACAATGACGAGGAGTTATTGGGCAGGTGGGTCATCACTATAATATGACTCAGGTGGTGCAGGTATAAAGGTGGAAGGCTGAAATAAAGATGTGGATAATGAGAGTTGCCTGCACGGGCTGTGACTGAGCTCCACCTGACTAAGGAAAGTTCACAGCATGTGACAGATAAGCATGTTTCACATATTTAAATATAAATTTGCAGATTATCCATTTTCTTCATTCATGTTGGCTTATGAAAAATACTCATAAAAAGTTTACATTAACAAAGGGTACAATTTTTCTCTGAAATATGAATATGGGAAAATATATATGAACATAAATACTGCTTCAGCTGAAATCCAATCTTGAAAACAATGGGAATCAATGCATAACATGTAGAAACCCTGCAGGACATCAGTATTTGCAGTGCATTATTGAATCTTTGAGATCTGCTGCCATGTACTTACTTAAATTTGTGGGCCTATTTTTAGCCTATATTTCATTTTATTTCTTTAAAGATGCCAATTTCCAATAGAAAGTTATCAGAGCTAATTTTGACGGAACACATCATCATATGTATAATTTACATACAACTTCTTAATATGAATCATCATCAGAATCCATTCACTCAGAAGATCTGTGATGGTTGATGAAACTGTACTTTTGTAAAGCTTATTCACTCATTTTACCCAAAAACACTGAAGGCTGAAAAACAGTGCTTTATGTCCCTCAGTCCATACATTACGTATGTGCCTTTACCAATATGATCATGCGAAGTTCTTCGCATTTGCTTTCTATTAATGTATGCTGGTCACATATGTCTGTATTGGTCTTTGGCAGAATTGTTTGTATTCCTGCCTCACTAAGCTTCCTTTTGTTAAAATATTTAATTTTGTAATTTGCAATGTTGTGTAGGACTTTGGCAGCGAGCGTTTCCGTATCCCTGAGGCACTCTTTGATCCCAGTGTGGTTCAGATGCGAGGTGGACTGGTGGGCAACACTATGCTTGGAGTAGGTCACATTGTGACGACCAGTGTGGGCATGTGTGATGTGGATGTTCGGCCTGCACTGTATGGCAGTGTTGTGGTGACTGGTGGTAATTCTTTCCTGCAGGTAGGACTTTGCTTTTAACACATAGCTCAGTTAACCATTGAAAGATTAGTGGTAACTATACGTACCACCAGGTTTAACTTTAAATAGCTCCTGTTAATAAGTTCCCTGCGATTTTTACAGTCAACAGTGATTAGTCTTTATGATGGAAACACTCTGTTCCCTCTGTGAGGTACAAACTGAGTCTTTATATATAATGTGATTAATTTGAGGATTTTCACTTGAATGTTTAATTTTTTCACTGTTGTACCCTGGATATGTATGTATGTAATCTTGGCAGTGTTTATTTTTATGTGATACATGTGTTAAATAAGGTACTAGGTATTCTACCATCTTGAAACAACTGTATTTCACTGTCTGCAAGAATAGCAAGGCTCTTTCTAGTGTTGTCTGTTGACAACTGTCAATATTCAGATAGATAAATGTTTATGGACCCATATTATGATAAGTATTTTAGTAATCCATTTATTCTTTGAAATGGTGGTCCTGGCTCTAAATATCAACACATTAACACTGCAGATAAACAGTTCAAAGTAAACAATTTTGGTCACCTATAATACAGACAAGTACAAAAGTCAAGATAACAAGAGGAACTGCAGTAGTCTTTCATATATCTGGTTATTATAATGTCCTCTTTCTGGAGCATATCTTAATATCGGTAACGCTGTTACTCAGTTTCTCCTTTTTTAGATTTTTATTTCTTCTTACTACTGTCCTACATGTTTCCAGTTGGATTACAATCACTCTGCTGAACAGCTTGACATTGGTAATATTATTGTGCAGGGATTTCCAGAGCGTTTGAACCGAGATCTGTCTGTGCGGATCCCATCCAGTATGCGTCTAAAGCTGATCAGTGCCAATGGTTGTGCTGAACGCCGGTTTGGTGCATGGATTGGGGGCTCAATTTTGGCATCCATTGGGACTTTCCAACAGATGTGGATATCAAGTCAGGAATATGAAGAGGGGGGCAAAGGACAGGTGGAGAGGAAGTGTCCATGAAGTTGTGTGTGTTTTAAACATTGACTGGTTCAACAATGACAGGAATAAAGCAAATGCAAATTTCCCTTTCACTGAACATTTGTACTGTATCTAATATAGTCTTTGGGCATGTCCAGCTTCACATCCAATGGATGCAGAGTTTACTGTCCCCAAGGTTAAAATCACATGAAATGTATCAGATCTTCACACATAAGACTGCAAACATCAGAGAACAATGCAGAGCTTAACTTCCATGCTGCCCCCCCCCTCCCCAGCTGGTGTTTGGTACAGGGGATCTTTTAACATTTTTATACCTTTACATGTTATTAATATAGCCTTACACTGAAACTTGATCACTGGGACATAGATGCATTGCTTATCACTTGATATTTCATATGTTGTGATTAGTGATATATATTGTACCTGGTAAAATTACCTTATTGATTTTAATGTCTGTAACTGTCTTGATGTACACACTTTCTCCCATTTCAGGTCTCATATCTCAGCACCCCCCCCCCCCTCTGAAAAGTACCGTTATGAAATAAAAACACTTGAAACTGCATTATTCTATATTGGTACTGTGTGTTAATTTTTAGTAAAATGTGTGCCTTCAAAAAGTTTATGAAAGAAATACAAGGAATTAACACAAATGGAATGTTCCACAAAATGAATCAGCCAAGTGAATTTGGAAATTCTGCCCATATCGATTCCCGATATATCTTATTATTAGCATTTAGAAGTCTTGCATGAAATCACCACGTGAGAGGTCAGGACAGTTGAGAGAAACCTGTTCGAGGTTAAGTGGTACAGTTTTATTGAACTTAAAGCATGGATGATCATGTGGCGAACACAGATTGCAGTATGACCACACAAGTTTCTGAATACATATACTGTAGTGTAACTTGGCTCTTGTTTAATATGAGTAGTATCAAACTTTGCTGAATACTGTAAGAACCTGAAGGCAGCATGCTCTGTCAGCATAATGAAATGAAAATTGGGATGATGAAAGAAGAAGGAACAACTCTGATGAGCTTGTTTTACAAATACATAATTTCATGGTCCTAAAATTGGGTTAATAGTGACATAGAAAATATGACTCAGTATTAAAACTGGACAGGGAGTGTCGTTTTTCCATGAATTTTAAGTTGTTTCAAGACAGAGTGTCATGTACTGGGTAAAGTATGTAATTCATTGGAAAATGAAAGATATGAGAACAAATCCAATCATTCTTAAGGCTATAAAAGTTTCATAGTTCACCTTTCAGAACAAAAACAAATTTCTCAAGAAGTTAATTATAATGATCTTACTTGCTCCATATGTTTTAAATAAAATAGTTTTGAGAATTTAATGGAGAAAATATCTACGATTCTTAGATGACAAACCATTTTTGAATGACAGTGAATATGAATTTGTTTGCTACCATTCAGTTTATCTTCCACTGTCTTTCCATCTCCTATGTAAAGCACAAATTATTAAAATGTACAAAACTATAATTTTGCCTTTGTTTGTAGGGGTGTGAAACTTGGCCTCTCACAATGAGGGCAGAACACAGACTGAGGGTGCTGAAGAAAATTTGGACCCAAGATTGTGAATGTAACAGAAGGAAGCAGAAAACTGTATAATTCAGAATTTCGTGGTTTGTACTCCTTGCAAATATTATTAGGATAATGAAATCAAGGTTGAGATGGGTGGGACATGTGGCATACACAGGAGAGAAGAAAAATGCCTAGAGTTTTGGTAGGTAAATGTGAGGGACAGACACCATTTTAGAAACACTGGTATAGATGGAAAGATCCTAAAATGAATCTTAAAAGAAATAGGACAGGAGGGTGTGGACTGGATTCATCTGGCTCAGGACAGGGAGTAGTGGCAGGCTCTTGTGCACATGATCATGAAACATATGGTTCCATAAAATGGAAATTTCTTGACAAGCTGAGGAACTATGAGCTTCTCAAGGACTCAAATCTACAGAGTTAGCTGGCTAGTTAATGTGAATTTACACTATACTGCCAGACATAAATAAATCCGTGATTTCATAAAGAATCCAATGTTTTTATTATGGACAGTGCAAACCTTAGAAACAATAGTTACAAAATAACCCAAAATATGTCTCAGTGCATTCACAATGTTAAGGAAACACACAAAATAGGTGAATTGATCTAGGCATATAGCATCTGCCAACATTTGTTATACTTTTAGAATATTCTATGTATCAAATGAATTACCATCTCAGTCATCTTTACAGAGACAAAGGCATCCCTTAAACAAAATAATTCAGCCTGCATTAAGTATAATCAATGTTCATAAGGGACTAGTAATGGTAAGGACAGACATTGCACACTTACTTATGACTCATGAAAATACCTAATTCATTCAAAATTAGCTGAAATCATCTTATACTGATGTATGTAATTTATTTTTCAAAGTCAGCCACATGAGTAGCACCTTAAGAATTAGTCTTTTCAGTATCTCAGGCAGTCATGAGTTTGAGGTGCTCCAGTGCGTTTGTCGCTGCCATCTTGCAAGCATCCTCCTCTGTTTCGCCAATCCCAAACATTACAGACTCGGGGCTTGTAGACATGGACAGGAGAATTATAGACTGTCCTGAAGAGTGTATAGACACTACATGAACACGCTCTTTAAAAAATCTTGTTAAAGACAGGTATTTCAAAGAATGCAACATTCTACACATACAAAACATGTAAATAAAGGGCATAGCTTTTTATCATCACTTATATGCCTGGTGACAAAAAAAATTCCCGATGTATGAGAGGAAGCAATGGGAGAAATGAGAAAACTGCACACTGAAGAAGCTTCATAAACTGTACTCCAACTAATACCATGAGGGTAATTAAATAAAAAATGGTGCGAATGTGCAGAACATGAAGCATATAACATCATACTGGTGTTCACCTGGCACTTGGCTGCAGCGTTATTCATACTGTCTACCTGCTCACACTGCTGCCATCTCCTGATGTGACTGTACTGGTATATATATACATAAACCCAAATACACACATTAATAAATTAAGGAAAGTTGAGAACTGCGTAAGATCACACTAACCTGGTTTGTCTGCTGCAACACCATTAAAATTAGCATCCAAGTTTAGATCCTCCAGAATTCTTTTGAGCACATCCATTGGGTCATAACTTGCCTCCTCGACCAGCTCTTTGTCCCCCATCTATTTCCAACAAATACAAAGCATTACAAACCTATACATAAACCATGACACAGACTGTAAATGCCCAATATTTCAAAGATCTGTCATTAGTAGCAAAACTGTTTCAACACTTATGTGACAAAGATTACAGCCAATTCTGTTGTTAAAAGAAGGTATATCTCACAGTTTATATTCTTATAAAGTATAAAAGTTGTTTTGAAAGAAAATGTACATCCCAAAGTCTGTGCCAATCCTCCACCACAACCTGATCTCAGGAAATATGTCAGAGAAGTTACCACTCTAGGACATCAATGGCAATGTCACTGCAGGCCCCCACCACAAGAACAGCTGCCCATGACTTCTGACTCTATGATGTGCAAATATAGGTATGTGTACGTAGCTGTAGGGGACTTGGAGTTCATTACACTGCAGCTCCCAGTCAGCAAGAACAATCAGAATGATAAAGTCAGAATAATGGTTATATAACCATTCAAGTGTTCATGCCATCTGGACCCCAAATGGAGCACTAAGTGAGAGGTGACTTACCATCTGAGCTCTGCATTTAGCCTCACATATGAAAGACATATCCAAAAGTTCACAAACTTGCCACTAGAACCAAGGACAGCAAGCAGTACAGCTTTGTGACACTGGTTGCCATAGTATAAATATCTTCTCAATTAGTTACTCAGTTTTGCAGCCATAACCCTCTGCATTGCTTCTCATTGTGTTTTTACTGTTACGCATGTTAAGAGAAATCTGCAATTTTTTAATGGCTGATTTGAATAAACAATGCATTTCCAGTACCTTTTGCACCAAACACTGGAAAAGTGCATTGGAAATGCATGAAATGCTCTAAACACTTTTCAGTGATAATGCAATGCAGACAACAAACACTTATGAGTAGTTTTCTCAATCCAAACATGGGGCAACTTTGGGTGAAGATTACAAGCATTCAGGCCATCCCTCCACAAGGCACACAGATGAAAACATGGAGAAAATTTGCAAAAATATATCAACAAAGACTGATGAAGCACCATTTCAGAGATCACTGAAAGGTTGGGCCTCTTATATTATGAAGTATTATGAAGTGAAGAGTTTTTTAATTCATATTCTTCACCAAATAATACATGGATGGTAAGAGTGGCAAGACATGTAGCATGTATGGGACCAGTAAGAAATGCAGACAGAATTTTATATCATCTGAAGGCAAGAGACAGATGCTTACATCTTAAAGAAACAGGATGTGGGTTTGGACTGGCTACAGTGGCGCAAGATAGGGTTCAACAACAGGTAGCCCTTTGTGAATATGGTAATACAGGGTGCACAAGAGGAAACGCATGTTTTTCAAATAACAATAACTCAGTTGATTTTCAAGTTTAAAAAATTTTAATTACACAAAAAGAAAGGTTTTACGATGCAGTTTTTGTTGAATATTTTTGAATTGCTTCCGAAACATAACGTCCGTCAAGTGACGCCCTTCCTTCTGTACGCACTCTTGCAGCCTCTCCTTGAAATTCTGCATTGCTCTTCCCAACATTTCTTCCCCCACAGTAGCAATTTCCTGGCGAATGGAATCTTTCAGTTCCTGGATGTTGCGTGGTTTGTTTCTGTAGACCTTTGATTTGAGGTAACCCCACAAAAAATAGTCACATACGGACAGGTCAGGGGAGCGAGGCGGCCAAGGGATATCACCGAAACGGGAGATGACGTGTTGGGGAAACATGCCACGAACCACCTGCATCGATGCTCTCACTGTGTGTGCCATGGCACCATCCTGTTGGAACCACATTTGCCACATATTGACCCTTCGTCTGCGCAGTTCTGGAAGCAGGAAATTGTTAAGCATTTAGACATAGCGCGCCGAAGTCACTGTAACTGAGGTATCCCCCTCTTCAAAACAATAAGGGCCAACGATCCCAAATTTGGCAACGCCGCACCACACTGTTACTTTTGTGCTGTGGAGAGGTCTTTGGTGTAGCTGTCGTGGGTTCTCCGCCACCCAGTACCTACAGTTTTGTTTGTTCACAGTCCCATCTAACTGGAAATGTGCTTCGTCACTCATCATTATTACCGTATCTTCATTAAGAATGCAGAGCATTGTCTCAGAAAATTCTCTTCGTTGCGCGAAATCTCCTTGGAGCAGCTTTTGCACTATCATTATCTTGTATGGATGAAATTTTAAGTGTTTGTGTAGGATGCGACATACGGACCGATCTGACATCCGCAAAGCTAAAGCTTGGCGCTGAGCAGAATGCCTCGGGCTTCTGAGAACTGCCAATCTCACTCTCTCAACGTTTTCAGGGGTACGCACAGATGCGGGAAGGCCAGGTGGTTTCCTCTTCATCACAGACCCTGTTTTCCTCCACGCATCAACCCACCTGAGTATCGTGTTACGATCAGGGATGTTTCCACGGCGCTCCACATTGAACTGTTTACGGAAAAGGCGCTGAACGGCAATTACGGATTCACAACTTTTGATATAGTTTTCAACGACAAACACTCGATGCTCGCGGGTCCACGGTGCCATGGCTACTGAAACTGCATCATCTAAGCTGTCTACTAGCAAGGGGCGGAAATCCCCCACCCTCCTCCTTGCCGAGTACTAGCCATTCGAAAAACGTGCGTTTCCTCCGCCGCACCCAGTATAACATCAGGTTCCATAAGAGGCAAAGAATATCTTACAATCTGAGGGACAATAAATGTGCAGGGGCATGATGAGATATGGTAATAGCAGTACTGCTACCAGTCACAGCTGTACATATGACAGGCATTCATTAGTTTTCAAGCATAATGTACAATTACCCTACCTTAAGCCTGTCCAGTAGTGCACCCTGAAGACTTTTCTGCATTAGATGGTACTCTGATATCTTCTGGCCAATAATTACTTTGCGGGGGTTGCTGGCAAGTGTTCCCAATTCTTTATACTTGCTTACTGCTACCTCAGCATGGGGGTCAACATTTTCTTTCTATGAACAACACAGTTTCCAAAGGTTGTAAATCAAACTACCGTTCACACTTTAGCAGCATCAAAATAAAAAGTTATATCACCACACTCAGCAACTACCACTCAAGCATACTGAATTCACAGTTCAATACCCTGCCTGAGGTTTACTGTCACTCCCTAGGTTTTGAATGACATAATGGAAATGGGCCAGCAAAATTCTTGAAACATAGTATCTCCATGAAACATAAACACAACCAAAACTTAAGCAGTGTATGTATAAATGTAACATTGAGATGCGTTTGCATAACCATTGTTACTGTGGGAAAGCAATACGTATTACTTATTCTGAGTGTGTGTCTGTAGCCTTAGTTATCCAGCATGCAAAGTGCATGCGCCGTATTATATTGTCATCTGTGGCCTGTCTGGTTCTACCATATTTTTCCACATTATCTCATAAACAGCATAATTTTTGGGAAGAAGTTATTGAACATAAAATGTGTGTTTTGATTCTCTCTACAACTTTTGTCTGAAACATTTCTTCTTCTAAGAAGAATTCAACAAGGTGTTAACATAAATGCACGTAAGTCTTCAGTGAAGTACCCGTTATACTTGCCAGATTTTAATGAAACTTGAATTTTCTTGACAGGGTTTCGAAAAATACGCAAGTATCAAATTTTATGAAAATCCGTCCAGTGGTAGCTGAGTTGTTCCATGCCGACGGACGACAGATATGACAAAGCTAATAATCGCGTCTTGCAATTTTGCTAACATGCCAAAACACACAAATCAAATTGTCAAACCATGTCAGAGAAGACGGCTCGATTTGCTTTAAAAGAGAACTATAAAATTATTTAACAAAACAAGCAGTTTCTAAGATTTCCTGCAGTACTACAAATTTTCCAAATATGCATCACATAATGAGTGCTTATAATAACTGTACAAACTTTTTCTGATACGGTATCTCCTTTATCACTAGCCGTCACGGTGAGCACATCTGCAAGTGATGTTTTGAGCCTGTTCAACATTCTAAAGGCTGCCTGCTGCTTGGCTTGCTTCTTGGTACGAGCAACTGCTAAAATAAAGCATTCAAATGCAACTTTAGTACAGCCAAACTTTCCTGCAGTCAATGAAATACAAGGTGCTTTCAAAAATCATTTATACTAAAAGAATTTAGGTAGATCAACGCAAGACTATTATACAAGGAACACATACAAGCATCATAATACAGGGAGACTTCTGTAAAGTGTTACAGAAGGCAGTGAACATCCCAGACTGCCTGGGCCACTCACCAACTTGCACGATTCTCTACAGAATTCTCCATGTGTGTGACAAATGTGGGCAGCAGCATTTTATGGTTACTGTGTCATCCTGGGAAAAAAGTCCACTGTTGTAAAGAAAGCATGCTGAACATGGGTGAGAGGTAAAATATTCAGAACAGAAATAAACTCCACACTTTGCAAGTTTTTTTTTTTTACATGGTGTACTAAAACTTGACTACAGTTACGAGTATACACAACCATGTTCCCCTCAAATACAAATACCAAGCATGTTGAATAAAGTACAGTTCCCTGGAAAGTAACCTATGTGTTAATCAAGTATTTGTTTTTTGGTAGAAGGTAGCACTTGTAGTAGGGGTAACATGCAACAGATGGTGCAAGAGTAAGATACTATTCATGGAATAAGTTGATATTTAATGTCAATAACACTGGCAACTTGATCCTGCAAAGATAGTCCTGTGATTCAGTTCGGTGAAACAAGTTTCCCCCATTGAAATTCATTGCCAATTGACAGAGGTGTAAGTTGGTGGCATAATGAGAGTACACCATGTCAGAAAATGATGCAGAGGCTTTCAAAATGGCGAAACAAACATCCACGATGATGACGGCACTGATCAGCCTGGCACATTAGTGATGGATGTAAATGGAGCACCAGTGGAGAACTGATTCTGGAAAACCGAATTACCACTTGAGACATTACCATTTCCACATTAATAAGGAAGTGAAAATGACTATTCATGAATGGCTATAAATGCAAGAGCCTGATTTATACTGTCTGCCCTTTTAGACTTATGCCAAGGACAGACAAATGCATCAATATGCTTGGGGATTATGCTGAGAAATAATTTTACTTCAGTGGAAGAAATAAGCTAAATTTAAAGTTGTAATAGCTTCTGATTTAATTTTTATGACTAGGGAACCTTACTTCTTGCACGTCTTTTGTCCTAAAAGTCACTGTCAAATTCTTCCATGTGTGAGGTGATGGCATTAAGAAGTCATCAGTAATTCTGAGCTTACATTAGGGCACTCTTTAAAGGAGCGAGAATGTTATATAATTTATTGTGTTGCAACCACTTAAAGAAGAAAAAAGTGTGTGAATCACAAGGGGTGTTTCATTTCACCACAAGAAACAGAATTTATGAATCCTCCTATTGTGTCTGCCTAATTTCTCACTTGCAGACTGCAGGAACTTGAAAACAGCAGCATAAGCATATGGTAATTCTATGTGTGGTACTACTGCAAGAGCAGTTCTTTCGTGAAGGTATGAACCTACCTGATTCGTTAAGTTTCGAAACCTGGCACATGATAGTAAACTGCTTTGCATGTGGTGGACCCTCATCACCAATCACCGTGTACTCTGGAACCTGTATTTCATTGGTCATACACAATTCTTGCAATGCACCCACAGCATTCTCTTGAAGCATTCCTTTGTAAGGTGATGTAATGTCTGACACATCCACAACACCCACTGTATCAGGGTCTAATGATGATGCTGTGTCCGGTGCATTTAATCTGCTCAGGAGACACTTAGCAGCATCATGTTTTGCTTCCTTCTTGGAGCGACCACTCCCAATAGCTAGCAAGAACAGTCATATGAATACACAGCATTACTTAAGCTGGATGACTTGGGTATGTTTCACTATGAATATGGCACCAGGTTTTAGACCTGTCACTTCAAATGTTCTAATATATCAAATCAGTTTCACAGTTTGCTGTACTTGTATTTGAAGATAAAATATGGAGCTCTGACATACCATAAAATCAGACCTTGATGTTCAGAGCTTTTTACCCTATTTACCCATTCAAATGTTGGATCAAAACATCAACCTGTAAATATTGATATGAAAACCCAGAGACTCAACACCACTAACAACAAAGCCCATCACTGGACATAATCCTGAGCCAGTTGAATAGTCACAACCAGTCTCCTCTAGATTCATCTTGATGTTATCCTCCCATTTCTGTTTTGGTCTTTTGAAAGATCACATTTCCAGCATATTTATCTACAATCACCCTGTATGATTTCTTGTCTCCTACATCTCAGCTACATAGCAAGCCCATTATAACATCAATGATCTCACTGTCTTAATAATGCTTGGATAACTGCATAAATTATGACATTACTCTTTATGTAATGTCCTAAAGTGTCCTCTTCCTTCATCACCTCTTATGTTCTAAACTCTTTTGAGCATTTTGTTTTCAAAACCTTTTGGACTATGTGTGTACCTGTGTGCATGTGCACGCACACACACATCTAGATCAACATCCCTACTGATCTCAGACAAAATGCCTGCCTTTCCACTAAATTAGTATTATCAGCATTTACTTTACTGTGCAACACTAAGAAATGTGAAACACACAGGCAATTTTTGTACCATTTCCACACTTCCCCCATCCAGAATTCATACATCCAAATCTCTCTCTCATATATATATATACACACAAGACTGAGTTTCTTAACTAAAATTAACCTTCAACCTAATTTTGCTAGTAACAGAAGGGCGTGACTTGCAACAGTACCACCTTTAAATGTATGCAGGCAAACATGAACTGTCACTAAAATCAAACCTCAAAGCCTAATGTAAAGGTAAAGCAATCCCATTACAGGCCTGGACATGCCCTTAGGGTCCAGGAGGTTGAGGCTCCCAGATTTCTAGACAATCGGCACATGAAGGTGGTAAGGTTGTCAGCCCTACACACCGGCCACCTTTACCCCCAGGAAATATTCCTGGTACTCATTTCTGTTAGACAAAGCCAAATGTTGGTGGATGAAATGTTTCTGGTTTTTCTGTATATCTCTGGTACCCTGATTTGTGTTTGTGTGCCTATATAGTGTTGGCAATCATGATCTAATGAGGTCTGAAATGTGCATGACATCAGAAGTACTGAGGACAGACATAAAAGTACATAATACACTTATATCAAGAGTTTCATTAAAATATATTACTTTGGGTAGGAAATAATCATGTCCTTAAGTATTACTGAATAATGGTTTGTAAAAAGTTACATTTTGCAAGAGTATAAGTGCAGAACCCATTCTATATCAGTGCACCCATCACCTATAACAGTCTACAACTGCTGCCATTCATGCATTGCTTCAATTCACAGAATGTCTTGACAATATGGTGACTACAGTATACTTGCAATTGAATTTGAGATTCATTTAAAGTTACCAGACCTACAATACAGTATTCTAGCCAATCAGCCATCCTACCTGATCACTGTATCTGAGTTTCATTTGACATTAGTAGCTTTTAATATAAACCATTCTAAATTACATAACACAACTTGTCACTGTATTGCAAACATATACTCAACCATTTGCAGCTATCTTGTAAAATATGATGATGAGGTCTATAGGAAAATCATCATTTAATAAGTGAAGACAAAGCAAACTATATTTGAACTCCATTTTGCCAGTTTTCTTGCTACATGCTTCACTGCAGTTAACCTACAGATTATATACAGTTTCAAGTTTTAATTTCAGGTTCTGCCATTGTGTAAGTTGAGCTCAAAACTCTTGTCTAGTTTTTTGAAAATTTGGTAACTCAAACAATGTCTTTTATGTTAAAAGGCTCTTGCCACATGACAATGGAAATCACACATGATCGTAACAACAGTTACATAACATTAGTGAGTAAATTGCAATAACATAGAGCAAAGTTTAAACAAAAATAATGACATATTTGTATTTATCAAGATATTTTTCTCTTCTTCAAAAGATCCAGAGTGGTTCTGGGGCCCAGTCAACCTCCTATTCAATGGATACCACGGCCTCTTTCCTCAGCAGTGTTGTGGCCACAGCATAAAGCTCACTACTCACCTCTATCTAGTGCCAACAACAAGTATGACTGAAGCTATACATCCATTCCCCCATATGCCTTCACAACATGCACAGGAACAACTTTACTGTATGTATATATATATATATATTATATATATACACATGTTTTACACACACATACACAGTATGTGTGATGTTTTCATGTGACTATGCACTTCCAAAGTCATTCCATTCAAACTTTTGGCTCTGACACATTTGGTTTGTAAATGTCGGATGTACCTACTTTCAAGGTGTTATTGCAGCTGAAAGCAGCAACAGTCTCCAAAGTACACAGAAAATGTGCAATCACAAGACACAACACCACAACTGTTAACTAAATTCAAATGTAAATGTAAAAATGCTGAAAGAGCTGTCAAAACGGCAAGTTAAAGGCAATTTCAATCTACCTGAACTTTCACCCACAAGTACCCGATACTTGAATATAGCTTCATGTGATCCCCCTCCATCATGTATCAGTTCATACTGCGGCACATCGCCGTTGCGAATACACATCTCCTGTAGAATGGACACTGGCGTTTTGCTGTTCATTTCGTTCTTAACCATTAGAACTTGCGGTGCTTAACCTCTCTGCTGTCTGGAACACGTTGTTACCGAACTACAAATGATAAATACCAAGACCAAATAGTTTTCAAATCACCAATCAGCGAACCATAACATTTATATTCCGCACTTGACATGTGCAATTTACATGAAAATGGCACATCCACATCCTTTCACTTCCTTGTGTGCCATGTCTGTTGAACCCTTCACAAAACCTACCAATCCTGGCGCCACAGCCACGGATGACGGACCACGGATTACGGAAGAACCCTTGGTTTTGAAGAATTGGGCATCACGCAACACGCCTATACGGGTGCCGTGTGCTAACAACCAAGGCTTAAAAAAAACCGAAAGATCCCAGCGTAAATATTGTGATCAGCGATAGCGACAGTGATTTGAACATAAAAAATTGATGGTGGCAAAGTTCCAACGCTCGTTCCACTTAACGAGAATTCATACATTGTATAAAATATAAGGGAGCTGATAGCTGTAGAAGAAAACGTGGGAACGTCCGCTGTTTTGGACAGAATCCATAGCTGTCAAAATTATTATTGTTATTATCATCATCAACATGCATTTTTTTAGATTACAATGATGTCATTTTACTTACATATATTTTTGAGTAAGCATCATGATCGTGCTACCTGTAAGAACTCATTCCTAACTTCAAACTTTGCAAGGAAGTCACTACAGCCCATGCTGGAACCTAATTTTTTTCTTGATGGAGAGAAAAAGGGCCAGTCCTTCCAGCCTCTTTTGTGCTACAGTTGTCCGGGAATAGAACTGTTTTACAATATTTCAGTTTTGAAAACTTCGACAGCGTAACTGGTACTGTTAACATCATCATACAAACCATTTCCGTGTTCGGGATGGAGCTTTCTAATGATTGTAGAAACTGAAGGACTTGAATTGCTGTACCAGTATCTTCGGAGATGGTTTTCCTTAAACCCTTAATTCTGGACGTTAAGTCCACAAGGTTATGTCGTGAGAATCTCCATCGGACCAGGCAATGTGCAAATTCATAAACCATATTTTAAAATCTCCTTTTATTTCTCTGAGTTTCTTCAGATCTTGAAGATAACTAAAATTGTTGGCACAATGAACCACTTGTTCAAATCACTGATTAGAAAGTAGGCCTACTTAGTCTGAAAAACTTTCTGGGGTGAATTCCTTATCGCGTCCCCCCCTCCTTTTCCCTTTCACAAACCTTTCTCTGAATCTTGGTTCAACGTCCACGGCACAGTTTGTTTCTATTGCTCTGATTTTCGTGGAGGTAAACCCTGTTTCTCTGTATTTTTGCAGAAAACTAACGAGTCTTTTGATTTGAGTGACAAGCACATCAATTTGTCTTTCACTGGATTGAAGTGTCTTGGTTACAGCGTTCACGGCAGGCAAAATGTCACACCATACAATAACTGATCAAAACTTTGGATTTTGTAGTTTACTAGCGAATCAGTAACTTCAAGCAAAGCTTACCTGATGTCACTTAACGCATAGCTTGTACACCGTGTATTCGGTATTCCCACCGTTTCAAACTGAGGTTTGTTGGTGCTGGTTTGATATTACTAAAGGCTTTGGAGTTAAGGAAGGCGCGTTTTCCTTAGTATTTTCCACATGCTCGGTAATGTTTAGCATATTCTGTAGAGTCTCTGAACTATTCCTAAAAATTACATTGCATTTGAACTACAATATACAACATTTCCTAGCACTAAATTTAAGTTCTACCAGCCACAGGGAGTGAAAAGAGCTCTTGAGGTAATGTGAGCAGATGCTTGTACGCCCTTTACCTGTCCCTTCGCATTTCTCATGTTATCATATCCTTGACCCCTGCAGCTGAAAAGCTCAAGTTCATCTACTGCATCAACGACTGAATCTGACAGCCCTTGGACGGTTTGTTCTTGAAAAAGAATCAAGTCACTATTCACGATAACATAAGAGCAAAAAAGACACTTTCTCCTGGTGACTCAGGTCTGCTTTACAGTCAAGAATAACCGAAAAATATTCTCCTATTTTTACTTATCTAATGTTGCCTTTTTTTTTAAATCATCAGTGCCATCTTTGAGATTATTTAATTTTGGATAAAAGGTCCAAGAAAATGGCCATTGATTTCTTCGGTAGTGATTTGTCGTATACGCTCATGCATTGAATGATAGAGTCTGGTGAAAATATACATATTAACCACAAAAAATTACCATTGCCTTGTACTACGAAATGTTAGATAATGTTTGGCTAGATATAGCACCACTGTAATTATGCGCATCAAGATGCCACCTTCTCTCCTTTCATTTTTTCAAAGTAAATTTTTCTATTTTGTCGATGTTTGACAGTTTACTCTATTTCAATCCGTTTAATTAACTTATAAATATCCTCATTTGGTATTTCATGAGATTTAAACCTTACAATGAAGTGTTTCAAATCATTGGCTCTTGCCTTCACCAATTTACCTCCCGTTTTTAGACCTTACAATTTTCAGAAGAAGCAAAAAATGGCATCAGCTTCCTTAAAATAAATTAACCAGTTCCTTTGAACACTCTCTCCTTGTAGCAGTTTTTACGTATAAAAATACAGGTACTTCATCAGAAAAGTGCCGGTTGTCACTAGTTTTTGGGAAATCAAAGTCACTACATAAGACATGTAAAAGGCCTCTTTCAAGTAACATGTCAATTATTTTCTGTCAACAAACCTGCCCCGTTGGCTGGACACTACCTGTCTCTTTCGATATCAACGAAAACAACGTCGATATGGGCAGGAGTAACGTGTTTTCCTTCATTTTGTTTCTAACTGCCTGAAGTATAACACAGTCCAGCAATTACTAATTACTTATTATATTTCACATAAAGCGCTTTTCACCACTAAGATATTTTATTCAAACTTTCAACGTTACCAAGTCCTTTCTCTCCGCTTTTTTGTCTGTTTTCACCTCATGATCGAATATTTCGTCATCTGTTAAAAATAACCATTATTACGAATTTTTAGAAGCAATAGCTTTCTTTCAATATTAGGTGAAGAAGGGCAAATTCATGAGTTAAGTTTCTACTGCAAATGAATCAAACTGCCTTGTGTTACTGATCGCACACAACTCTGAAACCTTTGCTTGTGTGCCGTCTCCTGCTACACCAGACGACTCTGTAAGCAACGAAATAAAAGGGACAGCAATACCTACTGGCTTGATACTTACCTTATTCCCAAAATTTGTGTGCAGAAAGAAAGTTAAGTTTAATTTTTTTCCTCCGACGAATACCCGTTGAAATTTGCAAAATCTGCATGAAACAACGCCACCTTTCTTCGAATTTTACAGTTAGGCCTGTATGCATACACAACATTAAGCAGAAAGCTGAAATAACTCAGTCGAATTCTAGTAGACGATGACGGAGCTTGAGAAGAATTTTTGCACTCTAGGCATTCGGTTTTTTCTTGATGGTTTACAAAATACTAACTAATCAGAAAATGTAATGAGAAGTGTAATATTGGAAACATATATTCATTTTCCCGTTGTTTCTGTGTCTGCAATTATCGATGACACACAGGCTACTGTAATCTGATTTTATTTACAGCTGCTGGGCTGAAAGTAAATATTTTAGCTCATGCGGCATCACTGTCACTGAATTTAATAACACACTGATAATAATTTATACCGATGTACTGGGCAAAGTATCACGCAAATCGTCCGTCTGCGTCAAGCTGTCATATCTCCTTCAATGCATGTGACACACAACACAACAGCCATTCCAACAACGCAGATGATTTCACAAACGTTGTCAACATGAGTGTAAGTGAATAGTGTTGCTGCTTAGTTGATGTACGATGTCTTTATTTGTACAGTTTATAGGTTATCAAGGTATATCGATGATATACATCTTATGGGTGAAAACTCTGAAGCATGTAGTTCTTCATAGTAACACTTAAAAATTGACTTCTTACTTTGCAGAAGACGTCGCTTCTCCGTCATAAAGACAAGCTAGTTAATACTGATTATGGAAATGACCTTAAAAAATTAGTGTCAGAGGTGTGGATTTGTTTAATTTGGTTTAGAATAAGGAACAGCTGCGTTTTGTATTGAAAGCGAGGTACACAATGAATAGCTGGTTTCTATAAAATTTGAGAAAATATTGTCTAGCTCAATGACAATTAGCTTCGAAATGAGAATTCTGCTGTCATGGGTTATTTACTCGTATGAAAACAAGTTTTCTGTTGACAGAAATAACAAAATGAGAAGCAGACTAGCTCATGGAGGTACCCCCTTTATTGATCTACAATAGATGTATTATAAGCATTAGAAAAATATTTTTCTTGCTCGTAAAATGCAAGGTACATAGCATCTACAAGCGTTGGCCAGAAAACAAACTTATATGTGTATTTAGGGTTCTTTATTTTCATCTCTAACAAAAAGACTTCACAAGTAGCTGTGTTGCTATTACATCATTTTTAAACATTTTACCCGCTGCAATCAAGACATTTCTCACATAGTGGAATGAGCTCTATTATTGCCTGTTGTCAGGGGTCTGTTTCCTGTATTACCAGTCATCTTACCATGACTGTTTCTTTCCTGCGATCATCTTTAAACTTGTGGTCGAAAAGATTTTGACTGACAGCTGGAAGCAGTTACTGAATACTCGGCGCCAGATCGTGGCTCTTTTGGGTGTATTCCAAGGTTTCTTTAGTTACGAAATTATACCACTTGTTAATCTTGTTTACCGATCCTAATAAATGTGTTTCGACACTCATTCCAGTTTTGTAAATTAATTCACTTCTTAGGTTGAGTTCAGATACACATATAGTAAGGACTGAGCTGTACTGTACCATTGCGGACTTCCTTCGTGTTCTCACGATATATTTTAGTGTAGGGCCATATCACAAACCGGGATAGCGTAGTAGGTACAGCTACTCGCTACGAGCTGGACGGTCCGGGGTTTGAATCCCGGTGGGAGCGAGATTTTCAGCACCCGTCCAGACCGACCCTGGGGCCTACCCAGCCTCCTGTACAATGGGTACCGGGTCATTCCCGGCGGTAAAGCGGCCGGGGCGTGGCGTTAACCATCCACCCCCATCTAGCGCCGAGGTTAAAGAAAGACTAGAGCTATACCTCTACTCCCCCTCTGGGACTTCATGGCCTGTTCTAGGTTGAACTTTACCTTTACCTTTACCATATCACAAAATTGCTCAATCTAGCGAAAGGCGCCGTAGAGTGAACTGGGCAAATTCTGTTTACGGAAAAGTGGTTAGTGTTAAGAGCCAATATAGGGCCGTGCCAGGTCTCCTGCTGTTAGTCGCCGGTCTCTTACCGCGGAAGCCCGGGTTCGATCCCGGGTTGGTGCATGTGGGATTTGTGGTGGTCAAAGTGGCACTGGGACAGATTTTTCTCCGAGTACTTCGGTTTTCCACTGTCAATTTCATTCCACCTATGCTCCAAATAATGGAAAAGCAGAGAAAACCTCATCATAGGGTTACACAATAAGCCTTCAAGGCTGCGGTGCTTGCTTAGAGCCTGCTACGGGGACCTTCAACAAAAAAAGAGGCAATATTGCACTTAACAAAAAAACGATATTATGTACTTATATGCATTAATACATTCTATTATAATAAAACATAAATTACGACATATAAACAAAACCTTTCGTTTTATATTCGTCTTACCCTTGGTTTCATTGATCAATAAATCGAACGTTGTTTCTTTTCAAAACATTGATGGTTTAAAAGTTGCCTAGCTACAAACAAAGTTAATCTGCCTTTATCTTCAGCCAAGTTGCTTATTTTAAGGAGAGAAAATAGGCTTATGCGATCGTCATGCTGTCCGTGTATATCTCCCTTTCAACTACCACGTAAGATAACAAAATATTAAGAAATTTGTCATTAATCTTGTAGGTCACAGAGTCCCTTGTTTTCAATTGCCTACATCCCGTTCACAACATATTCAATTCTTCGTCACAAAGTTAGTCAACAGAATGGTTTTATTTCATGAGAGCACACACTGCAGAAAAGTAAACTGAGTCAAAGGGATTCCTTTTCTGTTATATATTTATCTACTGACTCGCTTTTTGCTTTGCCCTGCAGTAAGCACTTGCGAATGCACAAAAAACACTGCACAAAAAAAAAGAAAAAAAAATGTATCCAATTTTTACTAAACAGAGATGAGAAGAATTACGATGAACATGGAAAATGCACAAACACACAAGATCATATTCTGCTTATTTTATTGGCATTTATATAAGTATAATACTTGGCTAGATTCGTAGCTCTGAGAGATTATTATTATAGGAACACAATTTTATCACGTGAGGACTGCACAGCTCTCAATGTAAGCCCTTCGAATAACGAAACTCATGTACCGGACATTTCAAAATGGAGTTTCTACCACACAGTAAGCAACCAGCCTGCATTGCAAAGACAAGTCGGTTAACGATGCGTTGTAAGAATCATAAATGCACTATGAGAGAAAAATATAGTGTACTTAATGTTAAGTAGCTCATACATACAGTAACTAAAGTGCTTTAAAGTGTTAAGCAAAATATGTAACACGTGTAAGGCTCACAGTTTTATTACAGTACCAGAGTCCCAGCTGCTTCTGTCAGTGTCATGACTTAATTTTAGTTATAGGAGCCACAAAAGGATTTTTGTTTCCTTTTTTACCTTAATGTAGGAAAATGTATAGTTGTAAGTGTGCTGAAAGTTTAGTCACTTTAATATGAACTTCATAAATGCTTGCAAAAAGCATTTTTATTAAAAAAAGAAACATGTAACGCATAAATTAACTAACCAACTCCAAGGAGACGAGTCCTTTTTGAGAAGCTAACAGGTCCTCAGCTAGTCGAGAAATTCCCCGCATTTTATGGAACCCGAAGGTTCATTACCACATCCACAAAAGCCCTCAACCTGTCCCTATTCTGAGCCAAAGAATCAGTCCAGGTCCGAGGCCTTGTGAAATGTTTCATAACATGGTACTTTTTTACGGTGAGGAGTTGTTAGCACCTCGCCCAACCCCCAAGCTGGAGGACCACCCCTTGTCGGCTGTCCGCGACTGCTTATTCAATGTAATTGCAGCTACACTCCATATCCGGAGGCCGTTCCTCCATCTGCAATCTGAGGACGCGCCATGCCGTGGTGACAGGGACCCACTTGTCATGGTGTAAAGCATAAATAACACATATAATTCTAAAACCATGTCTGGAGTTATTTCGGATATGCATTGCAAGAGTTCTGTGACAGATCAGTAAATGTCAGCTGAGAAGTTATGATTGAACGTGATTCCTGTTGGTAACATTATCTCATCTTTCCAGGTATTGTGGCTACTGCTGTTACTGTTGTCATTTAGAAGACAAGTCCTGGGATATTTGTATCCGCACGTCATTAAGCATCTTGATCGACATGCGGTAAACTGTGTTCCAAAAATAAGCGAAGATTATTTTGAAAATGGCCGTACGTTGGTTCTCTCCTTGCCAGCCAATAACATACTGCAGAAAGACGAAAACATAGAAGTGGCGGTAAAATCCGTTCAGTCAGACATGCGAGCACAGCTCGATGTTAGCAACATCTTGCTGGAACGTCTGCACTCTTCACTTCGCTGGCCGATTATTGTGATTAGCCGTGCGGGTGAAATAATGAAATTAGATCCCCGCTACTGGGAGAAGAGGAACAGCGAGAAACACGGTGGCTACATCTTGATAGCGAGGTATCACGGTGGAGATTTGAGTGAAGTGAGGGAACAAATCTACGAACTTGAGTCCCTCCCAGCCTGGGACTCCAGAGCGAAGTTCATTGTTGTGGCAGAAGAAAATAACGCCAGACAAAATGATCAAATATTGAAGGATATTTTGAAAGAATTTTGGAAGTGGAATATTTTTAACGTGGTCATTCTATCGCCCACAGAACTCACTAACGCTTCCACATCTGTAGGTGTTTATACCTGGTTTCCATATAGATTACCGTCCGGCCGATGTGGTGAGTTGCGTCAAGTTGTGCTCCTGGACATTTGTCAGACCACAGAAAAAACGACAGGCCGTTTTATAAATGATTCGCCCATTTTTTAGCAAAAAATACCCTACAACCTAAACAGGTGTCCATTTAGAGTGTCGACACTTAAGTTTCACCCGTTCATTATTTATGACAATTCCACACTTGATGGTTCGGAAATAAGGTTGATCTTAAGCATAGCAGACAAGATTAACGTCTCCTTGAAACTCAGCGTTTCACTGGCACCTGAGCGGAAAGGTCAGCAGCTGTCGAATGGAACATGGACTGGACTAAGGGGCGAAATAATGTATGGTTTTTCCGACATGATATTCGGACATATACTGACAAACCTAGACGACCATCTTGTCTTTGATGATACGATAATTTACTCTTCGGATAAATTTTCGTGGTATATTGCGCGGGCAAATCCGTATCCCCGATGGTTAAGTATGGCGCGTGTGTTCAACCCCGAGATGTGGCTTGTTTTACTGATTGTGTTACCAGTCGCGGCCTTTGTCATGAAGTGTCTTTCACAAAGAGGAGGTGATGAAATATGGAGTTATGTCAAATGCGTCCTCAGTTTCTGGGCAGCGCTTCTTGGTGCAGGCGCTGATATGCCATATAGCCCCCCACTACGTGTGTTCTTCCTCTCCTGGGTAATCTATTCCCTCGCCGTCAACACCGTGTTCCAAACATACGTCACAAGCTACCTCGTGGACCAGGACTGCAGCACCAAATCGACAATGTTGAAGAACTTTATGAGTCCAATGCGGTGTTTGCCTTCCCTGACACGATAGATAAATTTCTTACAAAAGAACTTTTAGACAAATTGAAACCAAGAATTCAGTCCGATCCTGTGGTATGTCTGGATTATGTAGCTAATAAAGACAATTTTGCAACCGTCGCAGGCAGAAAGCTTGTGGCGTTTTATTCCGAAAATCTGGCACAACGCGGAGCTAAGCACGAAATATTCCAGTTTCGGGAAGATATGTTTCAGCTCAGCACTGTAATGCTTCTGCCGAAACACAGTCCATTTCTTGAGCTCATTAATGACATTTTGACGCGCTTACTTGAAGCAGGATTGATAGACAAATGGTATAATGATATCATAACTGAAAACCAAATTAAAGCTGGCGTTAGAAAAATACCAGTTCTTATAGACGATTATATTCCCCTCTCTCTATCTCACCTGCAAGCTTCTTTCATATTTCTTTTCCTTGGTCTCGGAATAAGTTCCATCATTCTCCTGGTGGAAAAGATTCTGCGGCGAGAGTAGCATTCTGATAAGCCGTGATTTAAAGCTTCAGTGATACACAACATTGCAAGTAATACAGATTCGTAAAATATTCGGATAAACAGGACCTTGGAATTTCCGGGTTATTGAATGCAGTAACTCCCTAAGAGTAAAGAATACTTTGGTCTGTTATTTCCGAACATCGTTTCGGAGAACACAACATGAAAATTACGAATGTGTAACAATGACGTGATACTGCACTTTCTGACGATGCTTAGAACCACAGTTTGATTACGAATATATATATATGCGTTGATGGGTTTGAAATATTTCTTAATAACTTTGAGAAAGATTGTACCACTTACGACCTTAAAAACTGGGCTTAATTTTTAAGCAATGTGGATGAAAATGGGAAGGATCAGGAAATTATTGTTTATTACAACATCATTAACAATTTCATGTATCGAAGTTTTAAAAATTCTGACAAAGATTGGGCCGCGGATAATTTGATACAGACGGACAGACATGACTTCCATTTGAGGTCCATTTTCTCCTTCGAGAAAAATGACTAACAGTATAATTTCCTTCCTCCACTGTATTATTTGACTTTATTTACACCTTTATATAATCAGCCAAACTGTATTATAGCGCCATTCTGCATCCACCTGGTGAAAGTGGCGTTGTTATGTGTTGCAATTGTTTCTTATGATTTTTGTATTTTTATTTAATTAATCATGAAATGTCGTATAATGCGCGATATAATCAAGATCTTGAACTAAAACAATCAAAATTTCTTGGTATGTATCTTTATTCTCAAGTTTCATAACACATCCATTTTCATTATTTTTTAAAATAAACATAACCTAATTTCGTTCAGCAAACTGTTGATCAATTTACTTTAAAATTCTCTTTTAGTTAATTTTGCAACATAAATGGGAAAAATATTTGGAAATATTGTGCTGACTCTTGTTTTTTTTTTTACGCACACGCATTTCTCTTCCCTTCCCAGGCGTTCGACACTTACTCTTTAAACGTCAAAGGAAATAAACGTGTAGTGATTAAAAGTAATATGGCGACTGAATTCAAAGAGGTGTAAAGCACTTTACTGCCTGTGGACAGGCAACAAGCAAGAGGTGCGTTTGTAAAAGTTCTACAAGGATTCTTGGAATTTCACTTCTTAATCACCTTGTTCTCCTCAAACATTCCATGTATTTTCAGACCAACGCCCCTCACAGCATTAGGCTCATTTGCAGCTTACTTTTGTGACGTCACCAGTTACAAAGCTGGCCCCATGTCTCAACCCCAACTTTTCCCCTATGTGATTTCTTACTGCGTACGTTCTACTTGATATTATTTTTGTTGTATTTTTCAGTTAAACAATCACGGGATTTGGCTTGTAGCCGGTGGAAACACAAGTGCATGGTTCTATATCGGATTTCGTTGTAAGGCTTAGGGCACATTTGTATTGCCACAGATGTTACAGACAGCGGCTGGAGGGGATAGTGTTTTACCGGGGATTTCATTTGCAATTGTAGTAGGGAATTTTTGTTCCTAGGCTTTCATGGACTATGCGAGGTTTGAGGTACATAGAGGGACGGTGTTTCGGGATTTGAATATATATGTATATGCAGGTGTATAGACACGTATTTATCTACATATAGCTGATATATAACACTTATGTTTGTCCTGTAGACTAATGCCCAAAGAGACCAGAATTTTCTGTCATGGATCTTTCTCGTTTCATAAGTCGTGTAATGGTATGTACTAGCAACCTAACAGAATGGTTGATACATCTGTAATCCAGCTTTGTATTTTAATTGCAGTAGCATTATTCGACTACAAAACCCTTTGTAACAAAGCCATGCAGCAAAATGGCTCTTAAGCCAGTCATGGAAAACGTACACTTTAAAGCTAATATCCTTCATTAATTATTACTGATCACATCCATTTCATCCTCCCACTGTCTGCTCGCGCCTCCACTCACAAACGAATTAAGTCTGTAAGTCCGGAAAATGCTGCACATTGCAGTAATATCTAAAGCACATATTTTGCATTGTCTCACATTTTAATGCCATACCTGTTCCATGCTAACACCAATCAACCCCTACCATTTCAACACATTCACTCCCATCTCACTGCAATAATCAATACAACCTACCTTAATGTTTTGCTTTGTCCATGTACTATGTTATTATTTATTAGCATTAAAAAATTAGATATTTTACCTATTCCATGTCAATATATGAATTATGAATTAATGAACTTTATTTTAAACAATCAAGAAAATTTTCAAACAAACTCATCTATACACAGTAGAGACATCAGGAATAAGCACCACCTGCATAGACCAAATGCCAACCTATCTTGTTTTCAAAAAAGTAGATTCTATGCCGTTATCAGAATTTTCAACAGACTCCCACTGAGTCTCATAAGTCTTAAGAATGAAAAGACAAAATTTAAAGTAACCTTAAAAAAATAATTAAATACACATTCCTTTTACTCAGTAGATAAATATTTTATGTATAAAGATGGTTCATAGTGAGGTATGTAACACGTTTATAGTGTTTTAGTTTATAGTGTTCAAATGTACAATTCTATAGTCTGTATAGCTGTATATTTGTATATTATGACTTATTCCACATCCAGTTGTCACTTCGACAGGCTTATGGATCCATGGAATGTATGTACGTATGTATGTATGTATGTACGTATGTATGTATGTATGTATGTATATAAACAAATACACTGATTGGTTTCTACATATCTTATTATTTACAATAATGTATCTCAAGCATGTTTCTTCTTCTACTAAGTTATTATCAGAGATATGTATATAAGAGAATTATATATACATATTGTGTGTATGTATTGCCTTACATATATCTCGGTGATGATGGCTGAGTAGCAGCTGAAACATGTTGGAGACAGATAAATATAAATATCAAGATATATAAAATTTAATAAGTGTGTTTGTTTGAAGTAAAATAAATAATAAAATAATAGACAAGACACAGCATTAAGTTCAAAAATTCCCAAAAGGCAAACATTAGTTACATTTACAAGAATATAAGGGAAGAATTACTAAAAAAATGCGGCTATATGGTTTAATAAAATGTATGATATTACTCAATTGATGCCTAAATATAAACATGTAGAAATACGTGGCAACAAATGTCAGAACATACATATTCCCTTATATACAGCTCCCTGATGATTGCTTAGTTGAAACCGAAACATGTTGGCGACAGATTAATGTAAATAATAAGATATATGAAACCTAATTAGTGTATTTGGTTGGATTCCAATAAATAATATCAACCCATCTACTCCGATCCATGCAATCCCACTTCGTTAAAAACTAACCAAATTCCTCCAACTTCAATTTCACTGTGGTGGTGCTTTTCAGGCATGACTTATGCGGTGGCCAGCTCTACAGTTCTGCATTGTGTAATTTGTATGAAGTTGGATAGCTCACTTCGTAAAATATTCGGTTGTTGGGTTTTGATCCCTGTTATGGAGAAGAATTATTTTCTTCGCTGCCATATCCATAACGGCTTTGGGGCTCACCCTGCCTCATACCCAGCACGTACTGAGAGAAAACCTGTCGGAATATAAAGTGCACCTGTCAATCCCATCTAGCTTAGGGAGGGAGAGAGAGGGAGAGAGCGAGTGGGAGAGATAGAGAGAGAGAGAGAGAGAGAGAGGTGTTTTGTTTAACGACGTTGCCTTTTGTAAGATTGTATGGCGTAGATAAATTAATAAGAAATTTTCTCCTTGTTCCCTACATATGTTTATGAATTTGTGCTTAGACACATGAGAAAATTTTACTTTTATTGAATAATGTAATTTATTTTCCCAAGAAGCCGGGACATTTATCAATATGTAAACCTTGTAAAAGGAGATTTATAATTAAACGGCATTTTTCCAGGAACGACGTAATCGTTCCTCTTCCTGCAGTGTTTGTATCGCACAGCACGCAATAAATGCGTCATGTCTCTTCCGATATTCATGTTTGTAATTCTGATGAGAGAACTGTCATATAGCAGTTAATATTTAGCCAGATTTCTGTAGCGCATGAAAACACGAAGGCTTATGTTCTCATGACCATATGTGCACCTCTCACTAAAAACGTATGATTGTTTAGAAACTTGTTATGATAGTCATATTACTGGACTCTTCAAATATACATAGTCAACATCACCATGATTGTCTTGTGAACTTCTCAGGTGCTATTGACATTAGAAGCAGAGAGTCTATTTATACATTTTTAACACAATAATTCAATAAAAGAATAACTTAGAAAACGTATGTTTTAATACAAGGAAAAACTACGTGCACAAATCTAATAAGAACTATCATTTCTCTCTTAAAATACATCATAAAAAGACGGCCCAAACTTCATAGTTCATGTGCTGAATACGCTTTCGAAACTAGGCAGCGTAAAAGGGGTCTTTAAGATTTCTTATCCTGAAACACAATTCAATGCAAAGAAGGGCAGCCGTAAAAGCCTAAGAATGCTACACACGTTAAAATATTCACCACATTATTTATAAATTGATAAATCTCCTTATATTGACGGAATGTTTCAGAGAAAATGAGTTATCGAAGTTTCTCCCAGCACTAAGTGTGAATTCCATTATTTTGTTTTGTAAATATTGGCAAAAGCAGTGGAATATACTTTGAAAATTCAATGGGGAAATCTGGCACTTTCCATGCCTAGTTACTTTCCCATAGATAAGCCTTCCATTAATAGAGTCACTCACATTATTCATTTAGCTAACTTCCTATTTATGCACAAATATAGAGGAGGCGTGAAAAATTTTCAAGTGCGTGACAGACATTGGACTTTTTCCAGATTTTTTTTTCAGATCAATACTAGACACTGAGAGCGGCAGTTTGTTAGAAAGGCCATCTTCCGACATTCTCAAGTCACATACTCGTCCACTAAGGGGCTTTGAGTTTAAGAATGTCAAGTTTGTCCATCATGCCAATATACGGAAGAAAATAGTTTCAGGCTGCTTTCTCCCTAACAATAGATGATATTGACTGCCACGCACAGGAAATATGATTATTTTACACAAAGAATAACCGCGATATAACTAAGATTCCTCTTCCATCTGGTTTATATATATGTATATATTTTGTGGGACAATTTGAAATAGCAGTTTAACTGAGTATGGCCATAATGAATTGGAAGAGTTCTTACAAGACAGCCTGTTGCAATAAGTGGTACTACTGTCTAGAGAGTTTATTGCTGCCATGTTCTGGACCACTTCTTGATTATTAGAAGCTCTGTAACGTGAAGTAAAATTGATATACGACAAAAAAAACCACACAGCAGTGTTTGGATTAAGTTTAATTTTAATTATTACCCACTTACAAGTAACTAGCTACTCCCGAGAGCAGATGAAGGGCTCACAGGCGCCTTTCAATCCCCAGTCACATTGCGGCTCCTAGTTTGGAAACCCAAGCAGACGCGGTAGAACTGTGTTCTATGATGCATCAATTTCTGAGTCCATTACAAGCCACGCAGTTTTGTCATTTTCTCAGCACAGAATCCATTAAGGTAGAATGATTGGCTCCTGCTGGCGAATGGTGAGAAAACAGGCACCGTCTCGTCGTTTCAGCATCTTCATATTTCTTCTAGTGGTCAAACACAGGATAAAACAAAAGCAGAGCTGATCTGTTTCTCTGTACTCATAATTACATCATTGCTAAACATAGGACGGAGATGAAATTCATTACAGAGAACCACGTCAAACTTGCCGTGAGAAGCTGATTTTGGTTAGCAATTTTATGTGTGAAATAGGATCTCATAAATGAAAAACAGCTTATACTAAAAATCTTTACCACGTAGAGATTTTGTTACCTTTTTACTCTAATGTTATTGGGAGGTTTAAGTTTAAAGTCAAGAATGGAACAACTTAATTTACGGCTATGGGAATGTAGCACCTAAATTCTTGAATAATTTTTTTACAGTAAAACTCACAATTCTGTGGAGACTTACGAATAAGTATTTAATACTTCGTACTTAAACACTTTAATATGATGACTTAGCTTTTTACTGTTTACCGTTTCCTTCTCATGGGTGTCCAAATCCAATTATGGATCTTATAGTAGTGTTCGCTGTCTGTTGTTTGCAGCCGGAATCCAGTCATCAACACCATTTCTACAGGCAAGGCCTCCCCCAAACTGCTGATGCTGTGTGTAATTGTCGGGACCTTGCTCCTGACATGTAATCAATAAGGCAGTCGTTCAATTAAAACCCAGCAAATAAGTTTCTGTACAAACATCTAGAGCGAGGCTACTTAGCTGGATAAAGAAAGGCCAGGGGTATGAAGGGTGAGAATGTAGGAGTGACGCAATGCGAACGTGGTTTCTGTTGTAAAAGTATTTCTCATCTGACTAAACATGCACCAGACATAACTCGTCGACGAAATCAACAGATCACACAATATTTTAGGAAGAATACACGTAAGTTTAATATTTCTGCTATATATTTCGACCAGTTTGAACTATCATCAGTGAGAATATGTAAAATACGAAGTAGAAACCACTTAAGTTTTACATCGAAAACTGCTGCCTTAATTCAGTTTATCTATTACAGAACAAAATCATACATTGATACATTGGTAAAACCTAGGCCGTGCCATGGCTCAGGCGGTTAGTCGCCTGCCTCTCACTGCGAAGACTCGGGTTCGATCCCTGGTCAGTCCATGTGGGATTTGTGGTGGACAAAGTAGCACTGGGACAGGTTTTTCCTCGAGTACTTCGGTATTCCGATGTCAATTTCATTCCACCGGTGTTCCTTTACAAGAAAAAATCTTCATCACAGAGTTGCACAATAAGCCTCAAGGCTGCGGTGCGTCCGTAGCATCTGCTGAGGGGCCCTTCACAAAAAAAAACTATACAAAATATCCCAAGTTTAACAGTTCATGATGTATAATAGCTTTTATTTTAACCAACATATACACTACAATTTTGTCGTCATATATACACCTACATATGTTTCGACTACTTATTAGTCATCATCAGGGGATCAAAGTATATAAACACAGACTACACATCCACTATAATAGTTGGTTCACATTCAATGTTAAAACGAGATGAACTACGAGTATGTTCACTATAAAAACATGTAGAATTTTTTTGGTGCTCTACACGTTTTATTGAACCAAATGGATGCATTTGTCCTGTGTAACTTCTTTTTGATTCTACGATAGTTATGGATCACTTTTGCCTGTTGGGCGTTTACAAATTTCACATTATATTCACCGTGCATTCTGTCTTATATAATAGCTTTTATTTTAACCAACATATGCACTACAATTTTGTCGTCAAAAAATGCTACATGTTTTTATAGTGAACATAGTTCATCTCGTTTTAACATTGAATGTGAACCAACTATTATAGTGGATGTGTAGTCTGTGTTTATATACTTTGATCCCCCTGATGATGACTAATAAATAGTCGAAACATATGTAGGGGTATATATGACGACAAAATTGTAGTGCATGTGTTGGTTAAAATAAAAGCTATTATATAAGAGAGAATGCACGGTGAATATAATGTGAAAGTTCATGATGTGTCTTTCTATGTCGAAAAAATTGATGATGCGAAACCTTATAATCTTTCGTAATTATACAGCTGAAGTTCACTTAAAATAAGTAAATATGAAGTGTAAAATGGTAAAATACATGGTGATTCTATCGATTTTGGCCGGCCTACTCTATTCAGTAAATACAGGTAGGAATGTACTCCAAATTCAAATTCACTGAGCTTGCTTCAGATAGATATATATTCCGATTATAATGCTGCAGAAAGGAAAAATTGCCCTTGCTCGCTTTCGATAACTCCTGAGTGCAATATTGTAATTCATTGTAAATATACGTAATTAGAAATGAAAGTTCTTTATACAAGGCATAAGGCTACCCTCTTCTTTTAACCCAAGATTCAAAGGGACGGTAGACCCTCGGAAATAAACTAGTGGTAAGTCTCACGCAACCAAAGTAATCCTCATTTGAAATAGGTGTGATGGTGGCAGCTACCAAGGTTTGGTTGCCGGATTTTAACCGAGAACGGAACCTGTACATCTGTAGTCCAGTCAGCCTTTGGTCTATGGAGTCCCGCTCCATAGCATCCTTCTGTGAATTCCAATAATGGCTTTAATTGGATTCGAAACACAATTCTAAAAGCCGAAGCCATGTTCGCATAGGCATCCTGTCGGACCGATCAATGGTACCACTAAACCGAATTGCTGTAGTTTTGAGGTTTGCTCAGTGGTGTAACTGAGGATTCAGTTCTTCTGGGATATGACGCTGCTTCAAAAGTCAACCGGATCCCGACGTTTCGAGGCAACGTAATGCCCTCATCTTCAAGGGTAGAAACGTCGTAAAAGAAGGTCAGAAATAATGGAAATGTGAAAATACCTTCCCTCGAAACGTCGGAATTCGATTACTCATTGACTTAGCATCATATCCCAGAAGAACGGTGTCCTAAAGCTAGCTAGTTTATATCAAACTGACATTGGCAGTTTCGTCATATCATTGTTTGAGAGTACACAATTCTATTGCCTCTACCAGGAATTTAAACTTTGCTTCACTCTATTTACTCCATGTAGGTCCCAGAAGGCTATTTTGTGAACAGCGCTCTACCGGGACCAGTTAAGTCAGAGAGCCTCTCACGTAATCCCAGTGGTAGTTTAACCAGTCCCTGAAAGCAGTTCACTGCAAGACTGAACTACGGTGAATTTAAACTGTCTGCTTATTTAGTTTTCTAACATTAAACTTAATTAAGCATCTGAACTTACATGATTATTAAAATATATTGGATTTTATTTCGTGTTTCAAGTAGGTTCATTCTACTTGTTTAGGAAGACAAGTTTTATGGGTAGTTGTGGATAAACAGCAGTTATAATGAGGACAGAATATGGCAATGGAATCATTCTTATCGCCGATCCCAGTGGCCGTGCGGTTTAAGGCGTGGGTCTGTGGCCGCTCGCTTACTAGGATCGTGGGTTCGAATCCCACCGGGGGCTTGGATGTCTGTCTCTTGTGAGGTTGTGTGTTGTCAGGTAGAGGTCTCTGCGACGAGCTGGTCCCTCGTCCAGAGGAGTCCTACCGACTGTGGTGTGTCTAATGTGAGTGTGATCGTGAAACCTCGAAATGAGGAGGCCTAGGCACCCGAAAAGGGGCTGTTGAGCCATAGGAAAAAAGCATCATTCATATCTTACAGTAGATTATGTCAATGTATCAAAAATGTTAACAGATACGATGTTTAAATTTTAAAGGTTTCAATGCGGAAAATTTCTCACCCTTTATTTGCCATATAGTAGGAGTCGAATTAAGTATAACAGGGGTTTACAAACCGCAGCCCACCATGTCGAGTTATGCGACCAGCGGCCATATTTGTAATACATATATATATATATATATACATATATATACATATATATATATGCTATAAAAATTGGGAGCTTTATTCGTAAAGAGCAGTGCCAAGTCTCGTACTGACATTTTGGTATTACAAGTAAAATAATGCTACTGTGTTTAAGATGTAGGAATTTTAATAACAAAAATATTTTCTCGTATTCAAGCAGCTACTGTGATTTTTTATATTAGTCTCACCGTGCATATTTCACAATTCACTGTTTATAAAACACCGACGAAGTAAAGCGAAGTGCAATTCGTCGGTGTTTTATAAACAGCTAGTGAGATGTTATAATATTGTATCTGTATAACAAACTCGGTCTCGTGTAAAGTCTTGTAATTTAGGCGGTTAGGTATAGCACAATGATTTTTACACGGGCGTCCTGCTGATCAGTACAGAACAACAGTTGTGGCTCTTTGCAAAATTCTCACCTGGGATATTACACGGCGTTATATTTTATTTTTATTCCTCAATTGTTCTACCTCTACTTTTATTATTTTTAATTTTTCATTAGTTATTTATAACTCCCTCTTTTTAATTAATACACTCGTTTATTTGGTTTACTTCCCTTCCTTGTTACTGCTGCATTCATACATTTCTCTCCCTTTATTCTCACCCTACCTCAAGGGCAGCAACTTGGCCGCACAGAGACCGGTCCTCGCCCAGTTAACCCAGTAGCCTCTTTACGTGTCTCTCTTCCCACCCACCCCCTTCCATCGTGCGGTTTTGATTCTTTCTTCTTCTAATTTATTTATTTTTATTTTGAATTTTTACTGTTGGTTTATTTGTATTTTATTTATCTAGCTTTATCCTTATATTTTCCTACTTTACTGTTGCTCTATTCCATATATGTTTTTCCAGCTGTCTTAGCTGTTTGCATTCTCGGTATTCCTAGCAGCTTTACGTTGTCTCTATCCACCCCTCCCTCACACTGGTTCTATCCTATTGCCTGTCATCACGCCTACTGATTGCTACCCCGCACTCACTTTCCAGAATCTATGTTATAGATTGCTGGCTTTCTTTCTCTCTTACTCGGACTCTTGACCCGTGAAGATGGAACCCATAAGTTGTCCCGAAACGTCGGTAAACAAATACCACACGACGCCGCGTAATATCCCAGAAGAGCGCAGATCTCAATATGTAATGTCCTTCCGAATATCAAACAAAACAAAAAACTAAGTCTCCTGTTAATTATATTAAAAAAAAAGCTTCCTAAATTAATTTAGAGATGTACACGTCACTGAAATTAATTAAAACAAAATTGAAATGGTTGCCACAACTGTTACCTTATTAAAACTGGAAATTTTACCCTCAAGAAAATTAAAAAAAGACAAAGCGAAGGCACCACAACTGTGACGTGATGCTTACGTTTCCATCTTTTTAGGTGTTTTCGAAAAATTGCGAAAAACGCCTATTAACTTCGTCAGGTCTGTCCGTCTGTCCGTCCGCAAGCAACAAGTCGACTCTCACTGGACGGATTTCCATGAAATTTTATATTTGAGGATTTTTCGAAAATCTGTCGAGAAAATTAAAATTTCATTAAAGTCTGACAAGAAGAACGCGTGCTTTACATAAAGAACTATGTATATTTGTGATTGTGTCTAGCTGAATCATTCTTAGAATGAGAATTGCTTAAAAGTTGTAGAGGAAATCGAAACATATTTTATGTTCAAAAACTTTTCCCGAAAATTGTACTGTTTATGAGATAATGTGGAAAAATGTAGCAGAGACAGACAGGCCACATATGACAATACTGTATATAATATGGTGCGTACGCTTTGTGTGCTGAATATTTTATGGACGGTAAATGTCATAAGATTTTCCCAGATTTTTTAAGGATTCCGAGAGGAAAGATTGTGAAACAGGCCCCACAATCACAATAATGATTGTGAAACAGGCCCCACAATCACAATAATCCGGAGGCGTCTTACAGTGTCCAAAGAAAGGTTGTTGTTAACGAATGCGGAGCTACATCACTTCTCTGAATTTGAATGCAAGGTTTTTATTGCTTATATTTGAGCTAAATAGATGATACATAATATGATCGACTGAAAGCGTGGTGGATGAATACCAAGAAATATAAATTTAAAATAATGCTGTGTAAGAACAACTTATCGTTGCTTTGTTCCTTTACTGCTTCTCTGTCATGACATTCGTACAGGTTTCTACTATATTCGGTAATGCATCGGCTTATTAATTAATAACAGAATTGATAAGACTTTTCTCCACAATTTTGTTATTTTTAAAATATAATTTCTTCCTTTGCATTTATTCTTCTATTTTGTTTCGCTCTTTAAGCTTTTCCGTGGCGTGTAACGGTTGGTCGGATGAAAAAGTGGCATTTAAGCGCGGAAATACTTGTGCCTGTCAGTGGACCTTAAATAACAGTGCCTGACCTATTAATGATCACCTGAGCCGTGAAAAACTCTTCAGAGCCTTGTCAAAGTGGAATGACGGGCGCGGTAGTGTCAATAGTCGACTGAAAAATGTCACGGCTTCTCTGGTTCTACATAGGATGGTCCGTTTATGGAGCTGCAGACGAGGGAGTTGACACGTTTCATAACATATAAGACCTTGATATTGTGAATACCGTGCATTGTTTATGTTAATAAAGTTTTATATAACCAACGTATTGCACATAGATATGAGTAAATAAAATTGTCACTGACCCTACATATGTTTCGGTGACAAAGATGGCGCACAAGAAAGAAACAGAACGGCAAGGACTCGACGTGGCCAGCCAAACAAACGGGGACGGAGACCCATAAATACAACTGGACCACAGAGGAGGATTTTCGCCACGGCTACTCGACTCCATCAACGAGCCGCAAGGCCGGACCACCTGCAACGACGTACATCACGACTGCCGCCTCAAAAACACATCGATTTTAGTGCACAGTGCTATTGTTGTCCGATTCCAAGGATCAAGCAAAACTTTCAACACATATTTTTTGAAACAATGACGAAGAAGGGAACACAGTGAGAGCTTATATATAGTAGAAACCCCTGATGATGGCTCATTTTGAGCCGAAACATATGTAGGGTCAGTGACAATTTTATTTACTCATATCTATGTGCAATGCGTTGGTTATATAAAACTTTATATAAGACCTTGTACCACGGTACCATGAGTGCAGCTGGCAGATATGTTTGTAACTCATCACAATATACAGTAGTAATGTATGAGGTTACATGGATTCACAATTCCTTATCAAGAGGTTCTTAATTCGTATTCTTCGCCGGATGTCTTTACGGTGATCAATCGAGGAGAGTGTGATGACTGTTTTATGCAGCACGCATAGAAGAGGTGAGAAATGTACAATAAATTTTATTGGCGAAAACTGAAAATAACAGACAACTTTGGAGTCATAATGCAGATGAGAGGATAACATTAAGTTAATTGACTCGGGAGAAATTTCGTTCTTGAAAAGTTAACAGTTCTTCACCAAGTCAAGGAATTCTCTATATTTAACGGAAAACAAGGGTTCGCTACCATTTTCACAAGAGCCAGCAACTCGTTCCTATCCGCAGACAGATGAATCAAGTTCTCCTATTATATTTACTTAAACTCCCCTTTACTGTTATCCTTCCATCTACTCCTAAGTCATCCAAGCTGTTTCTCTCCTTCAGAATGTTACCACCAAACCCTGTGCGTGTTTATCTTCTTACCCATACGTGCCACCAGTCCCACCCATCTCATCTTCCTCAATTTCATCATTGCGATGATATTTGGTGAGCAGTACAAACCATAAAGCTATTCACTATGCAGTTGCCTACAGTCTCCTATAATTTCCACCTCTTAGCTACACTGATTTTGCACTGAATAGGCATATATAAGTAATTTTAAATTTCCCCCGTTTCTAATTAAATACCGTGGCACAAAACACACGTGGTTGGAGGTATAGCTCCACGCAATCTCAAACTCGGCTCTAGATAGAGGTAAGTGATCAATTTTCACTCCCCGGCTATTTTGTTCTCGAGGAAAGGGCCTTCGGTATCCACTGGATAAAATCCTGAGACGATTTGGATGCTGTGCAGAAATGATTTTGTCCCACTCGGGAGTCGCACCTCTATTCCCCAGCTGTCCAAGCCGTAGTCCAGTCATAGTAATGACGGAACGATTCCTTATTTACCTGGATATATGCGGTGTAAACATTCTTCTGCTGAGCTCTCGTCCTCGTAAGTAAAACTTCACATCTGTATTCACATTCATTTCAATTGAACTTACGGAAGAAAATTATCGGCTGCGCGGAAATGAGACGCCTCTTACGTTCCTTTGTCTTGTGTAACTCCCATTGTTTGGCCAGGAATAAAAGGCCCTCCTACTCTATCGGCCGAGATAGTAACAAGTTTGTATTGATTTGCGCATTAAGGTGCAGTGACTTGTGTGGCTCTGCTGCTGATAAGGTCGGGGGCGGATGTGACCTAAACAACTCGGTGTCAGTGGCGGAACGCACAACAAATTGCTTGCGTTGGCACGGCTCAAACTGTAACATCAGCAAGCACAAGACAAGGACAGACTATCGTTTCTACATAGAAGTTTGGTAAAAGGTAGAAAATGTAAAATTGACCTTATCCACGCCCTGAAGGCATATAGGGGGAGTGGAGGTGTAGATGCAGTCATTCTTAACCTCGGTCCTAGATGCGATGGTCAGCTTTACCCCCTGGTCTCTCTACTCCTGAGGAAAGATTCCAAGGTACCCATTGAATAGGAGGCTGGGTAGGCCCCGGAGACAGTCTGGACGTCTTGAGGGAGATACAAAATGTTGCCTCTGCCGGCACTTAAACCCTAGATCGTCCAGCCCATATTATAGTCACTACAATGATTATGCTATCCCGGCTCCCATTGTGTGTTTGGTGTTCGCCTATATTCAACGCCAGTATTATGTTATATTTTTCATAATTATACAGTTAACGGAACAGCAATTTAAAATACATTTTTTAACTATATACTTACAGTATATGATTACATGTTTCGACGCATTGCGTCAACATCAGATCGTTTATAATCCCACAACAACAAATTTGAAGCTCTGTTTTTACAGTCATTTTATTAGTTACAAAATCACATACAATTCAAATATTAATAAAATCTTCTGACATCTGTTAAACATTCTTGTAAACCGGAAATTATTATCTTATATCTAATGCTCATTTTTATGCTACATACGACTATAGTGTACTCGTACATGTGGTCTATCAACTGGTGCGTGTGTTGATTTTACGTGGAATACTGAGTTCCAAATTTGATGCTTGTGTCTATCAATGATAACTTATAAAACAAGGTTGTATGTGCCATTATGTTTCTCAGCTAGATCGGTGGTTTTAAGCCTGTGAGCCGCGACCACATTCCAAGGACCCTACAACTCAAAGAACTTCGCAGTAATTCTTCATCCTCCAACCTCCGCTTATTTTCCTATGATATTCTCTGTTATTAGCCTTTACGTATCATTATTATTGTTTTCAATAAAATGTGAATTCTTTTAAAAAGGTTCTGAGATTATAACACTTTCCTGTTTTTACGTATTTTCGCAATTAACACAGCCTAGATTTAGAAATACTAATATGTTAGAATCCGCGGTTATTTTTAAATTAAGAAGAGGCCCTGGTATCCGGCAATTTGGAAACCACTGATTCAGATTTATATATATATATATATATATATATATATTTCTCTTTATGTTTCTGTAGTTATAAAACCTAATTCGCACAAAGATATGCAGGAAACAGAATTCAAAATTTGCCAGATTTTTTAAAAAGCTTCACACCGACGCAGAAAATTGCAGTGTAGTTACCTGTCTCGTTTGTTTATAACGCAGTAACACTGTTATATGTCGACATTTTCACCGCTGTTCTTTGGCGTCGAAGTCGATAAGCGCGAGTTCTGAGAGCGTTTGTGTTTAGAAAGGATGGTCGATATAACTTCTGAAGTGGACATTATTAGGAAGGAAAATATATTGAATATGACACTACATATTTCGGTAGATAGGCTAGGTACCAACGTTTCAGGAGAAAAAGAAGCAGTACGTTCTTCGAAACGTTAACTCGCTGCCAGATTACTCGATCTCACAACACATGCAAATATGAACACACAGTCTTGAATATTCTTTAACTGTCTCATATTAATATGTTACGGTTAAATTCACAATTGGCGAGTGTTTGGATCAGCCGTCTAATGTGGATTTCGACTTCAAAATCAGCAAAGCAGTTTCGGAAACACGTGGTAAAGACACGTGATCATGGCGTTATCCGGATATATCCATTCGCAATGTAAGCCAGGAGTACACAAATTCCGGGAGACAGGTCGTCGCGGTGACTAAATTTTTAAGGTGGCGCCTAATATTTGTGGATTCTCAGTAAGGAGCTTGCTTTATGTCACAATTCTAGCTCCTAAAATTTTGAGTTTGCTCCTAGATTTTTGGAAAAATGTGTTTATCCTTAAAGTGAGCCACACAAACCAGGCTAACACCCTTCATAACCATTATCGAAATATGCTCCCTGGCACCAGGGTTTTGCGAGCTGTACAGAGGTGTTCCGCCACTGAAATCCAGCAAAAGCGGTGTTTTCCCAGTTCGCACAAAATATACAATTAATGGATAAAGTTTTTTAATTTTATATATTTCTCGAGATAACTTATGTTGACCTTTAGACCTTGGTAGTACCGGGTCTATAATGTAATATGACATTCTAATTTTAGGTTTTTACAGCAGTGTAGCAGAGGATTTCGGTATTCTGGGATATGACGCTGCGTTTTAAGTAATTGGTTTCCGACTTTCGAAGGAAAGTATTATCTTCATCTTCAAAGATTTCTCTTCACGAACATTGAACACTTGCAGATTAAGGCGACACACAATTTCTTTTGAAATGTCGGGACCCTCCTATCCAGCGCCCGAGCGTCATATCCCAGAAAACCGGGCTCCAAAATACTATACATTTTACGCTAGTACCATTGTTCCTATTTCGAATGATGGTATAAAAAATTAAAACTTATGGTGTTTAAGAGAAAGCATCACGTCGTCCAGGTGTTCCGGAAAATTAAATAATTCGTAATGCAGTAACTTACACAAAGTATTTAGCGCACTTGCTGTTGCTTATTTAGCGAAGCTACTCCTATGTAATTTAGATACTGCCAGAGTCGACGGTGGATGAATAAATATAAATATGCAGAATTTTAGAATAATAATTCTCTGCAGGCTTACTTCAGAGTTATTGTCGATATATTGCTAGTATTAGTCTTCGTTATTACCCAGATATTTCAGTATTAACCCTTTAAAGCCTAGCGGTTACTTTACGTACCAACAGGTTTAATATTCAAGAATTCTACATGGTGTTCACATAGAGTACTTACGTGTTTTGTATAGATCTCAGATCAAACAGCAAATTTTGCCTTATACAAGATTAACAGATTGGTTTTGTTAAACCAAGTGGAGAGTGTTTACTGCGCGGTACGCACTGAGTCCTTATATAAAGCAGATACTTTTTGCCTTTAAATGGTTAATTGTCAAAATGTTCAAATTCAAGTTCAATATAAGAAATTTTATTTTTATATCTGATCATAAAAAGCAAATTTCAAAGGGAGTGAAGTGGTCGGGGCGTGAAGTTGGTCACTCATTCCATCTAGTGTCTGGATTAATAATAAGTGGATAGTTACTTCTACGCCCATATATTCCTCCGCGGCTTGCACATGGTCAACCGTCCTTTTATTTTTATAGGCAGGGTATTCAAAATAATTCCTCTTTTTGAAAGCCCAAAAATATGACTGCTTTATTTTGTAGTAATATTAGAATATTACGGTTATACGTGTAAAGAGTTTACTATAAGCTCATATAGAAAAAGAACGCCATCAATATTTAATCATTACGCCAAACCAGAAGATTTTTGTGTACGCATTAATTTTCCCAGATTTCTTTATCGAAATAATTTTGTTCTGTCTGTGACAGAGAAGAGATTAACATAAACGATTTACAATATTGGTAGGAAACAAAAGATACAGGGTCCAAAAACTTTCACCTAATTTTCTACAACAAAAATAACACTAGAAGTTTGTTGAGAACATTCATATATGTCTGTTCTTATGATTTTTTTAGTCCATAAGCAAGTTACATCCTTCAAGTTATGCAACTGATTACAATAAAATTTGGTATTGGGGGTTAACAATAAACGTTCCTGATGATTGTAAAGATAAGCACAGTCTGCAAAACCAAGCAGCTTTTATTGCACACGGTTGCAACCTTTGGGTTTACAAATTATGAGAACTGTTAAAATTTTCATGGTAAAAAAAATTCTAAAACGGCAAATTTAATTCTCTAATATGATATCGAACTTGCTTTACATGAATTTCAAATCGGAATTTGATATAAATTTCCTTAAAAATTAAGAAAGTCGTAGTATATAATACTTTAGATATTACAATTCATAATTTAATCTAAAACTTTCTTTGATATTGTGTAAATATATTAAAAAAGGAACAATTTACAATGCTTATGAAATAAAATTTATCATATCTAGTTCAACACCAAGGCTGCAAAGTCGCAATGCATGTTTAATATTCCCATGTTGGCCTCATTAATATAATATACGCAAAGAATACATTTGGAAAATTTGTAGACTATCCTTGAGTAATGGGGTACGCGGTGGCGAAGTTTGTAGAGGCACTGCGCTACGAGCCGGAAAGTCATTGTATCATTGAGATTTTTCATTGGCTTAATCCTTCCGGCCGCACTGTGGCTCAGCGCTCTAACAGAAATGATTATCATGGATATCTCTCGGGGGGTAAAGGTGGCCGGTGCTAGGACTGACAAACTTACGACCTTCGGCGCCGCTTGTCTGGAAATTCTGGGTGCCTCAACCTCCTGCAGTCCTAAGGGCTTATCCAAGCCTGTAATGGGACAGCTTTACCTTTACCTTTTGCCTTTGAATAATATATGTGAACTTTCGATTTTGTAAATATTAAGAGTTGCACCGTGGACCTGTTAGAGTCGTAGCTTCTCTTTGTGATATCAGACACTTTTGATAGCCCATAATGCCACTGCATGAACCAGTGGGATTATAAAAACTACTTTCAGACCCATGCAACATACAAGAAGAAAATCAGAAAGATGAGAAAGTTACTTATTGGTGGGGCTTGCGTGGTCAAAGGATCCTGAGAGCTATGCCGGCGGTAGCGTAGCGATTGGTAGGGCCTTCGATACCAAACAGGTCAAAGGCGATGACTCAGACATAAAGGAATACACTTGTCCTCCAGGTTGGGGTTAGGCGTAAGACCGACAACCTCACCCCGTTTATGTCGAGAAAACCTCATAGTTGGGACGAGAGGAAATGGAGGCACTTTTGACGGAGGTCACGCCCCAGAAGACGCTGTAGCGCCATTCATGGATGGATAGACGAGAGTTCCTCTATAACTGTTGAATCAAAAGTTTCATTAGAAACCATTAGACCTTGCCCGGAGACCACTCACATCACTTTATGTCAACACAATTTTCTTCCGCTTTAATGTTATTAACTCGAAATTCCTGCTGGTGATGTGGAGCATCCACAAAGCGAGTGGGTCGAACAGGACGTAGAATGCAATAACTGTGTACTAATTTTTTTTGACGGAAGGGGGGGGGGACTTTTACATTCACTCACTCAACTCTAGAGGTCAGTAGGAAAGAAGGATAAAACGTCGGCGTAGAGTATTTTAGACTATCGCAAGATTGTATTTTTTTACCTGATTTCCTTTAGATAATGGAAGGTTTATGAGATCACCATGCTGTGTGCGTGTGCCCTTTTCAATTCTAAAATTATTTGACCAATTTACACAAAATTTGGTATGAGAATTATGCCATTTTAAGCTACCATATAGCAGAAATTCTTAATTTCCTATAACCAATATAGCAACTTGGCGTACGCACGAAGTTGAGAGATGGGATCAAGTCTTAGTACCATTGAATATATGATACTGATGTGATATATAATAATATATCTTCGAGGATAATCTGTTTCCTGCTCTTTTTGTAGAATGTAAACTAACAATATATTGGCCGTGCGAAAAAATTTCTTAACCTTCCATTCCGATGTGGCCCAGAACTGCGTGAGCAGGAGGAAACAAAGATTGAGAACATCAAGTCGATGACACTTATAACAATGTATACGTTTCGAAATTTAGGAGTATTTGTCTGAAACGCTTCAGAATAAGCTTGAAGAAGACGGATTCATACGGAAATGTAAATAAAATTACTCTTAAACCGACGCTAGCGTCAAAATTAGTTCAGATTTTGGCCATGAAATTTGTTACGAGGAGATTGCAATGGAAGAAATACATGTGTTTGCGAGATGTGGATACTAAAATAAAACTAATCTAATTAAAAATAATGCCACGTACTAACCAACTTCAAAATAACTTGATCTACAACGTAATCAAACACAAATCATCGGATCCTTATTTAAACCTTCTCGACTGCTGCAATGTTCAGTAACTCATACCAACATATCTGTAGACGATATGTGAAGAATGTTACATTTATGCAGTGAAGCTTGTGAAGAAATCAACGAGTAAGAAAATTAATGCAAAGGAAACTTTACCGAAGCAGATGCTTCGGAATTAGATAATGCTTTGTCGAATTCTTATCGGAAAGGGATGACAAATCCGGAGTCATATGTAAATGAAAAACAAAGTCGAAACCTTAAACACGCCAGCGGCAAGTTGGCTATGTTCGTGTTATGTGATTGGAACCCAGTATGTTGACACAAGCTCGTGCGGCTACGACAACTGAAAATTAAAAAGAATATCTAATTACCTAATTTACATAAATCTTAAGTCAGAACACAGTAGGTCAATATTTCCTTACGATGCTAAACAGGTTATATTTCAGGACTCACCTCTCCTCTTATTCGATCCTTCAACTAAGCAGAATTTCTGCCTCAACCCGCTTTTGCATAACACAAAAACAAGTACAAAGGCTATGGAAATTATAATATTATTAAATTTGCTCGCTCTGCTACAATCGAGTTAGACTCTTCCAACTAATTGAATCGATTAGTTGGGAAAGGTAACATTTACGCGTTTCAACCTTTGGACATGTTTCTCTTACAACCCACAGACTTTATTGCTTTGCATTTAATGATGTATTTCGTTCCATTCAGACTCTACAGCCATTTACAAGTTAGTGTCTACCCATCACTTTTTTCGGACTGCCTATAGTCTGGCCCCTTTAAATGGAAGGGGCACACAAGCCCCCCTACCACAAGATAGCAGTCCATGAGGACGGCTCGCGCCCTCCCGAATCATGGAGTGGAGCACAAGATACTGTCCTTGACTGAAGTGAACACATTTATCCTTGACCACGTGGATAGGTTTCCTTATATGCGGGCTAACCTTACGGAGAAAACATACAGGTCCGCTCAAGGAAACAGGTCTTTATCGCTACATCTATCAACTCTCACTGGATACCACTTGTTATGGGTTCAGATTATAGGAAGTATAAACACAGTTTTATACATAGCTTTAACCGGATTGAACACAACACAAAATAATGGTATTAACTGGCATGCACAAGACACAACTGCACTTCAGCCCAGTGCATTTTAACAGGAATACATTGGTTACTGATCGTAAGGATAATAAGTTCTGACTTCCCCGTACACCACCACTGCCAATTTCAAAGTTGTTCTCGTGAGTCGACAAGAGTGTTTGGTTTTCTAGGACCTGTAGGATAAAAGTAAACAGTCAGTTCGCCTTAAGGATGGAGATTCCGAATTTTCGGTAATAGTGCCTGTACCCGCACACTAACATGATCCAGGTAAAAAATGAGCGACCGTGAACACCAGATGTCTTCTGAAGTATGCCTTGTTGACACCACTACAGGAATCCTACCGAGTCGCATTCCTGGGTTTTATTCGTGTTTCTTCACTGATATCGAGGCAAGATGCTAACATATTATCTTAAAATGGGCTACCACCGCGTCCTCCATCCATCTTCATTCCAGATTAACTGCCAGTCACACTGTCTTATATAGTCTGATGTAAGGCATACGTAAATAAAAAAAGAGAATCTCGAAACACAAGCAGAGCCATCTGTATGCCACACGACACCGTTAGTAACTTGTAACACGTGACAGTAATCTTTATTTCACCAGAACCGTCAAAAAAAAAAATTCTTCCATTTATTTTATACACATTATGTATGAGCACCTATCGACCATGCTCAATGTCAAATAAGAGCTGAAGTTGATGCACAGTCGTAATAAACAACAATCTGATGTTTCGTCTACACAGTCTGTTGGCCGTATGTTCGACCAGCGCACTCAGATTACCTCCGAAACTGTCACACAATCTGTCCATTTACACTTACTGCATTCACACAAACCGAAGACACTTTCAAAGCAATCACGTCTAAATCAGAACAACAAACATGTTTTGGTTGCCAATTATAAAGAGGGCTGTCCATATCATGAGAAACAGTATTTTAATACATGATGGCCTATAAGTTCTGGTTATTTTAGCTAAGGTATTATCTATGTGCTCACTCCTTAGTCTCTTTTACGACAGGTCCATAGACTCTTCCTAAGCGAGTTCTCCACAGAGTGCGATCTAGTGCTTCCTCTTTCAATTTGCAGTATCCTCTAGTTCCCTGACGGTCATCCATAAACTTTGTCCATACCGTGTACGTACTTATATAGGATGGTATCCATTGATAACCAACTCGTACACAAAAGAAAAACTTAGTCACCTTTATACAAACCCCGACTTGTTTCGATGCGGTAATGCATCGTCTTCAGGGAGCACTACATTTACGGAACACTAAAACACTACACTTAAAAAATGTGCTGTGCGTTTTAAATGTTTTAAAGTGTTTTTAGTGTTCTTTAAATGTAGTGCTCCATGAAGATTATGCATTAAGGCATCGAAACATGTCGGGGTTTGTATAAAGGTGGCTGAGTGTGGTGTTTTATTTTTGTGTACGAGTTGGTTATCAATATATATCAGTCATCCAATAACTTTAAAGAATTAAATTTGTCCCTGTGGAGGTCTTAGAGGCATACTGGGGAGTGGAGGTTTATCTCCTTTTGTTCTTACCTCGGCACTAACAGATGGCAAGACGTAGTCAGATTCACGCCTTCGGCCGTTTTACCCAGGAAAAATGTCCCTGGTTTCCATTAGATAGGAGACTCTGTGGGCCCCAGAGCCAGTATGGAAGCTTTGGGGAACAGAAAAATATTGTACCTCTGCCGGGAATCGAACCACAATTTTTCGGTTGTCCGGGCCCAGTATGAAACACGCCGGGCATAAGTAATTAAAAGGATGTGAAGTATTTTGATGGTTTGTCTATTCATACGTCGCGTAATGGAACGATCTGAGGCAGAATCTAAACTCCCTTATAACAAATTGCAAAAGAGCAGGCGAGATTTGGCAGATATGATTACTAAGTTGTACTACACGTCATTAAAATAATGGTTATTCTGAAGTTTCAAGATTGCTGCGTCACTTGGAGTAGGTATAGCCTAATCTGAGGTCAGCTTCTTCGTACAGCAGACGGTCTCATAAACGGGGATTTCATTCTGAGAAAGAAAACGAAGCGCCTGGTAAAGCGCCCACGCAGACTCACTTCTAGGGCTTGGGGGGGGGGGGGGGATGTACAAGAGTATGGTATAGATCGGCTCTCTCACAAGCCTGACCCACAGTTGGATCCTGCAGCCCGGGACGAGCACAGTAAGCGGCAGGTCTACCAACACTGCAGCAAGTAAGTACCACAAAACACGCATCTGATTCTTGTACACAAAAAGACTTCAAAACCCACTCTCACTCCTAAAGTTCAAATCTAACGTACATAAAATGATTAGTTTTAAATGGAGGCATGAAAAGAGAAGTTCATCCAAAATGTGGAGGGGAGGCCTCATGGTCGTATCTGTGTCCAAATTTTGGAACACAAAGATATGGAAGATTAAAAAAGGAGTTATTCCGGAGAGATGACTATATTTGGCTTTATATTGGGTCTTTTTCCTCTTTTTTTTTGGGGGGGGGGCAGAGATGAAATTTCGGGATCACAAATTTCTACAACTTTCGAGTAGACTTTTCCGGGAGTTAGCAGTTAGTCTTTTGACTAATGTAACAGGATCCAAGGGCGTGTTATAGCAGGTTCCTGTCCCCAACCGTACCTACAAATTCAAAACAAATCACAGTGCCTTGGCAGCAAGATCTGCACAATCAGCTCTACAAATCAAGCGAAGCTCAGAGCAGAGAACTTAAGAACCCACCTTCAGCGCTAGAAAGTATAGTCAATTCTGCCACAAAGCGTGTATTTACAAGGCGAAATGGATATACCACCACAATGTATTAGAGCAAACATTTCTTACAGCGTAGGTGTGAACCGGATACAGTTTTTTCCCCCATCTTTTATGCTTCTATTCAAATAATAAGCGATATTATGAAACTAATCAAATTTAACTATAAAATAACAAATAAAACCAGAAAAAATGGGAGAAATTTTGAAGAAAAACTCTTTTCATGTTGGTGTTTTCGAACCTGCTGCCCCCTAACCCTTTATTTCCATTGTGTTTTTTTTATAACGCCTTGTTCTTCAGGAACGTAACTACCATGTTATGGGAAAAGAGAACGTGTGCTAATCAAATTACTTACTGACACGCGAATCGGTAGTAACATTTAACACGACACAAGGCTCCAGTGGATCGGCTAATCGCAGGAAGAAATATGCCTGTGTTTCTGCCATTGGACATGTTACACTTTCCAAAAAAAAAAACACTTAAGTATATGTCAACATGCGCGAGACACTTGCCACCACTCCAGAACTCTGTTCCATGCACCATTACTTGTGTCACTTTTGCAGCAATGCGGTCCCTCTTGAGCGGGACACTGGCTCTTCTGGCCGTGCTGAACAGCGTGTCTGCTTGGGGCGGACTGTTCAACAGGTTCAGCCCAGAGATGCTTAGCAACTTGGGGTACGGTGGCCACGGTGGCTACCGGGCACAGCCCTTCCTACAGGTTAGTATTGTCTAGGAATGATAACTTGAGACTTGGTAAGTGTTTAATGAAGGTGCGGGTTGGAATTTCTGCCTGGCGAGACAGTACGTATCAGCGACTATTATCTATGCAAAAACATTTATCATATACGCACTACAGAAATCTCTTTTCTACTATAATATTGGCCAACATATTTGAGACTGCTGTCTTTCATTGACTAACTATACATTAAACAGGTACTGCCACAAACCCACGGCTTCTTTTCCTTCCTCTGTCCCGCTTCCTCACCCCACAAGTCTCAAGTTATGAGTCCTAGACTGTAGAAATAGAGAATTTTTAATCATTTACAGATATTCGGGATTGCAGATGATGTTTCCGAGGAGATGAGACTACGTCTCTTACGTCAACAATGCTGTGACCTGTAACGAAATAACGCAGGTTGCATAGGTATCCTACATTCCAGGCTAACAATTACTAAGCACAAATATGTTTTGTAAGAAGCGTGTCTAAACTTATCGCCAACCTGAGAGGTAGATGCACGTACGTCTTACGGGAAAAAATAGAAACGCATAAGGTTGTAAAATATACTTCGCTGATACTAGCTACGGGATCAAAAAACCCCTGGCGCCATCTCACCATGGTAACTTGTATGTTCCATAGTAATGATTTTCAGTTCCTGTAGGCTATATTTCTACACTTTGAGAGCCACTGCCCAACAACGATGGAGCTACGGAACTCCACATCTCTGACAGCGTAAACCCTGAATATTAAAATCCTTGCGTAGCAGTGATATGCCATCTTATGTTTTACGATAAAAGTTTGGAGAACATTTCGTACACTGTGCCATTAGGTGGCTCGAAGTTTGGTTTGTGTACAGATAGAGAAGTTGGTGTAGTGACTAGGCTACACGGTGGACATCCGAGGAATAGTGGTTCAATTACCGGCAGAGGAAACAGCTATATTCCTAAGCCAAAGAGTCCAGACCGGCTTTTGGAGTGCACCCACATTCGCACTCAATTGGTGCAGTTTGGTTTTTCTCTAGGGGCAGGGAGTGGTCGGAGCAGGAAGTTGACTCACTCCATCTGGCCCGTAAATTAAGAATGAGTGGAGCTATATTTCTACTTTCCCATACGCCTCCATGGTAGGCATCGGGAGAGTTTTATTTCTTACTCAGCAGAAAGTGCGTGCAAATCCGTAAGGATCAACCAAATCTTGATGAAGAAACTTTTCTGGCTCCTAAATTTTTGGGCTAATTCATTTTCCAAAGAAATATTAGTCATAATTTGGAACGGCGTATGTATTTCATAAAAACTGAAGCTCTGGAAATTCCTGTGGCTTTAGCATCTTTATTTGTAAGGCAGCTTATATGTTTCTCTTTGTGCGTCCACTTGGCCATAACATGAAGTCAGATTTACGATTTAAGAAACATAAAAGGCAATGTCCTTGGAACTGACAACATATTTCCCCCATGCTAGATTTTGTCCTTGTGCACATTTTACATAGTCAGCATTCGAAAACTGCTAGCACACTCATTGCGATTAAACAACAATGAAGAATTTGTTACAGTTTTGTGGAGCGTAAAAGCTTTAACGAAACCACAAGTGCAGTCTACTGCACATTCTTGTATTGTGTTTCTACATTTCTTCTTAGTACATTGAAATAAATCTGTGAGATTTGAGCTGAAGATATAATTCAGGTTTACCCTCATAGCTGTGGATATGACGCCGAGTCACTGGGTAAAGGGTTCTCTGCCTTTAGAGACAAACAGTGGTCTCAACTTCAGCGTTGACATGCCCAAGAACACATAATGACCTTTGAAGTTTAGGCCATTACATTTTCTCGACAGGTCGGAAAGAGATTACCCAATGAGGCGACTTCATATCCCAGAAGAATAAAATCGAAGGAAATCTTTCAATTATGGGATATTTAGGATTCCAGAACACTTAATCTCTAACAGAGGCATAAATTTACTTTCCACGGTTTGGTTTTTTGGCCGGACATTACGAGTATTAAATAGGGCCGAGTTTAATTCGCCTGCTTGTCATCCTATAAATAATGTTAAACAACATGAACTGAAAATAAATTAAAGGACCATAATTCCACTGGACACTCACGTTCAAAACACTGTCAACTGAACACAATAACAATAAATTCTCTATTAAAGTTGCGCTAAATTTTTTTACTTTCCCGAGAAGATGGCAATACTGAATGAATCGAGTCATCAATAACTATGCCTGTAAGAGTCATTCACTGCTCAAGGGATGCGCCCCCGTTCTGAAAAGGCATGTCACAGCAAAATTTATTCAAATAAACTATATAGCGAAGTGATAAAAATGACAGCATAGTACTATTGTATTTAGGGGTACAGCTGATTCAGTAGGCACCGACCCATCAGGACTCGAACGTTTACCACCATTATATGACTAGTGTAAATCCCGCTCAGTTTTAGTCTGAAATAATGGAAATTTAAAGGTCGTTTTACAAACATTTTATTCCTACAAATATTTATTCTACACAACCATTTATCGAGCATTTTGAAAAATGTTTAAACTTTTAAGTCGTCTGAAGCAGCAAATATTTCCCTGTCAATTCATATATGTTCCGTAAAAAGTACTTTTACTGCATTAATAATTTTATTCATTGCCGTGTTTATTGTTAATCTTTCAAATTTTGCTCAAGGAGACGAATAAAATTCCTTTCTTGCATCAGTAGACCCAGTTCTGCGAGCCAGATTTTGGGGCGGTAAACAGATCAACAATTTTAACCATCATTTTGGCTGAAATATTCAAGGGGTTAAAGTCAGAGTTGGGCTAACTTAAACCCTGATATTTCTCATAAAATTAGCAAGTTGCGATTTTTCTAAGAAGAGAAGAACGAAACTCATAATAGCGCTAACTAACTTCTCCGATTTGGTCATGAGGAAGGAAATCCTATTTTGAAGAGCCTGTCGAGGAGCCCAGTTCACTCGTGGAAAGTTGTTAGCACCATTATATTATATGGACTTCAGGAATTGCCTATTATTCCAAAAAAACCTCCCCCAAAATTTGAAACCTATCAATATCATTGTCGATGTTATACGCTAAATTAAATACTAACAAAATACATACATACATACATACATAACTAATCAGCTTTGTGTACAGTACATAATAGATAATTAACCCTTTTAAGACAAATTAATCTGCATTTTATACAAAGATTTAGTTGGTACCTCACACAGAACACTATATGCTTCTATTAAAAGGACCACTCATTTCATGCTGTGTGGCTAAAAAGTGTAATGGATGTCTAGGGAAGAAGCATAAAGAAAACACAATCAATCCGTGTGGGAAAAGTTCGGAGATTTTACTCTTTGTTTTTGGCAAAATGGAGAGCTAAAATTAATAAATGGAGAATCAAACAAAGAAGACATAACTACAATGAGGTTTTATATGACTGGACATATTTTGTAGGACTGTTCGAAGATGAGACTACCATAATGTGGGAAGGAAAGTCAGCTTCGGAACGCAGACCCTTGCATAAAAGCTTAATTTTCGAATGATAAAAGAAAGTGAGAATTTAGTCGAAAGACAGTTGCCACGAGTGACGCGTAACTTGATAAGGAATATGGGACGGCCACGCAGCATGCATGGAAAATATAAAAAAACATAAAATTTTGGTTCCAAAGTCCACTAAAAGTAGGACATGTGTAAGAAATTTTCTTTCCTTTTCGCTACATCTTCAACGAATTTCGAGTGTCGTTGTACCAGGACTAAGTCTGAGTGAGAAGAGCTGGTCACACTTTAGTGGAATCGTGCATTGCTTAATGAACGGTACTGCAAAGCATCTACTTTTGTGACAATCCCCGAAGTTCTGACAGTGAAACGAGTCTTCAGTCATTTGTTTCTGTGGAATAAACGATTAACCTTCACTCAACGCCGTGTCTGCGCGACCACTTCTTCGACACGTCTGTAAAGTGGGCAGCCTATGCTCTCCTAAACAGGCGAGTACTAAAAACTGTAAAAGAATCGACCTTACTATAAGAAACTCGCTCCCTTAAACTTCAGCGTACACAATGTTGTTTTACCTTGAATGTAGAAGCATAACATTTCTCTGAATGTACGGTATCTGTTAGTGAAGATACCTTGCTTTACATCTTAGAAGATAGTAATTTTTATAGAGAAGTCGTGTAACAGAAGGCTTAACATTTCGTCTCCAATTTAAAATTATCAGAAAGGAAGCTTCCCCCAACAAAAGTTTATTTTTCCAAGAACTATTACACCATAACTCCTCCGATCCGCGTATTAATAGAACTAGTATTAATCCAAAAATATATTTAAGTTGGGATAATTAATTATAAGGAAATAAAAGGCGTGAAGGTAGATTTAGTTTGCAGTGGCATGACTTATGTGTCATATTTCACTAAAATCTGTAACTTGATCCTGATTTATTAGGAGGGCAAATATCTGAGACACATGCACAATCTTATAGTCTTCTGTACTATTAGGAAAGGAAATTACAAATTCAAAACTTTTCCAAAAGCGTTTCGAACAGCTCCATCATGACACTAACCGGACTGTTCTGATTGCGTTGTTTACTCTCAAGCAAATTCATTTCCTGAAATATTGTGTTTTATACAGAAACTAAGAGAGTATATAACTAAAAAAGTCGAAATTTGTGTAATATACATCCATCAGAACAGTTCAGTAACAACAGTTTTAAGACTTATGGATGTACCTAATGGCATATATTCCGCTGGTATGTACTGCCTGAGTATTGTGACACAGCTACAGCCGTTGTTATATTCTGTATACATTTATTGTTTATATTTTTACGAAATTGCAAATATGGTTGCAGAAAGGTAAATTATGAATTGGTGTTGTTCTTATTTGGTTATTGTGCACTCTAAAAAGAAAGAGCCATAATAATAAGTCACAGACGTTGAATTGCTTCTAAATAATCTATTTTTCTGTCTGCCTCGCGCGCGCACACACACACACACACACACACACACACACATATATATACAAGCATACAGAAAAACTGTAAAAATAAAGTAACAAATTTATCGGAAATATAATACCACACAAATCATATACTTGATTATTAAATTGTGCTTCATACTCTCACATTACATGAATTAATAAATATGAAATCGTCAAATATAGTTTAATTAATTTTGCTACTAAAATTTCTGCAAATTTTTGAAAGTGAATGGAAATGGTTTTAAAATGTAAAATGCAAAATTAAGTGTGTGCGTGTGTGTGTGTGTTGTAAAGTGCCTTTGAAAATTGTCTTAGGGCCTTAACAGGCCGGGAAAAAATAATTATAGTGAATTACATGATGGCGGAATGTGATGGGTTTATATTGATTAGTATGTACGTAATTAAATGACGCTCGAGTCGTTTTCACTCAGCTATACGCAAGGACATTCAGACGGTTGAAAATTGATTGGAAATGGAAATATACACACGTACATTCGCACGCACGAGTGAACACACAGACATGATGAAACTGCACTCTGGTACACGAGTAAGGTTAAATTTTAAAACGGTATCCTTCTGTCCAGTCACTGTGTAGTGGCCTCTAGCCTGCAATACAGAGAGGTGGAGAAACAATAAAAAAGAAAAAAAAGTAGAGAAAAAACAAGAGAATTATTTGATACGTCGATGGCTGAAGAAAGTATAATGTAGTGGTCTATTTATAACCTGCTGGGAAACATTTGGTTATCATTACTATTAAATTTTTTATGTAACACCCATTTTTTACATTCTGCTATGAACTGTCTACTGCCTCTATTGTTCGTTTATGATGAATTTTGTTTTGTAGTTTAAAATTACTTTCAGTTTCCTTGGCATAACCCCTCTCTCGCACGCACCTCTCAACACACTCACACACACACACACTCACACAAACACACCCACACAGTTTCTCTCTCTTTCTGTCTCTCTCATCGAGGGCTACACCTATGAGAGGCGTCTCCCAAAGTCTGCAGCACAGATATTTATCAGTGGTCTGTATAAGATAATTGGACACAAAGTACTGACGGACAACGGAAACTGAAGCATAACAGGATTTACGTTTCCGCTTGTTGTTAATGAACAAAATGGGATCGAGAACAAACTGTTCAGGCGAACGTCCTTCCAACGCTGTCTTACAGTATATTAGTGAGCACAAGCAATTATGACTTCCTGATTTAACGCTAACCAATGAACTGGTTCGTGCATCTGTGAACACAAAACAGCTCACAGTAGTACTGCCTACTCGTAGTTACTCTACAAAGTAACTCACTTACGCTTGTTGATTGAGCGTTTCTTCTGAACGACACTAAAACAATATCAGCAGGCTGGTTCACACTGACAGTTGCCTGTTTATCTGGCATTCTTATATCTTCTCACCTGCTAATAAAGTTTATTGTCAAACAGATATATCAAATATGTTAACATAACATCTAGACTCAACACACATAATAAAAAAACCAGCCTTTGAACAAGATCCCCAGAAATTACTTTAATCTGCTTCACCGCTCTCTAAGAGGCTTTTCCATTAAAATGCAGTGTGGCATTTAATTTTATCTTTTCCATCTACGCATCTGAATCGTTAGAGACTCTTTGTTTTTAACCATAGCAGGTTACCCGTGTTTGGTCGTGAAAGATCTCAGGTCATTAGTCGCTGAATACAAATAAAGAGTCGGGTTCAATTACAAAGCAGTCCATGTGAGAAAAGTTTTTCTCCGTGTACTATGACTTTTCCACGCCAATAATAATTTCACCAATTCGTCATACGTACAGGCATGAAAAACTCTACAATACGCCCATTTAAAGCTGTAGCTTACCAAGGGACTTTCATCCTACTTCTATCATTAGAGATATATCATGTGGTTCGAAATATGGCCCGGCAAATTTTTCTTTTGAACACAGTAAAGAACCTTAGAAGTCTACACAATATGGAAAATTTATTAAACAATTGACAGATTATTAGCTCCCCAAGGACACAGGAACATAAAGTTAGTTTTCAAGGAAAAGCACAAAGAGTATGCACTTTCTGACCTGAAGTTTATGAGAGCAAAGCAAACTTCCTACGACAAGGCGTAGACGTGGTTTCGTGTGAATTTCAGGAAAGGCCCTAACTTAGGTACAACACGTGATCTGCCACACGTCACTTCCACTCCGCGCTAAGGTCATGACTTCCGACAGTTTCATTTCATTTTCAAATAAAGTACGTGAGGTATAAAGGTAGCAGCCCACGCAAGAATAGCAGAACATCCTCCTCGCCAAAAAAACGTTTCATCACTCCAGGAAATTATTTCGTGTTTGGTCCTCTGATTAGGACCATTCGATTCGCTGCACTATTCTGTATTACAGATTTATAGCAAGCATTCTACAGGCCAAATATGAAGAAACTGAATTACGATCAATATAGTGGTAGACATGTACTGTTGACTGTGTTTCAGTGCAGGCCCTACAAGGGCTACAAATTACAGTTTTTCTTATAGTCGAGTTGCATTATGCTTGCTCTTGAAACGTTACACTGGGAAACATTTTTTAAACTGAAACCTAAAATATTAATACAAGAAAATATGTAAAATATTAGCTCTTCTCCCGTGAAGATAGGAGATGAAGAAAGAATATTCTGCAAATCGTGAATAAGAATACCAACAAACGTAAAGATAAAAAATCCAAATACGTAGAATTTAAAAAAAACAACAACAAAAATTGGAAACAAATAGCAGCAATAGAAATTAAGCACCTGATATCATTGTAAGACCACAGTTTTTGTTGTGTCTTGCGGTGGGGTTTCAAAGCTTTATGTGTGAAGTGTCTCTCAGCACCAGGCAGGTAGTCTTTCCAGGAAAATAAGCAGATCAGTGTTACTGCCACTGGATGTATTAGAAGTGGCGAGAGATTTCGCGTCGTAATCAGGGAGCCATTGAGGATTTAAGAAAATAAGTAAATAAAAGAAAGACGAAAAATGGTCAGTGAATGGCCAAACAATAGCAAAAGGCAAAGGAATCAAATATATAAAAGTAACATTAGAAAATGGAAGAGATGGAATAAAAAATCAGGGTATTAGCAAAAGGTATTCAGTTAACATTACTGATAAAGGATTAACCAGAACGCCTGATATAAACGCGGACATTTTAAAAAATGTAAATGAGATGTTAGAAGAATTTAGAATGGTAAACAGTGTTAACATATGGAGCCTAGATGGAGGGTGTGCAGAATTCATTGTTCAGTTTTTAAATAAAATATTACAGACGCACCAATATGCAGTAAAGGATGTGGCTCAACTAGAATTAGGAAGGGGACATCAGAAAAGGTAATGTGCCGTGCACGAGAGCGAGATGTTGGTTGTACTTGTTACACTTGGCTGGTGAGAGTAAGTGAGAAACTGTACGAATGGCAGATATATAATTCAAAGATGGGGAGTTGAACCAAGAAAAGAACGGAGGCAACAGAAAAATTATCATCGGCATATGTTTGGTAGGCCGATCCCAGTGGCCGTGCGGTCTAACGCGTGGGTCTGCGGCCGCTCGCTTACTAGGATGGTGGATTCGAAAAATCCCACCGGGGGCATGGATGTTTGTCTGTTGTGAGTGTTGTGTGTTGTCAGGTAGAGGTCTCTGCGACGAGCTGGTCCCTCGTCCAGAGGAGTCCTACCGACTGTGGTGTGTCTCAAATGTGTGACCATGAAACCTCGACGAAACGAGGAGGCCCAGGCCCATATAGGGCTGTCGAGCCATACAAAAAATAAATATGTTTGGTAGAGTCAGGCAGGGACCAGTATAAGTCCGGCATGTAATATAATTATAGAAAGATGTGATGATATAGAGAGCAATGCCTGCAAATATTAAGCGAAAGAATTTCTGGTTATATTATTGTAAACAGAGACATAATCAGGACAAAGAGAATTACACTGATGGTTATGCAATAAAAAAGAGAATTGGAATAATATGGCTAAACGCGTATTCTTGCAAGATACGAGGGATTAAAAGAGTATTCGAGAGAGTAAATTTTCCTATGTGTTTGAGGTGGGGGGGGGGGGGTGCAAAATATATATTATTAAAATCTTCAGGAACGAAAAAATGGAGACAAAAAGGTGTACGTAGTAAACGGTTAAGTATGAAAGACAGTAGCCTACAGGGAAGTACAAGTATTAAACTGTGTAAATGCAATGCAGGAAAATTATTGGAAAACACCTAATGGTAATTAAATGCAAATGGAAGAACGAAATAAATAAAACACAGCCGTTATTAGAGACTACGAGGAAATAACATGAGAACGTAGGAACAATTTTGGAGAGAAGGAAAACGACTGTAATTGTAGAGTAATTTTAGTGTAGTGTAGTGTCGTGTAGTGTAGTTTAGTGTAGTGTAGTGCATAGTATGAGTGACTATGTCTAGTGTCAGTATTCCGTATCTCCGTACCAGTGGACTTCATATTCACGTCTTATAATTTTAATAAAGTTTTAACCAATATAGACATATCTACGAGTATGTTCTATAATTGTATCCAGATAACTCGACCACAATAGCGGTATGCGAGTGCTGTACGTTCGTGTAAACATGTGCTTATTTTAGTAGTTTTTAATAACACTGAGACCCCATGATGATGGACTTTGAGTCCGAAACACGTGTAGGGTGATACAAGGACACTACATTAAAGTAGTTAAATAGTGCATTTGTCGGTCTTTTTATTTTAACTTGAGAGAAATCTTTGTTTGATTACCGGCACGAGTAAGAGATTTTTCTCGTTTTCTAAGAAACCAGACCAGCCATGGGGCAGGGGGAACGAAAATTACCACTTACCTCTATCTAGTGCCAAGGTCAAGAATAAGGTGGGCCTATACCTCCGCCACTTCCTACGCCTTCATGGCGTTCACACAGACACAACCGTGCGTTTTACCCTTACCACTCTGTCGTATAAATACTTATTGAGATGGGCGAAAAAGGTGGGGACATTTAAGTACATAAAATAGTACTAGTACAAGTTTTGAATATTTAGAAACCCCTAATATCAATTGAAAATAACGCGACAAAATGTATTTTATCCTAACATACTTAGTTTATCCGAATTCCTTCGGGGTTTTTCATGCTCTTACGTATGGGCGGAAATTACATAGGTATATAGTTAACATACAGTTTTTAAAAGGCACCTAACAAAGTGACTTCAGGTTTTAACATAAATGCTCTTAGAAATGGCTCTTTGAATCAAAGGAACTTATGTAACAAAACTTCTCACGCTCGGGTTTACCAGTTTCACACTACAAGGTATTTTGTCCTCAGAAATGTGTTCGTTGATATAAAAGTGATTTGTTTTTTTCCTTGTCAAAGTTTATGCCGTCTGGCTTCTGACACATTTCAGTAAATCTTTTGTATATGAAGCAGCAAGCTTACTTCTCGGAAGGAAGGTCATCAGGTGCAAGACACACCGTCACAGGACATCACGCAGAGGAGCCGGAACAATATCCATACCTCGAGCGAATTTCGAACTCGCAACCCATCATGTCCAAACCTTGCAAATACATGGACTTCATAACTGGCCGAAAATGTGTTAACCCCATTGAAAAAGTGGAATCCACGCAGACCAATACAAGCGTAAAGTCACTCCACTTTTCCGGTTTCCAGTGTTACATTAAAAAAAATATTTTTTCAAAGGCAGCAGTGAGCGTTCAGATAAGAGGTGTTGAATTCAATGGCAGTCCAGTTAAATAAAATGCGGTTGTAAATTGAAAGCACCGAGATCGTATCTGTTTTTGTTGTCATTTAAAAGCGAGTAACAAAAGTCAGTAACTTGACAGGCGCGAAAAATACATCAACAGAACAAGAGCAGTTATTGTCACTTTCCTGTAGGCAGACACAGCAATCAAAAGGGGCGTTCTTATGTTGAATGTTCGTCGACCCCACGGCCCCTCCCCTTCGGTAGCTGCAATGCGGCAAGGGGCTGTGCTGACTAGCGTCGCGCAGGGCCACATTCGACCGGCCGAACAATGGAATTTCGCTTGGTCCTTGGTTCGACTCCAGCTATTGATCTTTTGTGTATAAACTCAAAATATATCTCAGACAATGTACAATGCCCAGCATACATTTTTATAAGATTCTAACAAAACGCGTCACACTTAGAACCATTAACTTAATGGACTTGTTTCCATGGGCCAGTATTTTTAAATTAATAATGTAATAAAAAACAAATAACACACTAAATCTCGGGGACAGGATCCGTTCCCGTCTTCAGATTAAAATAATAAGGCCTAAAGACGGGACCGATCCTGTCCCCGCAATGTGGTGTTTCATTCATTTTTTATTCCTTTATAATTTGAAAGCCCCAGACGATGGGCAAAATGCTTGAAGCTAATAATATTAAATGTCTAACATTGTAATTCAATTCAATTCATTTCAATTCAGTAGGTTTTTACGAAAGTGCAGGTTGAACAGCACAAGTGCCAATTATACGAGTAAAGCCAGCACAAGAACAGACATACAACATATATACAATAAAAATAGGCCTACACAAAATGCAACACAAAACGAAAGAAAGCAACAAACATAACAACAACAACAACGACACAATATAAATGAAGTATTGGGACAAAAGCCCGATATCCTGAAAAAATTGACCAGTTGATTAAAGATTGTCAGAACCTTGATTTCAGGCTTCCGCCGCGATGTTGATGAGATCTGCGCTCTTCTGGGATATTACGCAGCGTTGAGTGGTAGTTCTATACCGACGTTTCGGGACAACCTATCGGTCCGTCGGGTCACGAAGAAGGGTCTTCTTGACCGTTGAAGATGGTACGGATAGGCTGTACCGAAACGTCGGTACAGAACTACCACTCAAAGCTGCGTAATATTCCAGACGAGCGCAGATCTCATGAATAGAGACGTGTGTCCTGGTCGGAGGGACTTGAGGCTCGCTTTCTGAATTTCTTTTCCCAGGATATTTACAGAATCTCTTCCGTAAATATCTGACATTTGGCTTAGTATTCCACTTACATCTCCATACTCACCCTTACGTTCCTGCAATTTTCTGACAGCACAAAGCAGATTCCTTCAGCAATAAGCACTTGAATATTATGGAACATAACATTTCATTACTGCATTTAAAGGGTTCGCCTCTGTTCTCTATCCTAAGCCAGATGAATCCAGACAACATTGTTAACCCTCGTCTATGTGAGATCCACTTATCAACCCATCTACTGGGCGGTCTCACAATCTTCATTCTCTCTTCATGTTTTACGAGGAAAGTTTTCAATGCATTCTTTGCCTCTCTCATGCGAGCAACACAGCCCGCCATCTCATTCTCGTTAATTTGTTCATTGTAAATAGTACAAATTGCAGATCTCTTCATTACACAGATTTCTCTGCAGTCTCCTCTTGCTTCTTCTCTTTCAGGTCCAAATATCCTCCTCAGCACATTTTTCTCAAACATCCTCAGGGTATAAGTGCTTTATATCCTTAACGTGAGAAGCCGAATTTTACGCCCATACAAAATAAACCGTAAATTTATGGTGATGTATTTTTACAGCTTTATGATTTCAAAAAAGTTACGAGAAGCCAAATTACTTAATTAAATGATAGAAAGCGTTCACCAGACTTAATTTGCATTATATATTATTGTCAATGTAATTCTGACACATGTGCACTCAAACGCAAGCCTTATCTGTACTGATATACCGTTTGGTATGTACATATTTTTAAATTCTTCGTGGAAGAAACTGTGTGGAAAAACGTGATAAATCATACTTGATCTTAGAGCACAGATGTGTAATCTGTAATGGTTATGACGTTACTGTACGCTGCTTTATCAGCTGCTACGGTTATAGAGCTTTGCAAGGGGTGTGGTGGGAGCATTGCTGTGAATAGTGATGAAGGGGGATGCGGTAGAAAGAGATTTGTGTTATTTTTCGGGGGGGACCGAAGAACCTCTTCTGGAACCGAAATGGGTATTTAACGAAAGCGAATGGGGAGCCTTTCAGTTGTACCACCCAACTTAAAAGGACCCACTAGGCGTGTTATTTAATGGTGCTGCCAATTACTACGCTTAGAGAGTATGAATGAATAAGTATGTAGCATTGGTGGAATGACACTGAGAAGGAAAAACTGAAATCTCCGAAGAACACCATGTCCCATTGCCAATTTGTCACCAGAAATCCCACACAAAAGGGGCGGGGCTCGAACTCGAGCCTTCTCTTAACTGCCTGAGCCATCGAACGCCCTCGGTCTTTTCAAGCGTGTTATCTAGACGCTTGTCTAGAACGGAGTATCGGTCAAGAAAGTTGGAATTTCTGGGATTAGAATCATACACTTCTCGCATGAAGTCTTGCAGTCCTATGGGAGACATCGACTGCAGAGTGCCTTCCTTCCCCTGGGATGTACCTACTGTGATTCCATGGTTACTATTTGCCATGGAAACAGGACCACGGTCGATCGCTCATTGCCGAGTCGCATTAAAGATTACACCAAGCGCTTTACCGAACGAACGGTGTGTACGATTAGTCAGTTAATTTTACGACTCTGTATAAAATGTCGAGAAATTACACATTGATGAAAAGAATGACCAAACCGAAGATAAGAACACAAAAAAAATGTACACTATTCTACAACAGGATTTCCATAGCTATGGCACGTACACCTGTGTTTCATTTGTCAAAATAAAGGGCTTTACTGGGCGAGAAATATGGTACTCAGGCGCGAAAGTACTTAAACTGACTTCCTACATTTAAATGCGGATAATTTTTAACTGGCATGCAACACAGAATTGTCCAGTATGAAGAATGGGCCCCTGTCCTTTCACCGGAGTTGGCCTAGGTGTACTTCAGGAATTATTTCAAGATCGCCTTTGAATTTTACAACCAACAGTAAAATCTAACAATATCTGTCTCCACAGACTTCAGATTCTACGATGTAGACTTTTCTCCATTGTCACTTTGGTCATTGTGAGAGCCTACCTAAGAGTCAAATAAGGTAGTGTCGCCTAACTTGCGGTATTTGTCGTTCTGTTAGTCCGGGAAAAAATTTTCAATGTAGAGATCTTCGCTGTTCTGAGATGTCACGCAGATTAGATTGGTAGTTAATAACGACGTTTCGGGACAAATAAGTTGTCCCGAAACTTCCGTAACTAACTGACAATCTACGCTGCATAGCATCCCAGAAGAGCGAAGATCTCATTTACACCGCGGCGGAAGATTGAAATCACGCAAAGTTTAATATAAAAAAGTTCACCGTAGAACAGGCGGTGAAGGCCCAGAGGGGGAGTAGAGATACTCGTATAGCTCTACTCTTTCTTTAACCTCGGTGCTAGATGGGGTGGGTGGTTAACGGCATACCCCGGCCGCTTTACCACCGGGAAAGAGACCCGTTACCCATTGTACAGGAGGCTGGGTGGGCCCCAGACCTGGTATGGACTGGTGCGGAAAAAAGTTTAATGTAGCCATTATGAATATATTTTATACTTAGTATGGATTACCCATTGAAAATTAGAAGAGATTTTAAAAATTCCCACAGACAAATTTCAATTGAGCCACTCTCGTGCATTATTGTCCTTGGGGCACATTCTGACGCCACGATTTCACTGAATACATGGGGAGTGAACTTGAAAACTTCTGCAAATACAGCTTGGTAAATTTCCACCAGGAAAATGGGCAGGGCGTAGACCTGACCATTTGCCCCCAACTAATGCCGAGATTAAGAATTAATGAAACTTTGCTACCATTCCTCCCACTGCATTCACGACCAGGGCTACCGAGAGCGGGCTCGGGCACCGTCGAAAAATTTTTTCGGGCCCCACCAGCAAGGGCGTACCGGCTAAAAATATTTATAATAAATCGAAAATAATGACTCTCAGTTGCAGAGTGGCTTGGGCTTGGTTTGAAAGGCTTAATTTGTGCACAATCGACAAATAATTATGCTACCCAGAAAGACAAAAACATATGCAATAAATTCGGGGCCCGGGCCCCTTTCCGGACCGCCAAGCCCCGGGTACCTTGTACCGGCTCCCCCCCCCCCCCCCCGATCTCTCCGGCACTGTTCAGGGCGTGCACAGGGATAGGTTTGTTTGGCTCTAAACATCTTTTGGGCACAGGTGAACACTGTAATACCGTTTGATGGCGTTCTAATGCGACAGAAGTTGTTATGTAATTTACAGTATTACTGTTTGAGGCCGGACTGAAATTCCTACTGCCGATTCAAAAAGTACCGTTACCGCCTGGCGCAGAAAGACCGAAGCCGTTGTTCACAACTGAAAAACACGGTAACAGAGTGCTTCACAGACTCTGGTTTCGGGGTGCGACTTGTTGACTGCCTCGCTTTCCTTTAACTTCATCGTGATGCAATTTCTGTCGACCAACCAGAACGACATTTTGTGCCTGAATTTGTGAAATGCTGCAGCCCCACCCACAGCCCACGCAATGCAGTCAGATCTTATCTTACCTGACTAATGACGTCAGGGTTCGCAATTAATTCACACGTTTCTACGGTAACCACACGAAAGCTGTCTGCAGCCATAACATACGCCTACATACAGAGTAAGGTGTCATGCTGTTTCGGAAAATTTGTTCCATTGTTCTCTGGGATTTTTATGCAAACTCTCTTCTCCAAATCGCAGTAGTTGATCTGTATGTTTTAAAATGTAGATCACCGCTTTCTGGAATGTGATGCTATACATTCAGATAGGAAGGTAGGTGAATGTCAACACCAGGCCTGTTCACCGTTTTATCTGGTGCGGGCATCTTCTGCAGAATTTGGTCTGCATGCGGGCAACATGAAACTCAATAAAACAGAATGAAGAATGAATAATTTTGTATAATTTTCACCTGTGTATTTTCTAAATATCATGTACAATAAAAATATAATCATAATGATGGGAAAATGTATAAAAAATGCAATTCACAATCTAGGCTACTGTGTCGCTCTTCTAAGCACATTTTTACGAAATGAATTAATAATGTAATGTACTGCATGTCTCCATAAATAAACAGCTCATAAGTTTCCAAAATTGTTTCGGCGTTCTATCACGGCTTTTCCAGGGAAAGAATTAAAAGACGTTTTCCCATTTCACACATCTCCTCGGGTAACATAAAGCTGCGTCGCTTGCAACATGACGCCCGCGAGCTATGGGTTGAGCAGGCCTGGTCTGCACTATAAGACGTCATATCCCAGAGGACTGTACTCGAGAGTTACAGCTGTGAGACCCCAAACCCCAAGTAAAAAAGAGGGTAGTTTCTGTGAAAAAGTTCACTGCAGAACATAATTATTCTTCTTCAAAAGACACCACCGAAATCTGCATAAATCTTAGGGTTAACGATATGCGTGAATTTCCTCAAATTATTGTTGTTTCACTTATCGAAAGTATAACTGAGACGAAATCTTTTTTAGCTGAAATTGAGTTTACAAAGCACTCCTCCTAAAAGAAACACCAGGCATATACTACATACTGGAGACAACAGTAAAGATAAAGGTTGTCCCGTTACATACCAAGCAGGCACTGAGGAAGGTAGAAGTATAGCTCTACCCACACTCCACTCCAACGCTAGAAGGGGATGGGTGGTCAGCGCTACGTCCCGGTCGCTTTACCCGGTACCCAATGTGCAGGAGGCTAACTATGCCTTTGGGCCACTCTGAACAGGTACGAAAAATCACGCCCGCACCGGGGTTCGAACCCGGACCGTCCAGCCTGTAGCGAATCGCTATCCCGGCCGCCCAATTAATACTAATTACAAGCAATAAATCTGCGGCCGCTCGCTTGCTGGGATTGCGGGTTCAAATCCCGCTGGGGGCATGGATATCTGTCCCTTGTGAGTGTTGTCAGATAGAGGTCTCTGCGACGGGCCGATCACTCGTCCAGAGGAGGCCTACTGAGTGTGGTGTGTCGAAATGAATGTGATCTTGAAAACTCAACAGTGAAGAGGCATAGGCCCACTTGGGCTGTCGATCCATAAAAAAACAAGCAATACATAACATCATACAGCGTTGTAATGTAAAGGAGACAAGCCTAACTGCAGCGACCCTAAAACGGGTACACAGAATATTTGACACTGTTTCTTAGATTCTTTGATACCTGAAAAAAAACTGTCTTCTGGGAGGTGTTGCCATGTAGTCTAGTAGAAAGGCACCAATGTTTCTTAGAACATACCACCTCCATCTTCAGAGCGGAAAAGTAATCCATGGGTTACATTGGCCTGCTCACATCCATGTACGTTCATTATTTCCGCATAAATGTGCCCTTGTTTTCCCATGTGAATTACTCTTCTACCCAAAAGATGGAGGCAGTAAGTTCTTTCGAAACATTGGCACATTTCTACCAGAATACGGACTACATGGCCTCATTTACCAGAAAGGTGTCCGTTCCATAACCTCTCATCTCACGTCTCTGATAACCTACTTTGCTGTTTAATATAAATTTTTAAATTTAATTATAGCCACGATATCACGTCTAGTTTTATATGGGTGTGAAATTTGGTCTCTCAGATTAAGGGAAGGACAGACTGTGTTTAAGAACAGATGCTGACGAAGATATTTGGGTCTAAGTGGGAGAAACGAAAAGGATGCTTGAGAAAACTGCACAATGAGGGAGCTTCATGATTTGTACTCCTCACCAAATAGTATTAGGGTGACCAGAACAAGGATGAGGTAGGCAAAACATGTGGTGTGTATGGGGAAAAGAGAAATACATGCAGGGTTTTGGTGCGGAAACCTCAAGAAAAGGGACAACTTGGAAGACCTAGGCATAGACAGGAAACTAAAATGGATCTTAAATATAAGATGTATCAAGACAGGAACAAGTGGCAGCCTCTTACGAACAGAGTAATAAACCTTCAGCTTCCATAAAATGCAAACAATTTCTTGACTAGCTAAAGAAGTATAAGTTTCTTAAGAAGGAATCTGCTCCATGGAATCGGTTGATTAGGCTAGCGCTGTCACAAAACATATACCTACTTTACTTTTTGCTGAAGTTATTGTCCCTTTTTTTATGGCACATTCACATGTGTTACTATACTCTACATGTACTTCTATCAAAGAGCTCTGTGCCCTTTGGAAACTGAAACAGAAGTTGATTCTATAAAACCCATAATCTTCTGCTTAAAAAATCTGACTGTCTGGTACCAAACTTAAGCCACTTGTGAACAAATTAGGCACAGGGCAAAAGCGTATTTAATTCTTATAATTACCACAAAATGAAGCTTCTCCTATTGGTAAAATAGCTTTATAATTGTAAACAATGTATTAATTTCTGTGATCAACCAACCATATCATCACCTGCAAACGATCACTTACTAAAAGGTTACTGCGTTGTTCCAGCCGCCCACTCCCCAAATGGGAACCTGAATACAAATTTTCCACTCAGTGAGCGTTTTTCTGCCCAATGAAAATTTTATCAGTTCAGTGAACGTTTTTCCACCCAGTGAACCCTGTATGATTACAGGTCATATGTGTCACATCATCTGAACTATAACTCATTAACTGAAAGGTCATGGGCGATACACCACTTTTTTTTCTGCACTCGGAATATTTGTGTTTATTATCACAATTAACATCGCGATGTGGTGCTTAGAATATTTACTTTGTATGCTGCAAGTTCTGGGCAAGACGTATGGCCTGAACATAAGTCATAACATGTTTTCTTTTAGGAGTTTTTATCAATTTCCTTCTGGCATATGTCATTACTTCTTTCTTCCACCTCACAAATTCCTAATCACCTACGAGTAGAACGTTTGAAATGACATGTGTAATGTCAAAATCATTAAATAAGACAATAACTTGAATATTAATGTGTAGTGGTAAGAGTGACAAATTTACATTTCCCTTCAAACCGTAACATAACATTTAATTTGATACTGATCGGATTTTCTTTGACATGTGATTCCATAAGGTAAGATCCAAGGTGCAAGTACTCTTTGAACTGAAAGACTTTTATCTATTTGTCCCGAAATTCATAAACATTATTATGTCTAATTCAACTGATACAAGCAAAAAAGTTTGGTTTACTAGTTACATGGAATGAACACAACCAAAAATGCTTCATCCTTTAGTCCAACGTTAAATGACTGCCTGTATGACAAACATGCATAAGAAGTAACAGTGGGTATTATTTTGTTGCAGCATATGAATCCAGAAGACGTGTTCCAGGAACTGCAAGAGGATGATGAGCCATGCTATGGGAAGAAGTGCACAGCCAATGAGCACTGCTGCCCAGGCTCTGTGTGTGTTGATGTGGATGGCAGTGAGTAAAAAGGACTAAAATAATTCATCAACTATTACCATCACAGACAACTACATTCTAAAGCAGCCATTATGCAATAAAATGAGTCCATACTAAAACACCCTACAATGCATTTGAAGATTACTCATGAGCTGTACACAAGGTTTCAGCATAAAAAGACTTGAGCATTTTATGCTTCCAACATGTGCTACAAATCAAACCCATAAGAACTTATGGATTTTATGATTATGATACTGGTATTTTGTCCACTGCAGATGTAATGGTTATATCAATGATGCACAGTCTTCTGAAATTAGGCAGGGGAATTTCTTCCACACACATAGTAATTGATTATTATTTTCATGATGGTGAGTTAGATATTACATGGGTTGAAGTATGCTCTCTAGAACCAGAACTAATTTAGAACACATGCAACAATTATTTCATCTGTGCTGAAATAGAAAGGCCATTTGGGACAACATTTAATGAGAAATGTTTAGACACTGATGCAAAAGCAGTATTAGTTTTCACCAGTATGGCCAACATTTATTTAGTAAGTAAATTCTAAAAGGAACTTTCAGATAATAAATCTACACATATTTGTTTCAGCACTGGTAATTGCAGGGCATCTAAAGAAGACAACACCGTTTTAATATGGCTGATCATGTATAAACTGAATTATGTACAAATTTGAGTCAGTCAGTGTTACGTTCATTGGTGAAGAAATAAATCACGTTTGTAACAATATTATCTTGACATGGCTCAGATGGTCAGTCCCCCGACACACACACATAATTTCACAACTTTTTGGTTGTGTCCATCTCAAAAGCCCATAGATCCAGCCATCTGATAAAGTGACAGTATAACTTAGTAAAATGTTAGTTCATTTTTAATTGGTTTAAAATATTATTTTGAAATGAGTGATCACTTTCATGTTATAATTTGCTTCATTCCCAAGGCAAAAATCGCTCAGTACCCATTTATAGAGAAGGTGGCATGTGCTCTAGTTTGTCTGGATGCAGTGTGTATTACAATTTCTGAAAAAGAAGATACCCAAAAGTATTCCTTGTCACAACATTCTGAAAGCAGAATGTTGCATGGCAACTGCTCCTAGACTCATGGCTTTCTTTAATTGCATTGTTGCAGTAGTGGGATCCTGCCTATTTCCGTATGGGCTGAAGCAGGGGGAGCTGTGCCGAAGAGACAATGACTGTGAGACAGGGCTGCTCTGCACTGAGGCTGCTGGGGAGGGACGGACTTGCCAGCCACCCACATCCAATAAGAAACAGTACAGTGAGTATGAGTACCTGCAACATTTGTCTTCAATTTTCTGTTATTTCAATATACTAATCTTATGAGATACATTTCTGGAATGTGATTCTGTGTCTTTGGGCAAGCAGTTCCCTACTTTTTGAGGGACTGTAATGCCTTCAACTTCAGGGTCAATAATTCCCAAATCAGTCATCCCTCATCCCATAGTTGCCCCGGTGGGTAACATACGGTATTAACAAAGCTCAGGCAACCTACCTTTAGCGCTTTTTTTCCACCACACAGTATTCAACAACATCCCTTTTGAGGGCTCATGTATGACAGTTTCATCCATTTTCATTTGCTTTTATCGAGATCCCTTCCATTACTACTCCTACTGGCTTGGCATCTTTTCTGGCCATCCAATACACACATCAGTCATACCTACATAAAGCACACTATTTTTCTTCACCTGGTGAACAAAGAATCAAAAACTATTTTAAAGTTCTTGTCTAAAAATGCATTCAATTACTCATTACAACTGAACATGCGGCAACAACACTGCCAGCACAGGAATCATACTGCAGTTGATCAGGTTGTCAAGTGCATAGGTTTGCCTTTCAAATAGATTTCCGATATGTTCATATCCACTACGTGAAGATGGCTGTGATTTTATGGAAATCTGAGTGTGATATCATCTACAGACTGCTTCAGAATAATAATTCTTCAGTGGCATAATAGGATTAAGTATGAGAAATAAAACTGGTAACAAAGTGTAGGTATGTCTGTTTGCTACAGGTGAAGATTGTACCATGAGCAGCGAATGTGATATTAGGAAGGGACTGTGCTGTCAGCTGCAGCGGCGTCACAGACAGGCACCTCGAAAGGTGAGCTTTTCTTGGTCATATTAAGACTTAGTGCACATCTAACACAATTATCATTTAGCTGAAACTTGTCATGTGCACCTCCTGTTGCAGGTGTGCTCTTACTTTAAGGACCCACTGATCTGCATTGGCCCAGTGGCCACTGATCAGGTGAAGGACAGTAACATAGAACACACAGCAGGTGAGAAGCGCCTCACAGGCAAGGCCACATCTGTAAACGCCTTCACCCACCTCCGTCGCCGCAAGTAAGCCTACTACAATTTCCTGTTAATTCAGGCAGGCAGGTACTAAGACACATTATATTTTAACAAATCTTAAAAGTCTACATCTTGTATTCTTGTCTAACCTGTCACATAAATCGCAAGTGGTATCAACTTATGAGAATAAATTCTTCATAACAGACCTCTGGTATTCCACAAAACAGTTTTTTTTAATATCTCAACATCCGTCAATTTCACAGAACAGGAATAATGGCCTTAACATATGATATATGATGGTACACAAGCACTAGCTCTCACATATTGGGACAGGTGCCACAGTAAATGCTACCTCTCACATGTTGGGAACAGATGTCACAGTTTTAGTACTATCCCTCACATACTGGAGATGGGTGCCACAGTAAGTGCTATCTCTCACATACTGGAGACGGGTGCCACAGTAAGCACTACTTCTCACATAATGGAGATCGATGCCACAGTAAGCACTCCCTCTCACATATTGGAGATGGGTGCCACAGTAAGAACTATGCCTCACATATTGGAGATGGGTGCCACAGTAAGAACTATGCCTCACATATTGGAGATGGGTACCACAAGTAAGTGCTATGTCTCACATTATGGAGATGGGTGCCAGAAGTAAGGGCTACCTCTCACATATTGGAGATGGGTGCCACAGTAAGTGTTGCCTCTCACGTGTTGGAGAGGGTTGCCACAGCAAGCACAACATCTCACATACTGGGGACAGGTGCCAGAGTGTTGCTCTAAACATGCTTCACTGATACAAAGAACAGTGTCAATGATGCAAGGTTAGTGATGGAAATGTCTTACAAGATGTCAATTTCTGTTTGGACAGGACAATGCTAATACATTAAAAAATTACTTAATAAAATACTGGCAGAAGTACATTTACTTAAATATGGCACAGAAAAAATAGTTTTCATTATATAACAATCAGTCTAAAAGATACTAAGAAATTCATCATTTCATCTAAACAAAAATTAATATTCTCATTAAAACTTTAGGTTTATTGCAAGCTTCAAATTCTGCCACATTTCTTTCTGTGTGCTCAAACAGTGCAGATCTGCTAGATTCAGCACAGGAAGGCATAACAAAGGCAATAAGCATGTTCCAGAAGCTATTAGCCTGTTCAATGCACCCTGTCTAACAGTGCAAGATTGAATATATTACAGCTTTTTAGCTACAGGTTGGCTTGTCCACTTAATATGTCATCATTTTCAGAGAGAAAATATGAATATCCCCATGCCAACGTTGTAAGTTTTTTGTAATATGATGTAAATTTTCCAAACAATTCAGCTGAAACATCCACAATTCTTACACAATTTAATATGTGCAGAAATGTAAAACAGTTACTGAAAAAGTAACCATTTCCTGCAATTATGACACTCAAGTGACAGTACAGTGACAACACCCAGCAATGACATCAAAATGTTTGGGTAAATTCAATTCTTTTACAGACAGCAAACCCAGTTTTCAAAATATTCATGTTTTAGCTAAGATATAATGGCTTCACCCAGCACTCCATAAACCTAACATACCTCTCACTTGTGTACCACATATAAGCATAAACTACTAGGAGTTCAGGCTAAATATTGTACAATCTTATTCAGGAGTTGAATATCACCATTTAAGAAAAAACCGTTACTGGCTGAGGCAAAGCATTCCATATCTTGTAACAATACTTGATGTTCCTAAATGTAGATTGTGCGTGTTGTGATTCAGTGTTTGCCTGTGTATTGAAGAGGGAAACTTTCTTCTACTCTAATTCTGTCAAAGTGTGCTAACATGTGGACGAGAGAGAGATGGCAACACCCAACATCATTGCAGCAGCCTCTCTCATCCACAAAAGGGAAGCTAGATATCTGAAGCTAAACATATCACTGACAATGCATTGTTTTAATGTATAAAATAAAAAATGATATCTTAAAATCAAACATATCAAACATTTGAGAATGTGATGTACAACAGACATATCAGCAAAGTTAGTGTCTAAGATTATTGTCTCTGTATTTTAAAAATATATATATACTGTTTTAAACATTCTCTTTTTGTGTTGTAATACAGTGTTGTTAACTGTGTACAAGCATACAGACTAGGTGAGCATTGTAATCTGTGTATGTGGTACATTAATATAGATGATGTAATTATAAAGCATTCTAGAAATTTCAGCAAACTTGCTGCCTTGTTCTTACTTCCCTTTATGTATTATTCTGTTAGACCAGATTCACACAAGAAGCAGTGGTAAACAGCGCATTATATATGTGAGTTATAAAATATCCTACATTTTACTGATACAATAGCCACCCAAACATAATATTCCTGAAGCTATTATATAGTATATAATAAAAACAACCATGGCTCAACAGCCCTATATGGGCTCGGGCCTCCTCTTTCCGAGGTTACTGGGTCGTGCGCATTCGTGGCAGTTGGTGACTGGACAACTGGCCGCGCTGCTGTTCTATCGATCCTGATGTGACCGCCAGAGCCATCTGGCAGGCAGTCAGGAGACTTGGGTGAGAAATGACAGCTTGAATTTTGCTTGCGAGCACTACTGGTTCTATTCATGCCCATTCATCTACGACATGGGACCGACGGCTTTACTTCCCCTCCAAGGAAGTGGTGCTCCTGATTTTTATCACCCTTAAAAATCCATTGACCTCGGTCGGGATCGAACCCGCGAACTTTGGGGTCCAGTGGCGAGCACACTAACCACTAGTCCACCGAGGTCGACTATTATATAGTATGGTACAATATATTTTGATCCTAGGATCATTATCAAGGGCATAACTTACATTACACAGTTGCATAAGCTATGTAGGTCTTATATTACAAAAACAAATAATTTATACTTCTAAAAATGCCACATACAAAACATTTTATAAATAGTATACATCTTTCAAACAACCTTCTACTTAATGTTTGGCATGTGCCTTCAGATATATCTTAACACATAATCATATTAATATTTCTCTTACTGATTTTGTGGTCCAGCAACACAATCCCTTATCATCATCTTCAACTGACTCTTTTATTCTTAAGTACTTTGGTCCATAATATTACACCTTATAAAACATCAAGGATCTAAGCATTTAGTGTTGTATGTTGCTTAATAATAATGTTACCTTTCACTTCCATGTCATGTTTTGGATTTACTTTTCTGGGTTTATTAACTTATAAATATTCAGTTCCAAATGTTTCCCACCTACTTCTTCGTTTTTTATAAGCACGGTCTGTTTGGCTGTCCTGGAGTGTGGTGGCAGTCCTGCTGAGTATATACTCAGTCTTATTCTACATAATCTTACTAAAGAATGGCGTCTGCGCACGTTACCTTCCTTGTGATAGTCAAAGACAATATCAAACACGTTTTTAGTTTCTGCAGAGAATTGTTTCACTATTAGTCGTCCCTACTTTTTGTATAAATAAATTTGTAGGCTTCCAACATTCATATCCCACTTGCAGGACACTTCGTTTTCTATTATATATACACTTATCTGTTCCCTCTTTATAGACTAACTGCAGCTGTTGCCCCTATCACTCGGTTATCTTGATAGCCAACTTCCATCCCAAAACACCGAAAGGCTGGATATCACAAAACGTAACCCTTAAAATGGGTTACGAGGGCCCCTTCCGGTACCTGGTAGAAGACAAGGAAGTTGTACTAGTCTTTCTAAAAATAATTTTCATCATGATCTGAAAGACTGGTAGTGTTTAACAATTAATATTTCCCATAAAAAGTTTCTACCTGATCTGGAAGGGTAGTTGCTGATCCTGTTAGTCTTGAAACTTCCTCTTATGGTATTAGTAAAGACTGAAAATTCACCATAATGAAATTGAGAATGGAAGCCTGTGGATTTCCTCCGTGAAAATAGAGGTAACTTATATAAAGAAACCTGATGAAAGAAACAGATACAAATATTTTTTACAGTAAACAATTTTACTGGAAAAGTCCACAAAATAGGTTACAACAAATATTTACAGAAAACTGGAAAAGCGATTAACTAAAAACTAATTAACTGAATGAAGAAATAGAGTCGAGATATGATGTACTTTGTAGTTAAATTTCTCTACTTACATATAATTTCAGTTTAAATCTGACTAGTTAAAGCAAGCCTTCACAAAAATTAATCACAGCCATTGACAGTGAATAAAGGCCCTTGTCTTGCACACTAGAGGAAGTAAAGCAGCTCCTCCAGTTTTGTGTTTGGATCCTTATGAATGGCCTGGCCCACCAGATATGCCAACCTGTGGGCATACTGACAAGGAGCAGGCACTCGCACTGTTCCCTGCATCACAGAAATAAAGAAACAAATGCCTATAAATGTATGGAGGAATGTCATCTGCACATAAGTTCAAGAAAACATAGTCTAACCAAGAACATTCAACAACCAGTTAACTGCAATCGTGGATCAATATACAGAAACGTGTGCTGGCCGAAGTTAAGAAATCAAATCCGTTGTTACAAAGCCACAAATGCTTATCTACGGCTGCTGAGATGGTGTGAGGTACCTCTTCACTAACACTATCAAACAAACAAACAAATTCAGACTGGAAGAGAGAAGGTATCTTGCATGTAGCACGTAAGGGTTGATACGTACGTAAATAAAAGCATTATACAGAGTAAGCTGTTCAGATATGAATAAAAGTAAACTGTTGTGAAATATTTATTCCAATAAAATCAACATATTACAAATACAGTACAAAATACAATATAACTCAACTTAACAGCAATGATTCTGTCACTACACTCTTTTCTTAACAACACCTTTTACTACACTTTTATGCACCACTATTGCTATGCCTCTTTCAGCCCTTTCACCACCACAATAATACACTGTATGATCACTTCTTATTTTGCCTCGTCCATTCCACCGCACTTCACTAACACCTAGAACAGACACTGCGTTCTTCTGCATCTCCTTCTTCAAATTTTCCTCCTGATACAAGGTCCTTACTTTCCACATTATCATCTTGAAGCTGTGATGTTCTTTCTGCTTCTGTTTGTAGTCCTTGCTGCAACTCCTACCCCATGGTGTCTCCTCCAGAAACACTCCCCTCCAGAGATCATTAGTACATACTGTATTAAATTCATTCACAGTGGGTACCTTCTATTCTCCAGAAAAAATACATTTAAAAAATAAATGAAGCAGTTTATTGTGAAAACACGGAGTTACTAGCTTTTTGAATGGTAAAACTTCAAAACCTACAATTTGTCCCTTTTATTTGACAAAAATTACATCTGAGCCATGAATCACAAAATGAAGATCCACTTAAAAATGTAGTGTTTTGTTATATGGCAGCAGGACAGGAACTGTGTGTGCAATCTCGTCTCCCATAGCTTTCTGGTAACTCATGACTAGGCAAGTTTCACTGTGGAAGGTCATTAAATATAAGATTGTTCATAATTTATCATGACAGGTAATTTGCTTTAGAAATGCAACTATACTCGTGTGGTCTGACGAAGGAGGATCTGCCTAATTCAACTTGAATCAAATACTTCTTGGTTCAGGAGAGTGATATTTAAATCCCAAATGACTGTGCAAACATGTGTCTACTGTATACCACATCCTGCACTGCCTCTTAGTTAACAGTGATTAAACCACAAACAATCACTTCATGTTGAGAACACATTCACTACCTGCATGATTTTTGAAGACTTGTAAGTTGCTTGCTGGAGTGACTTCACTCTTATTTCACCATTTACTGGTGCACCTTACCCACAATCCCTTTCCTGAAGCACCAAGCAAATTACTGGCATAAACAAATGAATCACAATACTGCCAGCACCTGGTATAACAGTTCCCCACACTGAAGGTAATTTCCCACATGGCTCAACACTTCTTAAACTTTCTCCACAAAAGAAGAGGAAGGACTGCTTAAGGATAGTAAGGACAACACTCAAACTCACTTTAAAAACCTCTGCAATCTCAAACTTTTACATATATGTATGAAAGTACAAAAAAATATGAAACTTTATTTTTCTATCATTGAACAAAACATTGTAATAACTATTTAAATATTCAGTTAAAATGTGAAACTTGTCCACAATTTAAAAAGAATATTCTGCAATGAAAATTACAAGTTCATAACTGACATAGTCCTCATTCAAACTACAAACATAATATGAAGGTATGGGAGTACAACAATTCCATATCCACAGCGTACTGTGGAAACACCACTGGACATATCTCGTTCTTTGTACTATGTTATCACAATGAACAACCAAAGAAACAACACTAAACAGAACCTTTTGCAAATCAATCTGTAAATATGTCACTCAGCATGGAATAACAAAAAAATGTTCCATCTTCTTTAAAAATTCCCTTCCTCAAACTGCAACAGTTCAAATCCAACAATGCAGATCACCTTTGAAATGCAGATCACCTTTGAAATGCAGACTTCCCCTGAGAGTAGGCAAAAACCCTTGTCCAGGATGCTACAGAAAATAGAGAAGGTCTTCCAGTCTCGAGCTTGGTGCCTTGTGAAGGGCCTGGCCTACCAGGAATGCCAACTTGTGGGCATACTGACAGGGAGCAGGAACTCGCACGGTTCCCTGGAACATAAAACTCGGTTACCTCAGCAAGTCTTAATTTTTATACAATTACAAATTTAATGTGAAAGTACTACACATCCAACATAACACTTTTCTATTCAAACAAACCAGCAGACACATTCATACACAATGTATTTATACATGCTCACAGCATACACGTTTTCTGCCCTTGTATAGCTCAGTTGAGTAGGTGAGCCTCTTTGGGATACGGTGTGCGCTCATCAAATATGATACAGTCAATTTTATATTAGCCTCACCGTGCATTTTACAATTGAATGTTTAAAAAACCAGCACTTCACTTTCATTTTAATATGTATTAATTAACCCCTACATATGTTTCAGTTTTACGCAAAACCATCCTCAGGGGGTTCAAAACTGCGTTGTATCACATCCAATGTTAATACAGGTTTAAATACTCTGCAATGTCTTGCATGTTAATTACAATCACTATAAAATCATAATTTAAAACATATAAAATATTGTACAAAATCCTTAAAATTCATTGAATTTTGTGTCAAAATAATAAAATGTGGCAGACTGGATCCCTGAGGATGGTTTTGAGTAAAACCAAAACATATGTAGGGGTTAATTAATACATATTAAAGTGAAAGTGAAGTGCATTCTGTTGGTTTTTTAAACAATGATACAGACAGTTGCATCTGACTTCTTACTTTATTACCACTATCTTTCTTTTTATACAGTCCAGTTAACTGCTTTAGGAATAGGTGGTATTTCTCACAATCACTGTAACTGTTTGCCTGTTGATCTGATCACTAGCATACCTCAGTAAACACTAGTCCTCCCTGTCTGATAATCATAAACTATATCTTGAATCTTGTGAGAATAATTCACTATGATATTCACCTGAATGTAACGGACTCTGATTGGTTCCTTCATACTGTTGGAACGTCCCATCATTGTTAAAGAATTTATGTGGATGAGTGTGTCGACCTCTCATTGGTCAGTACAGAATCTTTTTGTCACCTTGGGTTCAAGGCTCACTGGCTTACACTCTATGGTAAATTATGAGTACTTTAGCTTGTGCCCATGCATTTTAAGAATTAGTCAAACTAGACTATTAGTTCCTTTGTCGGGTGCTCACAAGGGGATTCGCACCTTGAGAGATTTCTGGAGCAATGACCTTCCATCCTGCAGTGAAGTGTTCTTGAATGGATCTCTTTTGTAAATTTTATGACAGTAAGGACTCAAAGAGTGTGTACAACACTTGATCTTCATTCTGTTATATAAGGATGGCTTAGAACCACCTGTAACTGAGGGCTAGCAATCGTATTGCCTCATAAACAAAATACAGTAAAACCTCTATCCATCGTTTTTCAGGGGGATGGAAAACAAAAACGATAGTACCGGGAAACCATTAAAAATTATAGATAAGAACAATTTAATGATTATTATTACTTCTTGCTGAGAAAATCTTTCATTGACGCTTGTTTTGTGCAAACTTTACTCCTCAATTCAAAGTACGATTTCTCAAGGCCTAGAACACTTTCACGATCACTGTCACTCGTGCTGTGCGCATAAAAGAAAGATTTGGGTTGGGACACGGTCCTCGGATTTTAAAATAAATAACAGGAATAAAATATACTGAAGTAATAAAAACAGGAATGAATTAATAACAAAAATAAAATATTATAGGAAAAGGATAATAAACGATGGAAATGGTTAAACCAGAGTAACGTATAAAACTATGAAGCACACCAGAACGCACAGAACCACTTGCAATGAAGTAAAGCTCCACAACAGTGTTGCCAAGTCTTCATCTAGTCCAAAGAAAAGGATGGAGAGCAAAGAGTACAGAATGCACTTCCATACTTTTTGATGGAGCCAATCCAGGTGGCACTAAGAAAGCAATACATGCGCGCGCAGCGCACTAAACCATCTCTTCAAATTTTAAAAAACTATCAATGCGGGAAAACGACAGTCGAGGAACGATGGAGGCGGGAAAAAATAATGTTATTTATATTGGGCTAATTTCGGGACCAAATCAGGCAGACGATACATGCGGGAAAACGACGGTAACGGGAACGAGGTTCCACTGTACATGAAAAAGTCGTCCAAGCAACGGGTTCTATTTTAGACAGTAACTGAACATACAGAAACATGATAAATGAGGAAGAACTGGAGGAAAATGGTGCAACTAGAGAAATTTTCATGAAAATATTTGGTGTGACTTGAATAGCAAATTGGTGTGTGTGTCAGTCACAAAATGTAACAGAACTGTTGCACTTGCATTCACATAAGACAACTGCAGTCAGTAAACTTTATGATGCATACTGTGAAGTGAAAGTAAATTTTTAGGCTTGAAGATTCAAATCTTTTGGGATGCACACTGTGTTGCTCAACAAAACACTGATCTCCCATAATCTGCAATCTGCAGGAACACTACTGTGAGAACCTTAAATCTTGCACGTTTTGGCTTCTCAAGAAATATTTTTAAACAAAGGTGCTGACACTGTACAAAGTTTGCTTATTCTGACTTCTCATGTCAATACTTTCCTTATCTACTGTGTCACTACATCAGAAGGCACACCACTGAGTTCAACATATACAAAACAAACTCTTGACAGGTATTATCAAGACTCACGAACATACTGCAATCCCATAGGATGAAGAACACAGGCGGTTGCTCACTAAAGCAGACAACTTGAGGCAAGTGCATACAAGAGCAAAGCAAAGGTGGCAATATAACAGAGTAAACACGATCACAAGGCAAAAGGTATGCACTCAAGGAATTAACTGTAAATCAACCAATTTTGTGAAACAAACTACATCCAACATTATTGCACAACTGTATATAATTATTATGTTGTAATATTTCCATTTTTTTGTTGACCATGCAAGAGCATGTTCTGCAATCAGGGTCATCCACCATACATTTTTGGTTGATATGAAGATTAGAATAAAGAACCAAAGACCAGGTGGCATAATTCCTTGAAGTTAAAACTGGTGGGATAACTTTATCAAAGGAATTAAAATGCTTGTCTGCAGACACTGATGTGAAAGCCCATTCATAACTGCACTGCCAGACTGAAATTGCAGTATGAAGGAATTGTATTATTAAAATGCTTTGGAAGGCACCATCCCAGACAAACTTTACATTTCATTTTTTTACTTCTAATTTGGCTTCATGTACCAATCCCTGTGGTGGCCTTTGTATATGTGTGGGTGTACATGTGGTATAAATAAAAGGTTTCCTTTATGGTATTTCGACTTAAGCTGCAATACATACACTCCAGTTGTAATAGAGATGTGTGAGCTTGTAGCTGAGCCTCTGAAGTTTGTCAGGATCAAGTCCCACATTATCACTGACCACATTGTAGGATGTTGGGGTCACGGTGCCCTGACGAACTGACTGGGACACAAGGTAGAAGTCATACCTGCATAAAAGAATATTATAAAGATACAAATTCCTTACTCGCCATATTAAAAGTTTGCAAACTGTTACAAAAGAAGCAGCGTCACCCTTAATTTGTATGCTTTATGGTTCACTTAACCATATTTTCAACAGCCCGGATTATGTGACAGCAGATGACAGGATGGTAAATAATGAATTGGAAAGGACATGAAAGGAAAACTATCCAGGAAAACCAGAAAACTGCTCCTTCAGAACACTAGGCTGACATTTGAGCCCACACCTCACAAGTATGTGAAATAAATTTATTTTGCACACTTTCATTCTATTATAAAGAACAGAATAATTTTTTAGGGTAACTCATCCAACAGTGGAAAAATATTCACTTCAAAAATAAAATTGTCACAATTATGGCTGGTCTGTTTAAAAAATCAGAGACTTGACCTGTTCCATGCCAATATATATTTTCATTAACAAACTTCATTGTCAATAATCAAGAAAATTTTCAAACAAAATCATATACAGGTAGTTCTCATTTCACATGATTTCGTTTTGCACGATTTTGCTTTAATGTGACTTGAAAATTTACACCACTTTTCAAATTTATGCGATAATTTTCAGTTTAACACATGATTTGGCATAGACAATCTGTGGTTGCCCTTATCTTCTGTAGGAAGCTAGCAGGAAGTGACATCACTGTCACACAATCAGTCACATGTATGGATTGATTACATTGGTAATATAACCATGCGAAAACTCATTTAGTTTCCTCTTCAAAGAGCATTGGCTTTTCGTATCAATATGAGTGCGAAACATCAATCTGCATAACCTAGCGCAATCTAAGTGAAAAACTGGTGAAAGACAATTGGTATTAAAGAGAAATTACACGTAATAAGCAGACTTGAAAAACGCGAACCAATTGTTGATATATGCCGTAATGTTAGACTCGCTCACAGCAGCGTACATACAATTCGTGATAATGCTGATAGAATTAAAGAAAGTGCTACGTCAGGAACTAAAGTGTTTGTTTGTGTAGCAAGTCTACCACAGTCCTATCTGAATGAAACATAAAAAAAAAGAGAGAGAGATGTGAGTCTCTTACATTTTTATTGCATTAGAAATGAATAAATATATTGTATAGAAATGTATGTACACTGTATAGAAATGTACATACACTGTATATACAGTACACATACACTCTACAGGTCCATATGTCCACTAGTGGTATAGTCATACACTACATAGGATGGGGCCGTCAGTCCCCTAAACCCAGGAAATACATTGTTTTAAATGGGAATTTTGTGTTCGATTTGCGCAATGTTTTTCAGGAACGTAACCCTGGCGCAAAACGAGAACTACCTGCATACACCATATTAACACAAGGAACAAGCACCACTTTCATGGACCAAATGCCAACATATCTTCTTTTAAAAAAAAGTGCATTCTATGCTGGCATCAGAATTTTCAACAGTTTACCGTGTAGTCTGACAATCCTTAAGAATGAAAAGACAAAATTTCAAGCAGCATCAAGAAAATATTTAATACACACTTCTTTTCTGTTTAGATGAATTTTTTATAGGTGAAGATAATCCATGATACTGTTTTATAAAATGTTTATAGTATTTTAAATTGTAAAAATTCTGTACATTTAGGGCATTTATGGCTTGTTCCACATTGTATTGTCTTTGCAACACACTTATGGATCCATGGAAAGAATGTATGTATGTATGCATGTATGTACATACATATGTAGCATGAAAAAAGGCTAAGGACTGCACTATCTCATAGCCTGGGACCAACACAAGGGCAGAAATCCTCTGCAAGAACAATTACATTGTTATGGGATGGGAGGATTTTGTGACTTAATATGTATTTAGTTAGATTACCCTCATGATAATTCTGGAACAGTTTAGCTTTTTTACAACCCTGTTCAAAGCAAAACCATAAGAGTGTTTTGAATCTTACACATCTTTGGGGTTCTTTTACACAAGAATTCCAACTCCAAGACTTTCAAGGAAACTGGCCTAACTTTTATCTCCTAACAAGTAAATTTAGTAAGGTAAATTTAAAAAACCAAGGTCCCTAGACCTCATGTTGAGGACACAAAAAGGAATGAAGCATGCAAGCAAAGATGACACAAGATATACATTCAATAGGAACATGAGTCATAATGTGTATCCACACTGAAGACGGCCACTTTGAACATCTTAAAACCGCTTAGTTATGTATGTACAGATTAATTCTGAGCCCCAAATACCCACAGCCTTGTAACCCCTCAAAATCAAACCCACATTCACTGGACATTTCCAACTGAGAATGGCTTTGGAAATACGCCCCCTGAAGTACAGACATACAGCCCTGAAGCAGTTCACAAGACATATTTTACACACATTCAAGAACCAACCTTTCTGGCATGGTGATACAGTCATCAGCAACAGTGCCTGGGGGAGGGTTACGACCTTCCAAGAACAACCTGGTGTTGATTCTTTTTGTTACAATAATGAAGGCCATTCTGCATGGATGATCGCCGTACATCACATTTAAGTGGGACTTCAAGTTTTCCACCTCAAGTTCACACACAGTAGGGATATCACCCTCACCAACACCATCCCTATATATCACAATTCGTTGTGGAAGAGCTCCTCCATTATACTCTCTGTACTTATGAAGGGCCTCTGCAAAACAAAATATTAATGTCCTCATTAGGTCATGAAATTCAAGAATTTGAAAATAAAACGTCAACCTGACGGCATCTTAAATACAGTGAAGGTTTGGTGCCACTAGTATGGATGTTCATTATAGTAACAGTTATTTAATATATCAGAGACATTACATAACTTTAGTAAGATTCTGTGAACATTAACCCAAACCCAACATAAATATTTTGCAAAACATTATAGACATACTTAAGGTAATCTATGAAACAAGAAGGAAAAGTACTGTTTCATAAAGTAACAGGGAGAGCAAAATACACATGCCCCCTTCCCCTCCCCACCAAAAAAAAACTCCAGCTCCCTAAGTTACAGGTGTGTTTAGCATTATCATGATCTTCTTTTTCTTTGAATTTAAACAGTAATACAACAAACTTTTAAAACCTTAAAAACAATGCCACACAGGTACACAACAAGGTCTAAAATTTTTTCTCAGTTCAGAGAAAATGCCATCTATCAGTCTGTTAAACATAACTCACTGAATACCTAGACAAGAAATTATGATCCCAGTCCATTATATGCGGAAGGAAATGCATTTTCAAGATGGGAAACTTGGGGCAAACTGCAAACACAGAAAAATGACATTAAAGGCACAATCAGGGTAGTCTTTCACAAGGTGCAGCCCTTTAAAATTTGTTGCCAAAACAGTTAATCAAACTGCCCTACAAAGGTTTATTTCTTCCAGTACTAACTGAATATCATATTCATCAGTATCTGCATAATTTCACCCCAGTCCCCATTATATCTGACCCTTTACTTTTGCAGACATACACAGTTATCATACTTACATCCATAAATGAACAAAGGACATGTATGTACATGGAACAAACATCTGGGATTTGGTTAAGAGTTCTGAATATCAAAGGCTTACAAGGATAGCAAACAAACAACTCACTGGCAACGTTGGCTGTTAAGTAATTGCTAAGTTCCTCTCCAGAAGTATGGGCAGCCACAGCTGAGAAGTAACGGGTGAATGGCTTGTTCAGTGAAGCCACTAAGGCTGCATATGATTTGGCTTTGTTGCCAGCGTCATGGCACACATCAAACCCAACCACCATCAACCCCTAGAAGAAACATTCAAGCCATTAGTAAGATTCAACATTTCTGGGTTATGATGCTGTGCTAAGTGGTAATTTTACAGATGTTTCAGAATAGTTGCTGGCTCCATCTTCAGGGATGAAATTGTCCAAGAACTGAGGGACTGTTTTAGATCCAAACATGGAGCCCATATGCTCCTCTGAAACACCAACTATCTACAATCAGAACAGCATCATATCCCAAAAGAACTGATTATTCTTCAGCACTGCTCTAAGAACCTCACATCACAAAAAATCTTATACAGGATTCTCCACTTCAGAAAAAAACATCTTCCTCTTGTTAAATTATGTTACACTTAGAACATAAACTGGGTTCACTATGCAAAACACCTGAACATTACTATTCCTACCACCTCTTCCCAACTTGTACCATATCTATTCCAAGACAAAATATTAATCAATCTGCAGATGAGTGGAATACATCTGTACATTTTCTTTCCCACCTCAGGGAAATAAGGTACTTCTCAATTTGAAGAAATTCATAACATGCTGCTACCATCGGCCAACCAATGAAACTGATTTAAAAATCACACATTATACATTTTCTTCCTCCGAAGTATAAAAAATAAAAAAAAAATAAATAATAATAAAAAAAAAACACACACACACACACACACACACCAGCAAGTAAGTCTGCAGCCACTGAGGCATGAGGGAACCACGTTAAAGGACAAAGACAAACATCGAACAGAAGCTATGGTAAAATGTCCTGAAAAGGTTCAAAGGTAATTATGCTATATAAACAAACAGATCACTATTCACTTACATTAAGTGGAATTTCAACAGTCCAGGGAGCACCACCAATCTTACAGCTCAGCTGAATTGCCACTTTTGTAGCAATAGACATCACACCTTTGGCATTCAGGTTCTTGGCCAGTATCACTTGAGTTGGGACTGAAGCAACAGCAAAAGAAATTTATCCAGCAAAATATTTCTCATCAGGTAAATAAAATGTTAATCAGAAACATTCAAAGTAAACAGCTTTCCACAGCATGCTTCTTTAATACCAATACAGACAGACCCCGACTTACGTAAAAAACTTCTTGTGCCACTACCACCACTACTACCACTCCAACCACCACCACACCCACCCCTGCCTCAATTGAATACGACAGTGACTCCAGTATCGGTTATTAATTATTATTATGTTTTTATTAACTGTTATTAAAATTATTATTATTATATCAATTATCATTATTGTGTATAAGGTATATAATAAAACATGGCTCCGAGTTACGTAAAAATCGACTTACGCATAGGGTTGCGGAACGATCCACTTACGTAAGTCGGGGACTTTCTGTATACCATAAAGACATTTACAAAATTGCTGCAATTTCTTACATAAGATCTGTAGTCATTAAACCTTGAATAAAGAATGTGATTAATTATGTGACATTTCAATACTGTTAGCAAAACACAGTTACAACAATACCTTACTTTTCCTCAAAATTAACAGCAATTATAAATTAAGATTTCTATTTAATCCAATAAATGGACATATGCTGCAATGACACAGTCAAATAGAGTGGAATCCTGTTATTACGTGTATGGCTTACAGCAAGGAGATTCACTGCACCGACAGATTAAAAACGTAACATAAACATCTGTATGTTGCACAAAGTGAAGTTATTTGGTAATAATGAGTGCTGGTTAGAACTTCCATTATTACAATCATTTGCAAGTTCTTGTTTATATTTAACCACTGCTGGTGCAGACTCACATACCTGTGCAAGTTGCTGTTTCTCTTTCTCAAGGTTACATAATGAAAAGTGGTGGAAAGCAAGGCTAAGAAAAGGCACATAATGACATGCAAGTAATAAGAAATGTGGCACAGTTCAGGGCAGATTTTTGTGTCCATGTACCTATATTAACAGACCAAACATTACAGCACATGCCCACACCACTGTCGGCCTGCACGAGTTTGTGTTTGAGGCAGACTTCTGCTCCTGCTGGGTACACGGCTGCATGGTTCATTATATTGCAATGCTAGATATTTTCAATTCCAATAGGCTTCTGGGTGTTGCATACTTCAGCCAGTATATCCTTTCCAAGGAGATTATGCACACCATCAAACCACCCCCTGTTCAGCCTGAAGTGAGTGTGTGTGTGTGCACGCATGCACAATGACACTGTTGATTGCTCAGATTATACAACAGTATATCTTTCACCTAGAAAATCAGATGTTAAGGCAAATTCCTGACCTGAGTACATTTCTTCCATGCAACTGCTTTTCAAAAACAAGTCTCCTTTTAATCACATTGTAAAACAATACCAATTCATCAACTTCCAAATTTAAATCTGATTCTGAACTATTACTACACATGCTAAGTTTCACATGATAAGGGCACTTGGCCAAATGTGACGAAACTGTACCTCAAAGAGTGAATAGCCTAACAATAGGGCAGCCACTGCCACAAGCATTAGACTTCATTACAGCAAGATGAGAAATAAAACCACTTCCATGAACAGACTTGCTGCTACCACTCTGTTATGCTGTCTCACCCCATTTCAAAGTCCAAGGTCAGACCATGCCATGGCTCAGATATTTAGTCACTGGCCTCTTACTGTGGAGGCCCAGGCCCAGATTCAATCTCATGCCAGTCCCTGTGGGATTTGTGGTGAACCAAATGGGACAGGTTTTGCTCTGAGTACTTTAGTTTTCCTGTTATCATTTCACCAAGGATTCATACTTGTTCATTCATTGATCACTGACATATAATCTCAGAAACTGATGGCATTGTTAACCTTTAGTGCATGGTCTTCTCAATTCCTAAATACTCACAACCAGAGCACTGTTCAATTCAAATACCCATTCCACACCTTTTTGTACTATAATTATAATCATATGCTGCGATGCACAAATTTTCGAAGAATCTATGAGCCACCTCAAAATTCCAGGTACCAGAAGGGTGACAAGGAGCAAGTTCCATAATGAGGACCCATAAATATTAGGTGCCACCATACAACATTTATTTCCCTAGGTGACCTAGTTCCGAGGATTTGTGTACTCCTCTTTATAAAATAAAAAGTTCAAACAAAAAGTACACTGTTAAGGCATTACATTACACAAAATCTCTTACTACCAGTATTTACTAAAAACAACTAAAAACCCCATAAGAATAATCAACAAGCCTACTGGTAAGAACCCCAAAGTTAGTCCAACTCACCTGCTCTGTCTATACAGCATTTCTTCTTAATTGAAGAGTAACGATCTAAGCGATTGTTGCTAACAACACACATTATCAACTGGGGTCTTTGCTCGAGATTACTTGCTCCAGTGCATCCACATATGTTGCAGCACGATCTTCAGGAATACCATGGCTAAAAGAAAGCAATATATTACAATTATTTGGATCAACAATTGTTCCAAAATACTAATCTGCTGTTAATACAGAGCACAAAAAATCCTTCTTTCCATTTGCTGAGAAGTCATAAATGAAATGGCAAGCATGAAGGAATTAAGAGCAGATTAAATCTGGGGAATGCCTGCTACCATTTGGTCCACAACCTACTGCCTTCCTGTTTGTTGTTATTTACAAACATAAACAGTAATGCTTCATCCTGTTCCAGTTCCACTGTGAACTTAATACCTGGATGTATGCAGTCATGATGGAGAACATCTCGTAGTGACTTTTCCACAGGGCCAAACCACACAAGTATAACCCACATATCAGTACCAACCAGTAGGCTGGCTTCTGTCACACTATACTTCTGTATTTCCACGTACAGATGGTCTATTACTATAGCCCGGGGCAATCCCATGCTAACACCAATTTGGTCATGGGCACCATCGATTTGGTCACAGAATGTGTCACTAACCTGTAAATGACCTACATTTGCATATGTGAATGCATTTAAAAACCCCCCTAGAAATTCATTTTACATATTTAGGCAACTAGGAAATTTATTGCATTTTTAAGACATGCTGCATCATCTGTTTTATTTTATACAAAATGCCATTTATTTCATAATTTTATGTTTTTCTGTTCAAATAATACATTTTTCAAAAAGCCATGCGCTAAAATTTAAATACCAACTTGTTCATTTAAAGGTTAACAGTGTATCTTATTCTCATCAAACAATCCCACTTGGACAAGCACTGAATTTAAATTATATAATGAACAAAGCCTCATTAAAATATCCACACAATAATGAAGTCCAATTTGCAAAACACAAGTAAAAGGTAACTTACAAATATGGCTGTGGGATGACAAATCTCATGCCCTGAGCAGCACGAACCATACTGGTTACAAAGCTCTGGGCATCTCTTTGTAGTCTGTTTGGGCAGATCACAACCCAGTTGTTCAATGCAGGAATTACCAACATCGGATTACCTATGAAAATAAGCATGTTATGAATGAACACAATAACAAATTTTAATTTTCAAACGTAATGCCACCCAATTTACCCTCGACAATACTTCACCCCATCCGACACAGAACCCTTTACAATGCATATAAACATACCATACCATATGTACATGAATACTGGCTACACAATTTTTAAAATGGAAAATAAGGAAAACTCAGAAATGTAATGGCCACAGTGAGAAATTGGAACCACTTAAAAACAAAATATTATGCAATCTTCTTAGAGATGGATAAATGACAGGAGCTGTAACTGTAACAGTAAGAATTTGTATACAACAAATGATCAGTCATCAGACAGTGCCAATTTGGCACCATCCATAGTATTTAGTACAGTGAAACTCTCTTAAGATGTCCCTGGTTAAGGTGTTTTCTCACCTAAGACGACAGGATAAAAAAGCAACAAAATTCTCCCATTTGATTAACATTACACGTTGCACTTTTAATACGTCCCTGCATAGAAAATTTCCCGCCTAAGAAGAAATAAAAGTTCACAACGAAACAATTTTTTTTACCTGTTTAATACATTTCCTCTATCAAAATCTTAAACAATTTCCCCAAGTTTCCATTCGTTCCGCTTCCAAAATACAGCGTTCAAATGGTGCGGTCAGTTCATATAGGTTAATCTCCAAGGTCATTTTTGCAAATTTCACACAGCAGAATGACACAACCTCATGGCATGGGAGTGTTGTATTTCTCCCATGATGCAGAGACTGCAATCAGTTAGTCCCCACTACCTGGTCCCTGTCGCTCTTCCATAACGATGACCGAAAGATTGCATTGGGGGGAGGCGCACACGCCTATCCTAGCTGTTCCGTGACCTGCATGAACCTGCATTTGGCAACGCTGGCATGTGGAAAGTGACTTGCCGCTTCAACTGGCCAGGCACTAGGAGGGAAGTCAGGCAGCCAATAACATTTGAAGAAATTAAGGCACCCTTGCAGACGCCACCCGGGGTTCCACCTTGCTGGCGCGGAGTTCTACCGTGAGCCACAGAAGCCAGGTGTAGGTGGAAGCCACCCCGCTGGGGGGACAGAAGTCTGACACCAGATATGTGGGTGCTCACATGCGACAACTTGTTTAAACGTAATTTATCAGTGGTAATATAAATGTGTCATGGTGTAGCGTGATTGTGAAAAATTTGTGATGACTGTGTGCATATAAGTTACATCAGCAATTCCATAAAATAAATTCAAGACATGGAAGAGTCAGTGAAAGTGATTGGAACTACTGACCACCCCTTATAGTCACAGATGTCCCACGGCACGTAGTTCAAAGCCAATGGAATCTGAAGATGTATACTGCAACTGTTTTTGGGAAAAGAGCAAGACGACGACAGTATAGTTAAAGGTGTAAATAAAGCTGTGAATGAAATGTTGCAGACAAAATGGTTAGATGGTCAGATACAGGCGAGAATGTGTTAAAACAGCTGGAAATTATACAAATTCAGCACACATATGTAATAAGTTCACAAAAAAAATTAAAAATAGAACTTTTTGGTCCTACCCTTTGGAGACATTTCTTGTTTAGATTTTCTTGGGATTTTCAAAAACGTATTAAGAGTTTCACCGTAGTTCATCACTGTTTGCACGTGCTAAACATGTGATGATGGGACGAAAGAAAGCAAGATACACTGCAAAGTTCAAACATGAAGCTATAAAATATCATGAGAACATAGGAAAAGCAGCAGGAAGGACATCTGAAGTGCACAAGCTATGTCTGCAGAAATGGGATCCACAGAGAGAAAGGATTAAATGTGCTTTCCATGGCACAAATCCAAGTCCATGGAAACTGAAGACAGGCTATATGAAATCATGAAAGTAAGAACACAACAGGGTAATTGAAGGCAACATACATGATCCAGAGAACTGCTAGTTTCAGGTACAAATGTCATTCTACACTTCCATTTCCGAATGAGGTCTCCAACACAACACTGTCTATGCAAAATGTGTGTGCATTCGTGTACATACGCCCCCACCACATGGAACATTTACAAATACATGACATGTGCTTTTCAATACACATACAGCAAAATCTCCATCCAACATTCACGTATGTGTCTTTTCCTTCAAGTAATGTTCAATGTCTTCTGGTCTCAAAAAACTGTCCATATAAACACAGACTGCATAATTAAATCAGATGCATTGCTTCTCGAGGTGTCATTTAGAATTCTTGGTCCTTACCCACAATATCCCAAAATTATCATTACCGAGAGAAAAGAAGCAAAAGCAACATGATGTTTTGGAACATAGAGAGGTGGTAACTCGTCTATACCGGTCATTACCGTAAACTTACAAAATGTTGCCAAGTGTCGGCCAAGTGTGAGGGATGGTTGTACGGTGGGGGAGGGGAGGAGGGTGATTAGGAAGGTAGCAAACCTGCAAAATTTGTTCTGCAGTTGTAAGTACAATATTGTTATTGTGTCACTCTGTTTGCTTCACCATAAGTTTGACAACTAGAACCTGAGCAATTTAGTGTAATTATTCCTGTTATTTGTTATATGAGTGCCAAACACAGTTCAAATTCAGTGAAACCATGAAAATGTGAAATAATACATAAATAAAAAAGGAAGGATGACCACAACCATTTTCACACTAATGTTTAAGGGTACTGAATGCCTCCACTGGTGTGCAAGGGAGAAACATGTTGTTTGCAGACATCTGTGCCACTCACCACAAGATATATCATTTCTACAGAACACAAAGGGGGCACGAGGTGGCGCAGTTCGTTCAGACACTGCGCTACAAGCCGGAAGGTCGCGGGTTCGATCCCATATGGTGTCATTGGAATTTTTCATTGACATAATCCTTTTGGTTGCACTATGGCCCTGGGGTCGACTCAACCTCTAACAGAAATGAGTACCAGGAATATTTCCAGGGGTTAAAGGCAGCCGGTGCATAAGGCTGACAACCTTACCACCTTCATGTGCCGGTTGTCTAGAAATCTGGGAGCCTCAACCTCCTGGAACCCTAAGGGCCTGTAATGGGATTGCTCTTATAGAACACAAAATTCACGCATTATCCACCAAACTGCATAAGTCTAATGCCTTCTACGTCAGGATATGGCTTGATGGTGAGGATTCCAACTTCAGTTACACATGTGCCGATAATGAGCTTCCCACACATGGCATTTCCAGTATAGACGAGTTGTGCGATGATTGTGATGGTGGCAGCAGCAGCAGGGAAGAAGAGGGAGACAAATGTCATCTTGAATCAGTGATGAGTTTTGCCCAAGCTCACACTCCTAAAGAAACTGTGACACCATTTTGTCACAAGCACAGCACTGGCAAGTGTGACAAACAGAAAATTTTCAATTTGGAACTGCTTCTGTTTCCCGAATGTGAAATTTTCATGTTTTGTTTTCTCATGTTTCTGACATAGTTAATGCTTTTCCACAAATGTCATTTCCCTGCATTTATTATCTGCTCTCCACACACCTTGCAGAAACAATGTACTGAGGTTTCACTGTACTCCATTTCCTGTGTTACCAACTTTTGAAAAAAAAAATCAGTTGCCTGTGTCTGTGGATGACTGCATTTCCCATGCCACAACAATTTCTACTACAAGTGTACTTACTACGCAATTCTTTGGTCCAGTCTGTCTGCTCTCCAGCATCATATTTCACGTCATGTCCCTGCAGGATTTTCTCCTGCGGAAGAATACGACCCTGGAATTCTACTAGTTTTTGAGCAAGCCTCATATTCCACAGTTTCAAATCTTCTTGTACCTGAAAGAAACAACAATTTGACATATACCCTTGGTCCTGTGACATCAACCCAACAAAGTAAAGAAAATTACTACTCCACTACCATACTGAAACATCATTCACTAACGAAAACTAGCCACATGTTTATTTCTGGCATTCATGTACATCCTCACCAGCCTCTTTCCTTACATAACATTGGGATAACATTGTTTAAAAGCTGGGAACATGAACAGCTGTGGTAAAACAGGGAGACTGCACATAAAAGGTTTTTAGAACACTAAACTTGATTAATACGCAGTGGAATTCAAAAGCAGTAGACCAGCATCACTGTCTAACTACAACAGAACATGAAAACTTACTGCCGACTCTTTCTGGAGGCGGTGATTGAAATTCTCCAATCTCTTTATCCTGGTTGGAGGATTAATACGTGTGTGTTCACCGAGATCCCTCATGAGATGGAAATTTCCTCTCATTTCCTCAGTGAGACCAGTCAGGCGACACAGTTCCGGCACAAGAAAAACCAATTCAGGCTTGCCAGCCCTTCGCTGTCTGTCCTTTGAACGACTGACCAGCATTGGTTGGTCCAAATCATGTATTTTCACCTGGTATTTCTGTTAACATTGAACACAATAAGCAATGTATAAATAGTAATATCTCAATATATAAAGCTTAAATAAAACAAACAACCCCCCCCCCCGCCAAACAGAAAGCTAAATACACCATACTTTCACAATATTCAAAAATTATAAAATGAATTAGTTTAAAAACATACAATCCATGTTTTACAAAATAAATGACCAACAACAATCATCATGGACAGTGATAGGGCATAAACCAATTGAATTGGAAGCACAGTGTACAAACTGCGAGTTTTTGGAATATTTGTGATGATTATGCCTCTACTCACTAGTACACCAAACAACTACTAATTTCTCTCACTCTGTAGTAAATGACATAAGGCAAATCTACCAGACATACTCTTTTTTCAAACCGACCAATTTAGACAGACTAATGTCAACAAGCTCCAGGATCCTGACCTCAAGATTCCAAACTTCAGCCACAAGAAACCAAATACCAATTTAACATTTAATGCGGCTGAAAAGCTGAAAGGGAGAACACTGTCCCACGCAGGTGCAGGCATGGGCATTTAAAAGAAAAATAACTCTGGACATCAGTGGATACATTGGGATTTAAAGGCTGAACAAGGTTCAGGGCAAAAATCCAAACTAGGCCTATCCAAAACACACAACTCACCTTGAGGTAATAATCTACATATGAGACATTTGACACACTCCCTCTCCTCGTAATTTGAAATGTGCTTTTTGGACAGACATCAAAATTGACGTCATCCACACGATACGTCTCATTGTTATAGTCAGTCAGGACAATAGATCCAACAACTGCTTGTGAGAACAGTATCTGTAAGAAAATTAAACACAGAACATGAATTTCACATCTCGATTCAAAGAATACTGTATTTAAGCAGGCACACGTCACACCTGCTTTACATTACAGAGTCTGGTACTTTTCACACTACATTTTGTCAACTTCTTAAGAATTCTACTTCAGATCATAAACGTCTTTCAATTGGTTTAGGTCACAGCTCACAGGCACTATGGAACCAAGGAACAGTTCTACTTTTCATGTCACATCCATGTACAATTGGGTTATGATCTGCAGTATTAAGATCACGAAATGTGTGCTCATTATGGCCAGCCAACACAAGCCTTTAAATAATTTGCATTACAGCCTGGGGACAGTACAACTAGTAGCCCGAGTGCTTGAGATGACCCAAACATTGCACCCTACAAGCTATAATACTAATCACAGAAAAGCAATCACAAAAATTATGATGGAGCCTGACTGAGGTCATATCCAACATATTGCAGCTGTAAAAGAATTTGTATTTAAGTACTCCGTTCCTCACACAAATGCTGTACATTATCAGAACAACAAAGATTAGATATATGGGATCAAAATCTATGTAATAGGAACACAAGCTTTGTGAGTTCTATTCAGGACTCTTTTAACTGTTCCTGTCATATTGCAAGATACATAATTATGACCTCTGACAGACTTCAAGATAATGTAAATAAAATATTATGAATACCTGCTGAAATAGATATTCTTACAAACTGTATAAATTTTTGTCATACGGATGCAGTGTCATTAAATTAACCAATATCCATTAAAGGACATGCCTCAACACACAAAATATGAAATGCTGCTACAAACTGGGATGGAGACATAAACCTGTTCCAAATTATGTTCCTGAATTTGTACATGTTACAGGCACAATGAAAGTTACAGGAATGATCTGTAGCTGTATATCTTTCAAATGTGTCTCACAAACTGTCAGTCTGACACAAAACAATAAAAGATAACACAAAATGTTACAGTAGTCACATTTTGGTACCAACATTTGGGCAGTATGTCTACATAACTTTCCTGGCAACTATATACTCTAATATATGGCTTATGAATGCTCCAATCCTGTGCAACGACACAAAAACACCAAAGCGAGCAATTTCTTTCAACCTTGCTGAAAATTTCAAACATACAAACTTACTCCAGCAAGTTCTTGCAAGGTTAAGTGCTTCTGCACTGTACACACATAAAAGCAATGAAGATTTGATAAATGAACAGCCCTGCCACCACCAGCAGAAGTGACGTAACACTCACCTTGTACATGCTTCCATCACGATGTGCACAAGCAGTTAACAGCTCCAGTGCAGTTTCCTGTCGCATTATCTTGTGGTTAATTTCAGAGCACATCAGAATGTTAGTCTCATGCTGACGGATTGATGTCACGTAACCAGGCCACAGTTCTAGTTTGTGTGCCGGCACAACAATCTGTAACAAACCAACAAATTCTTGTAAAATAAGAACTAAACAATGACAACAATGCTCATGCTAAATAGTTGTGCAAATACATTCAAAGTATTTTAAACATAACGTTCACATAATGAGTATGACTATGGATTCATTGAATGTGATGCTGTTTTTTTATATTTTTCGGTACATAACTGATTAGACTATCTTCAAGATTTTAAATTAGAAATTTGGCAGAAACTATCTTCGATGATATAATAATTCATAAAAACATAATACGCACAAAATATTGAATAACATATCCCAGTAAATGGTTTCACTGCCCTTTCATCAGGCAGAGAAACCATGTTACAAAATGTGAAAATTACCTTTGCCTTTGCATCAAAGAAGTTGCGCCCCACAAGCTGCAGGTCCAAATGACCAAGACACTTCCGCATCAGTATGTTGAAAAACTGAAAATAATGAGAGTCGCCTTGCGCAAGGTCACCAGCAAGACGCACAGTGATGTGAACTGGTGTTTCGTCTGACTTCCGGATGGAAGTTAATTCAAGTGGCTGAAATAATGTGACCCTCATTAGACAGTACACCAATCTATAACACATTTCAATAAATAAGGAACATATAACTTACGGGCAAATATGCTTAACACTGGACCAACCTCCCCACCCCCTCACTACACCAGTGCTGGCTATTTGACATCTCAACAGCCAGAATATGTGATACCCTTCAGCAAAGACTTGCAACTTTGCATTTGAACAGGAATACTCTTTTGGCAGGGTACAGTTATATTTTGTCACCCACATGACAGAAAAGGAATGGGATCACTGACATGTCATCAGTGATACAAGGAAAGGAGGCAAAGCTAATAAAGCAGAGATATGATTTCAGATGATATAATGGAACTGATGTAGTTGTGAACTTTACTTACATCTTGAGGAAGGCGCACACTGGTGTACATCATGGTGCCATCAAAGATGTAACCACCTAAGGTGGCCCTGTGGTTTCGCAATAATGCTTTGCGGATAAACGTTCTGTCCTCCTCAGGAGCAAAATCCACCCGGTACTGGTACAAACACCAATCTGTGTGGGTCTCCAGTTTGAAGTAATTAGCTTGTAGTGAGACTACACGACCTGATGTACCTGTTTCAAAACATCCAGTGTCACATTTAAACATATCTATTCAAGCCATCCTTACCTTTCTTTTAAGCTTAGTAACAAAATGTAAATGCTGAACATGTTACATATCTTTCAAACAAGAGCACAAGTCAGCCAGTATGACTTGTTTATTAACCCTTTGGCGCTGAAATTAAATGCCCCACATGACGTGCAAGAAACCAAAATTTAAATCACAGCTCCATAAGGAAGGCCATTAAATGCTGTCACCCATACCTGATGTTTAGCGTATTCAGAAGCACACCGCATGATGGGCATACTTGATGTTAGGCACCAAAGGGTAAAAAAGATGACTACATGTGGCTTTCTCACAAAATCATCATCAGGCCAAAAATTTAATACAGACACACTGTTCTTTCAAGTCTTCCTTTTCTGGTATGCCAAAATTGCAAATGGAACACAGACTTGAACTTCACAGGACACAATTCAACGATCACACATGCTACAGCTGTATTCCAAGAATGAAATGACCTAGAACACTCTACTCTGCTCTACTCTACACCTAATGACAAAAATTCATGCTAGCAATAGCGTCATCTCGTGGTCAGTCCAGAAACTATTGGATTGCATGACATAAGCCTAAGTAACACAGACCCTTCCAGACAAACATGGCTCAAAACTATGTACTTGAAAAAGACATAACAGGAGCCCTGATTACAGCCCTTCACTTGCACTTACTAAAACCACAGTATGAAAACTGCCTTCAATGAACATACTCCCAATACAATGTCAACATAAAGCCTCAAGTGTTTTAGACAGCATCTCACCTCGCTTAGAATTCAAAGTAGCTGGCCGAGTACGCACATTCTCAACGTTAACTTGTCGACGGCCACGCATAGCACCACGCCCCACTGGCGCCCCATTTCCATTCCCACCATTGTCACCAGCACCACCTGAAAAGCAAAATGTTTTACATGAAGGCTCATATAAGCAGAAACAGCACCTGCCAGATCCTCTGCATCAAGCAGACTGCACTGCCATATCCTTGCTCATAACTTTTATACCATTAGCTCATACCCCAGTCAGGGCAAGTACCACTAAAAGGCTAAAGCCCAGTCCTATACACAGTGAAAGCCAACTTACTGCTTTATCATAAATTATTACACTCATTACATAATCCACAGTATGTCTTATAAAAGATCAACATTTTGGAAAGTTGATGCATCCATGTCATGCTAGTATTTCTTGGTAGCCAGACACAGAAATGCTGCACATCTCTTACAATGGGGCACTATGCATATATACTTACCAACTGACATCTGCCTCATTCGTGCAGCCAAATTGTCATCTCCTGGCTGGGTATCACGTGCACTAACACGATGTAGTGCCCTTCCACCACTTACTGCAGGGCCAACCTGAAAAATTGCAATGGACATAAAAATGTGGATTTTAACCAGTTGGCAAGGCGTGAGGTGTTTGTTTCTATAAGCGCTTTTCAACCAAAATTTTAAAATGTCCCAGCCTGGGCACAGCACCCATTATTGCCACATTATCATCACTGCCGTTGTTCTTGCTGTTGCCACTTTTGTGGGGACACGTACTGTACAAACTGAATATTAATTAGAACATCACACCATCAGGTCCCAGGCACTTTCAAAGCGACACAAATAAATGGGGGGGGGGGGGGGGGGGGGGGGCCACAACCACTTACACCTGTATTTTAAATAAATTCTGCAACCCTTCTGGTCAAAAACTTCAAACATGGAAACATGGCATCACAGAATATCACTCCTTGAACCATACTCTTCCGAAGTCACCTTTCAGTGGACATCAGTGCCAACCCTGCAAGTCCATTCTGTGGCTGTGAGCTCTGAAGATATGTTCCAACTCTTTTCAAAACTAAGAATAACCTTTTGACAGAAGCACTAGTTACAGAAATTGTTAAACTCAAGTTACGATGCCTTTGTTAGCAATTCATTCAGTCCATCAGTGATGAGCGATTCCATTAGTTTACAAAACCAGTCAGTTCCAAAATTTTCTTCAAGAATATGTAAATCAGTTCCACTCTTAGTTGTGGAAATTGAAAAATACCTGCTGTAAGACTTCTTCAGTAAATGAAACGCAGAATCAGGAAGTTGTTAGCATACTGGCAATGCTTCTCACAATTGAAAAGGGACAGGAACTCCAACTAATCAAAGGCAGCATAACTGCCAGCTGATGTTTGATAGTATCAACAAAGCATTAAAAAAAACAATGGTATTCAATTTGTTGCCTCTTTTGGGAATGCTACTCTCTCTTACCTCTGATTCATGGAAGTACCCTTAAATTTTATACCAAATACCATCATGCCATCACAAAGCACCTTTAGCTCACATTGAAATCACAAATTTTCTTTAAACAATGGCTAATGCCAAACAGTTTTCTTTACAGCATCTTGAAGAGCACTGCTGACTTAGAAAGCAGTCATTTGCAACAGATGCCAATACAAAGCAAGCTCTCATCTCCTGGCTACAAACACTTGACACCAATTTCTTCTACATTGGGATACAAGTCTTGACAAACATTTAAATACCAATGATGACTACTTGGACATCTGATGTGTACCATCTGCTACTCATGTGCATGTATACATTAAATTCAGAATACAGTTCTTAACATAAGAAAGTTTACCCTATTTTTTGTAACTTCCTTGTATATGAAAAATTCATTAGAAATCAAACAGTGAAGCCTACCTGTCAGCTTGCAGATGGAGCATGATCTGCTAGTTTGATCATTTTCATATGCCCTTTGCTTGTTATACCATACTAATGGTGCAGAAATCATTATTAAAGCATAACCAAATAACTGGTCTCTCTCAAAACCCATACAAGAGGAAGCAAATGTCTACTGAACTATCTGTAAATGGCATTACAGTAAGGGAACAAAGTACAGTAGTATTCAGTAATCCAGACCCCAGTAATCTAAATCCCTGGGTAATCCAGACAATTTTGGGCTAAATGTAGCCCCCTCTTTCACCCCGGTGATCGACAGGTCTGGTCATTGTCCAGATCACCGGGGGGAAAATCAGACAATCCGTACTCCTAGGCTAGTGGTGTGGGTGAAGCAGGAACAGCCAGCCAGTCTTTAACTCCTCAGCAGTAGGGACGTAATCTCTCAAGTGTCGTAGCTTTCTGTCTCTGTTATTTTGCTATCAGAGTGAAATGATAGCAACAAAATGTCCCATTGTTAATATTATCATCATCATCATCATGTTCTGTTAAGCGCAGTATTTAGGCTTCAAGGAGTTATACTTTGGCTTTGCGTGATGATTTTTTGTATGTTACCTATACTACGGAGTTTCCCTTCAGTGATCCGGATTCCCTAGTAAACCAAACCACCCCTCCCCCAGTCTGGATTGCCAAGGAACTACTGTAATTAAATCTCCAACACAGTCATTTACATTATGAGATGCAATAGTCAGAATGAGCCCTTGTACAAAAAATGAGTTAACACATAAACTTTTTTTCAAACAAAGCAACTCATTCAATGGCACGCAAGATTCGGCAGTCTCTCACCTGCTGCTGTGGTGGTGGTTGTGGTGGTGGTGCAGCTGCTTTTGGTATGGGTCTTGGATGTTGAAAACCTGGTGGGGGACATGGCTTTGTTTGTTGTGGGGCCTGCTCTTCTCCTGGACGCCTCACAGTTTGTTCTTGTTGGCGGGCTCTGCCACGGGCCCTGCCTCCTCGTGCTCGTCCCCCTGTTCCGACATTTCTATAAAGCTGAAACAAAAGGACAGAACTAAACAAAATTCAAGACTTCACTCAAAATTACAAGAGCGGTAAGCCATATACAACAAGTAATACGGTTTAAAGTAAGAGCACTGGCAATATAATGTGAAATATCAATTGGTCCCTCCAGTACACTACACAACAGAATAAAAACACACTTTTTTAAACACATTCCTTGTGATTTTGAATATTTCAACTCTCTTGAACTTTACTGATTGCTGCAACAAAGAAAGTAATACAGAACACAGGACACAAATATATCCCCAGTAATACATAATACAGTGAAACCTCTATCCATCGTTCCCGTTACCGTCGTTCACCCGCATGTATCGTCTGCCTTATTTGGTCCCGAAATTAGCCCCATATAAATAACACTATTTTTTCCCGCCTCCATTGTTCCTCGAACTGTCGCTTTCCCGCATCCAATAGTTGAAAAATCACGGTCCTGACGCAACATTTTCCCGCACTGATAGTTTTTTTTTTTTATTTGAAGCAATGGTTTAGCAGGTTTAAGGACCGGCATGGCCTAGTATACAAGAAGTTAGTCGGAGAAAGTGTGGCAGTGGACACCGAAAGCACGGAAGCGTGGCTGGAAAGACTGCCATCTTTGTTGGAGGGCTACGAACAACGTGATATTTACAACGCGGATGAGACGGGGCTCTTCTACAACGTGCTTCCTGATAGAACCTTGGCTCTCAAAGGAGAGTCTTGACATGGAGGGAAAAACTGTAAAGACAGACTTACTGTTTTACTTTGTGTTAACAGTGATGGAACTGACAAACAAGTGCCGATTGTTATCCGAAAATCTCCGAAACCGCGATGTTTCAAGAATGTAAAAAAATTACCCACCAAGTACCACGCGAACAATAAAGCGTGGATGACCACAGACATTTTTTCTTTATTTCTGCGTTCATTAGACGCAAGTATGGGTGCACAAAACAGGAACATTCTCCTCTTTGTGGACAATTGTGCCGCACATCCAAAGGATACATCGTTTCTAAGAAATGTAAAAGTCATACGGTATCCGGCAAATTATACAAGTGTGCTCCAGCCCCTTGATTTAGGGGTAATAAACTGTTATAAGCAGCTTTATAGAAAACGCCTCGTGCAAACAGCTGTTTGCTTAATGGATGCAGGCAAAGATACGAAAAAGAAGATAAACGTGTTGGAAGCTTTGCACTACACTGTGGCAGCCTTGCAAGAAGTAACCCAGCTGACAATCGAAAATTGTTTTCAGAAAGCTGGTTACGTGCAGGGACAATCTTCAGGCGATAGTGACGTCGTATTGACGAACGATGACGACGATTTCCGCCAAGACTGGGAAAAGTTCAATGGCATGAACAAAGATAAATTCGAGGACTACGTCTCTGTGGACAGTCACGTGGCAACCTGTGGTGTAGAAACAGTGCAGGAGCTGTGCGTGAGCCTCGTGGCGTACGGGAGTGTGGAGCGGGAAGAAGGAGAAGAAGCTGGCCAACCCGAAGTTGTGCCGAGCTTTGCTGAGACGCATGAAGCGCTGATGAAAGTAAGATCTTTCTTTTATGCGCACATCACGAGTGACAGTGATCGTGAAAGTGTTCTAGGCCTTGAAAAATCGTACTTTGAATTGAGGAGGAGTAAAGTTTGCTCAAAACAAACGTCAATGAAAGATTTTCTCAGCAGGAATTAATAATTATCATTAAATTGTTCTTATCTATAATTTTTAATGGTTTCCCGGTACTATCATTTCCCGTATGTATCGTTCAAATTTTCCGGTCCCCTGAAAAACGATGGATAGAGGTTTCACTGTACTTTGCCAGTCTTCATTCACCATAACACTTTAAAACTCCTACTTCTGCAACAGAAACAATATTTATGACTGAAAATTGTAATGCAACTGAAATATGTACCTTCATCTGTGCAATGCTGTTTTCAAGCCTGAAGGAAACCAAATAAATGGTAGGCTGCTAACAAAAATAACAGTAACTGGAGTGAAAGTTGCCAATGTAGACTGTGGATGTCACTAAGAGAACTTAAAAGCCAATACTTGGTAGCCCATATGCTTTTCTGTATCCACTAAATATGGCAGCCATCACTTGAGTATGTCACTCAAATGAAATATCAGTCTAACCTTCCTGTACAATACCAATTATGACTACAGTATTCCACTGAAATGAAACCTAAAAGCATAATCTTTACATACATTGGCATATGCCATTACACTTCATGTATGTTGATCTATGCTGGCTGTCACTAATATGAAAACTCAGAGTCAAACCTCTGTAGATCACAAATTATCTATACCAAAGTCTGCCAGTAACATGAAACCTAAATGCAAAACCTTTATATACACCAGCAAGTGTCACTTTTCATGTGTAATTTGTCTACACTGGCTGTTACTAAAGTGTCATTCCACATCAAATCACTGCAGCAGTTGACATAATGTCCTTCAATTTGAATGAAATTTTGTTAAGTCTGTGGATTCTGATGTGCCTCTACTTTCTTCCTTTCAACTACTTTCCATGTTCCTGCACTATTAAGGTCAAGTTCTCATTAAATTTTCCAACATTCCGAGTTAGTAAAATTCCTGTAACTCTGCTGCCAATTCAAAGTTCTCATTTTTGGACCAAATGTAACCTCTTAACAGAGGTATTTTGATGCAGATATTTCTCTTCACTGTGCCAGATGCAATTAAATTTTCCCCAAAATATGTGATTCTTGAAGTACATTTCTAGAACATTTCATGCTAGGACATGAATGGGTTATGAGGCTCACTTCTTATATAACTACAGGTTACACACATATTGCTATTGGTTATTTGCATTAAGAACCATAGTATGTTACACAGGTACTACATGATTACTAAGAAACATAATTCTTCTTGCACTGGTTGACCCTGAAGAAAAAGGCATTACAGTGCTTTGAAATGTTAAGGACTACTTACCTAACAACACAGAATTACAACCCAGATGACATGCACATTGTGTTACATGTATATTAAGGTGACCACACATAAGGAGACACCTCAAGACAAGTCTGCAGAGACCTACATCTCCAGATAAATCATTGTGTATATGGTGCTAGTCCTGAGACCTCTACGTGTGTAGTCAAAACTGTGAGATGTCTGCCACTGCTTGATTTTTTTTATACACATGGAGACAAGTCTGAACTAATCTGAAGTCTGCTAGCACCCAAACATTGGGAGACTAAGCATATACTTTGGCACTGTTCTGTATATGAAATGTATATATATATATATATATATTATATATATATATACACAGTATATGCAGTCTATTTCTCTACCCTAACAGTACCACCACAAACAAAACCAAATTCACTACACAAAGAAAGTAAGACTTAAAAAATCTGGGAAAATAATACAAACACAATTAGTGAGAAAACTCAATTCTGACATTATCAAACACAAACACATGTAATTAAATGCTGCAAAGCCATTAACATTAACTGAGCAATGCTCTGATGGTCTTGATATTCAGTCACTTCTGACAAGTCACAAGCTGATTTTCCCAAGCAGATGAAAACTGCCAGAGTTTGAACTAAAATTCAAATAAACAGTTGGTGAATAACGCACTCTGATGAGGACTGATAACTTGAGACTTGTGGGGGGAGAGAGAAGAAGAAGAGGAAAAAAAAAAAAGGAAAAAAAAAAAGAAGAAGAAGAAGAAGGAAGTTGGGCTTATACAGTTAGCACCACATTCCTTGAATAGCTTTCGAGTCTCTAAACTCCCCTGTAGTACTTAAAAATTTAGTAAAACTCAATTCAGGTGTTCATAGTTTCACTGGGTGCTGAAGCTGTTTCATTTTAACATACATAAAATCTTTTTGAAGGAGCAGGGATCGTGTGGATGGTATAACAACTAGGCTACCAGCTGGATGACCTGGAGGTCAAATCCTGACATCGGTAAGGCATTTTCCCCTCCTCCAAAACATCCAGACTAGCTCTGGAGCCCACAAAGCCTCCTATCCAATGGGCACCAGGGTGCCTTCCTGTGAGGGAGAGGGCGGAGGGAGGGAGTAGCTGTTGCTTGAAGTTGACTACTCGCCTCCATTTAGCACTGAAGTGAAGAATGAGTGGAAATGTATCTCTAAACCTACTGTCTTCATGGCGTGGACACTGACTTTCCCTTTGATCAGGAACTTCTGGGTGAGTGACAAGGTGGAAGGCATCAGTCAGGGGAATAGCAGCATACGATGCTATGCAATAGAAGGGATACTGTGGTTAAGGTCAGAGGAAAAGTGACAGAACCAGGCTTCGATGAAGTCTGCAAGTCTTCACAGGGGATCAAACTTGTCAAGCAGGTTTATTTTCATGACTTACAAATATCATCAGAGAAGTCATTTTCACATCAGAAAATGTACGAAGCATTAGTCTCAGGTCTTAATTATATCTCTACTGCAAGTCATGTAACACTCTTTTCAACAATATGCTGCTTTTGAGGAAATTAATAAAACTTGATCTCAGCTTCACATGATGCACGGGTTTAACAAATAGGAACTAACTAACTCCATTGAGCAGAGTCCTTCTTGAGAAGCTAACCGGTTGTCAGCTAGTCAAGAAATTCCCCGTGTTTTATGGAACCTGAAGGTTCATTACCGCATTCACAAGAGCCCGCCACCTGTCCCTATCCTGAGCCATTATCAATCCAGTCTATGCCCCCCCATCCCACTTCTTGAAGATCCATTTTAATATTATCCTCCCATCTACGCCTGGGTCTTCCAAGTGGTCTCCTTCCCTCAAGTCTCCCGACCAAAACCCTGTATGCACCTCTCCCCTCACCCATATGTGCTACATGCCAAGCCCACCTCATTCTTCTTGATTTGATTACCCAAATAATATTTGGTGATGAGTACAGATCATTAAGTTCCTCGTTATGTAGTCTTCTCCACTCCCTGTTACCTCGTCCCTCTTTGACCCAAATATCCTCCTCAGCACCCTATTCTCGAACACCCTCAGCCTATGTTCCTCCCTCAGTGTGAGAGACCAAGTCTCACACCCATACAAAACAACAGGCAAAATTATAGTTCTGTAAATCTTAATCTTTGTATTTTTGGATAGCAAACTGGAAGACAGATGATCCTGCACTGAATGATAACAAGCATTTCCCGATTTAAATCTGCTTTTAATTTCTTCCTGAATGGAATTTCGATTCATTAGGGCTGTTCCCAAATATTTGAACTGTTCCACCCTTTTAAAGGATTTATTATCTACCTTAATGTTGTAATCGTGTCCTGCATTCTGATTGCTAGACATGACAACGTACTTAGTTTTCTCAGCATTTACTTCTAGACCAATCTCCTTACTAGAGACTACTAAAGCTTCTGCGTTTTTCTTTACAGGATGTATGCTTCCGCCCAATATATTAACATCAGCAGCATAAACTTAACAAATGGAAAACACCATTAAATTAACCAAATCATTTTCTTTTGGATGGTGAATACTTTTAGCTGTCTGTTGAATTTCCCCAAAAGGTAACTCCATGAGACATAATGGAATGGAAATACGCAAAGTGAACTAACTTTTAAGAATCTGTTGTCATGGGTGATGCGACTCAACATCACGGCAAAACCTCATGCATGGGAATATGTTCAACGCATTTGCTCCAGTCTGTTACCATCAATTTGTAGACCAAGGAATTTAGATGTAACTACTTGCATAGTTTTATTACCACAACCTACAGTTAAATTGTTATAATTATACCGAGTGGAAAATTTCAATATCTCTTTTGTCAAAGTTTAATGCAAGTTTTATTTCCTTTAAACCATTTGTTCATCTCAAACAGTTTCATGAATGAAGTTTTTAAAATGGTCTCCTAATATGAAATATAAAAGTTAAACAAGAACCATATACACTGTTGTACTTCTACACATACTGCAGGCACGCATTACACTGCAGTTCGCTAAGTTACTCAACATGTACCACCCTACCTGCACAACTACCTCAGACCGAATCTTCTGAATATCCCTCGGAGGGAGATACAAATGACGAACGGGAATTCACAGAAGTGAAAAGAAGAAGGAACAAGAGGAAGAAACAAGTGTCTCTGAACCGCAGAGCAGAGGACGAGAACAGTGAAAAAGAAGGCACAGGTACAGCTACAAGAGCGAGAGGCAACGCAGAAAAAAGCTGCGAAGAAGGGAAGGCATGGTGGAGAAGGGGGATCATCGGTACCCGAGTAGAACCAAACAAAGGGCAGACGATATTGCAAGCAAGCACCAGAATGGCCTGGCGCTACGTAGGGAAGATGGACGCAAAGACAAGGAAAGAAGACATGGTAAGATATTTGCAAGGCAATGGAATAAACAGTGAAATTGAATGCGAGGAACTGAACAGCTTAAGCAGAAACAAAGCATTCAAGATTGGGTTTCCAAGCTCATTTGCCGGGTGGACAAGGAGGAATTTTGGCCCAAGGGAATACTAATAAGACCTTTTCAATATCGAAGATGGGAGGACAAGCCAGGAATTGAATTACACCAGCACCAATAATACATACGTTACTGTCCACAAAAGCCTGATTCTACATGTAACTAAGCAGCATACAATCGGAACATGGAATGTGAGAAGCATGAATATAGGGAAACTAGAGATAGTTAAGAAAGAAATGGAAAATGTTGGCAGACATCTTGGGTATAAGCGAGCTAAAGTGGACGGGCAAAGGACACTTCAGCTCAGTCAGATACAAAGTATATTACTCTGGACACGAAACCAAAAGACTGAATGGGGTGGCTATAATGGTTGCTAAGAAAATGGTGGAAGCTGTACAGGAATACAAGCCTATCAGTGACAGAATAATCTACATAGAAATCAGAGCCAATCCAGAAAACCTATCTATCACTCAAGTGTATGCCCCAACCTCCGAGGCTAGTGAGGAGGTATCAAACAGTTTTACAAACAGCTGCAAGACGTAATATCAAAAATCCCACGGAACAATGTATCATTCATTATAGGTGACTTTAACGCAAAAGTTGGAAACCAAATTGTCAGGGGCATAACTGGTAGATTTGGCCTGGGAACCAGAAATGAAAGAGGGGATAAACTCATTGAATTTTGTATGGAAAACTCTTTGTTCGTTGCCAACACCATGTTTCAACAACCAATAGACAGACTGCACACTTGGACATCTGATGACAGATACCAAAACCAAATAACTACATTTTGGGCACACAGAGGTGGGAAAACACCATAAAAGTCTCAAAAACAATACCAGCAGCAGACTGCGGGTCTGACCATGAACTCTTAATAGCAACTACCAAGGTTAAGTTAAAGAGATCTAAAGACCACAGACAAACGAGATCAAAACTGGACTGGGAACAAATACCAGAAGAATACAAACATGCAAGAGGCAAAGGGTTCAAAACATTGGAAGTAAGGAACCGAGATCCAGATAATCTCTGGGAAGAGATATGAAGGGTTATAACAGAAGCTGCCATGAAGAATATACCCAAAAAAAGAAACAAGAAAGGTCCCAAATGGCTCACAGAAAGAACCCTTAAGATTGCAGAAGAGACGGGAAGCAAAACAAGTAGGAAACAGGGCAGAAGTAAGAAGATTGAAGTCTAAGTTTCAAAGACAAGCAAGGAAAGATAAAGAAAGATTCATAAAAGAGAAATGCTGCGATTTAGAGGAGAAAGCCCGGAAAAAGAGGCCCAGGGATATGTTCAGGACAATTAGAGACCTCATTAGGCAGTTTATCCCCAAAACAGGTGCACTCAAAGGCAAAAATGGAGAATTAATAACTGAAAAGGAAAAAATTTCAGAAAGATGGAAAGAGTACACAACAGAGCTGTACAAAACCAATGAACAGCCTGAAGACTTAAACGGCTCCACATACAAGAAAGAACCATGGATTCTGGAGAGTGAGGTAAGGTGGGCTTTAGATCAGCTGCCTTATAACAAAGCCCCTGGGTGACAACATACAAACAGAATTGTTAAAAGCCATCAAAGAAGAAGTCATCCCAGCAATGACTATCTTGTGTAATGAAGTATGGGAGAAAGTGAATTGGCCACAAGACTGGAAACTATTTTCACACCTCTACCCAAGAAAGGAGATGTTAGAGTACTCGAATAATCGCACCATTGCATTAATCCTTCACGCAAGCAAGATACTACTGAGAATAATTCAGAAACAAATTGAACTGTATATAGAACGTGAAATGCCAGTGGAACAAGCAGCATTCAGGAAAGGGCGAGGGACAAGGGACCAAATCACCAATGTAAGATAGGTCATGCAAAGGGCCAGAGAGCGCAACAAACCTGTATACCTGTGTTCTACAGACTACGCAAAGGCAGTTGATAGTGTGGAACATTCAAAGATATGAAACAGCATGAGAAATATGGGAATACCTGAACATTTGGTCGGATTAATAAGAGACCTATACACAGAACAAGAAGCCAAAGTGCAGGTCGAACAAGGCGGAACAGATTGGTTCCCAGTACAAAAAGCCGTAAGGCAAGGCTGTATTTTATATCCGGGCCCCTTTAATCTACACAGCGAGCACATCATAAGAACAGTGGGGTTAGGAAACATTGAGGCAGGTGTCAAAATAAGGGGCCAAAAAATAAACAACCTACGATATGTTGCTTAACATTTTTTGGGTTGTTTCCCGGCATCAATTTTTGGTGTATGACCAACGTTTTGGGATCACTTGTTTGTCCCAAAGACCCTGAAGATGGGACAAAAAAGTGATCCCAAAATGTTGTGTCATACACCAAAAATTGACACCGGGCAACCCAAAAAATTTTAAGCAACATTAAAACTACGGCGGAAGCCTTCAATTACATAACCTACGATATGCAGACGATACAACTCTACTAGCAGAAAACAAGGACGATATGGTCCAATGGATAAAAAGGGTCAAAATCAGTTGTGAAAAGGCGGGTCTTAGACTGAACATAAAGAAAACCAGAGTAATGAGCATTGGGAAACAAGGAAACATATTAGTAGATGGCGAAGAAATAAGAACAGTAACAAGCTACAAGTTTTTAGGGGTTCTCATCACCAATGACGGCTATATCCATGACGAGATCAAGAGAAGAATTACCTTGGGCAAAGCAGCAATGGCAAAATTCACAAAAATTATGACTCCGGAGTTTCCACCAAGACAAAAGTTAAGTTAGTGCAGACAATAGTCTTACCAGCAGTGCTGTATGGATGCGAAAGCTGGACGTTAATGAAGGCAGACAAAAGGAAGCTAGATGCCTTCGAGCTATGGTCGTGGAGAAGAGTGCTAAGAATACCATGGAGAGCAAGAAGGTCGAATGCATTGGTGATTGAACAAATTAAGCCCAGACACTCCCTACAAACCTTAGCTGTAATATGGAAATTGAAATATTTCGGACACATAATGCGCAAGTCAGATTCACTGGAAAAAGATTTGATGTTAGGATTGAAAGACAGTAGTAGAAGAGGAAGACAGCGGACAAAATGGACACACGAAATACGAAGAACCATGACGATGAACTGGCACACCATAAATGCCACGAAAAACAGAACGCAATGGAGGAACCTGATGTACATGGCCGTGGAAAATAGGAAACGACAAAACGAAAACGACTAAGGGATAGCAAGACCCTGTACCTCTTGCTCAGAAAATCCAGTGGGATCACCAGGAATCTCTTGCGACCTGAAGGAACTATACTACCACCGTAAATCGACACAACGTTCTCCACTTAATCGCCAAACGAAAATACACTTTTTTTTCATTTACAGCTAATAAATTCAAACACCACAACTCTCAAGTGTCCAATTTTACCTGCTTGAAGACACCCACTAACACGCCTTCCCAAAAATTGACCGCCTTCCCTCTTCTCAACGAACTAATATGGCGTGTCCAAACATCCACCAACGGAAGTGACGTAGACAACCTGCGAACATGAAACTCGCTTCCCAAGCTATCTACAATTTACCCTGCTTGCAGATGATCGGTTAGCCGTACTGCGGATCTTCTGTATTCTGTGTTCGCATTGGTTGACGAAGACTAACCCGCGCATATATTACAATTCTGATTGGTTGAAATATGCCGCCGTCTAACCATGGATTACAGCTCTGTTTCTTACGTCAGTTGCATGCTGCGTTCCCGTAATTAAATCACTAATAACAAAAGGCTCATACGGTTACGATGAAATCTCAGTCAAAATATTAAAACTTAATTCTCCATTTATTATCTCTCCATTAACCTATATTAGTAATAAAATGTTATCCTCTGGTATTTTTCCAGACAGGCTAAAAGTATGCTGAGATTAAGCCTTTGTTCAAGGATGGCTGTAAAAATGATCCAACTATAGAACGATTTCTCTTTTAACTTTCCTTTTGAAAAATTTTTGAGAAAGTCATTTGGTCCATTTTAAATCAACATGTTTACGACAATAATATTTTAGTAAACGAGCAATTTGGTTTCAGACTTTAATTTTCAACTACCAAAGCTTCCTATGTGTTATTTAATGAAATCTTGGAAGCATTAAATAAGAAAAAAATTATAGGTGGAATCTTTTGCGGCTTAAAAAAGGCCTTTGACAGTGTTAATCACAATATTTTACTAAGCAAACTTAAATTTTGTGGAATAGGAGGTAAATTTCATGATTTAATTACATCCTATTTATCAGATAGATATCAGAGAGTTTTAATAACAAGAACCGACTCGAGTCACATTGGTTGCTCTAGTTGGGACATTGTCAGGCATGGAGTCCCTCAGGAGTTTATTCTTGGTCCTCTTCTTTTTCTTTTTTATATAAATGATTTACCTACAATTTTTAATAATTCAGTCAAATCAGTTTTATTTGCAGATGACACAAGTCTAGTCATTAGTAGTCATAATAACATACAGTATAAAAATTATGTTAATGTTGCGTTTGCTCGTCTGAATGACTGGATCAATTCAAACCTATTAATCTTAAATTATAACAAAACCAAACATGTTCAATTTGCGGCAAAGTCCAGTTTTAATAACGAAATTTCTGTTAGTTACCACAACAACCCTATCCTAAGTAGCACAAATTTTAAATTCCTGGAAATAGTCATTGAAAGCTCGTGTACTTGGAAAGCTCACACATCCCAACTTTTGCCTAAATTGTGCAAGGCTTGTTATTTAATGAGGGTGATTAAATGCATTATGCCCAGTGAGACATTAAAAGTAGTATATTACTCCTATTTGCATTCCCTTCTGACCTATGGAATTATTTTTTGGGGCAACTCCTCCTACAGCCTACAAATTTTTAGAATGCAAAAGAGAATAATTATAATTATGAGTGGATTGAAACCCAGGGATTCTTGTAGGGATTCATTTAGGGTTTGGAGAATTTTGCCATTGCAGTCTCAATACATATTTTCCTTACTGACATTCGTTGTGAATAACAAGGGTTTATACCATACGACATCACAGATACATGGTGTTAACACAAGGCGTAATATTGATCTTTATCGCCCACAGTCAAATTTAACAACTTATCAGAAAGGGCCTTATTATTTTGGTATCAAGCTTTTTAATCATCTTCCTTTAAGCATAAAAGAGTTAGAGCATAATATTAAACAATTTAGAGTGGCACTAAGTGCTTTCTTACATTCCAATTCCTTCTACACCTTAGAGGAATATTTTAGCCAGAGATAGCTCCTTGGATAGTCATGAATATATTGTCATATTTTACCTTATTGTCACATATATATATTTTAATATATTGTATTATGTTTTATACATATTTTATAAATGTTATGTAGGTATAAGTAATTGCATAACAACTAAATTTTATGTGCATGGTTTTATTTACAATTGTATTTATATGCATTGTTTAGATGACACTTGCTGATTATAGCAAGTTCATTTGTGTGACAAGTTCTGTATCCAAGGGCTTTTGCCTTGTATGGATGTGCTAGAATGTGTTATAAAAATAAATAAATAAATAAATATTCCGGGAGCAGAGTAGAGTAGCACTATCCGCCATCTTGACACAAATGGACGTCAGCCAACCAGCACCGTCTATTAACATATTTTGAATAGTTTGAATTTCAAACATTTAACTGAATTCTTGTATCCTCATGGTGAGTATTAATAGCTATTAGTGAGTTAGTGGAGGAAATATGTTCTTTCTTCTTAACCCTAGGAAGGCACTGTAGAGTGACCGGGGATCTCGCATAGTATAAGTCAAATTGCGCCCATATGCAGAATTATGTTAGAATCTTCTTGATTATTATACCCTCTGTGTTCACTGAGTTGTCTTTGAGGCCACGTTAGCAGTTTCTTTCAGTGGTCCTTGTGTGCGAATTTCGCTTTTGGGTCGTATATGACCCCACAGCATTTTTTGCGTTACTTCTTTACCAGAGTAACTTACTTATTTCTTCGTGGTATATTATACTTCTACTGTAAATATCATCAGTAAAACTTGTAAGCTTGTAAACTTGTAAAGTTAGATAATAAATCCTTTGAAAGGGTGGAACAGTTCAAATATTTGGGAACAACCCTAACAAATCAAAATTCCATTCAGGAAGAAATTAAGAGCAGATTGAAGTCGGGGAGTGCTTGTTATCATTCGGTGCAGGATCTTCTGTCTTCCAGTTTGCTATCCAAAAATACAAAGATTAAGATATACAGAACTATAATTTTGCCTGTTGTTTTGTATGGGTGTGAGACTTGGTCTCTCACACTGAGGGAGGAACATAGGCTGAGGGTGTTCGAGAATAGGGTGCTGAGGAGGATATTTGCGCCTAAGAGGGACGGGGTAACAGGGGAGTGGAGAAGGCTACATAACGAGGAACTTAATGATCTGTACTCATCACTAAATATTATTCGGGTAATCAAATCGAGAAGAATGAGGTGCACGGAGCATGTAGCACATATGGGTGAGGGGAGAGGTGCATACAGGGTTTTGGTGGGGAGACCTGAGGTAAGGAGACCACTTGGAAGACCCAGGAGTAGATGAGAGGATAATATTAAAATGGATCTTCAAGAAGTGGGATGGGGGGGCATAGACTGAATTGATATGGCTCAGGATAGGGACAGGTGGCGGGCTCTTGTGAGTGCGGTAATGAACCTTCAGGTTCCATAAAACACGGGGAATTTCTTTACTAGCTGACAACCTGTTAGCTTCTCAAGAAGGACTCTGCTCCACGGAGTTATATAGTTAAAACTTGTAAGCAGACAAAATAAAAAATCTAGACACCATTATAAGTAGGATGATGAGGTTTGTAGACTACTAGAGGACTTAAACGATCACAGTGACAGTAGTAAAGAAGACTGCTCTTTTTGAGTCACTTTATCTGAGCGGAGTGTTAAAGAAAGTCCATCTCTCTGCTGAGATCATGTCGTGTAAGAGTTTGGTCCTCCACACTTGAGAGTATCAATGAGCAAAACTCAATTTGAAATTTTATTGAATGTGTCAGAAATAGTGTGAAGAATACAAGCAATTTGTATTTGTCTAAAGTGCTTTGCTCTCACTAAAAACATCAGTTAATTTTGTCCAATTGTATTTATTTTGACAAGTATTATTGAGACTTGAAAATCTTAATGCAGATTTCAATAACATTATTCAAAATTAACTTTTTTTTTGAAAACAGTTTCGGTTAAATCTATTTAGGGCATTTTCACACCTTCGTTAGTATATTTGAAACAAATTTGGAGGCCCTGCAGAGAGAAAGAACATCAGTAATTGAAATAAAGACAATTCTTCACACTGTTCACATGTGGATTGCTTAGATGTTAGCTTCTAACTTGTGACATTAAAGGCCAATTTGGTGACACGTTGGAAGATGGCTATGACGAAGAGTGCATAATATTTCATCAGCACATAGGACTTCACACTTCATGTATAGAGTAGTAAAATATGTGGATGAAGCAGTATGATGAACTGTCAGCATTTTGCTGCTCAAGCATAAGTGATTCTGCATCATGGGATAATTTTCAACTTGCCATCCAATGTGTACTCTCAAAAAAGTGTTGTTATTGATGATACTAAATGTTTTTATGATTTCTGTCATCTTCAAAGTATGTAAAAGAATATTTTAAAAGATCCAGTGTTTTCTTCTCTCCTGTCCCATGAAAAATGGGCAGAATATTTCAGTAAAGGTAATAAAGCTGCCAATCATCCATAATTGTTAATGTTAGTACAGTTTTATTTTGCTATTCCCACGCATAATAGAAATGAGAGTTTTCTCCCTAATGCAGAGTCAATGGACAAAAGAGAGGAACAGATTGTTTGCTGATTCAAACGAATTTGCACTGTGCAGTACCTTTTTAAATTTATGTCTTGCAAAGAGTTTCATACTTATATTTGTGGTGTTCCTGCCTTCTGAAGAAAACTACGAAAACTCGTAGATCAAATGAAATGTACGCTTGTGTCAAACTAAATTCTGTAAGTGTATTTTTTTTGTTACTTAGTGCATTTTTATGTTCTTATGAGGAAAATTAAATGTCCTCTTTTTTATGGTCGATAATTGGTAAATGTCCTCTTTTCTTGTGATGGATGTATGGTAACTCTGCTGCAACTTGTCCCTGTCTTGAGCCAGGTGAGCCCAGTCAGTATCCCCCAACCAATTTCCATTATGTACGTTTTAATATGTGCGTACCAACAAAAGTTACCAAAACAACTTGTATACTCATTATGTAAAAATTACCCATTAATTTGAATTTGATACAAAGCACTCAGCAGATATGAACACAATTAAAACAGGTAGTTACTGTTCATGGCCGACTGTCAATAGGGTGGGGCAAGGTACCTTCATAGCTACCAACACTAGCACCAAAGGTAACTGTTACTACCACTTTTACTAATTTCTGATTCCAAGTTTCAAACACACATTTATTGTTATCCTCCAATTACTAAAATATACTTTGTTACAGATAATAAAGTGATGCATGGTTACATATGTATCATACTGCAGCTGAGAACTTATGCTCTTTTTGTGGTTTGTTATTAATTCGCAATTTTAGAAAACCAACAAATGCACTATATTATCAAGTATTGTTCAATATCCCCTACATATGTTTCGGTTCCAGTTGAACCATGTTCAGGGGGTCACGTTTACATTCATATTACATCCATTAGTTAATCTGATAATATAATATATATATACACCACAATATAAAGTCAAGTCAACTAGAACCGAAACACATGTACGGGACATTGAACAATACTTAATAATATAGTGCATTTGTTGGTTTCCTAAAATTGTGAATTATTATCAAAATGCACGGTGGATATAGTATGAAAATGGTTATGTTTCTGTTTCCATTTCTTTACATTCTTTACACAAAGTGCATAAAATTAATGTATAATGAGGTCTGTTTATCCACATGTTGCCATTACATCCTCAAACTACTGACCACATTTTGATTAAATTTATTGGGGGAAGGGGGGTTGTGGTGGTGACCAAAAGAACAAAATAGTATAGAAGAGAAGAGAATTTATTTACACATTCCATAGAACTTTCATAGGGCTAAGCCTAGGACATAAAAATTTTCATGGTCTAATATAGCATTTGTTAAAATACAAATTCAAATATACACAAAAAATATCCTGACAAAAGCGAAAAGAAATTAATTAAATCACAGACCCATCACCATTTTGGATGACAGCAGTCAGTGCTGTGCCTGCCACTATTCCAGTTTTCCTTCAGCTGCAGTCCATACATATTGGTACAATGTACTGAGTTAATATAAGGTTCTTACCATATTTAAAGAACATGCTGGAAATGCCCCTTCTTCAGCTCAGAGACACACACACACACACATTTAAGAAATACGTTCTTCACTGCATTCATTTTAGTTTTATAATGTAAATGAGCTGATGGGAAGTGACTAGTGACAGGTGGCACACAAAATAATATGACTACGGATGCTGGCTTAAACATGTTTATATCATGACTTTAAGACTTTGATGGTACGTGCACGACTATTAACTTGATTCAAGTACAGTAAACACCTTTTAATATTCACTGTGGTTAGTATTCGGCACACGAAAGTCAGGTCTACGCCTTGTACTTAACATTGTGTATACCATACATCAATCTGTTTGACTATTTTCCAAGTTGTTGGCAAGTGATATTACTGAGAGTATTCACTGGCAAGTGACAAAATAATAAACTTTCTAAATACTTCCCTGCAAAAAAAGCCTTTCCATTTAACATCTGCCATTATTCTAGGTATTTTCCTTTGAATACAAAATACATTCTTGGCATCTTTTTGAATCTCCCCAGAAAATTACTCTGTATATGACATGATTCAATGTAAATAAGCAAAATATACTAATTTTAGGTTTTGTTTTCATAAACAATGCAACTGTCCTCACGATAAAGTAAAGCACACTGAAATTAGTTTAGGGATAACATATTCAGTGTGTGTTTTCCATTTGACTTTATTGCCAATTTGTAATCCAAGAAATTCAGTAGTTCCCGCTGCTTCACTTTTATTTCTTTTAATACTTTTACTTAAACACAAATTCTAGTATTTATGTAATTTGTACTGTCAACATTTAATGCACGTTTATTGGCTCTTAAGCCATGTGCTCAAGGGACTGAAGATATCAGTCATGCAACTGTGAAAGTGGCCAATTTCAGGATGTGAAATAATAATATTACTGTCATCCACAAAGAGTATAGGTATGGATCTGGAGTTGAAGGTTGGGAACAGACCATCAATATATATATGAAAAAAGAGCGTGGAATGGAGACAAGCAAAGCAGTTATGTCTGGACACCAATCCTTTGTTTTTCCACAGACAGCAAACTTGTTCAGGCACTAGTCACAGCATATGATGAGATTTTCCAAGGCCCAGTGGCAGAAGCAGACATCCTGCTCTTGAAGCCACTTCTAAACCTTAGATTTGATGGTGTTGTCAGAAGGAAATTGCTGACCTCAGAGATCTTTTTGAAGTTTGCCAAACATAGGAAAGCATGCAGGGGCCAATTCAGGGCTGTATGACGGGTGGAGAATATATTCCCAACATCCGATGCCCAGCATGGCAACGGTGGTGTGAACGATATCTGGCCTTGTGTTACCATGCAGTAGCAACATGCTTTGGGTAATCAGGCCAAGCCTTGGATGTCTAATTGCTTCCTCAAGGCATTTTAACATCACATCATAGGCAACTGCAGTCACTGTAGCACATGGCGTAAAATCAACGAGAATGATCACGTGAATGTCCTGAAAGACTGTTCTTTGTTGTCAATAACATTTGTTTTGTACCAGACAACTCTAGGAGAGAGGAGCTGTTATCTGATTTTAAAATATGGCACTCTATTATCAACCACTGAAATCAGATATACACAGTTTTGCTAACCATGGCATTAATTAATGTACCCACAGTTTTCATTTGCATACATGTGGAAAAAAATCAGCCATGCTGGAAGAGGGTGAATTTATCAAATGCCACAGTTACCAACACAAGCTCAAACTCTTAGTTATGTAATGCTTAAGGCATTTTTGTTTTCATTTGTACAGAAACTAAATATTGTTTTTTAAATGTGTTACTGTGTACTTTTCATGTGTAGTGAAGGAAAAGGTAACACGGGCTTTGACAAATGTCAACAGTGGCCAGTTATCCGAACTGCTACCTCCCACAAGGACTTTCATATTCAACTAACAGCTTGTCTCCATTTTCACCATTATGACAGCAGACACCCAAATAAAGCAATGATAAGTAACCAGTCAGCATCATACATATGTACTTATCAGATTTACAACCAAAAAGCCAGTCTGAAATAACATAAATTAAATGTGGAAAAAGATGTACATCTAAAAAGAAGTAACATAAAGGTCACACAGCTTTATTTCACACTGCTCAGAATTTCATGTGGGGCTGCTGCAACAGAATAGACAAACCAAGAGACCTCTGGGGCACCATCATTTAAGGTATGGCACATTTTACCACTTTGCATTAGTTTACTGTCAAATGAATACTGTCTTTAAGAATTGTGACATTAGTGACACTTGTTGTTGGCATCTGGGAATTGTGATAAAATTACAAAAGGCAGTTGTTAACTAAGGGGGGACAAGATAATTTTCCTTGCTTCGGGGCATATTTAGGCTTGCATTGGACCTAATTTTATGTTAAATCCAATATGAAGAATAAGTTTAGGTCCAGTTTGATTATTGGCTAATTTCAAAAGTTAACACATTGTTTACAGTTATTAACCTTTAACGTACGGACTTTTAAAAGTCCCTAGTCTCCTGCTGGCCGGACTTTTTCGGGCATTTAAATCTTAAAATTGCAGACCTCCACAAAAACAGATATATTTTCCGCTCTATATAACATAAAATTATGAAATAAAAACTGTTTGAAAGAGAGTACATTTCTACATTTATGGACGAAGTGTCAATTTTTAGCAATAAAGCGTACTCGCGGAACTTTCTGATAAATTCAAAAGTTATTTAGTGTAATATATTTTATGTCACTTCTGTGGATTTTTATTGTACTTACCCCTTGCTTTACACTGTAGGAATGTGTGATGTTACGTTCACAGAAATATACAACCCTTATTTGCACCGGCAAATGTATTCTGTTCCGTCTGTACAACGATATGTGTCGACTCACGCCACAACATTGAACGCTGTTCTCTGTGTCTAGCGACTCAGGTTCACACGCGTATGCCACTTCTCGAAGCAGTTCACTATGCACAGACCAACGTCGCACTTCTTGCAGAAACACAGCGTGCTCCGTGTTTGCTTCTGCAGCAAACACACGTGACACCGCCTTTGTTTTCCTTTTGAAGGCCAGTGGTTTGAATGCTTTACTTCTAATTGACTTAGCCTACCCCTGGAAATGCCACTCGCTGTCACATTTATTTCATGCGAATGGATAATCAGTTCGCAAACCAGAACCTCCCGGAAATTTTTGTGGGTCATCTTGCCGCCACACGACTTATGGATAAGAAACGCGTTCAGTATGGTCATGTCTGTGAGGTGGAAAAACAGTTTCTTTGTCCACTTCCACGTTCTCCGGGCAATTCCGTAGCTGTTCACCATTCTGTCTGACTTGTCCACAAACCCCATGTAGGTATTGTAGTCTTCTACTACAGTAGGTTTGATAGCACGGCCAGATTCGTCAGAGAAATTGCCTTCAATGGGAGGAGCGTGTATGTTCGTGAGAATGTAAACATCACGCCTATCTATATTTCTTCGATCACAATATCAGGTGGCTGTGCTGAAGTGCTTGCTGTGTCTTTGGATGCCATATACTGAAAGTAGCGATTCGTGTCATCTAGTGTAATTTGAAAAATCTGCCTGAAGAAGAGAATGAAGATTGAAAATGGAGAGGATTCTGCATTTATATCTGAGGCAGCTGATTGGTTGACGCCATTTGGAGGTCCAGTGAAATCAAAGACATTTGACGAATCCCCGGCTCTTCTAGCCCGAAACGTAACTTTGGTTTCCTCAGTACTATCTTCGTCTTCTGAGGATGAGGACTGCACACGAGATTCCATAAGTTCGTCTGTCTCTTCCAATTCCTCATCCATCAGTACTTCCTCTATTTCGTCTGGGTCGAGTGGTTTTGAATATCTAGCGCGCATCTGAGGTTCCATTTCAAGGGGTCCCAAATAAACCGAATAGATGAAAGTTATTGACAATTCATCACTGATATAAAATTTGTCTATCAAATAGTGATTGGGTCACTGGGAAAGTAATGCAGATTAAACTGTGCCAGTAAACACTGAAGAACAAATAGAGATAACAACCAGTAAGGAGTACTTCCTTACAATCCGCCACTGAAGTTATGCAATATTTACCAGTTCGGCGCCGATAAAGTAACCTCAAACAAGACTGTGAAAAATACCACCTGAAGCTTTGTCAATAAATGTTACAAAAAATTGTGGATTGAAGTACATAACCAAACCGCCACTGTCACACTATATATATGCCAGTCCGCCAATGCAAAACAATATCAGATACACCACACTGCTACGAAAGCTGCCAGAAGACTAAACTTGAGCCCTTCCTGGTCCAGCTTCTACGTTTCAACCTCATACAACGGTCTACTATATTTCGCCTGCCACCTCCTTCAGCTGATAACCAAAGGTCAAGTTCGGCCATAAATAATATCGAAACCCGGACCGCCATAAACGACATAATTGCTCATGACGAATACCAGACCTGCTGGTGGGGCCCTCAATGGGTTTGTTTGGGTTTCCTGCCAAAGCAGACACTGTCAGAGCTGAAAAAAGTCACGCGTGCACAGCGTTAGATATATCTAACATTCGGCCACTGGGGTTGCAGGCTGCGTTAGATATATCTAACATTCGTACTTTAAAGGTTAATAAAGCATATAACAAAGCCACAATAATTTTGACGTGTAAATGCCTATTCACAGCTTACGTCAACTGCCTACATTAAAAACCATACAGTTCCACAACCTCACAAAGTGGGATTTCAGTACAAAACTATTTAGTTTTCTGTTTCATCACCACCACCACCATCAACATAATCGTAATCATCATCATCATCATCATAGTTTCAAGCATTGTATAAACCAGGGGTCCACAAAACTTCCAACCATCTAGAAGCCACCTCAAAATTCTAGGCGCCAAAAAAAGTAATGTGACACAAGTTCCATGCAGAGGACCCACAATTCTGAAATAACCTGTCAACCTGTTAGCCAGCATTTTCTGCTTGGTGCATTGAACTGATACAGATTTCTGTATTTGATGGGGGAAAAAAACTGCTACAATTATGCTAAAAATATTAGGCGCCACCATAAAAAATTTAGTTGCTGAGGCGACAAGGATTTGTGCACCCTCAATATAAACATAGTACTTCCTATAACATTTGAATGACCACCCACTAATGCCATTTGCTAGATAACTGGAAATTATTAAATAAATCATAGTCCTTGAAAAGTTTGTATTAGAATCTGTATGCTTCAAACTTACACTTCTGTTACAAGTTACAGCTGTGCCAGCCCACAATCTTCTTTTTAAACACATTGAGCTTTAAACTGACTGTTTCTTTGAAGTACAGGAGGTACAGACAACTGGTATTTTATGTGTTGTTATACACACTGTAATGGTACTGAAAATAGAGAACTGCTTAGTGCATAGCAAAGTTTGACATTCCTTCCTGACTGACAAAATTAGGATTTGACACTTCATAAATGATTCTACATGTCCTGAGGAACAATATTGTTTAGGATAAAGAAAATACATCTAGTGCATCATCCTTTTTTAAATTTATATTCACATCCTTTTTAATATGTTTTGTGACTCAAAGAGTTGGTAGCCATAATAAAAACTGATCACTGTTCATGACTGAAATATTTCTCATTACAAACAGAATATTGTATACTTAAGCTAAAAGAAATTACTCTCATTCAATTGTGAAAAGGCGCTTAGAAATTGAAACTGAAAAAACTTGAAATTACACAACCAACCCTACTAAATAACTCTGTGTTTCCATTCATCAAACGCCCCGCTGTCAGCACATTCTAACCACACATCACCATACGTACAAACTCTTCATAGTTAATGTTCCCCTGAGAATCCTCCTGCCCCACTAGCAGCTGTTCCACTTCTTCATCTGTCAACTTCTCACCTGCAACAAAACACTTTTTTTTATGGACAATGACCTTACAACTAGAGAACATTTTAGTGGAGTCAAAGAAATTGAAAATATGCAGAAAAATCTTACACTAAGCAGCATTAAAATACATTTTATTGAATGTGTTCTCAACAGTTCTTCCCTCTTAGATTAATATTTATACACAGCTGAAGCAGAAAGGTGCATTCCAACGAAGTACATATATTCTCCACATGCCTTTACAAATTTACATTTCCTTATGAGCTTCATGTTCACTTACTATAGATACAACTGAATTCCTTTCTGTCTTTCATTGTATTCACCTTGTACTTGTGGCAGAAATGTGTGCTGTTATATACAGACATATACAAATCTACTGCTGCTAGAGAATGCACTTATATCATTATCCTTCCTTATTTTGAAAGAAGGTAACAGCCCTCACTCTAATTGTAATTCTTCATCCAGTGGTTGGACAGATATTCAGTCTGCATGCAAACGCAAGAGCCTTTGCTCTAACAAACAGTCAAAAGTGTGTGTGATCGAGTGATTCTAGGCACACATATGGACTGACGTGCAATCAGTTGAAGGCAATCTGTTACTTGTGTGTAACCAGAAAGTGACAGAAATATGTAAGAAGACACACTGTTGAGTAAATTTCAATTCGGTATATATGGGTTAATTACAATACTTACCTTAAGCAAAAGATTAGCACAAACTTTCTCAAAAACAGGTCATAGGACACACTTATCTGATATAAAATACAGCTCAAATTATGATTCACAACTTTCCATAAACATTTGTTGACACAGCTGATAAATTATAGGGAAAGAGAGTCTTCACACACACACTACAATATTTGCAATGTAATTAGCTTTTTAATAATAGATCAACAAGGACCATAAATATGCAAAACAGCAAAGAATACATTTGAAAAATATATGTATGCCACTGGAATAAACATCTCCACTTGTTAAATCATTGGCGTGTAACATGTAATGTGATCAAACTATTATACACGTTCTAAAACAGGGAATATTCCTATTTCCTAGCTGAAATGTCAGACACGAGTGTGATATACTATACCCAACAAAACATTCAGGATAAGGAGGGATACATAGTACGAGGGGTGGCACCTAATATTTGTGGGTCCTCGGAATGGAATTTGCTTCATGTCACCTTTCTGGCACCTAGAATTTTGAGATGACTCTCAGTACTGATGTGGTGTGTTATATCTTATAGAAAAACATTAGTTGGCAACATGCTAATATTTCAGTAAACTCACCAAGAGTACTTAACAGGTGGCGCAACTCAGCTGAAGAAATGAAACCACTGCCATCCTTATCAAAGTGACGAAGACCTTCAATGAAGTCATCGGCAGTGTCCGAACTTCGACTCTTAGAAATGGCCTGATAGATTGGCAAGAATACCTCAAAGCTAATTCGTTCATCTGTAATTACAGACAGGAACAGTCAGGTGTAATTTCTGAAACACTGTCGTAAGATACATATGGACATCATTCTTACCTGGCTTGTGTTGTTGGGTGAACTTTTTCACATCTGACTCTGTAGGATTTTGACCAAGAGCTCGAAGCGCGTCTCCAATCTGTGTTACATGGATCTTACCATCACCACGAGAATCAAAAAGCTGGAATGCTTCCTGAAATTCTGAAATGATAGCATTAATAAGAGGCACATAATTTCTTTCACACATGAATTTATACCAAAGCAATCAAAATAACGCTTCCCTAAAAATATACCTTCAATTGAAGTCATAATTTTATTTGCCACTTCATAACCATACATGATTGCGCCAAAATGTACTTCCTTCTTCAAGTATGATACAACTGTCACTCAGTTACAGAGGATTCAATTGAACCTAAATCACTGATACACCTATCTATGTCGGAGCAAACATAACATAAAATAAAAAACCCGTCCTTTAACTTTCAATCCATCTCCAAATAAGGCAAAGAATGGTTATGGGCGTGTCAAAAGTGACTCACACCATATACGTTGACCTCCTTTCAAACCAACTCCACTTACCAGCCAGCTGGTCTTCAGAGTATGAAGCCTGAAAATAATACAGAATTAATTTTACAAAAAAAGGAACGTGTTGAGCTTCTAAGTATAAAACGTTACAAAACATCAAAATTCTATATACATTTACCATGCCTAAGTCCTTCTTCACCTAACACCACTGTAGATATGGCAGGCATTGATGAACAAGCATTTATACGTTCAACGTCATACCGTTCGTCCGTGATAGCGACACAATTCTGTGCCTCGATCCTTGAAGTTACAAGAAACTATCCATAGATGGCAAATAGTGTTCCAAAGCACCGCATGACTGTGGTAACCTGTTTCTGTAACAATCCGGTTTGTCGAAAAGACAACACTGTAAAGGTAATTTACACAGCCAATAGTTGTCAGTATTATTGCCATCAATATCTTGCACCTTGCATTTATTAGAAACAGATTCATACTCCGCAGTGGCTGATGCGGAACACACAATTATTCACAACATAAAATACTTGGAAAGTAACCAATTTTCACCAGTATTATTCTTACACGATCACTATTATTGACAGTATCGAAATGCCGAGAAAAAATATGGACCTTGTATAGTGATTTTACGACGCAGCTTGTACTAGTACTGCGTTCACGCCTTTGAAAATGCCACAGTAAAGTACGGGGATACTGAACGCAAAAAATCGCTGATCAATCGAGGCTTGCGTGTTTAACAGGAATTACTGACGTCAAGGAATATAAATAATCATCTTACGTAGCATTACCTTCTGCAAATCTTTCTCATAGAAAGTACCACGTGGTGCGAATTCATCATGCACATATGAACTGCATTCATACTTCCATTTTTCACTATTTATTACTTTAAATCGTAATTCTGTACCACCTTCGTATGGTATATCGTGCTTCTTAGCCACTCTCACATTGTCATTTTTAACAACTTTCTCACGAACTGATACATTTTTTTTCTTGCAATTTCAGTGTATTCATACTGCAGGATCAACATACAGCAAACCCTCGCTGATAGCATAGGTTAAGTTCATAAAAAATCTCATGAACGGTGAAACCGTTATATGCTGTCTGATGTTATTGGAAAAAATGGCGTTCGGGGAACCGCAAACACACGAAACACGATGATATGTAGCTAAAGTAATTAATAAACACGAAACACTTGTGTTGGTTAGGTTTACCATATACTCATCACAAGAAAAGTGAGAATTTCCCAATTATCGACCGCAAACATGGGCGCACCCAAGGGGGGCGGGACTGCCGGGCTGCGGCCCCCCCAAACCGAAAATTAAAAAACATTTTGTAGATATGATATCAAAAGTTTTACATGGTATACCCTTCAGCAGAAATCAGCCACAGAAATCGGCTGATGACGTACATTGGAAGTTTGAAAAATAAATTAATAAAATTAAAGAAACTAGAAGATAGGACACTGTAACTGAGTCATGGAATATGTAGTTATATTTGTATGTATATAAATACAGTTGCAAACAGTGTTATACGTGTATTTTACTTACGACATGCTTTTTATAACGTAATTTTTCAAATCAAACATAAATTATATATAGTCTGAGGGTCAGCCCCCCCCCCATCGAAAAATTCTGGGTGCGCACCTGACCAGAAAACAAGATGGCATGTCAGCAAAGAATGTTAAAAAAGGAGACATATAAATAGTAACAATTCCGTTAAATAAAAGTCCCTCTCAATGTTGCTCTGCTGAGAGGTCTTTAAATTTCATGGGTATGATATTCAGAGGGAGACGTTCTTTAAGCAATATTTTTCATTGAGTTAAAGTTGTTCAGAAATTCCACGCCGAAGTTTTCCGATTCTTTCCCCAAGTTCAGCTGCTGAAATAATGTTCTTTTACTTGGACAATGCTAATATAACACTATAATTACGCATTTCTTTAAAAAGTAGTAGAAATATTCTTTTTTGCATTCTCAGTACTAATAAAATATCAAAAAGCTCAATGAAGTAACAGTAAAAAAACCCGGGCATTTCTCAAAATGTCAAACAAACCCACCCATATAGAAATTTTTGGGTCAAAAAAGAGGATATGTCCGGGAAAAGAGGACGTATGGTAGCCCCAGTGTTGGTGTTCCTAGTTGAAAGTTGTCAGGATGACGAAGCAACAGAGTGCATTGAAGAGGAGGAGATAGCAGTTGGTGCAAAGAGGTGATCAATTGCTTTGCATGCCCTTATACACCTTGTGTGATGCCATAACAGCCTCTATCTCCACCTTCCAGCCATTTACATAAGGTCCTGTCCATCTTTTTGAGGAAGGGGCCACTCTGACATACACAAGAAATGTTTGAACTTGGTGGAGCACTAGCCTTAACACTTGCCCTGCTTCTTATAGTTTTTATTGATGAAACAAGTAATTTCTTATACACCACAATAGCATCCAACTGTAGTAATGTTCATGTCCCTGTCAGCAGGTATACCACACTTTCCATACATGATTAAAACACAAGAGTAACAATTAGTTCTAGAAATTGTGGAAAGCACAAAGTGTATACTGTACCACATATCTATGTAGCTACTATGTAAACAGATGGGCAGATGAGGCCTCTTGTGTATTATGCTGCATGCTTACACAGGCACACATGCAAGAAAACATACACACACAAAATTAAAGTACACCCAGCATTCATAGCAAGAGCTCACTAATTTATTTCCAGTGAAGTATTCTTTATTCTCAGAGAGTTGCCATCCAGTTAAGATGTCAACATGGTAACCATAGAAGCCTTAGTGTACAACACAGTAAATGCTCCACTTCTTTTTAGCCTCGGTACCTCACAGGGAACATGACAACCCATCTAGAATGCAGTCACTGCTCAACTGTTTCTAATCTGATAAAAATGGTACATACACCCACATCCCAGAGACTGATTTTGATTACATTTGGCAGTGCATAACCCATAATCATTCTCAACTTATTGCCAACATTTGAAGCTCCTAGCTCTATTTTCTGATGACTTACAACTGTCTCACATGTACACTTCCTGTTGTTATATAGATTACAAAACTTACTGGCCAATATTCTGATATTTATGACCATGGTGCCACACTCATTGCCTGATGCATCCAGTATGCAAAATCATAACCAAGTTTCAGAAGGTCTCTTAAAGGAAAATCCTAACCCTAGCAAATTGTTAAAATAAATATACAAATTTTGAAGCCTCTAGTTGAAAACTGTCATTCTGAAAATATGTTTTGGAACTTCTATGCTAGTAACTTGCCTCTCATATGAATTTAGCATTGTTCATAACCTATGTGCTATTAGAAATAAGCCTTAAAAAGTTTAGTTGAATTTTATTCACCTTTAAAAATTCTGCATTGCATTTGCAGAATGAAAATTCACAGAAGGTCAAAAAATGGCATTACCTACATCTGGAACAAGATGCATTTCCATGAAAATCTTTGCAAGTATTTAGAGTCAAACTGAACCAGAGAGGCAATGTATGGTGCATATAACATACCACTGAGGTGCGTTTGGGTAACTATTGTTGTCACGGAAAAGCAATAAGTATTACATCTTCTGTGTGCCTGTAGCCTTAATTATCCAGCATGCAAAACGTGTACGCTGTATTATATTGTAATCTGTTGCCTGACTGCCTCCACCATATTTTTCCACATTATCTCATAAATGGCACGATTTTAAACATAAAAAACGTGTTTTGAGTTTCTCTACAACTTCTGTCCGAAACATTTCTCATTCTAAGAAGAATTAAGAAAGATATCATAAATGTACATAAGTCTTCACATAAATACCTGTTATTCTTGTCAGATTTTAATGAAATTTCAATTTTCTCGACAGAGTTTCAAAAAAATACTCAAATATCAAATTTCATGAAAATCTGTCCAGTGGGAGCCAAGTTGATCCATGCAGATGGATGGACAGACACGATGAAGCTAATAGCAGTTTTTTACAATTTTGCAAGTGCACCTAAAAACCACTCAGGGAAACCTTTTGTAACATTTTTATTATCTCCATACATTCAGGCATTCAGTGTTCCTCTAGCAGAATATCAAATGAACAATGTAAAGAAAAACTGCCAATGGTGGGCACAGAAAGAACATGGAAATACAGGAATCCAAATAAAGACAACTTATCAGGATTTTATAATTACTTACTATAATTTCTTGGTTCCTAACAATGTTTGGCAACAGAAGTTATTTAACACAAATCTAACAATCATTTAGAATTATATGGTGTATATACACTGAATCTAAAGTGCAGTTCCAAATGAAATTATAACACACATCTTGTAAATTTTATATTATCTTCACCATGCATTTTTTAACAACTCACAAATTACACACCAACGAAATTCACTATATTTTCACTTTTTATTCTTTAACCCCTACAAATGTTTCAGCCTTTACAAATGTAGATTATGAGCCCTCTGAAGATGGACTTGTAAAGGCTGAAACATATGTAGGGGTTAAAGAATAAAAAGTGAAAATATAGTGCATTTCATTGGTGTGTAATTTGTGACACATCTTGTACTTTAAATACTTCAATTTGGCTGGTTTCTTCAAAGAAGTTCAAACACACTTGCACAACTAAATTTCTCAGCCAAGTTCTACAAAAATCAATAAAAAGATCAGAGCAGATCAGTCTGTTACTTACTAAGAAGGCAGATATATGGATAAATTATTCATTCAATGTTTACACACTTCCCTCTCTTTGTGTCACAGTTATGAATCACATACCATGCAATGTAATGTGCAATACAAATACTGCTGTTGAATCAACTTACAATTCGACTTAGTACCACAAGTCTCACTGACACTTGTTTGCAGAATTTACAGTAATTACTAACAAACAGCTATGCAAATCTTGAAGTGTAAATGATCCTTCACCAAATGGCAGTAAATAGAAACATACTGAAGAAAAACAAGCACACACTTAGATAAGACATCAAAATCAACAAATGCACGTAAGTGTATGAGTGTATTACACACACCATACAATTCCTGCATGTTTTGGTCACTCATGTGACCATCTTCAGGGAGGTGCATTAGCCTGGATAGATATACTGAAATATTACAAAAGTTTTTGAACCAATGCACAGATACAAATTTATATATATTTAATTTATATTTATGCATTGGTTCTAAAACTTCTGTAATATTTCGATGTCTCTATCCTTTGTAATGCACCTCCCTGAAGATGGCAAGTGCCCAAAACATGTAGGAGGTATACGGTGTGTGTAATCTACTTCCATACACTTATGTGCATCTGTTAGTTTTGTTATCTAATTGCTCAATGCACGGACAGGGATCATTTAAAAAAGTAGATACTTATATCAACATTATCCTTGTAGCAGAACAGAACAAAGACGAAGAAAAATTACTGGATTTTCAACAGCCATCCCAATCAGTGAAACCCAGAAACCACATATATCTTTCTGCCAGTCAGTAATAGTGTTCCATGAGCAAAAATGTTGTCTGCTTTGTCTCCTGAATACAGCATGTCTAACTCAAAACAATATGCAATTTAAAGACACTGATGGATTTGTTACAAGGGTCTGTAATGTCCATGGTTGTCCTATCAATGAGAACACTTATGAAGTAGACACTACTTACAACCCCTTGGCCCATTGCCATCTTTCACTTATCTTCATGCTTGCGCATCTCAGATATTCTTCACACACCAGTTCTAACAAAAGTGAACCAAAGAACTGCAATGGGGTACAAATACGCATGCGCGCGCGCGCGCACACACACACACACACAGATCGATGTTGAACCAAGTCAGTTTGTGATCAGCTTTAGTCATGAATCATCCATTAAATAGCAGTGTAAACAACTACAAAGGTAATAAACTTATTTTCAGTTGCCTGGCTAAAGAATTAAGTATGTAGACTTACATCCTTTAATCAATATTCACCCTGACATGCTGAAACAGTCCAATTATAAATTCTAACACCTTACAGCTCCTGATCACAAGACAGTCTCAGATTGAATCTGGAATATTGCTAGGATATTAAATGGTAAATGAAATAAATCAAATTCAAGGTCCACACCTTTGGCAATTTAATATCAAAGTCAACCAGGTCAATCTTACAAATTTTCCCCCAGTAATAAACGTACGAAAAATATCGATGGATAGGGCATGTAATCAGCTTTTCAACAGACCCTCATTTAGATCCCCAGGTCAAAATTATGGCCATTACAGGACAAGTTTTGCCCCAAATTCCTGAGTTTGGAAATTTTTGTCCAAAAATATTTCAAAACTATTACACTTAATGGCTCAAATTGGTACTGCTTCCTATATCAATGATCCTTACTACCACTGTTTATCTTAAAACTATGAGTGTGAATATAGAGTTGATATAAGACTCAAAGGGTACTTTGACCTTCAGTGTACGGGCTTTTAAATGCCAGGTTTCTGCTGCAGACAGAGCTCTTTCCAATTGAAATACCATTGGGGAACAGTGTTTTCCCTTTTAAACAAAAGGATTAAAGGTTTAATATACAGAAGAAATGGACAGCGATTTTAAAAAGTGACAAATTCATACTGAATAAACAGAAAAGCCACAGGTTATAACGGATATTAGTCAATGTTTGGAAACTGTACAGTTATTGTGAACCACTTCTTTCTACGACTTTGTCCATCATCTTTAATGTGCATAAAATATAAAAATCTAAAAATTCGCGTTTCGGAAGATGGCTCACCATCTTCAGGCCTACTCAGGTGGGTCCTGTTAATTAAGCTAGTCTCAATCACTGGATTGAGACTAGCTTAATCAACAGGACCCACCTGAGTAGGCCTGAAGACGGAAGAAGAGCCATCTTCCGAAACATAGTGAATTTTTAGATTTTATATATCTTCATATTTTTACATTTTATTCACATTAAAGACGATGGACAAGGTCCTAGAAACACGTGGTTCACAATGTCATATACCATTGTCAAAATCTTTTAGAATTCTGTACAGTTATATTTCTATAAAGGAAAGAATTGATATCGTACCAGAAATGTGCACTAAAGCAAGCAAACAATTTCCCCGAGATTGAAAAATTGTAATTATACATCCAATTTAAAATAGGAAGTGGGACGTAACACGCAAATACAGGGGACTGTCACTTTTATCACTATGTGCCCAGATATTTTCTGGAACCACAGCTGCAACCTAAGACACTGTCTAATGAATAATAGGGCCTTATCAAGTTCTAATTAGTGTGTGTATAGGACAAACAAACCAGACATTTTTATAACAAAAATAACGACAAATATGTGAGTCACGAGGGGCAGTTAATATTGGTGCTTTATAGACTTAAAACTTTTCTGTAGTGGCAAGAAACCTTTTTGGTTTAAAATGAGACAATTAGAAATAAGCTACAATACAGTGAACTGTATTGAAAAAATGAAGTACTAAGCTTTCTGCAACAAAGGTGAGGTGACAGAATTTGTAGACCAAAAGACAAGAATATGATAAGGACGTAGTTCACGTAGTTCGAGCCCTTATTTACTTAATATTATCACAGATGGCATTATAGAGCATATCAGTAAAGACGACTTACAAGCACCAGCAATAGGAAAAAGAAAATTCTGGGACTGCCACTTGTAGTTGTAAAATACTGCTGAGAATGAAACCTGCAATGGAACTTGCATATATCTAAAATACTAATATTTAAGAAAGGAGGTAAATGGAAGAAAATTGTGATATGGACAATGAATGACCAAACAACAGATGTGAATTAAATAATTTAGGAATAACATTAGAAAACAGAGAATAATGATGAAACAAACAAAAAACCAGAATACTAGCAAAAGGTAAACAGATTCTAATAGCCACCAAAACATGCTTAGCATGAACTTCTGATATATCGAGTGCAGATTTTTGAAAATGTATATAAGATGTTAAGTGAATTTAGAACAATGTATTGGGGGGGGGGGGGGGGGGGCTTAAGAAAGAAGGTGGAAAAATCTAGACAAAATCTACAGTAGCTTTTGTAAGAAGATATTAATGATGCCCAGATGTGCAGCAAACAATTTGGCCGAATTTGATTTAGGAAGAGATGTCAGAAGAGGAAAGGTGTTGTATATGACAGCAAAGTACTGGTTGGGCTTCTTACATATGGATGGTGAGGGCAGAGTCAGAATTGATAAAAATGGCATAAAAATAATTTACAGATGGAGACATGGGCAAAGAAACAAACAAATTAGCATTAGGATATATTTGGCATATTCAAGCATAGACCAATATAAATTATGTAAAATAATTAAGGAAAGATGCAATGACATACAAAGATGAAACTTACTTGCAGATATTAACTTACAAAATGTCTTGTTATATCACTGTGAAAAACACAAGTGGGGTAAAAAGACTACCACTGATGGTTTTATGAGATGTGAATACGGCTGAAAGGAGGGTGTTGGAAGTTGGAAGGGATTAGGAGAGTACTGAACAGTGGAGGATGCCAAAAATTTTGTGTTATTAAAATGTTCAGAAATGAAGATGTGGGGAAAACAACTCTAAGTAAACAGATCAGTAAGAATAAGAGTATGAATATGAAGTATTGACCTGTCCACATGTAGGAGAGATAAAAGTACTTGAAAACAGCTATTGAAAATTAGATGAAAATAGGAAAATGCAGTCACTAAAACACAACTCTTACTGGAGGCTAAAGGGAAATAGAAATAGACACCAAGAACATTTATGGACAGAAGGTGAAAGATTGCGACGGTACAGTGCTACATAGTAATAGTGTAAAATGTGGGTGAGTAAACCAAGGTCAGAATACATTTTCAAGGAATCTATGCTCTGCAAGAACATGGTGTTATGCAGCCACTGATTCGTGTAAAGAACAACCACAACTCAATAAACACATTTAATTTCATTTCACATATTCCCCTACATGTACACATTTGTATCAACACAAATCTACGGTACACACACACACACACACACACACACACACAGTGCGATGCCAATACAAACACTTAAAACTAGATAAAGATTCCTGCAGTAAGGTGGCAGTAACAGGTAGCTACATCCGGTTGCAACCACGCCCCCCCCCCCCCCCCCCGAATGACATACACTATTTCTGAACGAAAATGACAAAAACATATTGGAACTCAAAACTCTTCATTCAGAAACACTGGTTGGTATTTATTCAGTCCCTCCTGCATTTTCCTCTGTTAAGATTGGCCCAGCCTTCTCCTGTAATGAAGGAACTAAGTTTCCTGCTACCAATGTATCTGTACTCTCTGCTGGAGTATGTGGAAGCTTCTCCCCTGATAATGGGAGCACTTCATTATTAACTGGGGAGACAGCAGCTATGTCTTCTGCATATGCCACTTCAGTTTTGCTGGTTGATGATCTTACTTCTCTGTCACCTGATGGTTCACCCTCTTGACAAAGTTCACTATGGTCCTTGATTTCATCAGACGGTTCATTCTCATTGCACACTGGCGAAGCTACACTTTCTTCAGTGTCAACTGGAGGCTGCAAACTTTTGATCTCACCATCTGCCACAGGAGAGGAAATTTCGACATCTTCTGGATGAGGGGACAACCTGCTTTCTACTGCTGCACTTGACTGGAATGAGGTTTGCCCATTGTCCTCTGCCTCAGATGCCTGGCAGTTCTCTTCTGCGTCTAGTGGAGTCATCCTGTCAACTGGTAACATCTCTTCTGCAGGGGCATTGTCATTTGGTGAAATCTCTTCTGCAGGGGCATTGTCATTTGGTGAAATCTCTTCTGCAGGGGCATTGTCATTTGGTGAAATCTCTTCTGCAGGAGCATTGTCATCTGACATATCGTCTGAAGGGAGACTGTCATCTGGTAAAGCATCATCTGCATGTGCATTGCCACCTGGTGAAGTCTCCTCTCCTGGTGCATTGTCATCCAGTAACATCTCCTCCGTAGGCTCCTTGTCATCTGGTAACGTCTCTCCTGTAGTAGTAGTAGTAGTACCAACTGCATTATTGGGAGCTACTGGCTGACTGCTATCGATTTCTACTTGATCCACTTCCATCTTTTCCTCTCCCCCTTCTTCTGTAACTTTCTCACCTTCATCTTTACCTGCACAGAAAATGCAAAATTATTAAGGACAAGAACAAACTAAGACTGTGGAAAAGATGCAGACAATGCAACACTGCCCTACAACAGAAGAGTTTCTTAAACATTTCTCATTCAGTGGTGTCATGGCTGAGTGCTTAGCATTCATTTGATAGTGTTTGAGTTTGAACTGTGACTGGAGAGTGGCTACCTCACGGTTTCTTTCAGTACTTCCTGGAAAACGTTGGGATAGTACCTTAGAAAAAAAAAACACAACTGCTTCCTTCCAAAACCTTCCGAGTTACTAATTCACAACCACTGTGTAGGTAATAAAAGCATAATTCAATACAATGAGCATGAATCAATAAAAAGTTTCTCCTGTGACAAATTTGAATATAAAATTCTGCCTGAAATGTAACTACACACAAAAACTGACTCTGTTCCAAAATAATAATTCTGGTCCAAGGGAGCAGAATGCAAGTTTAGCTTAACAAACACAATCCTGAGGATGAATACAACCATTTAAATCACATCCTGAACTGTTCCTCTTACAAAAACAATTCTAGGCTGCAACAGTCTCTCTGACAACAAGTACAATACTTAAATGCTTCACGCACACCTACTTTTATTCTTACTTCTTTAAGATCCATTATAATACTATCTCCTCGTACATGACCATGTACATTATTCTTACTTCTTTAAGATCCATTATAATACTATCTCCTCGTACATGACCATGTACAATCAGAAATCTGTGATTGGTCCCTGCCCTGAGCCAGATGTAGCCACACCTCCCCATTCTAGTTCTTTAAGACCCATTTAACATTACCTCTGAATCACAGCCTAGGTCTTCCAAACAGTCTCTTTCCTTTGGGCTTTCTCACTAAAACCCTGTATACATCTCCTCCTCCATGCATGTCACATGCCCCACCCATCTCATCATCCTTGAGCTAACCACCCTAATAATATCTGGCAAAGAGTACAGATCAGTACTTCTATGAGCTTTAGAAAAACTGAAATGCTACTACAACTTCCTGTAAAGACTTCCAGTGTAAAATTTCATCAGATATGTCCAGCAATTCCCAAGCTGAAACATGCATACATATGGAGACACACAACCTCCCACATGTCTGCTCAGTTTATGCACATCTGCAAATAAAACAACCACCACCACCGACGAAGAAGAAGAAAATAATAATAATAATAATAATAAAGTAATTTAAAATGCACCTGCTAAGGTTGCAGAAATTAAAATTAAATACTTCACATTGTGTATGCTTTTGGTTCAGCAGAATGTTTATGAAATACACTACAGAACTTTGAGTGAGCACTGTCCCTTAAACTTGCACTTACTTGTCAACTCTGATGAAAGGACTTCACTGTTTTCTTGTTTTGGTGGTTCTGAGATTTCTGCAGCCTGTATCGGCTCTGTTCTGCTGTCAGGCAGACCTTCACTGTCAGATGGGGCACGATCAAGACTTGACTCATCTGTTGAAGGTTTGCGCACCAGACCCAGGATGTTAAGCATACTTGGCGGGTCTCCACCTTCTGCAATAAACAATGACATTCATCCTGTATTTACCTGAATATAAGATGAGAATTTTTACCTAAATCATGATCTGAAAAATGGGAGGTTACCTTACAGTCATGAAGAAAGTAAAACATGGCCTGCATAGGCATTTTCCTGAAAACTCAATATTGTGAATGGGGATGATCTTTGGTAAATATGGTAATTCACTTGGTATTTTAGGTAATCAGATTTACTTATGTAATGAGCTCTTTTCACCCACCAGCTTGAGGGGCTTGCTTCTTGTCTGGTGCATCCTTACTGCCCTCTCCAGGTTCCTCCTTGCGACTTGGAACAAAGGCCTTTAGCCACTGATCGCTGGGATCTTCGCTGGCATTGTCAGCATCGTCTAATGTGACCAGTGGTGGAAAGGAAGCTGACTGGATGGTGGCAGCTTTAGCTTTGGCAGGAGTGGGGTATGCACTCTTACGCTCACACTTCGCCAAATGGTGTGCTGCAACAGTCATGATGATGATGATGATGATGATGATACCACCACCACCACCACCACCTGCACTTTACACTACAAATCCATGTCTAGAACCATCCATCATTCAAACAGAAGCCTCCAATTTCACAGCACAGCAAACAATAATTTTATTGTGCACAAAACACAGTTTTTCAAAACATAAACACATACAGGACACTGTACACACTTGACAACTTTTGGTTAATGAAACTGAACACCAACACGTAACATGGATAATTCAAATTAATGTTTATGGGAAAGAAAGAAAGAAAGAAAGAAAAGAAAAGAAAAGGAAAAAAAGAAAAAAGGGGGGGGGGGGGGGGACTAAGGTCTCCTGGGATATTAAGCTGCGAGAATGCTTTGTGCCTCTGAATATGCTAACAAAAGTATCAGAAAGGGCTGAAATGAAGAGCCTCAATCAGATGTTATACTGCTTAACAAGAATAATGCTAGATTCAAAACTAGCGACAATGGAACATATGGAAGTTACCCCCAATGGAACAACTTGCTTTCCAGGTATTATTACCCTCTTGGTGGCCATACACATACCCTCTCAAGGCCACTCAGTCTGCCTATTACAAAAGGGTTTCACATACACCATGTGAATAAACAAAGTGAATCTTCCAGTCGTGAACCAGCTGTGCCACACTCATACACAACAAACAGCACTACAGCAAAACTTACCCAGTCTATTTCCACTACAAGTCTTGAATCCACACACACAGAACATGTCTGCTGGAAGCTGCACCATTCGCCCTAGTGTGAATTCGGGTATACTTTTACCTGACTCGTGGAAGACCACAATGTGTTCCACCATGGCCTTGCCGCAGCATGTTGCAAAACGACACCTTGAGCATGTCAAGTAGCCGCTGTGGACCACAAACAGTGATGTTAGTGGCAGACTTTAATGGTAAGGATAACATCAAGATAAAAGGGACTTAAATACAAAACAAAAAATTCAGTGATTTGCAAACCAAAATGACAAAAATATCAAAGAACAAAACTGGGCCAATGAAGGAACAAAAGCTGTTAAAAACACACCAGCAGCAGTAGTAGAAAAAGCATGTGAAATCATCAAGGAAGTGTACAAAAAATGTTCTGACTGTGATGGAGTGGTCATGGTGAAAGGCCAATATGGGCTAATTTAAAATGTAAGGTAAACTAAACAAATTAAATTATTAAACTGAACTAATTATTCAACTAAACAAGATTATATACGCCTGAATCTATATATAAACAAAACAAGCTAAAAATCTGATTAATGTTATGTCATAAAAAGGTTTGCCTAACAAATATTCATAAGACCAAGATGCAATACAGGTGCTTAACTGGCTAGTGCAACTCCTTTCCTCAGACTACAATGAAAAAGTAAACCTTTAAACAACAAATTATGTAATGTGGAGTGGGAATTTTATAAGCAACAATACAAATCTGACTTGTATATTAGAGGCATGCATAATGCAAACAACACCAATACATTTTGGTATAACAGAAGATTTGAGAACAAACAGGACGGTGAAAGAAGTTATGCATCCTATGAAATCTGATGGTAAATAGGCCTATTCCCAGCAAATGGTTGTATGGACTCAGCTTATCGCTGGCATAATGTGAAGGGAAGTCATTGTGAATTAACATACTACTACTACTACTACTACTACTATTACCACCACCACCACCACTGATATAGGGACTCTTTCAACAGACCTGTGAAAAAAAGCTTCTGAACACAGAAGGAAGTGCAAGAATTAGATTAATTTTTTGGTTCCACTTTTGTATTTTGATGCTGAGCAGCTGTTTCTAAATATTTCCATTAAATAGATCACAATTATGTATTGTCAGGACACCTTGGGTATGTGTGGGCCGGGATAGCGTAGTCGGTATAGCGACTCGCTACGAGCTGGATGGTCTGGGGATCGAGTCCCGGTGGGAGCAAGATTTTTCCGAACCCGTCCAGACCAGCCCTGGGGCCTACCCAGCCTCCCGTACAATGGGTACCGGGTCATTCCCGGGGGTAAAGCGGCCGGGGCGTGGCGTTGACCAACCACCCCATCTTGCGCCGAGGTTAAAGAAAGAGTAGAGCTATAAATCTAATTCTTACACTTCCCTCTGTGTTCAGAAGCTTTTTTCCACTGGTCTGTTGAAAGAGTCCTGATATAGGAAATACTTATGAAAATGATATAAGCATGGTCCCATGGTGGAATGATAGATATGCAGGCACAGTAAATGAGGTACAAAGAAACTGGGAAACAGGAAAGAGGAAAATAAGCTAAGGTGGAAAAGAATGAAGAAACCAGCAGAAATGACCAGACTTGCAAAAACTGAGTTACAGAAATAATTCAAACCATACGGAGCACTGTAACAGCTTCAACATAGAATACAGCTAAACTGTGGAAGCCAGTGTTGCATATCAAGCACAGTTAAAGGGCAATTTGGGTCTCTGAAAGAACAAGGTTACAAATGGCTGAGAAAGATTTTCTGGAACATTAAGTTTTTAAATGCATAAGAAACTGGTAAGGCATGACACTCACGGAAAGTGATCTTCTCCAAGGAACTCTCCTTCACACTCACAACAAGTGGCATCTTGCTGCACACCATATATTGCAAGAGGTGGCTCAAACATCTTGTTTGCAAAATTTGTAGATGATTTAATTCTGTCTGGCTGTTTCTTCTGGGTATTTGGGCCTCGCAACTGGGATGTTGGAGGTAAAGGCATCATTATATCAACCCCTGTTGGATTCACATATGGTTTCACTCCTGTGAAATACAACATGCAGTGTTAATGTACACACTCATTTTGTTACCACAATGAATTTTATAGTACGGATATATCTAAACTGTGTGCTTGGACACATTCTCAATGGAACTTGATGGCAATTGTTTACCAACAATGCGGTCCCATATATATTTGAATTTGTTGTGCTAGAATCTTCAAGCCAAACAGATGATGTGATTACTGTTTTGCCACATCAAGGCAAAGTAAAAGGTAAGAAAAAGGTAAAGTTGTTCCTGTCCATGCCATCAAGGCATATAGGACAAAAAGAGGTATAATTCCACTCATTCGTAACTTGAGCAATGGACGGAGGTACGTGGTCGACTCTATGCCCTGGCCGCTTTATCCCTGGGAAACAACCCCAGTACCCATAGAACAGGAGGCTGGGTGGGCCTCAGAGCCAGTCTGGACATTTTTGGAAAACAGAAAATCTCTTGCCCACATTGGAATTCAAACCGTGGACTCTCCAGCCTGTAGCTAGTCACCATACTGACTACACTACCCCTACTGAAGGAAGAAGTTGTTAAATTAAAGTATTTCATAAAAGAATATGAAATCATAAACAAAATGGAACAGCATCTAAAATACCAAATCAAAGAGATTCAGTTACAACACTACTTTTTAACTAATGGTATTTAAGACAACTCCTTGGCAAGATTTCAAAGCCAATAATGGCTGAGCAGTAACACTTGGGGGGCTGGGACAGCACAGCTGTTATAGCGACTTGCTACGGGCTGGATGGTCAGAGGATCGAACCCTGGTGGGGGCAAGATTTTCTGCACCCATCCAGACTGGCCCTGCGGACCAACCAGCCTCCTGTAAAATTGGTATCAGGTCTCTTTCCTCGGGGTACAGTGGCCTGGGAGTGGTGTTGACTACCCACCTCCATCTAGTGCCGAGGTTAAAGAAACAGTAGTGCTATACCTCTACTCCCCTTCTGAGCCATCATAGCCTGTTCTAGAGTGAACTTACTTACATTAATACTTACGTACCATAAAGAGTCAGATCTTCACAGGAGAGGTACAACAGTAAAACAGCTTCCCACAGACTAACCTGATCAATTAATGGCACAGTAACTTGAAGAATAGCATACCAGCACCATGTAATTAATCTGTGGCAAAAATGTACTTACATCTTTGAACAAATGGGTAACAGATGAAAACCCATCCTTCTGTGATATGCTAACCGAACACTGTAACTGATGCAAAAGGATCAATAAGAGTAACTGTCAAAACAAGACAAACTGAGAATAACTGCAAAGCTTTCATTTCTGATGGGAGGAAATTAATACCATGTGTCACCCTGAAGAGAATCTCCAACAGAACTTCCTACTGGAAGTATGTTTGAACGTAATTAGAAAGAATGGGCGACAGGAAAACTCATGGTAGATTGGATGGGACAGAAGACCAGATGCTCTTATCAAGAAAAGAGAAATGCTTATGAGGTCTTAGATCTTCTGGGTTGTTATGCGATGTGTGTTGAAAATTGGTTACCGATATTTTGGGACAGCATATTGGCCCCATCTTCAAGTGTCAAGCAGTCCAAGAACTACAGTAAAACCCCTGTTTAATGAATTGCTGGGGGATTAGAATACATTTCACTAAATCGAGGTTTTCATTGAATGGAGGTTTATGGGTTTATATGGAGCTACTGTCGGGACATGAAAAAAATCATCACTAAATCCGGGATTTCACTAAATGCGGGAACATTAAATCGGGGTTTTACTGTACCTGATTTTGAAGATGGTACTGACAGAATGTCCTGAAACGTTGGTAAACAACTATCAACACACACACTGCATAACAACCCAGAAGAGTGAAGACCTCGTCTACACTGCGGCAGAAGCCTGAAATCTCAGAAATGCTTATTTTACACACACGCAAGGGACACATAACAGAGACACGACCTCTCAGTTACAGGTTCTTGATGTGGCAGCTGAAAAAACGTTCAAACATTGAGAGTCGCCTGTATCGGTGGGTGGGAGGTGGGGGAAGGAATCCTTGCTATCCAACAATCACCTAATAATACAGCAGAACATGAGACAACCATCCTGAAACACTGCTTGGAATAACATTTCATCAGAATCCATCATCAAGGGGTTGAAAAAGTAATGTGTGTAAAATTATATGAATGGAACAGATGATACATCCTTTGAAAAGATCATGAAGAATGCCCTTCTTGTAATGCACATGCTGGCAGTGACTACTTAACTCAGTAAAGTTTTTACTACAACAACAACATACTATCAACTGTGATGACTATTAATTTCAAAATATCAAGCATGAAAACACTAGGTGACATAAACCTGGCTAACGTAAATATAGGTATTTTCCTGCAAAATGACAACTGTCATCTCACAGTTGAGTAAATATGGTATATGCTGTACCAAATCAGTTTGCTATCCAAAAATACAAAGATTAAGATATACAGAACTATAATTTTGCCTGTTGTTTCGTATGGGTATGAGACTTGGTCTCTCACATTGCGGGAGGAACATAGGCTGAGGGTGTTCGAGAATAGGGTGCTGAGGAGGATATTTGGGCCTAAGAGGGACGAGGTAACAGAGGAGTGGAGAAGACTACATAATGAGGAACTTAATGATCTGTACTTCACCAAATATTATTCGGGTAATCAAATCAAGGAGGAGGTGGGCGGGGCATGTAGCACATATGGGTGAGGGGAGAGGTGCATACAGGATTTTGGTGGGGAGACTTGAGGGAAGGAGACCACTTGGAAGACCCAGGTGTAGATTCATTCATTCTGTAGTCTGTCTTACGACAGGTCCGTAGCCTCTTCCAAAGCGAGTTCTCCACAGGGTGCGATCTAGTGCTTCCTCTTTCAATTTCCAGTATCTCTTCTTTTCCTTAAGGTCATCCAGTAGCTGCTTACGTCTTCTCCCTCGTCGTCCCGTCATTTCTATCCTTCCTTCTAACTTTCCTTCAATCACGTGTTTCAGAAGGCAGTTTCTACGCAAGATGTGACCAATCCAGTTAGCCTTTCTTCTTTTTATTGTATGTAGGATATTCCTCTCCTCCTTGACTTTGTGTAATACTTCTTCATTTCTCACACGATCGGTCCAACTGATCTTCTCCATTCTTCTCCAGCACCACATTTCAAAACTTTCCAGATACTTCTGATCTACTTTCCGAAGTGTCCACGTTTCATCACCATACAAAGCTATGCTCCAAATGTAGCACTTTACTAGTTTCTTCCTTAAATTTAATTCCAGTTTGCTGGTGAAAAGATTTTTCTTCTTGTTGAATGCTGCTTTTGCCATGGCAATTCTGGATTTAATTTCACGTGTACACCTTGCATCACTTGTTATCATGCTACCCAAATAATTGAAATATTCCACATTCTCCAATTGTTTTTGATCTATCATAATTTTCATTGGAGATGGTTGCCTTGAGATTTTCATTACTTTAGTTTTTCCCACATTCATTTCCATTCCATAGCGTCTTCCAATTTCAATTAGTCTATCAATCATGCCCTGTAGCACCTTTTCTTCCCTAGCCAGTAGCACAAGGTCATCTGCATATTTCACAGTGCGAATTACTTGTCCTCCTATTTTGAAGTCTCCAAACCCTTCAAGAGCTTCCTTGGTAAGGTACTCGCTGTATAAGTTGAATAGAATCGGTGACAAGCAGCAACCTTGTCTAACTCCTCTTCCAATCTTCACACTTCTCGTCTCCCCTTGGTCCAGTCTTATTTTGACACTCTGTTCCATGTACAGTTTGCTGATCAATCTTCTTTCGCGCCAGTCTATCCCAATTCCCTTTAGGATCTGCATTAATTTGGTCCAGTTGACACGGTCAAATGCCTTCTGCCAGTCTATGAAGCAAGCACACAATTCCTCATCTATGACCAAGGTTCGTTCTGATATTATTCTCAGCATCCCAATTGCATCCCTAGTTCCTTTTCCTCTTCTAAATCCAAAATGATCTTCTCCAAGTGCATCTTCAATTTTCCTCTCAATCCTTCTTCTAAGTATCCTCGCTACTATCTTTGCTGCATGAGCGATGATGCTGATTGTGCGATGGTCGCTGCATTTTGTAGCTTTGGGCTTCTTCTTTAAGGCAATCATTGTAACTTCAATAAAATCTCTGGGCCATTCTCCAGTTACATACATGCTGTTGATCATCTGTGTCATTAGCCTTAGACCACCTTCTCCCAACAATTTGAGTACATCCCCAGGTACATCATCATCTCCTGTAGCCTTCTTATCCCTCATCTCCTTGATAGCTTTTTCCACTTCACTTTGCAAAATATAAGGGCCTTTCTCATCTTCATCTACTTCATCTTCAGGTTCGACGTCTAGATGTTCTGGTCGATTAGCTCGATCGTAGAGTTCTGTGATATAATTCTCCCAAATTTGCAGTACTCTTCTCTGATTTATTATTATATTGCCTTGAGAGTCTTCGATGCCAATGTTTTGAATCCCATGGTTTTCTTTCCAACCTAGTTCCTTTGTCTTCATGTACATTAAATCATAACGTCCTATTCTTTGAAATTCTATGATCTCGTCGCATATGCTCTCCAGATATTCCTTCTTGGCGTTGTCCGTGGCTCTTTTCAATTCATTCCTCAGTCTTCTGTAGTTCTTCCTTCCTTCTTCATTGTTGACATTCTTCCATTTCCTTCGTTCATCCATTTTACTGATCATCTCCTGTGTAATCCATGGCTTTCTTGCTCTCCTCTCGACTTTTCCAACCAAACCACTCATAGTATCTAACACACATTTCTTGATATTGTTCCACTGCACTTCCACATTCCCACATTCACATTTGATTGCACCAAGCTTTTCTTCTAGTCTATCGTGTACTACCTGTCGTTGAGCATATAGCTTCTCCAAATCCCATCTTGGTTTTTTCTTGTGGAACCTCATGATATACTTCAATCTGGTGCAGATCTTTGCAACCAGTAAATTGTGGTCAGAGTCAATATCTGCTCCAGGCAGTGTCTGCACATCCTTCACACTGTTCCTGAATCGCTGTTTCACTAGTACATAGTCCAGCTGATATCGATTCCTATCTCCTGGTGATTTCCACGTGTACAATCTTCTTTTAGGTTTTTTGAACCATGTGTTTGTTATAACAAGTCCATTTCTTTCACAGAAGTCAATAAGCATTTGACCTCTCTGATTCCTCCTTCCCAGTCCATATGGTCCAACAGTGTTGTGATGTGCTTTATCTCCAACCACACTGTTCCAATCTCCCATTATAATCGTGTTTGTCGCACCCTTTCCATCCTCTTCAAGAATTTCTTCAAAGGCGTAGATGGGAGGATAATATTAAAACGGATCTTCAAGAAGTGGGATGGGGGGGGGGCATAGACTGGATTGATATGGCTCAGGATAGGGACAGGTGGCAGGCTCTTGAGATTGCGGTAATGAACCTTCGGGTTCCATAAAACGTGGGGAATTTCTTGACTAGCTGACGACCTGCTAACTTCTCGAGAAGGACTCTGCTCCATGGAGTTAGTTAGTTAGTTAGTTAGCTGTACCAAATGGCTGCTTAAAGTCTCCCATGTTCTTCATTCTTCAAGACAGTCCAAATGGAAAAATGCATATAAATAGGCACAACCTTTGCCCAATATACTACTTGGGAAAGTCTATGCTTTTTTATGTGCATACTCCAGACTATTTGCACTAACATATAAATGTGTATTTTTCAATTAAGAATGAAGGTTGCTGATTGGCATCCATTCCAAGCAATACACGTGTGACTACACCACACCATACAGCACACAAATGGGTTGCACCAATGAGGCCCACACAAAAACACTCACCACAGCATAATCAACTGGTTGCTGCATAACATTCACCATATCAGCAGTAAAGACTGCCATAAAATTCCATTCCAAACTTATGAATGAGGAACGCAATCTTATTGACTAAAGTGAAGAAACGAGTCACCCATTCACTAAAAGAGCAGCTGACAGTTATTCAGCTATCAACAACGTTTTATGGAGCATTATAGCATATCACAATGCTCACAAGACCCTGCTTCTTTATGCTATATTCAGACAGTTAAACCCAGTCCTTAATACACTTCCATGTTATCCTCCAAACTACACTCAGATCTCCCAACTGGTTTTCTCCCTTCAGGTATTCTGACTAAAATTTATTATGTATTTAGTATCCATCCTATGCATGTCCCAGTTATCTTTCCCACCTTGATCTGATCACCCAAATTTTGAAGCTTCACATTATGTAACTTTCTTTATCTGTTACTCTCCATTAGGCCCATATATTATTCTCTGCACTTTGTTTTCAAAGAATCTCAAGCTATGGTGTTCACACATGGTGAGAGATAAAATTTTACACCTACATAAAATAATCGCCATTGTTTCTTTACTAGTTAACATACACCCAAAAACATGCATGATCAGGCATAAAGGCTATCAACAAAAGTACCAGGAACACCCTTGAAGCTACTGTGGTCCTTAATGTGGTGCTCTTTGAGGATGCCCTTGTGAACAAACCACATAGTACACTTACTGCACTTGCGAGCAATTGATTTCCGCTGGTGTTTCTGCAACAAAAACAAAGCAAACATTCTGCATAATTCACGTAACAATACCTTCACTCTGTGAGCACATGCAACTTTAACAACATATGCCTTGCAATGACAGTTATAATTTACAAAATCATATGCAGGTTGACCCTTTGGTGTTGCAAGATGACTTTAGACAACGTGCAGTGTGATGCTGAGAAAACCAAATGTCACATTAAGTTGTCAGCCAACATGCATAGCAATGGAAAGCCATTTAAATTCCAGGTCTTTTGCAGAGCAAACTGTGAACTTAATTCTGGTGCCAAAGGGACACCTACAATATGAATTGAAAGCAGGGAGATCTCCCTGATCATAGAAACAGCAGGTTACTCTGAAGCATCAGTACAGTATTTACCACACTACACCAAGAAGCAGCCAGAGCAATCTTTACCGTCAATGATGTGAGAATGTCATGTCTCATGCAGTAATATGTCTCCCCTTATGGGTAGTTTTAATTCACATAACCAGAGAGTAAACACTACCACTTTATGTTTATTACGGTAATTTGACCTATGATTTACTATTACATCTACACATGGAGCCAGGGCAAGAGATTTTTCTCTTCCCCAAAAGCCCACACCGGCTCTGAGGCCCACCCAGCCTCCTACTCAAAGCACACGAGGCAGGGTTCAAGTGGCCTGTGCGTGAACTTGGCAATGCACCTTTATCTGGTGCTGACATTAAGAATGAGTGGAGCTATACCTCTACTCCCCCTATATCCTTTCTTGACATGCACATAGATAACTTTAATCATCCAGACTAATATAAAACAAATGAAGTAGTGAAAGAACTGAAACCAGGATTAAGGTAAGATTTTGAAAAGCATGAACACACTCTCCTTACCTGAATATGATTAAGGAAAAAGTTGACATTGGCAGAAATCTTCTTGCCGTGATTTGCAAATGCAACAGTTTTCAAACAGAATGGGCACTGCATCTTTTCTCCTCCACTGTGGATCTCATAAAAGTGGTCAATCAAATCTCGGTGCATTGATGAGCGGAATCTACAGATCCCACACTCATATGGCATCTCAACTTCAATATGTGTACGATGCATGTGTGAGATAAGCGTAGGTTTGTCTCGGAACTTCTCCTCACAGATACGGCACACCAAGTTTGTCACCTTCAGATGAATCTAAAATAAGGGAAAGAAACAAAAATATGGGGAAATGTGATATTGCAAGCTGATACTGTCAGTAGGTTCAAGGCCTCCAAGCAGAGCCCGTGCACTTTCTTAAAAGATCTTAAACCTCTTTCAGTCAAATTTATGTAGCAGTCATAACAAATGTTCTTCAGTATGGTACCTGAACAGTTGGCAAAAATAACAATGTGCTGCTGACCAGAAATTCTTTACCACTCATATGTGTCTTAATTTTATAACATGTGTTAGTTTATCAATGTCAAGGACTGACACAAAGTGCCGTTAAGTTTTGCCAAAGTGAAAGGGTAAGTGTGTGTTGAGGACAAGTTCATAATACTACAAACCCCTTACAGTCAGTCAAGCCAAGAAATGTCAGTTGTAGTAACTTATCATGCAACCATCCTACTGTCATTTCTCTCTCCCAGAGGCCCAAAAAACAATCCTAGGTGGTGAAAATTTGACACTTAAAATTAGCATATCCAACGAGACAGGTCTCCTCTTGTTGATGCATCCAGAACTCACCCCTAGCCAGAAACTTATGTTATCTTTCAGCTACAAGAATGTCGAACAATTCTGTGTGACATTTGAATCTGAAATGCATTTACCCTAATTTCCAAACAACAGTGTCTTCGTAAGCCTGTAATTGTTTCAATGAACTACTACTGGTCAAAAGGTCACCTAAATCCTATGACTGTGTGCCATTAATGTAAGTGAAGAAAGTTACAGTTCTTTAGCAAAACGAATCTGGTGTAACAGGATGGTCAAAGTATAAACAATCTTTAAGCTCTGTGTATTCAACTATATATGACACAAATTTTAGCTCATCAGTTTATGTTGAAATCTACCATCTCACATATTAAGATGAAATGTGGATTTCATTGTATTTGCTGACACTAGAAAACCTTTGAACCCGGATGTAGGGTATGCGACTTACTGCAGTAAACAGCACTATCAGCAACATACATTTGAGTATAAGGCTCCTGCAATGAAACTTAAAGTATCAATAACAAATGCATCCAATTTCAAGGTGAAAGTGCTTACCTCTTCAATGTGCGTTTGCATAGCGAATGGAGTGGGGAATGATTTAAGGCAGTATTTGCACTGTGTGAGATCACTGAGTTCTGTCAAGAACTGGTTATCTGACTGTGCATGCATGATGAGATGCTTCATCAATGAGATATTGTTCGAGTATTTCCGCTGGCAGACACAGCACTGTAACCAAACATACATAAAAGAATAGGAGCAATACACAGCAATGTGTATGCATGAAATCAGCATGTGTGTGAACAATGACTTACACGTGCATCAGTAGGAGTCATACTCATGACTCCAGAGTTTATTAATTGTTTCAATAACATAAGGCAAGCTCATTTCAAACATATACATACAATTAAAACTGGTTATAATGACATTAGTTACATATAAGGGTGCATAAATCCTGGATGCCAGATCACCAAGGTGACTAAATTTTGTAGAGTGGTGTCCAATATTCATAGATGCTCAATATGGAACTTTCATCATGTCATCCTTCTGCAACCTACAACTTCAAGGTGGCTCCTAGACTTTTGGAAAATCTGTGCACCCCTGGTCATATCATAAGGCTAACTTGGTCCACATCAGCCACCTTACTATAAATTTCTCATCCTTGCAATATTATTAATATAGTTAAACTATATTTAGTAACAATGTCTTAAACCATTTCACACTGCTCATCCAACTACAGTAAGTATGGCCTCATTCTGTAGTCTGTCTTATGACAGGCCCATAGCCTTCTCCAAAGTGAGTTCTGCACACAGTGCGATCTACTGCTTCCTCTTTCAACTGCCAGTACCCTCTCATTTCCTTAAGGTCATCCAGTTGCCACTTACGTCTTCTTCCTCGTCTTCCTGTCACTTCTATCCTTCCTTCAAAAATGTGTTTTTCAGGGCAGTTCCTACACAAGATGTGAACAATCCAGTTAGCCTTCCTCTTTTCCATTATATGTTGGACTCTATGTAATACTTCTTCATTTCTCACATGATCAGTTCAACTGATCTTCTCCATCCTTCTCCAGCACATTTCAGAACTTTCCAGGTATTTCTGACCTACTTTCTGAAGTGTCTAAGTTTCAGCACCATCCAAGGCTATGCTCCAAATGTAGCACTTCCACTTGTTTCTTCCTTAAATTTAAGTCCATTTGCTGGTGAAAAGAGTCTTCTCTTTGTTGAATGCTGCTTTTGCCATGACAATCCTGGATTTAATTTCACATATACATCTTGCATCATTTGTTATTAGGGTACCCAAACAGTTGAAATATTCCACATTCTCCAGTTGTTTTTGATCCATCATAATCTGTACTGGGGATGGTTGCCTTGAGATTCCCATTACATTACTTTTTTCCACATTCATTTCCATTCCATAGCATTTTCCAATTTCAATTAGTCAATCAATCATGCCCTGTAGCATCATTTCTTCCTTAGCCAGTTGCAAAAGGTCATTTTGCATATTTCACAGTGCAAATTATTTGTCCTGTTTTTAAGTCTCCAAACTTTTCTACAGCTTCACTGGTAAGGGATTCGCTGTATAACATGGAATCGGTAACAAACAGCATCCTCATCTAACTCATCCAGTCTTCACATTTCTTGTCCTCCTCTTGGTCCAGTCATATTTTAACACCCTGATCCACGTACAATTTGCTGATCAAGCTTCATTCACACCAGTTGATATGAGTTTCCTTTAGGACCTGGATTAATTTAGTCCAGTTCACAAGGTAAAATGCCGTCTGCCAGTCTATGAAGCATACAAACTAGGTGATTAAAATATGGCACAAAGTTTTTTAACACCTAACACAAAGTGAACATTCCTCTAGGAAACAGAGTGAGCAGTCACTTCACCCATGTGCAAGTATCACTTGCCAGTTCTTCTCTGTCCATACTACTTACAACAGTGGTGACAGTACATTTTATTAAACTTTAGATTTTTTACACCAGATAATGAATTTAAAAAACTAGAAAAACACCATATTTTCATGCAGCAGAAATTATGGCAAACAAGGACTCTGTGCAGCTAACTGCATATGCATTTCAACACACATACAAGTGTCATCATCACTGCCCCTATGCTATCACGATTGCTCATTTTACATGTGTTTGGAAATGTTACATTATACTCTACTGGGTTTGTTGTAGTTTTGTATGTACCTCATTTCACACTACATATTTACATCATGTTCACCCTTATTTCATTCAGTATATATTGTTCTGACTCTTAACTGCACTTCTGTCTTGGGTTCTTCCTGCAAATTTTGTCTGTGGTGGCTCCATTCTTGTTTGTTTGCTTATTTGCTGTGATTCATTCTTCTTGTTGCTGTATCCTTTATGCTTTCTTCATTGTACATCTGCAGCTGCAGTATTAGTGTTTGGGCGGCTGTTTCAATGTACTGTTTGTGCACCATCTCTGAGGCTATGGCTGGTGTGCGTGTTTCTTCGCTTCGCCTTTTTTCTGACATAGGTTTCCAACTTCTCACATGGCTTTTCATCTTGGTTGCTGTAGTGGTGTTCACCTTACTTCATTTTTTCCTGTAGTACCTATTTTTTGACGATACTATATTAGTGCCTCAATCACATATATTGGAGTGACAAAAACATGTATCAGGTTACACATGAACTTTATGTTACAGGACACAACAAAACATGAAGGCCTAAAAACACCACTACTTTTTCAATGGTACTATAACACTTAATAATATGCAGTTTCTGCAGCTGCAAGTTAATGTTACAGCTTCAGAACACAGAAATCCCCATTCTGACAATGGCAAGGCTGAAAATGTTTGCATATGGTTTGGAAAATTCTGATTCAATAATTTCTGACTTGATGATTAAGCAGTGATTCGGTCAACAAGTCTCCAGCCATTTCTGGGGCAATAAGATTCAGAAGTACTAAGAATTGAAACATGTACAGTACAGTGGTTTCTTTGCAGTTTTGTCCCACGAAGTACTGACTATATATGGCTGAAAAAATTATTAATTAATAAATAATTAAATATATAGGAACAACTATTCACAAACACCAACTGGATGCACCTTTATTTTAAAAAAACTATTCAGTTCTTTAAAACACTTTTATAAAACCCGACATATGTTTCGGCTCTTCATAGAGCCATCTTCAGGGGTTTAAGTTACTAAAACTGTATATATTAAAACATCTTTACATTGGTTCACTTTCAGGCTCAATTTTACCCCCTTTTCACTGTGTGCACAGTCACTTTTATCTTGTGTTAAAATAATAAATTAGTATTTTCGTGTGTGCACACAGTGATAAGGGGGTAAAATTGAGCCTGAAAGTGAACCAATGTAAAGACGTTTTAATATATGCAGTTTTAGTGACATAAACCCCTGAAGATGGCTCTATGAAAAGCCGAAACATATGTCGGGTTTTATAAAAGTGTTTTAAAGAACTGAATAGTTTTTTAAAATAAAGGTGCATCCAGTTGGTGTTTGTGAATAGTGATTTGAAAAGATGCACGGTGATTTTAGAATAAAATATAGGAACAAATTTAACAAATGCTGAAAACATAAATACACCCAGAAAAACAAGGGCAGTTACTAATGTGACTGCTGCAGAAGCTGGCAGCATCTACTACCCAAGCAATGTCTAAATGTTTAATGGTCCAAAATGTATTTTAAGTGTGGTGGTGGTGGTGGTGGTGGTGGTGGTGGTGGTGGTGGGGGGGGGGGGGGGGGGGGGGGGGAGGGGGGAGCAGCAAGTGTTTACAAATGTCCATGTTCACATAACTTTACTTCTCTCACAAGAAGTTTGTGTAATGAAGGTTTGTCCAACACACCACAATCACTCCCTCTAACCCTTGCCTGGCCAAGGAATCACTGTTTACCTTACAAAAACCTGTACTGAATGTCACTCTCACAACTACACTTTGATTTTGATGTGGGGTTCCATCAATAACTTTTGAGGCCAACACAATCCCTCTAGTGAACCATTTGGAAAATCCGGGCCTCTGAAATTTTCTTGATTACACTGAAATGGTTGCAAACCCAGGATAAAGCTATGCTATTCAGAGTAATTCAAGAAACTCGAAGTCCAGCAATGGATATAATACCAAAGAAATCCACCTCACATCCTCAAGAAGCATCTGTTACAAAATTAAGATTTTATAGTCAGTTGTTTCAAAGCATCAGTAGTACCCAAAACCTACATTTCATTTACAGAAATATTTAAACCATAAACTTGTGTCACTCTACAAACTACGATAAATTCTTTTCACTTGACACTTTTGCTACTGGTCGGTTCTTCCTGAGCCTCCTCACCTTAACAGTAAGTGAACTTTTGAATTCCTCCTTTATGATCTCTGCATCACCCTCCAGTGTTGCATAGTAGAAAGTATCCAGTACTATCTGCTCTTCTGGTGTGGGTGGAGCTGGTTGCGGTGCTGATGCAAATTTCTTGGGTTCTGGAGCATCTGATACTGGCACAAGCCTCTTGCGACCACCACGCTTTCCTGTCTGTGAGGCAGGGGGGTCCACTGTTCGGATGCTCTGTGGCAACATATCAATCGAGCTAACTGGTCCTGAAGGTGGTGCTGGTGTTGGCTGTAGGCAATGCAAAACAAGGATTATGGAAACCACCTGGATGGTTACATAAATCAGGGAAAGAAGCAGTCTGATATCCCAGAATGTCAATCTGGTACCCAATCTTGAAACAGCTATAAGCTACTGTGCTCGTGTAGCAATGACACTAAGTCAGAAAATTATGACTCTGTTTACACTATTCCAATATATGTTCGCATGGTCTGCTCTCCATCACTTTAGCCTAGTTTTCTAAATAAGTAATGTGTGTCCATCCACAGCTGCTACTGACCCTATATACCAAAACACCGCACAAACCAACCATAAATAAATAAATAAATAAATTAATTAATTTAGAAAAGCAATTTAATAAAGATAGAAGCTTCAGTGTCATGTGTGCTGCAGGGCTGTATTTCAAGTGTGCAAAGTTCAGCATTTATTCAAAAGTTTCCAGTTAACATTCACTGACCATGTGTTACACTGTTGCAACAGTCCAGCAGGCAAAGTACCACATTTCCAATACCATTAACCCAAAGTTCTAATATGGCTACAAACCCACAGCTCTTTATTTAAAACCAGCTATCCTTGGGCAGCTAAGTTTAACAGTAAATTTGAATATATGATATGGTAATAATTACAAGTGCTGAGTACTTCTAAAGAAGAGAACTAGACATGAGAATATATTCTTTTAGCTCCTGGTCCTCATGGGTCTAGTCCCGAGACCATTAATATATTCCAACGAAACTGAACAGTTATGTGATGAGAAACAGAAGTATTCATTCAACAGAATGTGCTGTTATGCAATCTCAACACACTGTTTCTTAGATGCAGACTACAGTATACTCACCAGCTAGAACCTGATTGGTCTGGGTTATAATACAGTGAAATCCACTTAAGACATTCCCACTTAAGAAGTTCTCCTGCCTCAAAGTCAGAAGAATTTAATACTAAAATTTTCCCACATGATTAACATATACACTGTCCTTAGAATATGCTTCCCGCTTAAAAGGATTTTCCACCCAAGAAGCACAAAATTTTCATGATGCAACAAATTTTATACCCACTTAATATATTTTTGCATCAAAACCTTGAACAATTTCCCATTCATTCAATTTGTTCCCAACATACCATGAGCAAGTAACACCCTCGGTTTCTAAAGGTCAACCTCCATGTTTGCTTCCTCCAAACAGCAGAGATGCAGATAAGCAACTCTTGCTAATCCATGCAAACTGAGGTGGAAAATTATGTCACAAACCGACTGAGCTGCCATCTATTTCCACACATGCATTTCATGGCGCACATGAAATCAACACATAATCAGAATGGTTACATCAAAAACTTGCATAAAATGTAAACTGTTCTCAGTTCAAGAAAATCTGGATAATACGAACATGGTGGATGCTACTCAGATTTTTCCTCACAAGAAAACTGCATAAGAACTTTAAATTCCTGTGCCAACTTACATTTGGAGACACAGTATCCAGTCTGTATGTCAACAGCTGAGTAAGAAAAAGGTGAGAACACAACATACAGTAACGCAGAATCTGTATTTATGCGACAGTTTCGGCAAAGGAACAGCCTCCTCCTCCTCCACCACTTGTGCTTGCAAAAAAAATCTTGTCTTGGTTGAGAAATGTCAACATCACTAAAGGTAAGGCTTGAAATGTGGTTTAATGGCGAAAATAAATCCTTCAATACAGAATTTAATATTGTTTTTAGGCTTACCCTTTTAAGATTCTTTCCTGCTTAAGAAACCTAATTTGCTGAATATTTTCAGGAATGTCTTAGTCTTAAAAGGATTTCATTGCATATGTTTTCCAAGATCTGGCACAGAATTTTAAGATGAACATACATGCTCAAGGAACACTTTTCTGGATCCTGATTGCTAAAGATGTGAAGCATAAAATCTGCTACAGGATTAGGAATTCAGCCATGGTTCAATTCTAACGCACGTTAGAATTCTACTGATTGGTGCTGCAATACATATGATTTTAGTGACCTTGCAAGAAATTTACAAAATACCTAAGAAATGTACTTATGAACTTCAGAGAAACTCAAGGAACATAAGTGTTTAAATAAATTAAATGGGTTATGTCTGTGACCTAATCAATGCTAGACTGGTTCCATTTACATGTGACCAGAATTTTAAATGAGAGCTGCACAAGGCAGGCCATTAAATGGCTGTAATTTACACTTGATATTCAGTGTTTTCAGCATCACACTGCATGATGGCTGTACCTGATGTTAGGCACCGAAGGGCTAAGGTTCATGTTTATACATTAACTCACAGCAGGAAAGCATAATGCAGAACTACGTTCAGCAATGGGCATAATTTGAGTATCAGCTTTTACAGACTGGCTCAAAATAAGGGAATATTCTGGCCCTGCAATAGTACAACACTCAGCCAGTTGGAATGCATATATACCACTGCACTAATGCAATACATGGCTGATAAACGTTAACTACTGAAGACATACAGATGAACCAGGTTATAACATCAGTTTATACGACAACTTGTCTCTAGAGTCTGATTTTCTGTGGTACTAATAATTTATCACTATTAACCATAACATTATACTCCTCAGTTATAATGACACTTGTTTATAACGACACAAAACATTCAGTCCCTTTCATGACACTATAACTGAGTTCAACTGTATATATATATTTATTTTCCATTTGTACGCAGCAAAGTAGCACAAAATTCAGATTTGCAGATGGCACAAGGGTGGTTTGTCAGGGATTGCAGTATTCATAAACAAGCTCTGGCTGTCACTAAATAGTAAATGCATTCCAAACCTTAAAATAAGAAGGGGATCAAAATGTATACCTCAACACAAGCTTAAAAAAGTGGAAGTAGTACAGTGAAACTCTCTTAAGACATTTTTGAAAATTCCAAGAAAATCTGACTTCTTAAGCAGGAAATGTCTTAAAAGGGTAGGACAGAAAAGTTCTATTTTTTTTTTTTGTGAACTTATTACATATGTATGCTGAATTTTATAATTTGCAGCTGTCATAACACATTTTCACCTGTATCTGACCATCTAACAATTCTGTCTGTAACCTTTCATTCACAGTTTTATTTACATCTTTAACTATACTGTCACTGACATTTCATTCACAAGTTCACATTTCATTCCAGATGTTTACTTTTCCTTGAAATATTTGTCAAGCGGGGGCTCTCTTGCTCATTTTTCAAAAACAGTTGCAGTATACATCTTCAGATTCCACTGGCTTTGAACTATGTGCACTGGGACATTGTGACCATTAAGGGGTGTTAAGTAGTTCCAATCACTTTCACTAACACTGCAGTGTCTTGAATTTATTTTCTGGAATTGCTGATGTAACTTATCTGCACAGTTACCACAAATTTTTCACAATCACGCTACACCAAGACACATTTATATTACTGAAGATAAATTACGTTTAAACAAGTAGTCACACGCGAGCATCCACACATCTGGCATCAGACTGCTGTCCCCCCAATGGGGTGGCTTCCACGCTTCACGGTAAACTCCGCGCCAGCAAGGTGGAACCGTGGGTGGCATTGGCTAGAGTGCCTAAACTTCTTCAAATGTTACTGGCTGCCTGAGCTCCCTCCTAATGCCTGGCAAGTTGAAACAGCAAGTCAGTTTCCACATGCAGGCTCATGCAGGTCACGGAACAACTAGGATAGGCTTCCGCCCCCCCCCCCCCCCTACAATCTTATGGAAGAGCAACAGACACCGAGTAGTGGGGACTGACTGATTGCAGTCTCTGCATTGTGGGAGAAATACAACACCCTCGTACCATGAGGTTGTGTCATTCTGCTGCATGAAGCTTGCAAAAATGACCTTGGAGAATAACCCATATGAACTAACAGCGCCATTTGAACACTGTATTTTGGAAACAGAACGAATGGAAACTTGGGGAAATTGTTTAAGATTTTGATACAGAAAATGTATTAAACGGGTAAAAAAATTCTTTTGTCTTCAACTTTGTTACTTCTTAGGTGGGAAATTTTCTTATGCAGGGACAGGGACGTATGAAAAGTGCAACATGTAATGATAATCAAATGGGATAATTTTGGTGCTTTTTTAGCCTGACGTCTTTGGTGGGAAAACATCTTAACCAGGGGCGTCTTAAGCAAGTTTCACTGTATGTTACAGTTGCTACAACACAAGTAAAATAATTGTAACCTCATACCGCAGCAGTGCCATTAGCTACAATTGGTGTCTTTGGAGTGGGCGCAGTCTTCCAGGTTGAATACTGCCAGTGCTTGAATGGATTTGCTGCCACACGTGATAAACGTGTCAGTAGGCTATCCCCTAAAAAAATCATTCACATCTGTATAACACTGTACCTTAACTGCATATTCTTTGTTTGCACTGGCATCATATCAAATTGACTGAAATAGAAGTGGCAGTCAGAAAGTAAAACCTCCCATTTTTTATTTCCTTACATTCTTTTTTTATAGGACTAACCACCAAAACTTGTGAAGTGGTTAAATTTGCCTTCTGTTTCACCTTCGCCCATTTTTATTATTATTCATACTGAGAGGTAAGAACATACTGTTACATGTTTGAGAATCGTCACCACTTTACAAAACAGTAGGCTGTCTGTGCAGTTACCAGTGTTGAGAATGAATCCACTGATGATCCACAGCCAGCATAACCGCGCCCCCCCCCCCCCCCCTCCAATTGTGGATTTCTCCAATTTTCAATTTTAAAACCGAACTGCTTGTGTAGTGAGTGCACCTTAGTCTATCATGTGCAGTAATAGAAGAAAAATATCAAAACACCTCTTCACCACAGGAAAAAATCAATGAAGGATGGTTATAATACATAAATCAAACACATATGACAGGCCTAGCCTCATATGAGGATGAAAATTTAAAATGATACGATTAAAATATTCTGCAATTTGAGGATGACACCAAGTCTGAATAAGTACACCCATTTTTATTTATTTTATTACATTTAACATCTTAACCCTTCAATGAAGCTGAGGTTCAAATCCCAAATACAGCCCAGGACAAAGGGGATTTATATTCATAGTACCCTTAAATGCTTTCACTGACATTACAGGGCACCGAGGCCAGCAGCACGTGAAGACTTCAAGGTCCATGCAGTGCATTGAGGCCAAAACTTCAGGGTTAAACACAAGTACAACATGTTCTGTACATACTGAAGTATCACAGAAGTTACAAAGATATATGATGCAGGACTACACATCACAGACATCATGCATGTTAAAAAAAGATCTACTTACCTGTTTCCAGTTTGGTCTGTTCAGCCATGTGAGCAATGATATTGTCAAATGCTTGAGATGCAACAGGGCCCCACCTCTCTCTCCATACCAGCTCATCCAGAAACTGCTGTATGATCTGCCTGCTCAGCAGAGACAGTGTGTTCTGAAAGACAGCATTTTATTCTGGGTAGAGTATATATCATATTAGAATGAATCTAAACATAATCTCATATCTCAGATAAGCCTTAAAAAAAAGTAATCAATAAAAATATATTATTATCATTCTCATGTCATTTGATAGCATAAACATTAATGACAAAGCTGTCTTTTTGTGTCAGTCTTAACTACAGTTTCATGTTCAACAGAAGTTCTAACTTTGAAGTCCCTTTAACACCTTCTCTTGCTGTATGACATAACCTCACAAACCACATGCAGTTTACACACAAAGCTAATACGAAATATAGACACTGACTACATATGAAGTTAATACAATATTTACAGCTCTTTATAAAATGGAGACACCCAATATCATGGTCATTTACACATTTTATTAACAGGATAAAATGAAACACATGAAGAAATCAAGATAAGGTCTGCTGAAGGTAAATGACATAATGGTTTACAACCTATTTGTAAGTCCAGAACTGTGAGCAAAAGTAAAATATACCCAATATTATGGTCATCTATGTATTTTATTAACAGGATAAAATGAAACACATGAAGAAATCAAGATAACGTCTGCCAAAGGTAAATGACACAATGGTTCACAACCTCTTTGTAAGTCCAGAACTGTGAGCAAAAGTAAAATATACCCAATATTATGGTCATCTATGTATTTTATTAACAGGATAAAATGAAACACATGAAGAAATCAAGATTATGTCTGCTGAAAGTAAATGACACAATGGTTTACAACCTCTTTGTAAGTGTAATTGCAGAATTGTGAGCAACACAAAGTTGCAACCAGCTCTAATGTACAGCTGTGTAACATGGTTCATGATCAGAAAGGATGAAGAGCTGTTAAATGCATGGGAAAGGAACATTTTGAAGAAGGTGTATGGACCAGTATTGACAAAACAAGCATGGGGAATCAGATATTCTCAAGAACTGAGAGAATTATACAAACCCCCTGATCTGGTCCTGCATATTAAACAGAAAACAATGCAGTAGCTCAAGCATGAGATGGGAATGAATAAATAATGGATGGCTAACAAAAGTGATAAAAGTAAACTAGAAAGTAGAAGTGGGAATAGGTGGGCTGAGATGGCTAAAAGATGTAAGCAATGATTTATGCTGGATGGATGTGGGAGGGGCCAGACAGATGGCCAGCAGCTGCAAATAAAGGTTTATAGGAGCTGAGGATAAACATGGAGGAACAAAACAGAACAAAGGTGTATAACCAGCCAGCAGAAAGCATGTCCAGACTCATAAGACAGTCCAGTCAAGAAAAAATACTGTAAAGTTAGCACCCTGTGTTTCCATGAACTTAAGACACATCACAATCTTGTCGAACTGGAGTTTCTGCAGTGCTATTGAGTTTAAATCAATGCACAGTTTATCAAGTGAATTCCATCATCATCAACTTAATACAAATAATAAGACAATAAGAGAAAGAACATCTGTGTCTATGCAGGCAATACGTGGTCCAAAAGGGGAGAAATTTCTGCTACCTGCAATAACTTTGCAAACTATAGCACAATAAGTGCAATAACTGCAGAGTCCAAACTGCAGAACTCCCACTGGTGCACGATGAATGGTAGAATGGCTGGACTTACTATCAGGTTGCAAAGAAAGGAACTGCTGGACTCACTATCAGGTTTCAAAGATACTGAAGATACAGTAATACCTATTAAATGCACCAATTATAAACCAGGACACAGCAAGATATACCTACCAAATTTAGGGGGGGGGGGGATGTGGTCCAGGAATGTCATGATCAAACACACTCACAAGCAGGATATGTCTCAGCCAATTTCTTGATCAAACACATGCACAGATAAGACACACCTAAACAAATCTGTTAATCCAACACAAACACACACACACACACACAAATAAGATGCATTTCAACAAATTTCTCAACTGAACGTGCAGAAATAAGATACATTTAAACAAATTGCCTCATCAAACACAAATAACACATGGTTCAACAAGTGTCTCAACCACACATGCACAAGGTACAGATCAATGAATTTCTTCATCAAACAAACACATGTATGTCTCAACAAATTTCTGACTGAAGTGAAGAAGGCAGGTAAAGGCTACTTCAAAATTACATGAAAAGCAAAAAGCTTAACATCCACTCTATACGGCATCTCACCAAACTTAGAACAGAGCACAACACACCTGAAACATACGTGGCACAATGCGTCGCAGGTAATCCATAACATTTTGATTACTGTACTTGTTCTGTGGGGTGGGTGCATCACCGATAGACACTTGGTACACAGAACTAAAGCCCATATTGTGCAAGGTACCCTTATCCACAGTGAAGTCTGTCAGGATGATGCTGTCCTTGTCCACCCACTGTTCAAGCGGCTCCAAGATCTTCACAAATCGTCGCTTGTAGTTGCGCTCCCCCTCCTGCTTCCAAAGGGCAAATAGAACTTTTGTCAGCATAAACAAGATCATACTTCTTTTAATCCTAAGGGTGTAATGATCTAATGATCCTAAAAACAATTTCTGTATCATTAAAATAAACAGAGCATGTATGTCCAATTAGAATCCTACTTCATACAGCAGTTTCTTTTGACGTGCTACCAAGTTTCTCTTTTTATCCTCACATCTTCAATTACCTCCACTGGTATACAATGGCACAGGCACAATCCAATTCATATGTTATGGGGTGTCATAAATTCAAGTGCCCAAAACAAAAATACTGAAATAATGAGTTTGTTTTAGAATATGCCAAGTGTTAAAAAAGTCTAACACAAAGTGAGGTCACTGTTTATACACAGTATGATACAGACTACAAGAGACTTAAAAGACAATCATAAATACAAACTTTATGTTATCTGCACCGCACATTTTTTATTATTGTATAAAGTCTTATTCCGACAAATGTACACTTTATTATCTTCTATTTAATACATATACATAAATATGTATTAAATAAAAGATAATAAAGTGTACATGTGTCGGAATAAGACTTTATACAATCATAAATACAGTTACAGAGGGATCCAAAATTTCCTCAGTATACTGAGTGATCTAACTATTTAAGATATTCCCAGTAACAATACAACACAGTAATAGTAACATACAGGGAGTTACTTTCCTTGCCAGAACAAGCACTGCAGGGCAGGCTGTGTCATCAGCTGCTATGCAGCTATAATGTCTGCTCTTTGGTACACAGTCCAGCGATAAAACAAACTCTCTGTATAAGATGAGGAATGAACCTGGTGGCCCTGACACGTACTTGCGTGTAACAAGGTATTACAGGTTCAAATTTGAAATAAAATCCTCAAATACGCTTATGTCAGGTAGAACCACACAAGGACCATTCATCACTTCTGAAGGTAACTGTGAAGATGTTACCTGAAGTGGCTCCACAGCTCTGAGCCTGATAAGTTTACTCTCTGGATCCATAACACCCAGTACTTCCACTTTCACTTGTCGCATGTTGCCATCCTGTGACGTGGTTCCCAAGCTAATCACTCCTACCTGAACCAGTTAAATACACACTACAATACTACATTCATGTGAACAAAAACACTCAAAAAAGTTCATATCCTACCAACACATTCATTCACTGTATGAGTTTGAGCTTCATAACTTAATAAAATTCTCAGAAGGTTTATGATAAAAACTGATTCATGGAACTTATTTCAGGCCCCTCAACCTGTAGCTTGTGCCTACAGAGACATCTGAAATGAGAAAATGTCTTTTAACCCTTTCCCTGGCAAAGCCGAGACAGAACACTGAAGCAATTTTGCTAACGTATGAGCTGTTTATTTACAGATACATACACTACATTACTAATTCATTGTGTAAAACTATGCTAAAATAGTGACACCCTAACCTAGGTTGTAAACTGAATTCTTTTAATAATTTATTCCTCTTACACCAGTATATTTTTGCTGTACATGATATATAGCAAAATATACAGTTAAAGTTATACATATCATTATACGTGTACTTATACGTTTTGTGTATTGAATTTCATGTTGCTTGCATGCATACCAAATTTTGCCAAAATTGCCTGCACCACATAAAAGGTTGAGCACGCTTCCTCTACTGGTTCCCAAGCTATGGTCCCATAGACATGAAAATGAGTGACAGCAGATCCATCCCAACCCACAGAAAAAATGAAGATGTGGAGAGAATTTTCTAATTTCACATTTCGCTAGCAATCTGTTATATAAAAGCTGTACGTCTGACCTGGTCCACAACATGATGATGTATTTTCCACCAGTAATACTCGTCCTACTTCAATTTGTGGTACAAAAAATCTACTTTTCAAGACAATCTGTAGAAAGCTCAATGGACTACAGGTTCCCCACAGGTTTGAAAATGACTACATTACATGAACATCATGCTGGACACTGTTTACTGCCCAACATATATTTCATACATGTGAGATTTCAAGAGTGTATCTTACAAGATACAGAAATAAAGTAACAGTGATATCATGTGAAATAATTCTGATCATAAAGAGAGATAACTATAACACAGCACTTTTACCCACCTCTACTCTTTTTTTGAGTCCGCCCATCTTCTCGTACTTCTCGTGAATTGCTGCTGTGCAAACGCTGCGCATGTTTGTAAAGAAGTTCTTCACATAAAAGTTGTCTACTTTCACCCACTGTACCACATTCTGAACATTAGTTTGACATGCCCAGTGATATATAAGTTTGAGGAGTACTGTTGGTGGGTGCGGTGCCCCCTCAAAAATTGATCCACTGAACACCTACAAAAAGACAATTTGACTTCTTTCCATCAGACAATCAAAATCACTTCTGCGTCAAGTTTCATTACTATGACATTTTGACCCTACTGGTCTCTGAATACCTATTTCTGACGTGGAAAGACACATAATGGTGAACTCCATTTACTTCAGATATGATGATGATGGTAGGTCAGTAACCCTAGAGGGCTTAAAATGAATGGAGGTTCAAAACCTTGGACAGACACATGCACAAAGTTCTGACTTTATAAAGGGGGAATAGGCATACAGAAAACTCTGCACTTAATGTGATTGGTCAGTTACTTCTGCACATGAAGCTTTGCCTCTAGATCACCAGCTGGGCCAAGATCTGATTCACAGAATATACAATATTGTTACTAGTAGTTCAGAAGAACCAAAACACTGACCGACACAAATCGCTGAGGACAGCATTCACTGATCCAGACATATCCCCCACTGTAAGGGAACTTGCTAACATCTGAATACATGCCAAGCTTCAGTGTGATGGGTGTGACATTGTCAGGCATGACATGTGTGGTGCAGTACTGCTCGCTGCGCACCAAACCTTGCTGTATCAGCCACTCAGTGAACTTGGTGGGCGTAAACATCAGCACACTCTTCACTTTCGAATCTGAAACACATGGCTCATTATTCAGGGACGGAATGGCTGCAAATTATATGCAAAATATAGACAGGTACCTACGTTTAGGAGAAACCTGCTGCTTTCATCTTCAGGGTAGGAAAAACATTACCTACCTACCACAGTGCATGTCATTTCCCAGAAGATGATACTCTTGATATTCAAACTGAGCACAAAATCCATGTCAGCCAAGAATGTTTCACAGCTGCTGATACAGCAAACCAAAGTAACAATGACAATTTTCTTTGACTATAACTGTTGTGCATCACAAGGTCAGTCTATTAAGCATTCCTATTTACAAATACTGCCAAGTCTTCATGATGCATCACGAACTGACACAAAAGTGGGAAACTAGCAAGTGTTACATTCACCACAACAATGTACTTATCCCATCAGACCCGTGTTTCTGTGATAATTCATAGATGAACACAGTATTCCACAAGTGAGACAAGCTGGTGTCTGTGTTACATATTTGCACTTATACCTGTTATAAATGGCAGTAACATTACTGTTATCAAATTCACTGCTTCACCACCAAATGTCATGCAACAAAAAACATGTTTGAATTCACAAGTAAAACTAGAAAATGTGGCATTCACATTCACTGCAGTGGATGTTTAGAGTGTGATCTTCTGGGATGCGACACCATATACTATCACAAGTGGTTACCAACCTTTCAGAGGAAGATGCTGCCGCCATCTTGAAGACAAGTGTTGGGTGAAGGCAGAAGGTTTCTTAAAAATATTCATAATCACTCACAAGACTAAATGATGTAACTCAAAAACCCACAATCTAAGCAACTATGAAGACAAGCCTTTCGTTAAGCTGTTATCACACATATCTTGGCAAACAGCCAAAACAGAAAACTTTTTTTACACACAAATTGAAATCCTGCTGCAACTGACCTGACTTAGTAATGAGAAAAAAGCATGTTTAAAACATTTTGTTTTAGAACTTTCTAAATAAAATATAAATTAAGAAAAATTGTTGCATTAAAGTGTAACCATTTGAAATACGAAACAGTGTTCTAACTACCTGGATACAATCCTGTCACAATATAAAATGTCACTATGTTACCCTAAAAATGCAGTACTTCTGTAAATAAATTCCCTCCAACACTGTGACAAACTTGTGCTTTAAATATTGATCTCTGGATGATAAACACAAAAACATATAAATGTGTATATGGTAACTGCATTTTCAGAAGTGCCTACAGTTACTGCTTTATACATGGTGCACAATGTTTAACATGCCAGAATTCCACACAGAATATGTGACTTGGAAGTTGGAGGAAAATGTGGGCAACACTCCCTTGCATCTTACACATCATAAAAAAGTTCCTTATTAGCACATTTCTGAAGCAACATCATGCTAATGTTAAAAATTCAACATCATTTTTCTGGTACACACAACGCAAAAATAAGTATGTTTGCTCTTTACCAATTTTGAGCTGCCTTCGAGATCAGATGATAAAACTGAATTTACACATTTTAAAACAGTCCATGTCTAAAATGCACAAAACAGCTTCCATACATTTTATGCAAGACTTCTGAATATTCTGTTTCTTTTCCAAGTACAGTAAAGTAGGCAAAGTTATTCTACCTTTACTTTCTGGTGTCATTAAATGTAATCCATGGCCAATGAGAAACAGAAAGGTGTTGCTACCACATAGTGACAAAATCCTATAAAGGAATTATGTGAAGACATTGTAGACTGTGGCAACATCACTGGTATAATGGCACATAGCCCTGATTCCCAAAGTTGTTACACTATGGTACATTTTCAGACTCAAAAATCTAGAAAGGAATCTTTATCATATTAAACATGGACTGGGAGCAACTCTACATTAATAAATAGTGGAAGCAAAGCAGTCCCTGTGCTTCATTAAGAAGCAAGATGCAATGGAAATACTGAAACATATATTCCACAATTGCACCATGGCAAACTAACTACCCACTTAATCTACTACCAGATCACTGTCATTCCATGTCAACACAGCAGCTGACATGATCACTATGGAATCAATTAAAATTGCTTTGTTGGCCTGAGATTTTATCTTCCTAAATTAGTCTCTTTTATAGCTGCACCACTGTGAAAAATTAGTTTCCTATAATTTGCCATATTTTGAACCATTTAAATATTTTGGTTCTAACCAAAAAAGGGAAGCTTGTTCCCAAAACAATATTGGAAGTCTTAGAATGACTTTTGTTCAATATGCCACTCACAGCTTTTGGAATTTCTTCCAACCTGATGTTGAGCTATAAACCATTTGACTTGGTACCTGCATATGTAAAAGCTTAACATATCTGTACACTGAAACCGATGTTCTGGAATTAAGGAACTACTATACAGACAAACTCTTGTATGTCAAGATAAGCATTTCAACATAAATGCAGTACAATTATGAAGTGTTTATTTTTATAAAATAATCTTTGTAACAAACTATCATAAAACTGCCTAGAGCACAGATGGGAAGACATTACTGAATAGCAATACAAATGAAATAAAACTCTACTGCACATAGAATTACAAAACTACATGCAATATGGTACCCCTGTCTGGGATACATTACAATACTTGGTACACATTTCCACATTACTACTCTCATATTCCAAACAAACGCTTATAAACTGAGAATAAAACACAGGCCACTTGTATATCAGGGGAAATACAGGAAACTCAACCCAAATCTCTATTCACATTTATGCCTGGTACATGTTTACACCACATTATCATTCCATTATCACCATCAGTAACAATTCAAACATTCTGGCCACCACAACACATTACTTCTAAGGGAAATATGTAGTACCAAGGGCTCCAGCACATTTTCTCGCCATGGTAATCACAATCCCATGCACTGTTTTTGCTTTTTACATTAAAACTGCCATCAGCCTCTGTTCAAATGCTGATGGCAACACGAAGTATCCTATTTACTAGGGTAAATTTGGGAGTTTTGAACGAAACATCACAGAAAGAAATGCATGAAGAATACTTTTAGCATCTTACAGTTATATTAAGCTTTTCTGTAAGAAGAGGCACAAAATAAGTTAGTTTCATGTTCAAATAGATGTGTTTATGAAGTTACACACCTCATGTAGTGAGATACTTTCAAAAGCAAAAAGACACCATCATTATGGAAATAACACCATAAAACAAACAACAGAATTGCAAAATAAACACGTGATAAAGTCCCTCGTAAGTCAAATACAAAGAATAATGAAAGCACACTTTACTACGATCCCACCACAGTACATAACCTTCATATCCTTCAACAGAACAAGTGAAATGTCACCTAGCACTATTTTGTCCTGTTTACTCACAACAACCAGTGCAGGAGTGTGACATGTCAAAATATAATGGCTTTTCACATCATATACCTTCTTAGCATCTACAAATATTTCACATTTTAAATTTAGATAAAAAGAATTTCAATATAATAGCCTGATTAGGTTTTCTTTCATAAAATTATCAACTATACATCATTAATACATACATAACTTTGAAATATGTTTTAATCTGGGGTATATTTTAACGAGATAAAAGCAAAGTTCACCGATTTATGCGCACTAACGATACTGCACACAGAAATACATCAAATCTAATGGAGACTTAGCCTTCTTCCTCCTGCTATATAAAAAAACTTTACAAGAAATAAAAAATGCAGATATTCTAATCTGCCAGTTACCACCAAATTCATGATAGCATTGCATGATATGGCACTAAATAAAATGTATCCAAACACTTCGGCACACCTAACACAATAGACAGTAGCAAAATTAAATGTCTCCTGCCACATTTAGCACAATAAATAGCATCTGCTCTCTCTCTCTCTCTCTCTAATGCCTCCAGATACAGTCTGTGTTGATCTTTTTGATGTGTGAGCACTCTACAAGAGCACAGGATATTTTCTGAAGTAGGGACGCCCACAGGGCAGATTCTGGTATTTCTATTGAGAGTGGCGGTTAGAACAGCGGGACCTAAGTTTAATGGAAGCTCCAGACCACATGGGGGTGGTATCTGTCACCAGCCTCAAGAACTAGTACCTTTTGAACAGGCAAACATTTTGATTTGTGGCAAAAAATTCACACAGTGATTATGGATAAAACTAAAAACTCTCTCAATAACTGGTCAGTATCTTACCCCAAAGGAAACTAGGTCTTCTCTACAAGCATACATAGAGCACTGAAATGATGGTATCATGATTGGGTAAGTTGAAATAGTGTAGCGAATGGTTAATGTCCTATTAGTGAAGTACCCATTAATGTTTTGTAACAAGGCAACAAAATGAGTCCATGGAGCACAGTCCTTCTTGAGAAGCTAACAGGTCCTCAGCTAGTCAAGAAATTCCCCACGTTTTATGGAACCCGAAGGTTCATTACCGCACTCACAAGAGCCCGTGGCAACAAAATTATAGTGTTCCAAATAGCTACATCAACAAGCAGGACCCTCTACTCAAGTACATACCTGAATGGAATTTCAAAATATATCCACTATAATGGCAAACAATCTTAATACCTTCAGATGGGAAAACTTCATGCCACTGGTTTGTTCCCAACCCTGCAAGATAGTCACTCTTCCTCAAATTACCATAACACCCCCTATATCTTTGTCTCCTACCACCAAAATTTTTGAGCTACGGAAATTCCTGCCATGGAAGCCTGGGGCAGTAATATCCATTCCTTGCTTTCCATGACAATGAATCATCATGATTTCCTAAACCCATTTACTTTGATTGCTGTTTCCCCAACTTTTTCTTTTTTGAGTACATAGCCTGTGGTTCAGCAGAAAACTTGACATCCTTTTGTTGCCTTCCTTCCTCCTTTCCCAGTCTTTCTGTTTGTCCATCTGATTGTGAGATGTGTTTCTGGAGTTTTCGTTTGGTAGCCTTTAGAGCCTCTTTTTCTCTGGTCTGTCTCCTTTCCTGCCATCCTGCCTCCTTTTCAAAACGTACAGTCTGATGACCAACCAGTTCCACAACATATCTTGCATGTTTCACTTCTGCTTTATTTGCAGAATGCGAAGATCGACAGTCAGACTTTTTAATGGCACTATTCTGTGGTTCCTTCACCTGTTCCAATCGCAAACGCAGAGGTCTTAGCTCCTCTGTTTCAATGTCACTTCTTTTCCTCTTTCTTTTCCATCTGCCTGCATTTGGTTTTGCATGGGATGATTGATTTGCTTCAGTCAACTTCGACATATTTCTTGACATGATCACTTCTTTATGGCCACGTTTGCCCCTGGCACCACGTCGTCCTGCAATCAAAAGGGATATGTTCATGGACTCAGCACGGAATGCTTGACGTGCTCTGCATAGCTGTCCATTCCACTCTCTCTCATGTAAAGTTTATTCTGCATTTCTTGTACAAAATGGTGTATTCACACTCCAAGCCAATCACATAATCTCATCCAATTACAACGCTGTGACCCAAAGCAATGTCAATTCTGGGGAGACATGAAGGCACTCTTTCCTTATAATCTTGCCACATGGCCTCAAAGTTTTCTGTCACTTCTCTTCTCAGCAACAGTCTTTTCTACTTAACATCACATATATGAAGCTTCTGAAGATAGTTCCCCATCATTTACAATTTAAAACAAAGTTTCCTAAATTAAATTTCACTTCTGCATGAAGGGAGCTAGAATAGGACAGGCAGCAGTGACTAGGTATGGGCTAGACTACTGAGCAAAACAGGATCTGATTATCACTGAAGAAGGGATTGTTGTCTTCTCCACAGCTTTCAGACCAGGTACGCATCCCACCAAGCTCCTGTCCAATAAACACTGAGGGCCCTTGCTTAAGGAGAGGAAGGTGAAGGTGGCCCCTTACTTCCATTTTCTTATACCTTTATGGCATGGTGCTTAATTAAGCACACAAAACTTTGACACATGTTTTGCATGGTACCCAACACCAGAGCTTCAATATGTATCAGAAATGTGAATATTACACAGCTGCATTCAATCAAACATGTAATGATCCAAAAACATTGAAGACTGCATAATTTAAATGTACAACTAGCTCATCTCTACACTACACTGGCTGTGCAGCACACACACACACACACAAAAGATGCAATGAACTCAAAATCACCACTCTGTCTGTCTCCAGTAAACAATAATGAACAAAACCATCACATCTCTAGTGCAGAGTAAATTAGCCACATGCATTTGGCCTCAGAAATACAGCATGAAGATTTTTTTTTTATTCTTGAAGTAACCAAATAGAAAATAGTTAACCTCTTCAATCGGTGAAACGGCACAGCAGTGCTCAACATACTGATGATGAAAACTGCCATTTGATTTGCACACCCATGGCCCAAACCCAGAAATATAATAGTTTGATTTATGTTTTGTCAAAAATGGTAAGGCTACGGGAAATGTGCAAACTTCATGAGTCTGCATCTTAATGTTCTCAGCCACTTAAACCTACTCTGAAGAACTATAAACTTTAAAAACATCTTAATATATATGCCACTAATTATTTCACCAGTTCGAGTATATAACTTTTGTCTGAAAAATTAAATTTGGATACTATATTACCAGACATACAAAAGAAAAATTTCTGTTAACTCCTCTCTTATGCAACAATTATGCAATTACATGAGAAATCAATGGCATGTCACTGTTGACTTAAAGGCAAGAACAGTCAATTTTCTATGACAAAATGATGTTTGCTGCCATTAATCTTCAGTTCAAATGTTTTGAAGGCACTCACATACAAACTGCACAGTATGACTAGTCAACATGACATTTCTTATACTTATGTATTTTGTTAATCAGAAAGGTAAGAAGAGGAGAATCACGTAACAGAGCAAGGATTCTCAATATGTTCTTAAAGGACCCAAAATATTACCCCACATGTTACCATTTCTCTAAGCTGCAGTCTTAGTACGTGTTTACAGGCTTATACCTTTTCCTCCTGTCTAATAAGCCTGCAAAAGTACAGGGTACTCTGCCATAACCACTTCTGACACAAATGCATTTTTACTACTACAAAAAAAAAACTACAGTACTGCATTATTAGCTTAAAGGTACTTTCAGCATTTTGCTTGCTTTCTACTCTTACCTAGTGTCACATGCTTTCCAGTTCCTCTCATCTTTTTGCCCTGTTATCTGTCTTCACTGCTCATGCTGCTGGCATTTCCAATCCAGCAATTATTCCTGCTTTCTTCATCCCACAATATTTTCCCCCATCTGCTTGCATTCCAGTTCTTCCTGTCTTACTTTACGGTTTGTAATTATCTCTTTCGTAGGCACACCTTTTATAATTTTGACCAATACTTCTCCTTGTTCTTAACTGCACTGTCTCTGCTTAGTTTCCAGCACTTCCTGTTTCTGTTATGGTGTGAAAGCAGCACATACCAGCAGTTTTCACATATGTTCTATGCCATCAGAGATGCAGTACTTTGATTCCATTCACCTACAATACTGTTGCCTATGGAGTCACTGAGGTCCAATACAGATGAAAACTAAAGCATTGACAATTTCAGATTGACTATACTACCAACACACAACTCTCATCAAATCTTCCTTACATAATGAAGGGTTGAGGCACAACGCAGTATCTGATTCCTCCCCAGCAAAGTTACTAGAAACTCCTATGTTCAAGCATGACAGTCTGTCAGAAAACACAGACTGCAGAATCACATATGAACCAACCATACCCTCCTCAAACCAAACCAGCAGTTACATAAGACTGGAAATTCCATATTTTTAATAAACCATCCCACTATGGTATAGTACCTTGGCATCAATAAAACAGTGTCACCCTGGTCTGAACAGAACTCATGCCTCCCACTTCCTGCAAAAATGCCTCCAATCCTAGCTACTATGAATATTTCCAAGTAAAATGGTAATATGGCTCTCTACAATGCCAAGAAATACAGGGTGACTGAGAAGTCACTGTGCACCTGAAAGATTTGTAGTAAACCTGTATCTTCACTGTGCTAGAAATAGGAAAACCCACACACCCCTAGGTGGTGTATATCATTTCTGTCAAGTGGTCCTAAAACCCTACAACTCCCCATTACCCCAATATTTTCCAGTTAAACAATGATTGGTTGGATGTGTGTAAGTGTAGTGAAAATGGTGTTGTAAATTACGTCCTGCATGTTTTTGGTAAACCTGTTCCATTCTAAAGGTTAATATACAGATGAGGTTGAACAGAAATGTGACAGTATTTTTGGAACGTGACATGTCACACTGTGTGACCACCGATTGAAAAGCAGAAACTGGATCAGCTGCAGATGTGCTGAGGTCTGGGTATGGCAGGCAGACAGTGTTAACACAGAACAAAGTCATGAACATTTCTGATCTTATCCCAGGAAATAAGTATCTCTTATGAATCAACAAGCAACAAACTTAAAAAAATTTAAAGCTGCAGCCATACAAGATAATGTCAGTGCACAAACTGAAAGAACTTGACTATGTAAAGCATGTGCAATACTACTGATGGCTTCATGGCTTCCTTATAGCTACTGGTGAAGCTGCCAAATGATGAAGCCTCGTTCCGTTTACTGGGTTACATTAACTCCCAAAAACAGCCATGTGTGGCCAGTGGTTTATCCATATGATATTCAGGAAACACCACAGCATGATCAAAAGGTTGGTGTATGGTGTGTGACATCGCACAACCAACAGTTGGCCCAATATACTTTGAGAATCGCATCAACTCAAATCACTATCATGATACGATTCTGTACCCCTTCACTGAACTGAGGACAAAATTGCCCAGACCTGCTTCCAACAAGGCAGTGCTATGACAAACATGGTTCACGTACCCATGGTGCTACTGCATGAAGTCTTTGGTGACCAATTTTCAGGCAAGTATGGCCACTAATATCACCCAATCTTACTCACCCTGACTTTTGTCTGCAGGGTGCAATTACAGATACAATCTAATAGTCTTGACAACCTGCATGAAGGGGTCACTAACTATATTAGAAGATTCTCACAGTGAACTGGTACCAGTCTTTGCTACCGAGATAAAACGAGGAAACACTCGTCTACATGCCTGTGGTGGCTACCTTCAACATTTATTGTAACTGTACATACTGTATGCTCACTATACCTATGCCCAATCTAACCCATATCCTATTTACAACACGTACGTACACATTGACTCTTCTGACAGCTTGCAAGTAGGATTTTTTTTTCTCCAGAATTTCTCTTCATTGCAGGTATAAATAAGCAGCATTATCAGTATGCAACAGAGGAACTCTGTTCACTTCACTATGCACTACAGTGAGAAATACTACCACCTTCCTAACGGTCTTGGTAATTTAGCAAGTTAAGAACACAAGGAATGAGTATGCATTCAATATAGTCTTCTCGGGCGCACAGCCGCGTCAATTCGTTTGAATAAAACGTTTCGGGGACTAGCTCCGTCCCCATCCTCAGGCAAAACTGATTTAACATACAACTCGTCTGTCCCGTCTCCCTGCCGCGGCAGGTAGAAAAACACGGGACAGACGAGTTGTATGTTAAATCAGTTTTGCCTGAGGATGGGGACGGAGCTAGTCCCCGAAACGTTGTATTCAAACGAATTGACGCGGCTGTGCGCCCGAGAAGACTATATTGAATCATGTCGCCGCGAAAGTTTTAAAACTTATGAGTATGCAGTTTTTGGGTCAAACAGTTCACTTTTAAAGAACATCCCTGCTGAGCGTGAACTTATGACACAATTCTATGTGAACAAAATACACATCAATATCAAAACAAAGTGAACCCCTCATAGATGATCAGTTTCAAGAGCATGGGGTCTGCAAAATGAACTGAGGAAAATTGAAATGAAGGAAACTTAACACAGAAATTATTGACTTGGAATCACTGAAACGGAATGATGAAAAACATTAATTCAAGAAACATTAAATGAGGGACTCACAGTAATATGGTTTTTTAATAAACAACAAAAATATTAAGGAAATAAACTGACAGGCCATAGAGCATGTATGCTAAGATAATATAGCAGAACACACATGATCACAGTTCATTATAACAACAATCAAAACACAAGTAACATTTCAGTATCTGGAATTATATACTCAGACACATTATCTTTTTCTAAAGTTTAGCAACGCAAGAAATATTCCATGGAAGGAATCTTACCCTCCAGTTCTGTACAGTGTTAGCATGTATATTTAAAGGTGCTCCCATAACTTCAGTAAATGATTTAAAACAGCCAACAATTTGCACATTTTATCCTGCACACTCTGAATTAGAATGCTGATTCTGTCAAATACACACTCTTTAAGTCTCTATTAAGACCGAAACATGTAGCTCTTCTTAAAATAAGACATGTAGTTGTGTTGGATGAAATATTAAAATATTTGTTACTGAACCTCTGTGAAGACCTACTGCAATTATCTGATCTCAGCAAGCTTTAGGTCTTCAAGCACAGTAACAGCATACCAGGCCCGATAAAGAAATACCAAGATTTCATCTCTGACAACTAAGATACTGTACTTACAGGGATGGGATGTTAAACCCTTCAAAGCAGGCTCCTTCACTATGTACACACTTGTTCCACCATTCCTGCCAGTGCTGGAACTACCTCTTAAACTCAGTTTTTGGAATTACCAAACATTGCTCTGCTACACTGTGTTCAAGTTCAGACATCGTAAAACCTTGACCTTTCCAAGATCTTTTAAATTTAGGGACAAGAAAACTGTCACAGGTGCTAATATGTGGTCAGTAGGAAGGTCAACTCACTTGTGGTATACTACGTTTAGCCAAACACTGCTACTCAAGCTGGACGGAGTGGACAGGAATGTAAAGTATAAATGCCACACAGTACAGCGCAAAAACCTACATATACACAATGTGTGTCAAGATAAATGAAGGCTCCTACAGCATGTGGCATCAGAAATGTTATTGTAACTTCATTTTTGATTTAACAAAGTCATTTTAAGCTCGTTTCTCACAACCTCTGTTTACAGTTCTCCTTGGTAGGTGATACAAAAAACTTATCCCCCAAAACAAACATTAGATAGGGATTCTATTGCACATTCTTTCTAGATTTATATAAAAAACAAAACATTTCTACCCTGGTCACAACAACAGGCACATTTGGAGATTATCAACTAGGCAGACTACTAGTTGATTCACTGAATACCTGTAGCACTTCTGCCAGTGCAGTCACTGTCACATACAAACAGAAGTTCTGCAACATTACTGAACCACTAACTCCAAATTAGTTAGTTACCTCACTATTTCAGGGAGTGTTAATGGAAAACCTGTTGTTACGACAAAGTGTGATGAAGCACTCGTCTCCAATAAATCTGCAGTATTTTGAATAATCAAGCCTGCTGGGATGTTATGCTGTGCTGCCTGGTGAATAAGCTCCCAATATTTCAAAGGCACTATGCTCCTCCATCTCAGTCACTATTTACCAGCCAGCATGACATAACATCCCAGGAGACTTGAATTTTCATCAACACTGCTGTGAGAACCTCAAGACCTTCAATACTGGGGTATTTAATACTTGACACATACAAATACTTGACACAGGACTATCACTTATTCACACAGAAGAACAAAATTCACTTCAATGTGCTAAAGCGACAAAGCTTGTACATCAGTGACTGATAAAAATGTGACAGAACCACGCACATGTGAGAAGTAAAAGCAGACAGCCCAGGCTGGCGCCTGAAATTTCACAATGCTCAATAATTACATTTTACGGGAATAAAAATCGTAATTTTAAGATAGAATGAAGTGACTTACAGATGTACCATTATCACATAAATGATTTCATGCAGGTATGATACTTATGTGCAACAGCATCAGAGAAATTATAACATATGTTCACATTAATGTGAATACATTTCTTACGCCAACTGCAATGTATATGCATTGCATTATATGACATTTAATTCCTTAATCAACATATTGGTTATTTAATCATAATACATCAACAACCATAATCTTAAAACACTGGTATGGCTGATGAGTGTGAACAATGAGTAAATAAAAGCAGAACCTGGGGGAACCTAACATAACTAGTTACAAGAAAACCGACATGAACTGCCACTGGGTAAAAGATTGGTCCATCAGAAATAATAAAACCATTAATAATAACTGAAATAATGACCTTCCATTCCATCAAGGCAGTTAATGAATAGTCACATAATGCTTACACTGGTAACTGTACTTACAGTACTGCAGCTTGGTTAGCTCGCCTGTATTTACAGTTATGATGCTCCTAACAAAATAACAACGGAGATTAGTCACTTTCACGCAGAGGATCATCAAAAACTCACCTAGAGCTGCTCTTTCCTGACTCACAGTGCCCTGTGCCATGTCCTTGATACGAAGGTGTGGACGTGCTACAACCACTAGGGATGGAAATGTCTTGCCTGAGAGTTTGTTGAATGTCACTTCTCTGGAATCAGCCATGGTCGGACTGGATGGTTTCCCATCATCATCTGTCAGGTCCACAACAGGAGCACTTACTGTAATGCACCAATGAACATTAATGTAAGGTACTGCTAACTTGAAAACTGGATACGATCTGTGCAGACCTTTCATTAATCAACAAGGTAGGAAATAAAAAAACTGAGGTACAGAAGCATACAGATGACCGTAAATATACAGGTATACATGATGGTGCAACAAAATTACTTCAAAAGTGGCAAAAATAAATGGCTCATGGATCTGAGTGAAATGTATACAAGCTGTCTGGAATACACCTACATGCATACAAAAATATTTATTCACTGCAGCTGATTCATGGCTCATAAAATTTTTTCCCACTCTGCATGATAAAAACAGGCATTGCTGGTTTATGTTCCTGCCTTAAAAAGTACATTTATGAGATCACTATGCTGTCTGTGCAGAAAACCAGTGCTACTACGTTCGGTACAGACCCTATTCCAGTACACACCCAGTGCTATATTAATGCCTGTGTGCCTTGTCTCTGTGTCCCCATTTCACCTTCTGAACTGACAAATTTTTGCAAAATTCAGTACAAATATTATGCTAATCGACATTATCAAAAAGCTGTTCCTTAATTTCCTGCAACTGGTAATAACAAGGCAGAAGTGTAAACCTCATCCTAGAAAAACACGTAACTGCTATTAAAGCAACATATCTGTAGAATGTAAAATAACAATATGGCAGCCACACAAAAACTTCCTTTAGATTTTGGCTTGATGGCCATTACTGAAGAAGGGAATGTAATATTTGGTACATACCTACACATTATATAGGAAATACTGTTTGCTAATATCTGGAAATAATTCAAAGCTTTCACTTTATAACATTAACCAACAAACAGAACAACCTTCTGATTTTTGCTCCAAATTTGGTATCCAGTGCATGTAACTAATCATTTAATAGTACATGCAGTACAGTCTTGTTACCTGTGTACTTATGTGGCAATTCTTTCACACATTTGATGCAATACAATTTGTTTCTTGCAGACAACTGTGTTAGCCCATATTATCTGTGTTAGGCATTCTTTACTCTTCCAAACATATCACAGCCCTCCTTTCATAATCAGACACTTAATTGGAAGCACATTGAAAACAAGGAAAGTTTACTTGTTTTCAATGCATCTACTTCTAGGAACCTTTGCAACTCTCCACTGTTTAACATGCCCAGACGCAATGACACTATGAGTCCTGAAGCAACAAAACCAGCTCTCTGATGCATGGAATCTGACCTGAAAATTATTTTCCTGCCTTCACTCTGATGGTCCAATGTAACAAGCATTCATACACATAGTGTTTGTGTTATTTGTGAAGGACTCATAAACTGCAACTTCTACTTTAAACATGGGCCCCATTTCTTACACACACAATGTGTCAACAATATTTCATGTCTCCCTGCTTAAATTGCAAAATCTAACATCAACATTCTGAATGGCAGAAGTAATTCTGGTCTTTAAATCGCTGATGCTGGTCACTGAAATCGAAGGCTTCAGTTCCTTTAACCTTTAACATATGAACAGGACAATGCTGTCCCATTAAATGTACATTCTTTTTATCTGAAAGAGGAAAAGACTGTCCCACAGTGGGCACTTACAGCAAACAGTGTTGCAGCAGAAACCTGGGACTTAGAAGGCCGTACACTAAAGGTTAACTGTGGATAAATGGTACCTGGCAGATGAGTCTGTTTTGCCAGCAAAGAAAGAAGAGCTAACCACGTGAATATGTAACACCCAACACCTAACATTCAATGCTGAATTATCCATTGTGTTTCTGTACAGTATGAGATTGTTCTCACCCTCAAATCCTTGTACTGTGTCTATTTACCTTCCCTGATACATCATATACTGTCTCATCTGAGAACTGTTTTCAGAAATCACTGTCACTGTCCAGTACCTGAAGCTAAAAAATTGCACGTTTCATTCAGTCAAATTTTATAAATTACTCACACAGCTGGTACAAACCCCATGTATACCTCACTGCTGTGCTTTTCTTAAAACTGGAAAAGATAACATGTGTACAATCTGCATTTCAAGATCAGAAGCCTGAAGTTCTATGGAAGCTATGAACAGAAAGTAGCAATTTACGGAGATATACAATTTACAGTAAGGGCAAAGTTGTGAATGACAAACACAGCAATAAAATAACTTTTGTGCAGAAATGCATATTAGGGGCACATATTACCTTTCAGTAAATATAATGCTGGTATAAGAAGTTTACATTCTTCACATCTCTAGAAAACATCCTAAACTGGAAACAGAGAATAACAGTCTTACCAACCTAAGCCTGTGGTTGTGGATCTCCACGGTTTACTGCCTGGGCCTGTTGAAAGCCCACCAACACTGTTACTTTCAGTGGGTCTTGCACCAGAATTGGCCCCCTTGCTGGCTGCGGGAGATGGGGTTTTTGTGCTGACAGCTTTTTGGTTTGTGGGTGGTTTGGGTGGCTTGATCCTAAGGCTTGGCACTGTGGGAGTGGGTGTTGCTGGTGAGGCAGCAGGAGAGGGGGGCTGTGAAGCAGGAACCTTCTGGTTGCTGGACACTGTATTCGGCTGCATCCTCATACTATTGGTACGAGTGTGCACAGTTGAGCGGGTCTGGGTGGTAGGTGCCTGCAACAGCATACACGTGCTTTACTTATTAGACAGCCAGGAAAATGTAGTCAATACAGCTACCAGACTACAGGTAGAATGACCGATGAATCAAGGTTTAATTCCTGGCAAGGACAAGACATTTTTCTGTTCTCCAAAATATCCAGACTGACTCTGGAACCCAGCCTCCTATTCAGTGGGTACCAGGAGCTCTGTGCGCAGCAGGAAGGTGGCCAATGTGAGAAGCTGAGCACTCACCTCCATCTAGTGCCAAGGTTAAGAATGAGTACACATTCATGCTGTGTACAGGGACAACTTCACTCTTTTGTCTTTACACACTTACTAAAATCAGAGATTCATTACCCACAACACACAAACTTTCTGACATAATGATGCGTCTGGAGACAGTCTCAAACAAACAAGTTCATTATGAATGCAAGAATATACTTGTGTGTGTGTGTGTGTGTGTGTGTGTGTGTGTGTGTGTGTGTGTGTGTGTGGGGGGGGGGGGGGCATACTAACTTCATTCTGGTATAGTCTCTGTTTAACCTTTTCAAGATGAAGATTAACATGAAATTCTTTACAGTAAACACACTCCATCTCAGTTACAAAAACCAACAAGCTAAGCTGTAAAAGGAAATAATTACTGTGCGTTTTGAGATCCGTAAGAAATACAGAAATCTCATCTGTGAGCAGAAGATACCATTTTTGGATGTTAAACCTGGTGGTACCTACAGTAACCACTAGACTTTACAGGGTCAATCACAATTTCCAGTATGATTTAATACAGACAAAATCTTTCACATAACAGCCGTCTAGGAAACGCTCAATTTCTGTCCGTACTTTCCTCAGCATGTCTGCCACAGCAGCTGCAATGACAGTAGTACTTCTGTCTTAAACGCCAAAAATCACTAATTTACTCTGAACCGACCACATGCTTAACGCAATCACAAACAATAATCAGACTTCAAGGAGGCAACACGACTGGCCCACTGCTCCCCCCTAGCAGTTCTTCTCACTCACGGCTTCAAGAACTTCCATGCTGAACATCAAGTTGTATGACAAATGACATGCCAGTTTTAAGTCTGATGATATCAATCTGGGGAGACACACACTGTTATAACACACAGAAAAACATGCTTTATCTGAATGTTTGCAAATGTACTGATGCAGAAGGTGGCTTGACCTTAGCTTTTAGTAGCTGACAAGTAGGCCTATTGGCTATCAAAACAAAAATTGCACACTATACCTCTATTATGTCATGAAATACGATGCTTTAAAATACGAGTCTCTTTTTTCCAATTACGCTCAATTTTTGTCACACTCACCGTTATTTAGACAAACTCTAAATGCTACAACTCACAATATGTAAAATAAAGCATATGAAACGTACATTACTCACTACTGTTGGTGTCTTGGCGAGACTTGTAGTATTCTGGATGACCGGTGTGCCTGCAACAAATCCAGCACATTAATACCTGATACAGACGGGCAGCAACTTACAGCTGATATGAACTAAGTACCCTGATACACAGCGACGGACAAAATGCTACTATTGATGAAACATACTCTTTAATGAACCAGATACATGAGAAGGAACAGTCTGATTTCCATTCATAAACCCATGAACAGCAATAAGCCTCCTGCCAGTAGTCCCAATTGTGATAAGGAAGACTTTACAGAGGCAATGCAAGTGCTGCAATATCCAGAAAATGACCTTCCATATCCAACCAGAAAAAGTCCTCTATTTTATTAATTTTCATGAACTGCAATTCTCTCATTCACTTTAAAAAAACCATCTAGAATATGTTAAGCCATTAACCGGAATATCTACTGCTTAATGTAATTTCAAATATTACACAAATCTGGTGGGCTACTACAAGACACAATACTGCATCTACATGAACATAACAAATTGCAATAGGTAAAATACAAAGGCAGTCCTTGAAGTAATAATACTCATCTCAAATTTTAATGAAGTTTTGGTCAGAGGGCAATGCAATTAAATTGTGGTGCTGTGATGAACTCTCATGATTGTGGACTGAAATCCCACCTACAACACAGATCTCTGTATGTGTTACCCATCACCACCACCATAATCCTCCCACCTCACACAGAAACTCATCTGGCTGAAGAATAATGGGGGGCAATTTCCAACAGTGAGCAACTTTGTGACAATTAATGCCAATAATATGCCAAGTTCCCAAGGGCGGATGCGCTCACATGGTGCCAAAATGTACCAAGAGTATCAACACATTTACTGTAAGATAGGTTCATAAGGAATGTGTTTTCTCAGCAAAACAGTAATATAAAACACAAATGCAGAGCTGCAACTGGATGAACTCATGGAAGGTCTCTCACCACACACACCTTGAGTGGCCTGTGGTGATGTGACAGCACCAACAATAAGCCCAAGTCGTGGGTCCATTACCAGCTGGTAGGTGCCTGGTGAGTGCAAAGCATTTCCAGCAGATGCTCTTGTCATCACCCCTGGTGCCTGAGGTGAACCCTGAAAAAGAATCATCATATACACAGTCACATACAAATTCAACTGAATTAACACCTAGTCATTAATTATTAGGGTTTACATTGATTAATATATTCACCACGCAGCAGGTTAAACTGCAATTGCTGCAGATTCTCAGCCAAACGAATGGAGGTATTCAAACAATGCAAAACAGCAAATATCCAAAAGACAATATTAATGACTGACACAAAAAGAGGAAGCACAAACACTGCATACATCTGTACAGATACAAATACATTCAAGATTATGATTTATACATTATTTAGCTGACCGTCAGTCTTCATAGGGTTCAAGGTTCAGTGTCCAACTGTGACTGCGGACAAACAAATTTATTTGCCCCCCCCCCCCCCCCCCAAAAAAAACCGTTCGTTTCCTGCAGTATATCTCTTACGTATACAAAATATGAATTAGTATGTCAGCCACTGAAAAGGTGGCCCTGACACCCGTAACATGTGTCCAGAATGCCCCAGGTTTCAACAGCAAATCACATCTGTCTCAGCATGGACTCAGTAGCAATCCAATGTAATTCTGAGCTGATGTGTGACTTGAGCCCAAATGTCCAAAGAGCAACTCTATTTCTCAAAGGGTGGCCAAACCAGGTTTCCTGTTTGGTTTTCTTCACCCCACTTCACATATTCTTGATGGGGCTCATATCAGGAGCTCTTGGTGGTCAGCCAATTTAGTTGCATAGTGACCCATTACAAACACCCATTCTTGGAACACAGAAAAACCATGAATGGTGTAGCATTTTTGGATCTGAACTGCTCCATCAGGATAAACAGTCTTACAGATGGCACCATTATATGTGCTAGACAAACTCATACAGAAGGCTACCTAGATGCTGTTCTATATGACTATTCCAGAGCATTTGCGGGAGATCCAGGCCCAGTAATGAACAACACATGATCACCGTATGTACAGGTCAATCAACAAATAGAGCTGGAACTCTCCCCCATGGTCTGTAAACTAAAACCAGCTTATCATTTGTGGGGGCAAATGTAGATTCATCTGCAGATATAATTCTATGCCACTGCTCTCAGCAAATGGACAGGAGGTATACTTTATGTTCACTGATAAGCATGTCAACCCCAGCTGTCATGCTCCAAGACCAGTTTCTCCAAGTCTGGAAATAAATGCACATTTCTGCCCAGGCAAGCTGGTAGCAGCCTTAAGGTCCCTTGCAATGGTGACAGGACTCCCACGAGTTTCAGATACTGACACAGCACAATGATCTGGATTAAACATGCCAAAACCCACTTTCAGTGACTTAAAACTTGCCCATCCCTCTGGTATTTTTGTGGTCATGCTCTGTTATGGACCGTGGGACACCATAATGTCCACCTGTAATTCTGGCACTTAATCTACAATCCTACACAAGAGCGATGATGTGCTTCTGAGCAGATCACGGAGAGCCATGGTTACAAAACTGAAAGAATGGTTCAAGCCCTCACATGTCAGATTTACCACTGATAGGACGCACTGTAACTAATGAACAGAGACAACCACATACACAAGTACAAGGAAATTACACTTGGTACAATTGGTAGAAATAACAAGTTATCTCACCAAGCCACCAGTGGTTTTTACTCTGCCATTCTGATCGAAAAATTCATGAAGAAAAAAGCTATCTGCAATACTAGCATTAAGTTATGAGTTTAAATCCTCCAACCTTCTTATTTCAGTTCTTAGTACAGTTTAGACAAAATGCACAATCAACAGCCCAAGATACAAAAGAGCAGAATTACTAATGATTCAGAGCTGGGAAACAGTCAAGCTGATGACAAAGACAGATTAGTAGTAGTAGTAGTAGTAGTAGTAGTAACAGCAGCAGTAGCAGCAACAGAAGCAATAATAGAATTCATTCCTCAACCAGAACAGGAAAAAGGGCCTAACTTAAGTATCAAACTAGACACCTGCACTTTCTTGCATGCTGAGAATAAATCTAAATTTTGCCTTCACTATCTACCAAAATATTCAAGATGTTTCTTTATCAAGAAAATTTCATAATTATGTAGAATGAAATAAATATGACCCAAAAGAAAATTTCAAAATTATGGGAATGAAATAAGTACAAAAAAGAAAGTGAGAGAGCAAGAATCTAAGAAGGTCCTCTGCTGTAACAGTACAGGAACTGAATACTTTCTGTGCATTTATTATACACATGCCTGAGTCATGTAAACTAACTGTACAAGACTACTAGTGAACATGACCAATCACACGTCTTCAATCTGTAAGTGTAACAAGGAGTTTTCCACAATCTTTAAGAACCACATGAACAATCCAGACTGGGACTCCTAATAACAATGTAAGGGTCAACTGAACGAGATAATAAAAAAACTGCAATTCAGATTCCAACCACTAAGGTAATTCTTCAAGAGACACAGCAATGTGTTTCAAAAAGAACATAAAGAAGGCAACAAGATTTTCACAGACTTCCTCATATCCTGGATGTTCCTGCAAGTATCACAACCTCGAATTCTATGAAAACTAGGATAAAGTATTCATATTTTTCTTCTCAACAATTTACAATTATTTTTCTTCAGATATCCAGACCCTCTTGCTTGTGCTTAAAAGCCCAGCATTTGAAGTGAGCCTCAATTTAAAAGCTTGTCAATTAATGTGTTACAAAGGGTCTTAAAAGAAATGGAAAATGGTGTGGACTGGACAGACGCAAGTGGCTCAAGACAGTTATAATTCGGACTGTAAAAAAAACCATTACCGTGTGCTAGAAGATTTTTATCTAAAAGGACACAATAATAACAGTTGTTTAAATTAATAAATGAAATATGACTTCTGGTTATGAAGCACTTCACAGCAGTAGGCATATTATCAGTGTTCACTTCTTAATTGGAGCAAAGGCAAGGCAAAGAAAATTCAGATTTCATTAACCCTGAACACTGGTTGGTTTTAAACTAGAAAGGCAGAACAACTGAGTATCAGTTACTGACATAGGGCACATATCAAGCCGAAACATTTGGCAGCCCTTATATCATAATAAAATTCTTTAGTAATGCCACAACTGTTTCTGTTTTGCTGGAAACTCTAAACTGTAATTAATATCTTGAAGGCTCAAGAAGGCTTACACCACCAATTACAAACCTAACAAACTTCCATCCGACTCCACAATACCCACTTAAACATTATTCTACCTTATGTAAGTTTTTTACTACCAACCACTGCACAATAAATTTATTTTTGCACTCCTACATGTTTCGGCTGACCGTTTCAGCCATCATCAGGGAATCAACGTACATAGACATTTGCAGCGTACATCGTGTATCTGAATGGTAAATGTCTTAGTCACTGATTTTACAGTTTAAAATACTTATGTTAAAATGCAATGTTATTACATAAAGTATATACAAAATCTGTCTCCAAACATCTGTCTCTCAACCTATTCCAGGTTTTGTAGGGTGGAGACCTGTAATTATGCAATCAATATAAATGATTAAAATGGATTCTAAAATAAAATAAAAATAAAACATTTTAATTTAAATTTTGAAAAATTACTATATACTAACTAGTATGTCAATAGCTCCAGTATATGTCTATACACACCCCTGGCTGTAGTACCCAGTTGTTTACTTCTTAGGTAATATCTCTGTACTGTGTACTGTGAATGGGTAGTTATGGACCAATAAAAGGTCTATTCTTTCACACATGTGCACTAGAATGGAATGTCGTGCGATAGGCTATACAAAGGATTCACCTTGCCCCCGCTCTGTTCCTTGATTAATAAACCTTTTTGTTGATATATTTGTATATAATGACTCCAGACAATTCATATGTGTGCTTTTTCTTGCTGGGCTTAATAGTTTCATTGTTTCTTCAATAGGCCCATATTGATGACAGTGGTTAAGAACATGCAGGGCATATGCTGATTGTGGATTATTGGTTTTTATATATCTTACATGTTCACGGAATCTTAACTTTATAGACTTCTTCTGGTCTGTCCAACATACGTTTTGTTACAAGTGAGATATCTGATGTTATAAATACCGCTATTTTGGTATTTGTCTTGTTCTTTTTGTTTGTTGCGTAATAAGTTGTACATTGCATTAGATGTGCGAAATGATATCCTGAAGTTAGTATTTTTGAATAAATTAGTAACTTTTCTTATGAGGGGGCTATGATATGTGAAGTATTAGATGGATGAATTTGCGAATGATCGAAATGTGTGAGTTGCTGTTTTATTTTATCATTCAGGTGATATATCATATCTAATGGAAAATTATTACTGTGTGCGATTTGTAATATTATCTTTGTTTCTTTTTGTTTTCTATTTGCTGTTATAGGTAATTGATGCATACGACTGATTAGAAAACGGTATGTTGCTAGTTTTTGCTCGGTAGAATGATTAAAATTATAACGTATTGTGGTACCTGTACTTGTAGGCTTCCTGTATATATCAATTTAAAAATTTAAATTAAAAATGTTTTATTTTTATTTTATTTTAGAATCCATTTTAATCATTTAAATTGATTGCATAATTACAGGTCTCCACCCTACAAAACCTGGAATTGGTTGAGAGGCAGATGTTTGGAGACAGATTTTATATAATTTTATATATACTTTATGTAATAACATTGCATTTTAACATAAGTATTTTAAACTGTAAAATCAGTGACCAAGACATTTACCATTCAGATACACGATGTACACTGCAAATGTCTACGTACGTTGATTCCCTGATGATGGCTGAAACGGTCAGCCAAAACATGTAGGTGTGCAAAAATAAATTTATTGTGCAGTGGTTGGTGGTAAAAAACTTACATATGTAAAACAACTGCACGGAACATGTATAATATTAAGTATATTATTCTACCTTCTCCACACAGTCCCCCAAGTTACTTTCTAACCAAAGTTCTACATACACTTCTCTCCCCATGAAAGCTGCATGCCCAGCCCATCATAGCCTCCTAGACTTCACTTTCTTGCCATACTAGGGCACCTATATAAATTCACACAGTTCTTCATGTATCTTAAATTGTGCTCTCCCTTCATCCTTCATAAGTACAAATACACCTCAACATCTAAGCTACAATAAATGCAAGTTCCTGTAAGTCACATATCAATGTGGTACCTGCAGAATAACAGGACCCGTGGGAGTCTGGATTGCTTGCACCATGGCATTGGTTGCAGGTGTTGGTTGAGCAATGAGGGCTGCAGATTGGCGTGTCACAGGAGACGTCACAGACTTTCCTGTGCTTGGCGTGTTTGCTGATAAAGCAGGCATCGGTGGAGGAGAGCTGAGGAGCATTCACATTTACGTAAATGATGCAAAAAAAGGAATCAAACTAACCTGTATTTATTTGCTACACAGAGGTAAAACTGGTTTTCAGATAGTAGGGGAAAACATCACAAATCTAGAATTCAGTGCATCACATCACCTGATACCTCCCAAAAGAAATATATGGCATAAAATTCAGTAACAGCCAAAACCATAAATTTTTATAGCCTCAACTTTACATCCTGAGTACACACAATACTACTATGCATCATGAATAAAGCATCTGATTTCATCTTCTACAACCAAGTATATTTGGACTCTTCCGAAGTTCACCTTACAAAATTTATTCTACCACAAACAACAGCTGTATTAGGGAGTTGCGGCATACATTACTTGCAATGTATAATCATAATGTATATATAATGTACATATCAGTATACATCAACACAAGAACAGTGGCTATACCTCACAAATGAAATATCAGACTTTTAAACATAAGACATGCACGAAAGAATAAAATTGTGTTTAGATCAGCCACAAGTTCTGGGGCCCTCCCAGCCTCATGTTCTGGTAGTACTGGATGTTCTTTCTCCAGAGGTAAAGCGGCTAAAGCATGACCCTAACTGCTAATCTCCATCCAGTGCCAAGGCTGGAGATGTATGGAACATCACTTCCATCAACCTACACAGCTTCATTGCATACTGTGCTGTCAGCACTGGGACATCTTTGCCTTATGGAAATTCTACAGCTTTCAGTAGAACCCTTGATGTAATGTAAAAACCCTGCCGACCACAAGTTAAATACACCAAAATTCATGTACACTCTGTGCAAACAGAACAGTTTTACAGTCTGCAGAAGCAGGTGATCTGTGAGTGTATCTTACACCAGTCAGTACTTACTGCATGCTCTGCTCTAGGATAAAACTCCTTTGAATGTCTGAAAGATGTGAATTTGTAATTTAAAAAAAGCCTTCTTTATCATTATTTATACCACACCTTTCAGCGTCCAAAGAAATTGTGGCACGGGTAACAAGAAACAAGGGGGCTGGGACAAGACTGAACTATGTGAACATGTACTGGCCACCTACAATGGTTGGAAAAAAGGATAGACATGAAAACTACTTCAGTTCATATTCTTTGTTGGAACTTGTACTTCTTCTTGCCAATGGTAACACCGTGAAAGCAGAACTGAGGAGTATGTAGCAAACTGCTAAAATACTGAGATGGTTACTATCTGATAAAACGCAGGTATCTGCTGTCGCAGGAGGAGAAGGAACAGAATATATAGGACTTAATGGTCCGTAACACACTTCTTACACCTAACAGCCATCAAAGTGACTATGGCAGCAGATTGCCAGGTTAGAATCTTCAGTAAAATATATAGTTTGAAATAAACTACAAGAATTCTCCAGAAAGTGTGACATAATAAAAGATATGCATCTGTGTTAGAATTAACTCAGCTGGTATACTGACTTGGCTACATGCTGGCCAAAAAGAGGAATCACAAAGTGAGTCCATCTGGGTACAACAATTTTCTGTTCCCAAAGCATCCAAAATGGCTCTATGGACTCCTTCCCAAGGGAGAAGAAGTGACCAGAACATGAAGCTGGCCATTCATTTCCACCCAGTGCCAAGGTTAATAATGTGTGGAGCTATACCTCCACTAAAATGTGTTCATGGTATGGTGCTTTATTAAGCACAGTGAGAAATTTATCTTTCTTTTATGTCAATGACACTACACCAACATTAGTTCATGAACAGTGCTCCTTCACAAAGAAATCAGTTACTCACTTGGAGCTTAAAAAATCCACAATGAAAATACAGTAAAACCTCGATGCATCGTTTTTCAGGGGGATGGAAAACAAAAACAATATATAGGGGAAAACAATAGTACCGGGAAATCCTTAAAAATTATTGATAAGAACAATTTAATGATTATTATTACTTCTTGCTGAAAAAATCTTTGATTGACATTTGTTTTGTGCAAATTTTACTCCTCAATTCAAAGTACGATTTTTCAAGGCCTAGAACACTTTGACGATCAATGTCACTCGTGCTGTGCGCATAAAGGAAAGATTTTACTTTCATCAGCGCTTCATGTGTCTCAGCAAAGCTCGCCACAATAATTTCGGATTCGCCATCTTCTTCTTCCCCCTCCACACTCCCGGACACCACGAGGCTCTTGCACTGTTTCTACACCACTGGTTGCCACTGGACTGTCCACAGAGATGCAGTCCTCAAATTTATCTTTGTTCATGCCACTGAACTTTTCCCAGTCTTGGCAGAAATTGTCGTCATCGTTGGTCAATACGACATCACTATCACCTGAAGATCGTCCCTGCACGTAACCAGCTTTCCGAAAACAATTTTCGATTGTCTGCTGCATTACTTGTTGCAAGGCTGCCACAGTGTAGTGCAAAGCTTCCAACACGTTTATCTTCTTTTTCGTATCTTTGCCTGCATCCATTAAGCAAACAGCTGTTTGCACGAGGCATTTTCTATAAAGCTGCTTATAACACTTTATTACCCCTAAATCAAGGGGCTGGAGCACACTTGTACAATTTGCCGGGTACCGTGACTTTTACATTTCTTAGAAATGATGTATCCTTTGGATGTGCGGCACAATTGTCCACAAAGAGGAGAATGTTTCTGTTTTACGCACCCATACTTACGTCTAATGAACACAGAAGTGAAGAAAAAATGTCTGTGGTCATCCACGCTTTATTGTTCGCGTGATATTTGGCAGGTAATTTTTTTATAATCCTGAAACATCGCGGTTTCGGAGATTTTCCGATAACAATCGGCAATTCTCTCATTCTGATATTTGGTTCAACACGCAGCAGGCAATCCAGGCGGCACTAAGAAAGCAATACACACGCGCGCAGCGCACTAAATCATCGTTTCAAATTAAAAAATAAAAAATAAATAAAAAAAAACCATGTGGAAAAATGTTGCGTCAGGACCGTGATTTTTCAATGACTGACGCGATAAAACGACAGTTCAAGGACCGATGGAGGCGGGGAAAATTTGTGTTATCTATATGGGGTTGGTTCCAGGACCAAATAAGGCAGACAATATATGCGGGAAAACGAAGGTAACGGGAACGATGCAACGAGGTTCCACTGTAATATAAACACAAAATTTTCATTATCTGACAACTAAATGTCTGTAGTTTTATTGTACAACAGTCATTCCATGTGTAGGTATTTGTAACAAATTTTACTGCATTTAAAAAGTTGTAACAGTCTTTTTCATAACACTGATCTGGAATGACTCCGTGTCATAACCCAAAAGAACAGAACACTCGCCTACAGTGCTGCTAACTCCAAAACTCACATTATTGTCATTTTCTTGAAGAAATATCAGACTGTGAATATGCATACGAATGAAACAGCCATAAACCCTAGTGCTTGCAATTCATGTACAAATAATATAACACCATGGTACTTATGAGAATAATTCTGACAACAAATGCTGCGCAGTTTCACCCTTATAATTCTACACGCACTTCTCATCTACTTCAAATTATTAAACTGCAACCTCATTAACTAAGCTTTCAAATATCATCTATGCAGCATAACAGCTGACTACAAAGCTACCTAATACACATAAGTAATACTGCACCTGTTGTTCATTTGCATAACATACACTGAATCTGACTTTTCAATAATCTCTCCACCAAGACTCTTCATCATCTGTTCGAGCTTGGTCATCACCTCCTTGTACTCCTTCTCTCCCTTATTGTATGCTGCAACCTGCTCCGGCGTAAGCGCCTCATCATGGCAGTCCATCTGCAGCCCAATGTCCGGTGGCTTCTTGCCATAGTTACGACCAGATCGACTCATTCTGCCAATGGCGCCTTAACAAGGCTGTAAACAAGTAGAACATACATAATGCAAGAAATTAACTTCTGTAACAGGTACTTTAGCCAAGTGTGTAAAGCACAAGACAGGACAACAGCATCACCATTTTGTACTTAAGGTTCTTCTACTTGTCACGAAAAATAAGAGGGAAGGTGCCCGACATAAGCAAAGACAGGACAGGTTAGATGTTGCTTAAAATGTTTTGAGTTGTTGCCCGGCGTCAATTTTTGGTGTATGACCAACGTTTCGGGATCACTTGTTTGTCTCATCTTCAGGGTCTTAGGTAAAAAGGATGCCAGGAGGTAAGGAACATGTGTTTATATAGGAGTAGGGTCCAATGGGTAGTATTGAATGGACAAGCCAATCAGGAAGAAGGGGGAGGTGTGGTGTGTTATGATAGTTTCTGACAGGGACTGGGAGGGGAACAATGGGTAACCACTGCTTACCCATGTGCAGCAGCACATAGCCAAACTACCAGTTTTACAATACGCTACTTTTTCAACACATAACTTTGATAAAACGTTTTTGTTCATGATTATGACACTCTATTAAGACAAAGAGGGAATTCTGTACGGCAGAAACCGACTGCAACTAGTCGACTGACGACACTTTTCTTAACAGTCGACAGATCTACCACACATGAACAAAAAAAAACTGCAAACGTGCACCCTTTTCAGTTCTCCTGGTTCCACCAACTGACTGAAACAATACAGATGGAATAAACTTATTTTTTGATATAGTTCCTGGCCTACTGAGAAGCATCTTTCAAAACTTATTAAAGGTAAGGTAAGGTAAGAAATATGTTTCCCCTGAAAGCCTACTACAAAATCTAAGGTGCAAACAATCCATGTCACCTTATAATCGAGGAAATACAGTAATATATACAATAAAAAATGAAATCATATACAATAACTGAATTACTTATTTTGCTCACCTTTCATAAAATTGTCAAAATGATGCTTGGTAACAAAATAGAAGAAGAAACTGAGAAGATTCTGTTATCAAAAGATACAATTTGTGGAATAAATAATCTCATCTAAGATCAAAGAAAGTGTGTCAAGAAACCAAAATTCAAATTCAAGTTGCAGTTGATGAGTCTGACATTCGTGACAAAGCACATCTGTTTGCATTTGTCTGCTTTACACACCCCCCCCCCCCCCCCCCAAATTCTGTGTTGTAAAGAAGTTCCTGAGAACATGAGACAAGGAATACAAGGAATAACAATTTATTCCTTGTATTTGGAAAACTTGAAACTTTTGTGGAAACCATGTGTTTGTATCTGTACCAACAGTGCACCATCCATGATGGCATCTTTCAGACGTTTTGTAACACTTGCAAAACAACATAACCCAGATATATTATCTACCCAACGCCTAACGTGCACAGAGTTTCTCCTAGTATAACTTTAGGTCTGTATATCAGACTACGCTGTTAGTATGGTTAATTCTGTAAAACACAACTTGAAAAACTCATGTTTCAACACTTCAATTCTGCACACAGCTGTAAGGTGGGTGTACAGGGAAAAACTGTTGTGTCATGTTTGAACTCAAAAATATGAATATTCTTTTAAACAGAAGGGATGGATAATTTCTGCGCATATCGTAGAAATAGAATGTGTGGTGTCCTTAGTTGGCAGAAATATTTAATCATCTTAATAGCATTCGTACTAGCATGCAAGGTCGAAATCAAACATCATTACTTCTACGGACAAGGTATTAGCATTTCACAATAAATTTCCATCTGGAAAAAGAAGAACAAGAAAATCTTGAAATGTTTCCTTCGATACCAAAATCCCACATCACAAATGGCTCCCTTCATGATAAAACATTTGACAACATAAAAAAATATTTTCCATCTGCCACTATACATACAAAAATATGGTTTGGTAAGAGATTCATTTATCATTTATGCCAGTGATATCAGACTTTGATTTTATCCTACTGAGATGATGACGATGACGACAATGACAACAACAACAACAACAACAACAACAACGTTTCCATTTCTAAAGACAGCAGCCTTAAAAAAAACATACTGACTTGCCTCTTCTACAATCTGAACATTTATTAGGCAAGAATATCCTAAAACTGCAACAAACGCCGACCAGTTTTGATGCCGTTCGCTACATCTCACGTCTGCAAATTTGTGCTTCATCACTTATAAACAAGACGTGCAAAAAGAGGGAAAAACTTGGAGAAGAGTTAGCCTATCACATACACATCCTGGTATCAGCAGAGTAATTAAAAAAAAACAAAGGTGATGTTTCACATTAAAATACTTTATACATGTCTGCACATTACATGTAAAATTTGTCACTCATACTGATCAGCGTTAAAAAAAGATTCGTCAGTTGGCCACAATCACTTTTCTTTGCTGTTTTTTCACTTTAACAACATTCAACATAAAGCAATATATTTTATAAGTATTTACAGGATATTATAAAAGTAACCATTATAAAATATTATACCATGTGTATTGCACACTGTTTTTAACTTTCTATTACTACAAGTGCACCACCAAACATAATATTCCAAAATGTGGCAACAACAATAAAGGTTGAGATCCACTGCCTTAGCCTTACACACCTAGTTGGATTTCAAGGTCAGGATATATGGAGAGATCTTCATTCCTTTACACAGCCCAACCCCAAACCTGACTTAACACACATACTTTTATTGTTCAATCCTAATATTTGGTTTACATTTCTATTGACATGTTTCAGATGAAACCATCTTCATAACCACTGCAATTAAATTTGGATTCTATACCTGCATAGTACCATAAATGTAAGGTCTTTTCTATGGTCCTGTGCCAGTATGTCATCACCTTATTTTACATAAAACGTCATGTTAAGATTAGGCTGAAATTAAATTTCATTAAATTAGAATTATAATAGTGTCATATACAGGTCTATTTGTAACATTATATATGCATATAAACTGCAGCAATGATATTGATATTGATGTTTTCTTTCCTTGCTGACCACCCATCCCATTCTAGAGCTGGAGTCAAGTATGGGCACAGCCATACCTTTACATCCCCTCTGCACCTGCTTGGCAAAAAATGTGACAGCTTTATCATTATTTCCAGAGTTTGGGGCCCTACATTTGTACTGATTATTGTTCACCCTTATGCAAATTTAAACGTATTTATGTTACATATTACTCCTCTGTGCGATTATCAAATCTATTATCACTCACATTGTGTGTTGGCATACTTAAGAGATTCAGACTACAGTCTAAGATTGATAACGTGAAAACTGTGGGGTGAGGAAGTGGGGGGGGGGGGCCAAAAAGAATGTAAATGGGAAAGTGGGGTGTACTCAACTCAGTACCTGTTTGACTATCACTCAGGCAGAAACTCCTCCCACGCTATTCAGATTCCTTCAGTACCTTCCAAGTTACAAGTTATCAGCCCTAGACTGTCTACTGTGTTTTAATGTACTTACATGGCATTGTACAGTGTGGTTATACTTTAGTTGTGTGGCCTGTGTGGGTGTATTAATATGTACAGAAGTTCCCCCTGTATCAGCGGGTGATACGTTCCAAGACCTACCGCAGATGCCCGAAACTGCGATAGTAGCGAACCCTATATACAAGTCATTTTTCATTTACATACACACCTATGATAAAGTTTAATTGATATGTGACGCAAAATAAGACATTACCATCATTAGGCTAGTGATCCTGGCACCACGAATGCGGACAGCAAGAACACTTGAGGCTAATTGGATACAACCCTCCAAAATCCAACCCCTGGCATCCCCGTCGCGGCAGGGGGTAACATCTGGAGGCGGCTAACAGGGGCTATGGTTCACCAAAGCCAAGGTGTGAGGCATCGTGCCGAGGGCTGCATTGCACTGGGGTGGTAAAATAGCAGTGCAATTACGATCCCCTCGGGGTACCAGGCAGCACCCCGTTGTATTTATGCCTTCCACTTGTAAGGGGCTATGCGGATGGTGACTGTTATTTCCCCATTAATTGTGGGAATAAAATGGACACAGTAATTAATGAACTTGATCAAGGAGCGGCTGTGGCTGCAGACTTGATACAAGAACTCCCTAGTGGAAGCTGTAGGCTCTGAGCCTTCCGCTGTTTCTTCTGATGAGGACAGATTGGCTGCAGGTGTCTTTACGACTAGACTGCAGACCAAGCGACTCTCGGAGCATAGCGGAAGAAGCTCATTAAAGGTTCTGAGCCTTTCGCTGTTCCTTCTGATGAGGACAGATTGGCTGCAGGTGTCTCAACGACCAGACTGCAGACCAAGCGCCTCTCGGGAGCGAAGCGGAAGAAGCTCATTAGGCTCTGAGCCTTTTGCTGTTCCTTCTGATGAGGACAGATTGGCTGCAGGTGTCTCAACGACTAGACTGCAGACCAAGCGACTCTCGGGAGTGATGCGGAAGAAGCTCATTAGGCTCCGAGCCTTTCACTGTTCCTTCTGATAAGGACAGATTGGCTGCAGGTGTCTCTACAACTAGACTGTAGACCAAGCGACTCTCAGGAGCGAAGCGGAAGAAGCTCATTAGGCTCTGAGCCTTTCATTGTAACTTCTGATGAGGTCAGATTGGCTGCAGGTGTCTCTACGACTAGACTGCAGACCAAGCAACTCTCGGGAGCACAGTCGAAGAAGCTCATTAAAGCTAAGAAAATGAAGGAGGGAACCTGGACAGTTGTCAAACCTACAGGCAAGACTCCTTCATCTCAAGATATGGGCCTTTTTGATGGAGATCCGACCTGCAGATTTTGCGGGTTGGAGACTGAAACTGCGCACCATATTATTTGTTGTTGCGAGGTGTTGGCTTGTCAACGTTATAAGTTCTTTGGGAAACTGTTTGTTGAACCAAAGGATAAAAGCATGGCCTTATTGAAAGACCTGTCTCTCTTTGTTAGAGGCACAGGGCTAATGAACCAATGCTAATTGGAATATTTAGGGCTAGCACAATAAGCCTAAGGCTGCAGTGCATCCGGAGCTTCTGCCGACGGGCCCTTGGTGGAAGAGGAACTGGATGCAAGTAAAGCGGGCCAGCGTGGGTACAGAGGACAAAGAGAGATGAGTCATGTACCGAGCATGATGGGGCGGGAAGGTTTCACCATGTTACTCAAAATGGAGCACAATTTGAAACTTATGAATCGTTTATTTCTGGGATTTTCTATTTAATATTTTCGGGCCAAGGTAAACCGCGGATAACTGAAACCGCGGATACCTAATCCGCAGATACGGGGGTTCCACTGTATATGTTGTTTTGTGGATACAGGTAGTGCTGTTCTCTGTTCCAGTAACACTCAAAAGATGAGGCTGTAACACATCACATTCTGGTCTATTCTGATGATGTTAAATTACTTAGAGGAAACTAAATACTATAAAGAAAAACACAGATGCTAGTAAGGAGGTTGGTGTAAAATTAAAAGCTAAGGAAACTAAGTGTATGTTCATGTCTTGCAAACACAAAGCAGGACAAAATTACAACACTGAGACGTGGCAATACATAATTTGAAAATGTAGCAGTTTAAATATATGGAACAACACTAACAAATCAAAATTTCATGCATGAAGAAAATCACAGCACATTAAATTTGGGGAATGCTATCTATGCTATCTAAAAACATAAAAATTAAAACATATGGATATACATCTTGCCTGCTGTTTTAAATAGGTTAGAAACATTCTCTCTCACATGAAGGAAAGAATATAAGCTTCGGACGTTTTGGAACTGGACCTCAGCAGGAAGATGTAATATAAGGTTGGCTGCATAATAAGGAGCTTCATGATCCTCATCATATATTATTATTCTTCTTCTTCTTTCTTAGCATCACAGCCCGGGGTGGGCCTTAGCTTCTTCGACAATTCGCCTCCACTCTTCTCTCCTCAGCACCTTCTGTCTCCATCCTCTTATCTTCATAGCCTCCAAGTCCTCCCGCACATCCTGCATCCATGTTTTGCGTGGTCTTCCTCTCCCTCTACTGCTCTCCATTTTGTTGTTCAGCATTCTCGTTGGCATTCTGTCATCTCCCATTCGCTGTACATGTCCCAGCCATCCTAGGCGTCGCGATTTTATACATCATACTATGTCCTGTCGCTGTAAGATGTTATTTATTTCTTCATTTGTCCGTATTCTCCAGAATTCTTCATATTTCAACGGACCGTATATGCGACGTATTATTTTTCTTTCGAATCTTCAAAGATTTTCCATATCATTGGCAGACAATACCCATGTTTCCGACGCGTGTGTTACTACAGGTCAGATCAGCTTCTTGTACAGCTTTAATTTAGTTGTCTTTGATACTAGATTTGATCTCAGAAGTGGGAGATTGACGTCAAAAGCTCTGTTTCCAGCCATTATTCTCTGAGAAATTTCGCTGCTCACCCTGTTTTCGTTATTAAGGGGGGCTCCAAGATATGAGAAGTCATCATATATTATTAGGGTGATCACATCAAGATGGACATGGCACATGTAGCACACGTGGGAGAGAAATGTTTTGAACAGAAAACCTGAAGGAATGCTTAGGTATACATGGGAGGATATTCAGGATGAGAGGGAATGGACAAGATTCATGTGGCTCAGCACAGGGGGAAGTGGCAAGCTCTTGTGAATACAGCAATGGAACTTCAGGTTTCACATAATGTAAGGAAGTATGACTAGCTGAGGAACTATGAGCTCCTAATGAGGAAGCACGCTCCACATAGTTAAAATGAAACCTCTGGGCCTAACCATCATGCACTAAATATTTTTTTGTAGCTGAGTTCCTGACAAAACAAAACAAACCTTTCTGTTACTAAAATGAAACCTCAAACACAAACACCTACAAATATGTTTAAGTTATAAGAAACCTGTAATAAGAAACCTGAAAATGTAACATTCAGCACATTTCAGAACATTTCTGTCAGTAACGAAACTTCAGAGCCTAACCCTTGCGCAACAGATGTTTTTCCTGACGCTGAATTTGTAAGGAATAAAATGACACTTGAATGCCTAACATGTCACTAAAATTAAACCTCAAACCCTTACTCAATGAGCATGTGTAAATAAAAAGAAACCTGAAGGCCTAACCTTGGTTATATAAATATTTTAAAGTATGTACCTTGCACACCTGTCACTATACTGACAGGCAAGCACACATACGACGAACTTGCTCTAAAATGTAGCCACTTTTCCAATAAATTTGTGAATTCTTGCTTTACCACACTAACAAACTAATGGAATGCAATGAAACCCAATAACTGGTGACTTTTACTGTTCCATCCCGAAGTCCTGTCTGAAACACCAAAGCAGCAAATCAAAGTAACTACAATTGTTGCCACCTTTTCTTGCCAGCAAAAAATGTAAACGCGCAATTGAAATACTACTACTTTTTTCTCGAGGGAATAAATCTGTACCCTATAAAATGATAACATGTAAAGAGTAAGAAATTCAGAAGAACAGAACGCCTAATAACATAAAACCAAATGGAAAGCAGGCCATTTAACAAAATGCAACGGTACCGAACAATGCAACCTATTTCAATTCATGGACAGTCAGATGACATCTTTATTTCGGTACCTTGTTTAACAATCTTAGTTTGTAATCGTTTTAGCACTATAATAAATAATTATTTCATTTAAATTTCTTACTCCTAACAACTTACTTATAATTGGCGCAAATAGAGACGCTGTATTCAGCCTCCAATCAGTGCTTCTGCTTCAGGAAATCCTCAACAAATGTAGAATAAGAACTTTGTAACAACACTTTACACCCCTCAACGTTGTTACTTCCAAAACTGCATAAATCTTGTGATAAATTCAGCAGAATAATTCCGGTATTCCAAACCGTATATATTTTAGACAAGATGGCTGCTCCAACAACACACATGACCCTCAAACGAACCAATAAAGACTTGTACATTCACCCGGGAAAACAACGTCACAATACTACGTTAGTCAAACACATATAGTCCGACCGATATGAACAAATTTACTATACTGCGAGTTTCAATCCTCACTGCCATGCCACCCAAATGGAACCCCATTTCTGTAACCATCTTATTCTCCGTTATCAGTCATTTTTGTCCCAGGAGAGGAAATGTAAATTTTCCCGCCTCGAATCATTCATAATAGAAACTTTTTTTTAAAAAGATGTTGCTCGTTATAAACTCGAGGCTGTATACAATCGGTTACATACGTATCATAGGATCATATACCAAGTAATAGTAACACCATAACGTATTTCAAATGTTAACTTGAAGCTTATGTTTAGTAACAACAAAAACACAGTACAAGATACGAAAATGCGGATTGATACAAACGTACCCGGAAGCCAGCTGTAATGAAATGTCGTATCCGTTGCCTTGCCAGCCGGGTACGGACCGCGGTATCATAATATACCACAGGACGGTCAACAACATAGAATAATGACAGGATCAAATATTGATCGCACAACTAATATACATAGCCAGTTGTCAAAAACAATTTTAATAATTTTTAGTATTTTATACTACGGCTATCTTCAAATCAAAATCTTAATGATTAATTTTTAATAACATCAAAGAAAATAAACTAACCACTATGAACAAGAAGATAAGTGATATACAGTGATAGTGACCTACAAAAATTATATGTTGTGCAAGTGAATTGGATGCATTGAGGATTGTGAACCCTCGACGACACCCCTGATGATGGCACAGGAAGTGCCGAAACATATGTAGGGACAGAAAACACTAAAACAGTGTAGTGCGTTTGTTGGAATGAAATAATTAATTACTGAAATGCACGGTATATATAATATAAAATATTAAAGTCGGTTTTTAACTGAATTTGGCATGTCCAATTGTCACATTTTGCAATTAAATGGATGAATGAACAAATTAAATTCAGCTGTATTGAGTATTCATGCACTACTGCATTTTAGCTCTACCGCTGTGTATCCAGTGTGCCGTGACGAAGTTTACTTACGCTGAGGGACGTGGAGCGTTGTGGCCGCGTCCCCATCTCCCTCCTTGAACTTGGAGCGCTCATTTCAAACTTTCCTTTTCAGTTACATGGCCATCCGAGACACACGTTCCTTAAGGTGTACGCTATGTCTGTGTTGTGTCTATTAAGAACACGGCCACTCCAGACAAAGTGTGGTTAGGTTGTAGGCTATGTCTCTGTTTCAATCGGCGCGATATTTCAACCTTGTCCTCAACGGATATTAACTACATGGCTCCTCGAGACAAACTTTGGTTAGAGTGTAGGCTATGTCTCTGTTCTGTATATTAACTACATGACCACTGGAGACAAACTTAGGTTAAGGTGTAGGCTATGTCTCTGTTACAGTCGGCGCGATATTTCAACCCCGTCCATCCTTAATCCACTAACGGTTCTCGGTCTGCGTATTTACTCCATGGCCACTCCACACAGACTTACGTTGTGTTGTGTTGGTTTGTGTACACCGGACCACGCTGCCAATAATTTATGAATTATATCACAGCATGTAGTTTAATATAATATACCACACTGTTTTACTATTAATTTTAGCAATTTAACAGCGCTACTATTGTACAATTTTATACAGTGGTAATAACGAATACTGACGAAACTGTTCTGATGTAACAAAGAACATTGGTCTATGTACAAAACTCCAACGACCCCCCTGATGATGGCAATATAGAAGTGCCGAAATGCGTATTGGGGAAAACTTTTAATAAAGAAATCAGTGACAAACTTGTTTTGGTGCATTTGTTGGTGTGAGTTAATCAATTACGTTAGGTTGTACGTTATGTCTGTTACATCGGTGTGCGTATTAACCACACAACCACTCCAGACAAATTTAGGTTAGGGTGTAGGCTATGTTTCTCTTCTGTATATGAACTACATGGCCACTCGAGACAAACTTAGGTTCGGGTGTAGGGTATGTCTCTGTTCTGTATATTAACTACATGGCCACACGAGACAAACTTCGATTAGTGTGTAGGCTATGTCTCTGTTACAGTCGGCGCAATATTCGAACCTCGTCCTGGACAGACTGGCGCCCATACAAACACTATGGAGGCAACCTGGAAACATGTTTACGTTTTCCTCTACGCGTACAACCGCCACACAAACTACATCTTATCTTTCATAATACATGTTCGCATCTCTGCCGCGCAAGTGCAATTCACCCCTTCACAACGTTCCTTCTCGTCATCCCACATGTAGACTGGTCGCTCCGGCCTGCGCACGCATTACCGAACTCTGCACCGCACCAAACAACTACGTGACATTGCTCCGCCTCTTTCCATCTTCCCTACCACAGATTATCTAGTACCCTTATCCCTACCACATACTAGATAATCTGTGCCTACCACAATCTTCTAGACGCACTCTCCGTTCCTTCCTACCGAAAGTTTTCCTGCTGCGGTGGAGCTATAGTGCAGTAGAGCCTTCATGCAGTCACAAAATAACGCTGCATATAAGTGGCGTACCCAAGGGGGGGGGGGGGGGGGGCCAGGGTGGAGCCCCCCCCAAAAAAAACGAAATTTAAAAAACACTTACTTTGTAGATATTGATATCAAAAGTTTTACGTGATTTCCCCCTTCAGCCGATATCAGCCACTGAAGTCGGCTGATGACCAGTATATCAGAATTTTGAAAAATAAATTAATAACATTTAATAAAATGAAGATAGGACACTGTGACTGTCACGGAACATGTAGTTATATTCGTGTATATAAATGCAGTTTCAAACAGTGTTATGTTGTACTTGCATGATTTTTATAACAATTTTTAAAATCAAACATAAATTATATATATCCTCAGGGACAGCCCCCCCCCCCCAAGGGAAAACAACTCTGGGTGCACACCTGCTGCATATGTACCTCTCCTGACATTAACCATTGTATATGGGCCTATTACATGTGCCTTCAATAATTTAGAGCCTCTGATATTGATAGGCAAGATTGATTACACCAGGTAATAAACAGGGTGTCAGAATAGCATCTATAGCTGGGCTCTTGTGAACTTGGTAATGAAGCTGTTATGTGAAGGGCAGAACTTGTGACTGGTTCAGAAACTGTTCACTTCACGAGCGATCTTATCCATGCGGTATTTTCTGTCAGCTCACAGCTTTCATTGGTGTTGATATTCACCCATTCAAGATATCACTACAAATTTGCCATTGCATAGTTCTTCCTTGTTGCTACAGTGTTAAGCTATTACAGATTTAAACAATACAGAAACTAATGCTCAAGCAGGTATGTGAAGCCCAGGATGCAGTGTCATCCGAGAACAGAATCCTCAACTACACCATGGTCAAAGCCTCAACACTTGTGGTGCAAAGTCAATGCAGGGGACCCCTTAAATAGGTACAAGTAGAAACAGGATTAAAGCCAGTAATCTGTTTAATACTGACATTGCCAAGCTGTATTAAAGTGTTTCCTCTTACCTCTTTCAAAATTTACACAATATAATCATAATGCCTACAAGTAATCCACCTTCCTCTACTTTCTTGCTGCACTCAGCTGTGAGCCCAGTGTATACAGTGCTGGTTGCTGCTTCTTTCTTGATGGACATATGGGGTACCCATGCATTCTCTGGTTGGCCATAGTTGTCCTCACATAATTCTTAATAATTAACTACCTCTTACTGGGCATCCTAATACAGGCTGCAACAACTGTACAGGAGTGTTAAAGCATCTGTATGTGGTATAATCATTAACACAACATAATGCAATGCTATCACTATGCGTACATTTCTATTCCTATTTAAATTGCTGTTCCGTTTTTGTATTTTCAGGCACGTTTGCAAAATTGCGAAAAGCGAGCAGCTGTTAGCTTCGTCATGTCTGTCCATCCATCTGCCCGCAGGAACAACTTGGCTCCCCCTAGAATTTGATATTTTTAAAAAATCTGTTAAGGAAATTCAAGTTTGTTTAAAATCAGACAAGAATAATGGACACTTTACATGAAGATCTATGTACATCCATGATACCTCAATGACTTATTCTTAGAATGACAAATGTTTCAGACAAAAGATTCAGAGAAAATCAAAACACACTATGTTCAATAATTTTTTTTTTTCCAAAACTTGTGCCATTTATGAGATAATGTTGAAAAATATGGTGCAGACATGCCACAAATGACAACATAATATGGCGCATGCACTTTGCATGTTAGACAACTAAGGCTACAGACACACACTCAGAATATATAATACTTATTGCTTTTCCACAACAATGGTTACGTGAACATGCCTCAATGTTATATGTGCACTGCCTGTCTTGTTTTTAATTACACTTTTTACTTCTTGGAAACTTCAGGTGACACTATGCACAAATTACAAAACACCACCCCACTCATCCCACCCTACAGTCCTGTCCCCAGTCATCCAATGTCCTCCACTAAATTCAAAACCACAGATCTGACAGTGCACACGGAGACCTATACATATATTTCTTACCATTTCAGTGAATACACAATACACTGAGAAATATTTCAAACACGCAATGATTTCAATAAGACTGCCTTCATGGAGCATCATCCATCTTGAAAAGTTCATAGTTCCTCAGCTAGTCAAGAAATTCCCATCTTATGGAATCCAAAGGTTCATTAGCATGTTCAAAACAGCTCAATTTGATCACCTGAATAGTATTAATTGAGGAATACAAATTACAAAGCTTCTCATTATGCTACTTTCTCTGGTCTCCTGTTACTTCCTCTTGTGCCCAAACATGACTCGCTCCCCTATTCTCAGAACACCCTCGGCTATGTTCATCCCTTAACATGAGAGGGCAGGTTTCACACCCATATAAAGCAACATGCAAAATTATAGTTCTGTATATATTTTAATTTTAATATTTTTTAGGTAAAAAATTGCAAGACAAAAGATCCTGGACCAAACAGCAGCAGGCATTCCCAGAGTTTAATCTGTCATGAATTTCATTATGTATGCCATTTTGGTTTCGTAATGTTGTTCCAAAATATCTGATATCAATCCAGATCTGTACGCCTACCAGTTTTTGTGTGATGACAAATGTATTTGAAAACGTGATTTTATTTAAGCTTCATTACAGTATAATAGATGAATACAAACTACAATTAAATTCATATGACAAATTGTGGTGTGCATCCCAATACCAAGTTTTACATTTAGCTGTTCAGAACTTTCACACATAATCGCTTCAGACCTTCATTTTATATACTGTACTCCACACAAATACAACCATCACAGCACGAGTGATTGTAAATAAATGCACATAAGTGACTTCTGAGGTCTTCACATCAGTGTGATTGAGGATACAGTTCTTCTGGGATATGACACTGTGCCACTGGGTAATTGGTTCCCAATGTTTCAAAGGGACCGTAATGCCATTGTCTTAAGGTCCTGTTCAGGGCCAAAGCTTCACACCTGACCCCACTCACACCTCCCTCATTGGCCCATTAACCTTTCCAGCCAGCCATGAACTGGTCACACTGCACTTAGCTATTTGCCTCTACCAGTCCTGTCTGGTATTTTTCTTGCAGCTCCAGACCCTTTAAGATGAAGGCACTATGCTCCTTTGAACTGTTGGGAACTGATTACCCATTGATGTCCCAGAAGAACAGAGGACTCAGATATAATTTACAAAGGAGAATTTTGAGAACAGGATGCATAACTCCACTGTGCACCCACAAGTCTGAAGGTCTCTGAAGCCCAGTACACCAGACGTGTGAGCAGTACGTATCAGGAAATATAAATACTAAAGTCTGAACCCGTCAAACCAGCATTACTCAGACTTAGCCGAGTTCTTAGTATTGCTAAGTCTGCCATGTTGGCTTTGTCTCATGTAGGAGTTAATACGTACTAAGTTGAGTAATGAAGCCAAACGTTGTGGAAGACTGTATGCACACTCTGGGGTTGGGAAGTAAGATACATGGACGATATTATTAGAGTGAATTTCATAAGAAAATAAAAAATATATTAAGAGTTATAATGTGAATATCAGTGATAATAAACAGAACTCACATAAAAGGAAATCGGAAGACTTAAGGAACTTGTGAGCTAGTTACTAATAGTTACAACATGAGGAAATTTACTTGGGTGATAGATAATTAAAGAGAACTGTACTGCTCATTTTGGAAGGGAGAATCCATCAGTTTAGCTACTGTTCAGTGTATTAAATGTAAATATTAAAAATTTAATTCAAGGGCCACTGTAATTATTAATGTTTAATCTGTTTGTACATTAAACTTTAGGTTTTAATGTACCGTTGTGTTCAGTAACTGTGCAATGGCATCCTAAAACCATCAGATGGTTGCATGTATTCTAACCACATTCATGAATTCCATTCACTTCTTATTATGACAGTAAAAATAAATTTTATCAATAATGTAATGTTTAAGGTTTGTTACAGTTCAGACCTGGAACAAGGTCTTGCCCTTAACTGTAACCTACCCCTACAGTTATAACAGTCACAAGGCACTGACAAAACATACTTTCAGGTATGTTCTAAGCAGTCATTTAAAGCATTTTAATGCCCTTCTTGCCCAGCCCATTATATTATACATTCCTTTCTGCACTCAGTAAGGCTAGGGGAAAGCATGTAAGTCAAGCATATTAAAATGTGGGAAATGTGAAGGTCTTACTGTGTTACAAATTATGCAATGAAGTCTCTTGTCCTATGATGATACGCACACGACTCACCTTCTTTTGTAACAGCGCAAAACAGCCATAGCAAAACAGGTGTCACTGACCTCTTTGTTGGTTCTTTCAAGGAAGGACTGTGGGGACATAACTACAAGAAACGCAAAATGAACACTGGAGTACAATGATCAAAGAGCAAGAAGAAAGATTTTTAGAGCATGAGTATGTGTTCATGTTAAATGCTGGAAGAAAACTGCAAAGAGGCACTGTATTGGAAAAATAACTGTTTTGGGCAACACACGTGTTATGATTTCCACGTGTACATCAAAAGCATTACTTTCTGGCTGATCTGTGATGGACCAACTAAGGACATTGTTGCAGCAAAGAAGGCTTCAACATTATGCACCAGTAAGAATATTTACCCTTTGGTACCGGATTGGTGCTGGAATTAAATGCCAAATGGGAGCTGCAAAAGACCAGAATTTAAATGAGAGCTGAATGAGGAAGGCCACTAAATGCTTTCACTTTAACCTGATGCTAGGTGCTTTTGAGCATCTCACTGTGTGATGGGTATGCCTGATGTTAGGCGCCAAAGGGTTAACTCACGATTTCAAACTAAATGCTAAATTAAGTTTCACTCATTATTGTTATGGACAATTGTCATATGTCTGCTTTCTTTTATTTAAGGAAAACTATGGTAAGTTCAAGCTGTCACTCATTTGAACCCCATCACGCCACATTTAGGCTGGGCTCAACCTGCATTTTACGCCAACTTTAGGTCTGTAACTGTCATGGTCAGAGTTTAAAACAGAAAGCCATAGCAAACAGTGATGACATTTTATTACAGTATAACAGAAGATTTGCCATTTCCAGACCTAACTTTACTGTAGCACAGACCACATTATTGAGTTAAAATTAGTTTTTATAATAGAACGAACATGTGAAACAGTAACTAATGAATTTAATGGTTAGGAACAGAAGAAGCAGTGTGAGTATGCTAGTTACAGTCTTTAAACAGAAAATTCGATTAGATGCTTTGCACCTCCGCAAATTACATGCTCATGCCATCATTTGGTGACCGGATGTCGTCAATCTTGAGGATCATTTTTACAAGCTGAGTAGCCAAAACAATCTGCTGTTTCTTGCTGTGTAAGGACTCAATAACATGCTGCTCTTTCATGTCTGAAAACAAAAATTATTTATATTCTTACACACAACTGTAAAATCATCTTAGGTTTTTAAAGGGACATGATGCAATATACCACCTCAGAAGGAAACACTACCATCTTGTACATAAATGATATCATAAAATATATAGACATTACAGAAAGATGTTTTAAATGTAAATTTCTTGTGTGGACTTAAACCACTGGGCAAGATATTTCCTGTTACTTTAAGTGTTCACACGACACAATGTGCTTCCAGGAGCCTTGCACATATTTGCAACATTATAATTTGTTGTTAACATTTCTGACCATGGGACAGAAACCCAGTTCTTCAACCCAAGTAGAGAAGAAAAGAGATGGAGGATGGGGATGGCTGGAAATAGGAGTGAATTAAACACACAATACATTAACAATTCTGACGTGAGATATCACAAATAAATCTATAGTGCTACACGTCCACTTGAGATTAAAAAAATTATCAATCCATACAGTCACATCACAAACCAAATGGACATATTGACACACTCATTTGTCCTGAATGTGTTTGACAATGTCCACATGAAAAGTCATAAACACAGATTATGGTAAATTAAGACGCCAATTGCATACTTCAATTCGTATTGCATAAAGAAGTCACACATGAGGTCAGCTATTTCAAGGGGCCATAAGCTCTTGTGCCTTGAAGTATCAGGGCAGCAGCCTGCACCCTACTTACAGCAATGCTGTTACCATTAATACGAGTAGCAACATTCTCTATGACATCATATAAGCTACGTCTCCTGGCAAAGTATAAAATGCACTGGTATAACATGTAGCAATGTTAAGTCAACTCATACATACCACTTGTTCCCTTTAGCATGCAGTCAATGCCAAGAGCAGGGTTGTTTTCCTTCACCTGGCGGGCTTTCACTTCAGTCAATGTGTGAATTGGTGACAGACCAGAGTTCTCTGCCAGTGCCAGAGGTACACTCTCCAGTGCCTCAGAGAAGGCACGGAATGCATACTGCTCCAGGGATGAGATCTGACAAATGTGAATGTGACATGTACAACTTCATGGTGTGAGGCTAATAGTGAATACAGTTTCTTGTCACAAATCTAAAATCTGAGCTGGATCTGAATTCAGGCACCGTGGTTGGAAAACATTCTGTACATCGTTGGGGAGTCTGTTGACGTCGCACAGCTTGGATTCAACCAGATGTTTCAGGTTATTGAGTAACCTATTCATACTACTTTCTTCCATGCCTGCCCATCTCAATATATACAGAAATGCCAGCAACATTTGATCATTCAATGCAATTTTAATTTCACACATGCAAAAGAACTTCATGTTCAAACAAAAAAAGTCCCAATAAAAACAAAGCAAACAGTTCTTCTTGTGGACATAGGCATGACTTGTGCCTTACTCTTAAATTCCTAAAATTTCAGCACTTCAGGATATTCCATCACCCTTCTAACGCATTTCAGGTGAAACATCACGCTGCTCGAATTTATGGTGCCCATTTACAATCTCTGCTTCTGGGCCTAAGTTGTGATTCTTGGTTTTGATACACATGGATCACATTATTTTTAATCAGACAGAAGGATAAATGAGCCCTATTACAAGGTACTGTCCTGCACATTTCCTTGGCAGATAGGGGTGAAGACTGTATCCTCAGCCAGGGCATGTGGTGGCTGAATGATAACTGAATAAATTCTCACTTCTTCAATCTGCTTAGTTTATAAAACTTGGAATGATCATCCAGTCCCAGAGCATTTCACAAGTAGTGGCTTCCAGTGTTTCTACAGTCATACTAAAAAGTCTAAATATACTGAATGAATTAAAAGTCAGTGACCCTAGAACACAAAACTGTGACTGGTTGGGCTAAATGTGGTAGTTCTCCTTAGAGACAAAGAAATGCCAAAAAGGACACTCAGTGCCATCAGGGACTTCGATATCTGCATCATGAGATGCAGCAGGCATTGTAGCTTACCTTATCAGCCTCCTGTGATGTTGCAATGGCACAAGCAATTTCTGCTGCTCCACCACCATACACCACTCTGTTATCTTGCACCAGGTTGCGTATCACACAAAGCGCATCATGAATACTGCGCTTTGCTTCCTCAATTATCTGCACACCATGAAGAACCACAGTTTCAGTACAAAACTAAATCAAAATCTTTGTATGTAGAGAAATTACATGCAAATTTAATAACCTGAAACAGGAAAGTCTTCAGATTCACAACTGTGCTATCAACTACTGCATTTCAGTCCTATATGAATGCTGGAAAACAACAGGTCTTCTCTCAGTGTTCTTTCTCCATTTCTAAGAAAAATATCACCAAATACAACAGTTCAAAAAAGGTAAAAAGGGTAAAGTTGTCCCTGTCCACAACAAAAAGGCATATGGGGAGCACACACGTATAGCTCCACTCATTCTTAATCTTGGCACTAGATGCAGATCAGTGGTTTGTCACATCCCAGCTACCTTACCCTCAGGAAAGAAGCCTGGTACCCATCATATAAGAGGCTGGATGGGCCCAGAGCCAGCATGAAAATCTTGGAGAAGAGAAAGATCTCTTGTAACCTGTCAGGACTCAAATCCTGTAACATCCTGGCTGTAATCTAGTCATTATATCAACTACAGTATCTATCCCAGCTCCACCACAGTTCAAAACCGTAAAAATATTAGTTCCCTGAAATTTGTTAAGTGCTTTCTAAGTAAGAAACCCTTTTAAGTGAGAAAAATTAGCAGGAAAGAAACACATAAATTGAATGGGAAAGTTTGGGGGTTAATTACTTTAAAGTTTAAGATGGGAAACATCCTATGCAGTGTCATATTAAATAAGTTTCACTGCAGACAGAAAAGTATGAAGATAAGTATGAAGAAAAAAAAAAAAAAAAAAAAAAAAAAAAAAAAAAAAAAAAACACACACACACACACACACACACACACACACACACAAAACAAACAAACAAATGGTCATATGAGTAACATGCTATACACAACATGGCAGTTTTTCATCTACCATCTTATTTCCTCCTCGAATAAATATGGTGACAGCACGTGAATTCTTGCATTCTTCAATGACAAGCATATGATCTTTTGTGGTTCCAAAATGAAGTTCTCGCACAAGCCCAGCATGTCCCAACTTGTCTGGAGACAGTTCCTCAAATCGGGGAACTATCCTGCCTCCTGTTGCAATAGCAATCAGCTGCAACAGATTTAAAATGTGAACATTTTAGGAACAATAAAACACAAGTGCAAAGCATGAGCAGCATTGCTATGATTAACTTGTGCATGCACCTATGCCTGATAAAACAGATATGTAACAATTCAAAACGTCCTTCCTCCATACTGTACAAGGAAACGTGTTGTTCTTACTGTAGTCCTTGAACATAATTATATCAGTTACATCAATCTATATATACCATAAGATGGTTTATCTGGCACCTTCGGAATAAAAGGGTTGCCAGGTATCACTATTTTCCAGATATTAGAACATATATATAATGTGTATCTTAGTGCACCTAGCAACATCAAAGACTGACCTAATCACTTAGTCACTTGACATCCTGCTCTGCTTTCCCCACCACACTTTCTCACTACTTATGTAACACAGTGCACATAAAATTTAAGAAACCAATGTCGCTATCGTAGCTATTCGCTTACGTAAATTTATTTTGAACTCTCAAAATTGGTGCCACATGCTGCCAATAGATGGAATAGCAAAGGGACACTATAAATTTCCTGTTAATAAAGCTTTCTGGATCATCCAATGCCAGATAAAACAGCCTGTGCTGTTATCAGTGTGAGAAAGAAAAACCTTAAATCAGGACCAACTACATACTGACTCCTCCTTCCCAGCATTCTGATATGCACTTTCCTTAACTACACAGATCACGCCAAACTTTTAAAATGACTGTAACACCAGACAGTACTTCTTACAGCTGAGTACTGCTGTATTCAGTATAAAGTCAGTGTCATCATCTCTATTGCATGGTGTCTGACCAGAGAAACCAATGGTATATGGAATTTGGAATTCTACCATGCTGAGTCTGATCACATGTAAAGACAGGCTAACCTCAATCTCTGGGCCACCAACCCAGCGCACAGCAGGCAGCTCACGTTGCAACAACAGGTGGTTAGCCTCATCATCAAAGCCCCACTGACAGATAGCGAGAGTCGCGCCAGCATCTTTCACCTTCAAACACACATGACCAATTGCGAATACAATGTGAGGCATTAAAAAGGCTGCATGTGTAAATGTACGTGCAAAACACATGCTGAAGAAGAAAAATATTTCCTTTTAAATGTTTTCACATGTACAAAGAACACAGATGCTTTATATTAATAATAGTCTTAATGATCTACTGCTGTACAAAATTCTTTGTAGGATACACTTCTCAGATCTGGTAACAATACAATGTAACCTTACAGGTGTTCAATAAGTAACATTCCCTAGGTCATAAAAATTAAATATGCAGACATTACAATATTAGAAGTATCTCATTTATTCCACTCCAGTATCACTATTTTTCAACATAATCCCCGGGCACACTGCTGCATTTCCCATCTTGGCACGAGTTTAAAATTCTACTGTCGCAGAAAGCGGGCCATTTTTGAGATCTGGCCACATAAGACAAAGACAAAAACACACTAATATGCCTGTATGTCACTCATCTACATTACGAATCGTACATGAATTGATGATAAGGTGGTCTTAACTGTGAGCTTCCAGATAAGTGCTGATACACCTTCTGGTTTTAATATCAACGATCTGATTGTTTGGTTATTTTTTAAGTAGGAATTGCTCTGAATGTTACTACTTGTCCAGTTAGACAGTTACAAACTAAAAATGTGCTGAAGATTCAAGTCATCTTGGAGGTTAGGCTGTGGTATTGGGTAAATAGTTACAGGTGTTCTGAAGGCACTACAATCTTTTGAAACGCTGGGTATCCAACACAACATCCCAGAAGACTTGAATGTTCAGAAATATTGCTGTAAGAACCTTGCATCATCAGGACTGGCTATTCACTCCAGTGTGGTATCCACAGACTGGATCACCCAGTGGTTCAGACCACTTCTTATCTTAAATGCAGTATCCAGTACAGGGCAGCCAAAGGAAAGGCTATTCAGCTCTAACAACATTTACCTGCTGAACCATCTCAGAGAATTTCTCAGCTTCATACTGGCGCAGAGCCTTATAATCCTCCACTGATGTCACATCAAGCTTGTGCTTTGTCTTTGGTTTTGGTGGCTCAAATGCACACGTCAAGATTGCCAGTTTCACGTCTTTCAGGACCTGTCACAGACAAATCATTAATGTAACAGCAATAATTGATTATATTTGAAACACTCTGTAACAAAATTCCCCTTGTAGCACCTTGTTCACTTGATGACATCAATATATATCTAGGGAACACAGGAACAAGATGCAGAGGTACAAAGTACACTTCACGGGAGTAGACATTTCTTCAATGTGATCCTTGTCAATTTACATGCCTCTATAATGTTCACTTATTGTACACACAAATCAATTCTCTGTGTCTTTTACCTTATTCATCTTGTGTTGGACTCTTTAGTGCAGAAATGAGTGGAATAGAAGAATTCATTACATTACCTTGTGTATCATGGACTACATTATCCTTCCCTTATGTCTCATTAAACACATCAGGCCCAAGGCACCAGGAATAGCATAACTTTTAGAGAATGATTTTATTTATTTATAGTGTACTGAGTAACAACGTCAGTAACTCAACACTATACAGCACTAAGTGATCAGATGGCAATGAATAAAGAACTGGAGAGGATGCAGAAGAATGCTGTTATTGCCCAATTCGAGGTATAATACTGGCATTAATGTGAACAGATTGAGAAATATTACAAAAGCCACAGCCAGAACTGTCATTATCATGTCTGGAATTCAAACTGGGTACCTCCAGAATACAAATCAGAAGTGTCATTACTTGAGGCACCCGTTTTCTTTTGTTTTTGTTTGGACATGGGATCTTTCTAGTACTGAAATTACAAATATATTCAGATTTCTTGTCTTCTCACCTTCACTTTATGCTGCACTCTTTTGAACAGCTAACACAAAGTGGTATATATTGCTGAGATATACATATCCCCTCTATGTATTGTGTTATATACCTTAAATCTCTGGAGTATAACAATTCTGGTTACTCATGTTGAAAATATCCTACACACTATGTTCTTAACCAGTAATGTCACCAGTTAATGACACACAAATATGTACTGCTCACATCAGTATGTGAAATCCATTGACTGGATCCCCCAATGGTTCAGAGCAGTTATTAATCTTGCATGGGTTTCAAAGTACAGGACAGCCTAAAGAAAAGGCTATTCAGTATTCTCTTCCATGCAGTAAGTCAGGTAAGTTTTCATGTGAAAGCACAATAAATATGCGGTACATGCTCTTTTATGAGTGAAGGTTACTCTACGAACAGCCCATTAGTTCATATAACTTGGGTACAGCCATAAAGAAAAGCACAGAGACACAAGGCCTGACAGAACATTCTAACCTTGAGTGTCTGGTCTTTAGGCCCCAGTGTTGCCGCTGCTGACCAGAGTTATTTTCACTTTAAATGCCCATGCCTGCACCTGTGTGGAACAGTGTTTGTCTTCTCAGCTGTAAAGAGTTACATTTAATGGGACACACACATCCTGTTCAGCCAGTGAAGGTTAAATAAAACCAGAATATAGAAACAAAACATTTAAAAAAGGTATACAACCAGACCAAATTCCGATTTCTTTGGAGAACAAACTGCTCCACAAGACTGTCAGGCACAGGTGCAGGAATGACATATGAAGTGAAAGTAACTCCGGCCATCAGTGGCTACACTGCGTTATCAAGGCCAGATGATAAATGTTAAGAAAAAATGTACCAAAATTAAGCTGTTAAAATAAATTATTTTGTAGCTGTCTAAGATCTTTCAGTGACATTTGGTTCTATTTCAAAGGCAGATATTGCCTTGAAGTAAAATGGTTTGCGCTACTCATCAGTCAACTGGACCACAGATAGTACTTGCAAGTACAGCAGAACCTCGGTTATCCTAACTTCGCTTAACCGAAACGTGGTGGAGGGACATTGCAGCCAAAAAAACATCGTGAAAAAAAGTTCAAACTAAAATATCAGATTTTTTCACAGAAATTTGTAGTGTTGTATTGTATCTGTAAATATCATACACTTTCTTGTGCCACAAATTTTATTAACATAAGACGCGTTTCCGAATAAATGTTATTTTTATTGCACCTTATAACTTCAAGCCGAATTTCCGAAATTTTGCTTATCTGAAATCGGGTCCGCCCCCTTTATTTTGGATAATCGAGATTCCATTGTAATGGTTATGGCGGAGCAATGCTTATCGTGTCAGCAAACGTGTCAATTAAAACTGCAGAATTTCAAAGGAACACCCACACATTAACCACTTCTTTGGGCACTTCAACATCCTCCTGCTAACTGTGGAGCCATCATTTAAATATGCACTGTGGCCCCTTTGACCTGCCATTTTCTTGGAAACCAGACGACAGAACCACAAAGAGACATTATAATGACAGCAAACAGCTGCCTCAAGATCGTTAACCATTCCCAAGCATAAACTGGATATATCCGAGCAGTGATAAATTTGTAGTGAGGAGTGAGTGCTTCTCCCTAGGGACTTTGACAATCTTCTTGTGAAAAAATGTGGTTACACCAGTAGTCCAAGAAGTTATACTGTTGAGAGTTCATACTCCTGAAAAGGACACCCTTGTCATGCAAATGCCAGACTCAGAAACAACTCAATGGCGTTCCAGGATAGGGGATGTGCATGGGGTAAACACCTCCAACAATTTGAAACTTGTCTCTCCTGAGGCATTTAATACAAATAGCCAACCATTTTCAGTTTCAATAACATGACAAATGTAGCAGAAAAGGAATCAGAATCAGGGTAGAAAAGTTAGAACAGAAAAGCTAACCCTTTTCAGTGCAGCTTACTTTCCATCCTGGAAGTGGAGGCAGCTGATTCCTACAAAACAACACTAACTTTCTACCAGACAATACACATTCATAGCCCAGAAGACAGTAACCTGAGAAGCGTCAACTTGTAAGAAAGTAGCAATAAATCTGTGGAAAGTTAGATAAATGTCCCATGCACAGCCAGTGCAGTAAGACATACAAATATATCATGTCTACAACACCAAATATACATTATAAAGTTTGCATTGCGTGATTACCCAGTTTCTGCCGGTAAGTGGGACATCCATAAGGTAAAACTCATTCTTCATGTCTCCCCTTCTAGTTTTAGCCTTTATGAATAGTTCTGCACACACACAATCAATTAAAAAAAAATATTCCACTTGCAAACAAAAAATTACTTAGAAAAGGTTTAAATGGTTAATTCCATCTGTCAATCGTTACGTAATAATGAAATGCCAGAATTACAAATTTACACAGACCTAACCAAACATTCCCACACAACCAGTTAAGCGAACAAGACGTTGAAGGCACAAATAACTTGTCATAACAGGTAACGAGCACAACTGACCACCTTAAGGGAACAATGACGTCTTAAACACATTCTTACAGCAAAACAAGCAATTTACAGAGTTAAACTGTATCATAGCTCCTGTGTTTATACATTTTATAATGCAGAGCCAACATTATTAGTCAAATTACTACTACACAGTTTCTTGTATAGTAGTAGTAGTAGTAATTAAGTGCTCCATTATCTATGTATTGAAAATATATAAGTTACACATGTTCACCTTTGGCATCTGTGGATGTGAGAAGTCCTTGTCAACAACAACCCCTTTTACTAGCATGGTGTCCTCCAAACGACCACCTACTTTCCCCTCTACCTTTATGAGTTCAAAATTCACATCACGCTTCTCCATATCTGCCACAGCCAGAACAGCCTGCACAGCAATCTCTGCCATCTGCCGGTGACACTTGTTCACTCTACGGAGAACAAATTTTGGGGCATTATGCAACACAAAATCAAATATTTTATTATTTTTCTATTCTCAGATTTGTAGTAACTGTGGCCTAATGCTTGACGTACTAGGCCAATACTCAAAAGGCCCTTGGTTCAACTACCACAGTAATACTAAATTAAAAATATGCTCCATACAAGGTTAGAAATAATCTAGACGTTTAATCTTGCAGAAATTAGGAACTAGGACATCAATAGTCACTCTGAGTCAACCAAACATACTTCATATTTGCTATCACAAATGACATTTCCAACTACCTGTGATACAGTTACCTACTATTGGGGGGGGAGGGGGCAACATCCTTATGGACTGCAGGCACTTATAGGAACATATTCAACAACTGAGGAATATCTTACATCTTGGAACCAAGTGTTGTCATAGCTGTCTGGATGAGTGGTTCCAAGTTGTCTGAATTCACAGGAAAGCTGTCAGCAATTTTCTCCAAGTGTCTCACTGCACATTGTGCTGCCAGTTCAAAGCCATCAGCAATTCGTATTGGATGGATTCCTTTGTCTAACAACATCTCTGCCTGTTCAAGAAGTGCCCCTGCCAATACTGTATAAACAATAATATTAGCAAGCAGGGAACGGATTTTGAGGCAAATTCTGCAGCTGTTTAAGCTCTAAAAAATAAATGCAACATTCGAGTTAATGCAATTACTGATTACATACAGAGTTTTATGTCACCTAAAACACATACTTCCAAACTTCATGTAAATATTCTGATAGAGATAAACAATTTAGTAATATACATCTTGGAGAATGGGACAAACAAATACTTCTGACATGTGCAGGCTGTTATCAGCATGTCATCCCATTAAGTAAACTTCTAGTTTTTTCTGGCCACTCAGAAAACTGAATGTACAAATATAACCACTGAGTGCCAAGTATTTGCCATAAGGTACAGTATCTTCATAAAGTTTGTTCACAGTCCTGCAGTCTTCAAACTTAACTGTGGCAAAGCAACTGAGTTTAGTTTACAAGCACAGGAAAGCTGAAATCTCATGTCCATTCCGGTTTATATCAGGACATTAGTAAATTTAAGGATGTGTTCACTTTTGAGGGTAATGTTCTCCGCAACTTGAATGACAGTGATACATGTTACAAGAAAGAAAGAATGATACACATGACAGGGTCCATATATTTTCTCCATATGGTTCACTCTTCTGTGATAAATGACGAAGAGATGACTTTCAGGGCTCACTGTAACAAAGTTTCACTTTCTGTGTGATATACTGAGAACTTTTTGGTGAGTACTTTGTGTGACCAGAACACCTTTAAAATATCTCCTGCTTTTAAAGCATAGTTTTTATTTTTAAGATACATGAAAACAAAATTTTCAAAACTCTTAGCATCTAAAAATCTATTCCCTGTTAATAATATGTTTTCATATCACACAAAAGGCACCTGGTTTTCATTTCAGTACTGCTCTAACAATGTTTTAAGACATGAGATGACTTAGGTAACAGACAGTGCAATTCATAAACACTACATCCCATGTCCACCAGCTTTCACATTTCTGTGCTAGTTCACATTTCAAGTTTCTACAAGCACCTGAAGTCTGTATCTACATTATGAATGTGAAAACATAAGTAGCATTTAGCATGTCTTAAAGAAGCGTGGTGAAGATACTTCTGGCAGCATACTTTGACTAATTACAAAAATCTTGTATGTTGCTTGATTTTTGAAAAATATGTAACTTTTGAACATAACATATAATCTCTTTTTTTGAGGGAGAGAAAGGGATAATACAAGAGCTTATCTGGTAACACAACAAATCTGAGCAGGACAGAAACAATAACTTAACAGCTTACTTGGTAATACAACAGATTGGGGGGGGGGGGGGGGGGGGGCACCACAATAATACAACAGCTTACTTGTTAACACACAAGATCTAACACTTTCTGATAAGTTATTTTAATAGTTGTTAAAACTTCCAACTTTACAGCCGCATCATAATCATGCACACATGGCACAGTCTTGCGATTATGTTGTGGGAATCCCTTTCAAGTTTCTCACTTTTCAGCGTTCTGTCACTAAGCATAATCTGTCATCCCAAATCAATTAGAAGTGTAAATAACCTCCACTTTTCATATTTTCTACAATTTAGTGCTTAAATCCAAAATACCACCAACTTAACCTTTAGAGTCCGTGCGTGCCATATAGTTGCCAGGGCCCTTTAAACTGTCAGTCATCCTTTCCTGCCCATGACCAAGGGGGATAGCTCCCACAGCTTTAAATACATGTAGGTAACGTGTATACCTCCACATTCCGAGTTAGATGAAATGTTTGGTTTGTTTCACGCTCCGACTGCTTTACCCCAGGAAGGAACTCAGGATGTAACATTGAAGAGGCTTTATCGATCAGCTCTGGAAGCATTAGGAAGTTACGTAACTTGTTTTGCACTGCAGTGGAGGTCTTGTGGTTTCAGTCGACTGAAAACAACCGCATGGTGAAAGCGCGATTCACTTGTACGAGAGTTTTATGTCATATGGCTGAGCTAGACATAGGCGTAGTGATTCACACAAGTTTCCTACTGTGTAGTTAGCGTTAGTGAGAAACAAAACCAAACAGACTCCAGAAATGAAAACAAACTGGACCAGTCATAAAGAAGCTGTTTGTAGTATGGTATCTCAGGCAGTGTTATATTTCGTCGCGAAGAAATATTACGTCAACCTTCCTGACAGACGAATTTCGTGTGCAAAAATGTACTATAACTCTACTGTCATTATTCTAATAAAAGCGCCAAACAAATCCTTTTATATTATTTTTAAGCGCTATTTGTCTGAAAATTAAAATGTTCAATTATTTCTTGAATGCGAGAATTTCTCTTTGTCTTCTGATATTTCATTTTAGGTTCAAAAATAGGTTTAGTATGTATGTGATGTTGGAGACTGTTTCAGGATATACTTCTGTTTTGCAATAAGCGGTGTGGAATGTTCCTGCAATCAGTGACGCCATAAAACTTTCCAATGTTTAGACTGCTAGCAGAGGCTAGTGTTACGTTTGTGTGTGCTTCAGATAAATAAACTGTGTTCATTGAGTAGGAGAGACGAGATATCAGTAAGGATACAAGATGACATTTTATAAAGCGCTACCTAAACGCCTGTTTCATAACAGAGATGTTTCGTAGAGCCCCAAATATGACGACATAAACTGCAAATTCATACGAATACAGAACATTATTGTGTGTATTTAGGCAGTAAGGATACAAGCTGACTTTATAAAGCGCTCTGCTAAAATCCTGTTTCATAATAGATGTAGCTAACAGCCCCAAATAAGACGACATAAACTGCAAATTCATACGAATACGGAATTTTATTGTGTGTATTTAGGCAGAAAGATACAAGCTGACTTTATAAACCTCTCTGCTAAAAGCCTGTTTCATTTTCTACAAAATGGAAGTAATTCCACCATTTTATCTCTTAAAGAAAAAATAATATTAAAGTTTTTCTAACAAATGCGCAAAAGTTTAAACGGCCAACGCGGGGACCGCAGAAACCGATCACACAGGTATTGTGCCGTAAAGTAGGCCACTTATCTCGATTTAAAGGGCAAAGCTGAGAAATAAGTCCGGACGCTAAAGGTTAATAACTGGAAATTTCACTGTACAATAAAAGGACATACTGGTAAATTACTTACCAACTACACCAGTGGTGCCATCTCCAATTTCATCATCCTGTGACTGTGATAGCTGTACCATAAGCTTAGCTATTTCATGCTCAACATCCATCAGTTTCAATATTGTAGCTCCATCATTTGTAACTGTGACATCCCCGTCAGAACTAACCATCATCTTATCCAAGCCTTTTGGTCCAAGTGACGTTTTTAATGTGTTGGCTATTGAACGCCCAGCCAATATATGAGACTGCCAACACACCATATATATTCAACAGAATTGCACATTAGGGATTTTATACAGCTGTAGATGATGAGGTCATTTTACCAGAAAATGAAATATTTTGCATGACAAGGCAGAACCAGAGCTATTATAAACATTTTAACCATTCTATTACAAGTTGTTAAGTAGTCTGGGAAGTGAAAAAGAAGACACAATGAAGTGGCAACCAAGTCTGCTAACACACCACAATGTGAAGCAAAAACAAACTGCCAGGAAAATACCCTGATGACACGTTTCATAACACTTTCTGATGTTACAAACCCAAGGCAATCTAGCAGATTAGGAAATGACCTTTACAATTAAGTTCCTAAAATCACACAGCCATGCAATAAAGTTGTTAAAGTACATGGCTAGTAGGCTGTTAAAATGTTCACGTGTGTTTAATTAGATCTTTATGAGAATTATATGGTGTGACTGGGGATGATAATTCACTTCTGAGTGTGAAATTACACAACAAAAAATTATGAAATACCAGGATATCTTCATACAGTGGTACTGAATGTATTGTATCAAATTAAATATACAAATTAAAAACTCAAAACAAGTCTTAATGTCTCACTGTTACCTGTAACTGAGCATATTTTAGTAGTTAAAACATAAACATATCTTTGAAACCTGGAGGCAGAAATTATTAACAATGATAGTAGCAGTTACTGTTCATTGTAGTGGTGGTATGACAAAGGCTATGGAGGTAACTCACCCCACACCTTGAAAGGCTCCATTTATTAACACGAGTATGCAAGGAACAGTAAATCTCTCCATTTGTGTAGTTTGAAAACCATTGCATTTACTTGTTCTGAACAGATCGTTGTATCAGAACTTCACCATATTTTGGTTGTACTATAATGTAACGTTTTCAAGCAATAAACACTATTATTTTAAAACTGGGGTACTCTTACAACAAACTGTAGTTTCTCAATTACTGTGCGGCATGAAAAAAAAATCGCTCGTCTGACGTCACAACAGGTTAAGAACCAGTCATCATCTAACAACCAACGCTTGCTGAAGTCATTTGTCGCTTCTATGAAACACTGTATCTGACGAACTACCTACACCCTTGAGAAGCTAATATCACTAAACCGGTCAACGAACAAACTTTTATCAGTTCAACCACTTCTCCAATCTAAGCATCATACTGAGAACAGTGACACACTACTTTTAGCCATTTATTTCCTAAATTTTACTGCTCCGATGGGTCAACATGAGCACCACAGAGCACTTACACTGGTGGAAAATAGCCCTCTTAGCTCATCAATACAATGGTGGTGCCTAACGGACTTCCATCCAAATACGGTAACTCTTATGTCGCTTCATAACATTCAGCAACGAAGCGAACAAGGCGCTCTTTCTATTAACTACCGCTCAAGTTCAATATTATTCTCATTATCTGAATTACTGCACGTAACTGGGAAGGAAATACAAAACTAACCTTCAGGGCATCGATACCGGTTAATCGCTTCTGATTCTGTTGATCGCGAATTATAATAAACGGACGACCATATTCATCGAAAGCTAATGTACCTGGCAATGACGCCATTGTATTATTTTCAGAATGTATTCAAGTACAACGTAAAAACACTAGCTTATCCGACACTACACCTCAAAAACAACACCAACCACACCACCAGAACTCCACGACAATTTCTCGCAATATGTGAGATTAGTCTCACACGGTACGAGGAACTACTAGATAATCTGTGACGAGGAACGCCTCAGATCCATGGTTACTGCACGCTACGGATTTTCTATCCATGCTGTATATACCATGGATCAGATGCATATACAGATATGTAATCAACGGTCACGCAGATTTTGCTGTTATCTATATTGTTTGACACCGTGTAGATTGGTATAAATATACCAGCGTTTCCGAGGAGCTTGCATCCTACATCTTTGGGTATACTTCTGAATGGAAAGCAGTCAAACATGGAGTTCCCCAAGGCTCCATACTTAGTCCCCTATTTTTCCTTCTATATGTTAATGACCTACCTAAAATTGTATCTAATATATCCAGCCCAATTCTATTTGCAGATGATACAAGCATGATAATTACTAATTCTGATCTCCAGGAGTTTAAAAAAGACATACACAGTATTTTTATACAAATAAATACCTGGTTTAAAAGCAATTTGTTATCACTAAATTTGGATAAAACTTATTTTCTACAATTCCTGACTAAAAATAGTCATGAATCCGACCTTCAAATATTGTATGAAAATCAACAAATTTCTAAATCTATAATGCTAAATTTTTAGATTAGTTATTGATAATAATTTGTCATGGGGATTTCATATTGATGAAATAATACCTAAACTCAATAAAGCATGTTATGTAATTAGATCTGTTAAACCTTTTATATCTCTTGAAGTTCTAAGGATGATTTATTTTTCTTTGGTTCATTCAATTATAACGTATGGTTTAATTTTTTGGGGGTACCTCAGACTACAGTGGAGTCATATTCAAGATTCAAAAAAGAATAGTTAGAATTATTATGAATTCTAATAGCAAAGATTCATGTCGTGAATTATTAAAAAAATTATGTATCCTTCCGCTCCACTCTCAGTACATATTCTCTATACTATTATTTGTTGTTAAGAATAGAGGTTTATTCAAAACTAATTCTGATGTTCACAAATTTAATACAAGAACTAATTATGATTTACATCTTCCCACAGAGAAATTAACACTATTTCAAAAAGGAGTTTATTACTCGGGTATCAAAATTTATAACCACCTTTCGTTACATCTTAAGCAATTATCATATGACATTAAGAAATTTAAATCAGCTTTAAAAAGGTTTCTTCTTACAAATTCCTTCTACACTTTGGATGAATATTATAGTTGGAAATAAATAAGGATCTTGGTTCCAGTAATTAAGATTTTTTATTGTTGTCTAATTACTGTATTATTTATTCTGTCCAAGTTGTAAATTAAGTATTCATTTTTTCATAATAAGACCTAGATTTACTATTTTAATTTCATGTAATATTTAATCTCATGACTAGCTCTGTGTAGCCTTTACACTTGGTCTAAAACTTTATATTGTATAAATCAATTACATTTTCTGTATCCGATCCTTGGATTAATGGAATGTAAATAAATGAATGAATGGGTTAGTCCAAAAAAGGGTGCTTAAACCCTGAAGGTGGAGGCAGCACAGTCTTTAAAAACGTTGAGACATATGAACCCATCTTTACCCAAAAGATGAAAATCTTCATCAGCTCTCCTGTGAGTACGTAAAATCTCACACTATCGTGTACCTGCAGGGTTGGAATAAAACTGTTCCCTCAGACCTGTTCACATTGCATACACCATTTCTTTCTCGAGGAAAAAACTACAGAAGGCATACTTGAAGCATACATGACTGTCCATTTCATGACTACTTTCCAATCTTAACAAAAGAAAGATGCTGGTACTAAGTATTGGCACAGTTAAGTACCCATTGTATTTTAACATCACTTACAGGCTGACAAAATATTCACAAGTGTGTTTACATGTGTATGTTCACAGCATGAACCAATAACATGGACCACTATCAACAGGTGTCAGGCAGCAAAGTCAGGAGGAATGTTTTGACATTCTGTCACCTGTCAGTGCCACCACAACCAGAACATCAGTTATCAATGGAGCAATGACAAAATCAATAACAATAACTTAATTTTATTCATTCAAACCTAAATACTGTGTGATATTATGTACTGTGGAATGTGAAGACTATGTAAAGAAGGAACAATTTAAGAAATGTGCACATAACACAATAGTTCTATTACTTTCACTATGCTGTTGCTTCTAAATTTTCAATCTGGCTGTTTCTCCTTTTAGGAATAAATCTAAAATTTTATTTTGAGCACTACTCTCCTGCTTGGGAAGTTTCTTCAAACAAAGTTTCCAGCCTATCAATTAGCACAAAAATGTTTCATTCTCTGACAAAGTTGTAGAAAATACATACAGTTAAAATAATCCTGTCACCATTTTCTAGTGTGAACTTCAGCAGTCTGTGATATATGAAGGTATCTGAAATCATTGGCTGTGGCTTTCTAATGTATTTTTCACTACTTTCCCATGCACAGTAACTGCTACCAATAAATTTTTTTCGTTTTATCAGCAGTGTTAATCCAGAATAAGGCCTCAACAAGTACGTAGTTCATATTCTCAGCTGATGAAATGAGGAAATGAGATAGGCAGGCAATGTAACACGTATGGGGTAGATAAAAAATATACAAAAATTTTGCTCAGAAATCCTGAAAGGAAGGGATATCTGGTCATGCAGGACACTATTAAAATAAATTGCAATTAATAAGTTATTATATGGTCCAATGGCACAGTCTTGTAAAAATGTTCCATATCTTCAGGTTTCATGTTGGATGGAATATTTCTTGTCTGATTGATTTAACTTGTCACAGAACACTTACCCATAGAATTAGTTATTTGATTCCATACAAGTATAATAAGATGCAGCAATGAAACTACAGTGAATGTTAAAATCATAAATACTGTATTAGGTAATATCATATTCCTCAAGATCTTGGTCCTTAGTACATTTAGTAGATTTAGCAAATTTGTTTTATAAGCATATCTTTATATACACAACTTTATAATTTAATTTATTGCCTTTTATGATAAATAAGTTTATATTGTTTATAATGTTAAATTGTTATAGTACATTGTATTTTGACTGTCAACTTTGCTTATTGTAAACTTGACACATGCTTTTCATAAGCAAACACATATGTAATTAATAATTAACTGATTCCACATCCAAAAGGTTTTTTTTTTTAAACTTGTTAGGATTTATGGAATGTAAGTGAATGTGAATAAATGTGAATAAAAAATGTGACACTGATGGTAATGTTGGTCATTAGGAACTCATATTAAATTTCCAAAATGAGTTTCATTCCAATGCTTTCCCAGTTGTTCTTGGCAGTAGAAATGCTAAAGAGCTGCAGACTGAAACAAAATTGAAATGGAATATAGTAATTTGCTGTTATACCCAAGAAAATGAGGAGGGAGAGGGGGGGTATTATTGCAATTCTTAAAACACTAACAGGCGTTGTAACAAGGACAACAGTAATTAATAACATTCAGTAATGTTTTGTACAAAATTTATATTCTCCCCCTTTTTTAGGTTGATGGACAATCTCCCTATAAAACCTGCACTTCCCCACTCATTTTGATCTTAAAGATGGGGGCAGCAAATTTCTCCAAATCATCAGCAACACAGCCCATTGCCACGAAGTTCAAAATGCATGATCAACATCAAGTTGCTAGGAATTAAGTATATGTATCTCAGGTAGAACTGGTTTGCTGTTCTGTCTCTTTTAATGGTATGCTTGATGACCTAGGATGAACATGAGAAACCAGAGCACAGACAGACTTGTCCATTGTAAATATATCACAGGAGGGCCAAGTTTGGTTCTAATTTCTGTGACTTTGGAGTTTTGCAACAAATGTTAAGACTTTGTTAATGTCACAGTTGTGTTAATATGTTTTATCATTTTATTGCATAACCAGACAAGTTCTGTTTTTCCAGAGATTAAAAGTTTACAAATAATAGTGTTCTATCATACTTTTCAATATCAAAGTACTGTATTAGATCATTCTTTTGAATGTTATAAAAGCATAGATTAATTTCCACATAAATGACTGCAAGAAAGAACGTTTCAAATTATTCTTTAAAGAAATGTCTATGAAATTGTGTTGTTGAGTGTGTAATCCTCCTATAACATACTAGACTACCTTCTACTGGAATGTATCCATACATTCCTCTTAAGGCCTCTAGAAGTAACCATAATGAAGCCCTGCTTTAATAATCCCTCACGTGAGCTTTCACCATGATACACCTTGATAGAGTATTACTTTACAGTCACAAGTTAAACCAACATAATTTTTTCATGTAATTTCTGTTCCACTCTCATGATGTTTCTGGCTGGTGCTGGAAAAATTGTTGTCTGGTTTGAGAGTTTTAGTTTGCTCCAGCATGCACCACCATTTGAGGCTCCAATGAATGTATAGCAAGAGTGCTACATTGTTCCACCTGCGCCAGGGTTTGTTACATACCTCGCACAGATATAGAATTAGAGTTTGACAAATTCTGGAGAAAATACAGGCAGTAAACAATGCATGTGGGAATGACTATTTGAAAACAAAACTGATACTAACCAAATAAGATGGACCCAAGAAGGAAGAATGGCACTGAACAACTGACTTCCAGGAACACAGGAAAGGTAACATTTCCAGAGAAGGCCCCAACTCGACCTAACATCATTGTCATGCTCAATGCCATTGTTCTGGAAATAGTGAAAAGCCTACATTAATATAAACTACATGTCACAAGGTTATAATGTCTGTGTCATCTGCTAGAACAGATAAAAATACAGAATACACGTTTTGCTTTCTCTTGTCTACTGGTATATGCAATAAGAATTCAGCTTGGCCATGAAATATTAATTACAAGTATATAGAGGTTTTTCATTCACTAGACAGTTTTGAGGAAAAGTTAATGGGCTCCATCTCTGTATAAATGTTATTCCTAAATTTCAGAACAAGAAAAGGGGTTAGTTACGTGACCCATCTGTAAAATTTATTATAATTTCTTCTAAACAGTCTTTAATTCTGTACAACATTAGTGGTTAACCAGAAATCTTATGATGGTTCATTGCCACAACCTAGTATATGCAAATGAAGAGAAATCTCATATGTGTAACAATAGGGCACATTATTTCAGGTGCCCACACAATATGTCAATTGGTAATATCGATGTAGCATATAGCAGAGTATTAAGCTCATGACTAGCACTGGACCAGCACTCAGTTAAATGGACCTACATATAACAAGCAACATATTCATTATGCATGTGCTGAAGCTCTACATAAGGAAGACAAATACTACATGAAATTTTAAGTCTGTGTGCTCTATTCAACACCAAATATATCCAAGGAATTCTGCACAGAAGTTTCGTTCTGGAAGAGTACACAAACTTCTTTTTTCATGTTATTTCTATAAAATTATCATGTAAGTTTGTGATATTAGTTAACATAAACACTATTTTTGTAATTAAAATGGCAAAAAGAAACCTTTTTATTCACTAATAACATGACTCAGCAGAGAAATCTGCACTCACTAATTCATATTTTTCCTGTATCCTAGGAATGGTGGTAAAATCAAGCATTAGATTTTCCCCAGACAGGGTAATAATTTTCTGTATGGGATGTTCTCATATCCAAGCAACAGCACTTCTTTGGTACTTTTCCTGAGCATCGAGTTGTTTTGTATCACAGATTTGTTTGGTCACTTTGCTACTGTGTGTAGGAAATTAAACGTCACGGCACTGGAATGGGCTCCAATAGTATACTTTTCATACTAAGTTTTGTCATAACCTTTCAACTGGTTCCAGAGTTTGAATGGGAAAAGACACACACACACACACATACACACACACAGCATGGTAATATCATAGTTCTTTTCCTTTTAACAGAGGAAAGTGGGCTAAAATCTGTAATTTTTCTTGTTTCATCATGTGGTTGTGAGGCTGTCACTCTAAAGAAAGAAGAAAGAATGGGGATATTTGAGAAGAGACAGCTCAGGAGAATATTTGGACCTTAAAGTGAGGAAGTAATGTAAAACTGGAAAAGAGTGCAAAACGTGGAGTAATTTTTAGTCTTCAGCAAACATGATTTGAATGATGACATAAAGGAGTATGATGGGTGGGGCATGTAGCAAGCATTGGCGCAATAAGACTTGCGTAGACTATTGCAGTTGGGAAACTTTAATGGTAGAGACTGCTTAAAATACGTAAGTGTATATAATATGGTAGTATTAAAATATATCTTAAAGAAGTACCTGTGGAGGATGTGGATTTGATTCATGTATCTGAAGATAAGGGCCAGTGGTAGGCTTTTTTGAACATGCTCATGAACCTTTGGTTTCCATGAGGGAAGGGAACTTTGTAACTATATAAGTAAAGGAGGATTGTGCTCCATAGAGTTAGCTAGTAATTTAGTTGCATTAAGTTCATTGGGAACTAGGCTTGTAACAATACCTAGTTATATGATTGCAATGTTTACCTTAGACTAGTAGGAAAGAGGTCGACTACCACACTCATCAGAGCATTGGTGCACACTGAACCAGCACCCACATAGACTGAAGCAAGAACCAGCAGCATCTCCATGCTGTTGCACCAGTACATAGACACCACACAGCAACATGAGAGCACATAGCCAATAACTGCAAGTGAAGTAACCTGTTACAGCTCTTAAATTACCTTTATATAATGTGTGGGAAAGTGTTATCCGTTATGACTTTTCAAGGTTCAATTGCCTGAGCAGAAACTGATTATATTAGTTCTGCTGAAAAAAATAAAAACAACCATTACATATTCAAAGTGAAAGACACAAGTGAAAAATATGCATTGTCAAAAAGAAACTCTTAACTTAGTTAAGTGTCTGTCAGTAGACAATGTACGAGTGACAAAATTATATCCTTTAAGTTCTGATGATACTTAATAAAATCACTCATAAATGTGATCTGAACTAATTACAAATATGATCTTCAGTAATTAAAAGTTTGTCGTCCATGTATATCATGCTTCCATTTACGGGTGTAGGGGAGGGCGAGTGGTGCAGCAGCCCTCGGTGGCAGAATCTAAGAGGCAGCAAAATGGGCGGCAAAATGACAATTTTAAGTGTAAAAAATATTGTTTTCTGCACTTAACGAGTTTTAAAATTATTGAGCCAAATGAAAGGAAATTCAATAAATGGGTGTGATTTGTTTAAGTTCATAGTTTTTGTTAGGGGCAGGTATTGTGATGACTCATCATAGGAACCAAAAAACCTGACTATGCGACTGCTTCCTTTAACTTTTTATCATACTCATAGGATAATATTTCAGTTTGATTTGAAATAATTATAAACTTTCCACCAACACAAATTTATTTCCATGATCTTAACAGAGGATATCCCATTGTGTTTCACAAATTAAATATCAGAGATTAGTGCAGTCTACACAAATAAATATTTTTTTATAACACCAATAGTTGTGTAGACTGCATTACCCATTGATATTTATTTCTATTTATGGTAAAGTTTTGTAGGATAATATTTCAGTTTGTAAAAAGTTGTCATTCATGAACATCACACATCGATTAAGTTTTGTTTATACTCGTACTTAATAAGATAATACTTGTATTCCAATTTAATCTGAATTACTTAAAAATCCATGAAAAACCTGAACCTTTGACTACTGTTAGCAGAGAATGGTAATTGTCCCCCACCTGTTAATTCCTATATTATTCATTTTTTCCCCTTAAATGAATAAAGAGATCTTATTATTTGATGTCATCATCATCATCATTGTTACAGCAGAAAGCATTCCTTATTATTAATATCTGATTTAAATTAAAATAACACCAATACATAAAAGCAATATCAAACTTCAATATGCAATGATGCAGTAACATCACTAGTTCCTTTTTCATAACATCATAACTGATTGATGAACTGAATAAAAAACAAGACTACACAGATCCCAACGCAGGAGACCACAGTTTCTTAATGAGGTAAAGTAGTTGTTTCAATTCTGATTCAGTACAATGATAATTTTATGAAAAGTTCATAAAGTTTAACAATTATTTCAGGGCAAACGCAAATTAAAAATTTCACAAAAATAATATAACTGTCATAAGGTTATCTTGCTTGTGATCTCCAGTAATATTTACTGCAATTGCATGGGGACTGTTTTGTACCTCTGTATGTTGTATGGATGATTGAAAGCTGTCAGTCTCGTAATAAGAAATACCTTTTCTTGGAGCTAAAACTAATTGTGTTGTACTATGATTATACAGATGTTCAGACTTACATCAAAGTACCTAACAGTTCAAGAAATAGAAAAGTACTGCATCACATTCAGCCCAATTGTGTTTAAATTATGAAAAAGACAATAATTGTACTTGATTCTCTTGATCTGTCATTAAATAAATCTCAAGTGGAAACCTGTCAGTACAAACCAGAACTCAAAACATTAGGTTATAGAACCTAATCTAAATCACTTGAGCCTGGTAAATTATAGAGTTAAAAGTGTTAAATGAAAATTATTAAGTGTAACTTCTCAAGAATATTTCACCAAGTCTTGACGCATTGATTTATACTTTACTTTAACATACCAAGTATCTTCTTCTTGCCAAGGCAATTGATGACTGAGCTTGCAGATAGACTGAGAACTGCAGTTGCTGCTCCAACAATAAGTGAGTATACATACATTGTGTCATCTATTTTTACCTAAAGAAACACAATTTCCAAAGACAGCAGTTAAGAGTTTGTTGTGTGTTACATGCATCCATCTCACTCATTCATTAATTGAGGTACAACATTTTGTACACACATACATACATACATACATACATATATTTCACATTTCGTAAGTCCAAGATACAATGGACATGAAACTGGTCACAACAAGACACAAAAAACACAAAAACACACAAAACTAACGAGATAATACAACAATGCAATAGAAATACTTCATAAAAACCAACACTGAAATTAGTTGTTTACTGTATGTTCCAAAAATTCAGCAACAGTATAAAATGAATTATTCATGAGATATGAAAACAAGTTATTTTTAAAACTAGTTCTATCATTTCTAAGACTTTGAATGGTCCTAGGCAAGCTATTAAATAACCTAATACCAGTAAACGTGGTGCCCTTCTGGAAAACAGAAAGATTTGAAATTGGCAGGTAGAGTTGATTTTTACTTCTAGTATTCAGGCCATGAACTTCTAAACCTGAATGAAAGTTATTTTGATTATCTGTCACAAACAACATCAAAGAGAGAATATATTCACATGAAAATGGTAAAATAACCAATTTCCTAAAAAGACCTCTACATGAGTCTCTAGGTCCCACTCTAGATATAATCTTTATCCATTTCTTTTGTAATTTAAAAACTCTAGAAATATTAGTCGAATTACCCCAGAAGATTATTCCATACTTAATGATAGAATGAAAGTAAGAAAAATACACCATTCGCAGGGTTTCTAAGCTCATAAAGTAAGATAAACTCCTGATTACAAAAATGGCAGAACTAAGTTTAGGAAGGATGTATTCCACATGACTCTTCCAATTCAATTTGTTATCAATTTGTAAACCCAAACATTTTATTTCAGGAACTTCATTCATAACCAAATTTCCAAAAGATACTGCCAAAAAAGGGTTAGCAGACTGTTTAGGGGCAAAATTAATAATATTTGTTTTGTTAATATTTAAAACCAACTTATTAGCTGTAAACCAGTGTAATTATTCTTGTCTGTGAATTTAAAGAATAGTAAGTTATGTAAAAATAATTAACAACATAATTACTGTAAAAAGATAAAACTATCCCTGTCCCCATCATAAAGGTGTACAGGGGGGTAAAGTTAGATCACCACTCATGCTTAACTTGTCACTGGCTGGAGGCGAGTGGTGAATTTCATGCCCTACAATTACTATATTACAGGCACTCAACTTGCAGCATATCTGGAAAATTGCAGTAGGGTTAGTAACTAGCTAGCATAATCAACTAAGGGAGCATACAGCATAAAGTTATGTGCTGATAATTCCCAAAAAACTCATGATTAGTTCACGAATAGGGTATAGTTCCATGATCAATTGATGCCCCTCTTTACTTTGTTAGTGTTGCTTACTTACAGGAACACATGTTTCATCAACCGGAATCAGTGTTTCATTGAATGCATTTTTCGGCCCAATATGAGATGCTAACATGTCACATATGGTTGAATTTCCAGACACAGGCTCATTGATGATTAAATACTCCTCTGCAATGGCAAAGAGCTGAGGGAGCCACAATCGTATCGTGTTCAATCTAGAACAGTCAATGTGTCGATGTTCAATTATTCCATAAATACCAAATAATTGAAAAGTAAAGTGTAGATTATGTAATATGTCCCTGAAGAAGAATAATCAAGAAATATACAATAAAAGAGATGAAGAATATTGCAGCATGGTGAGAAATCACGATTTTATTCTAATCACCTCATATTCACAGAATCAGTAAATTTAGAAAGGTGAACAGGTAACAGAATATGTAGCATGTATGGAAATAAGAAACTGGTGTGAAACTCTGGCACGAAAACCAGGGGAATAAAGACAATTTGGTAGATGGAAGAATAATATTAAAATGCATCTTAGAGAAATATTCTAAGTTAGGAGATGAATCAAGATAGGATGCAAGATCAACATGATAACCAATATTTAAATTCCACAAAAGGCCACAAAAGGAAGTAATTTTGTTTACTATTTAACACGTTTTACTGCCTCAAGGAAACCTGTTTTATGATGTCATTAATTACTCATTATCTAACACAGCAAATTGCTCCTGCATGGTGAGTGTAACTGTGAACCAGAAATAACAGAAATGTATGTTTCTAGTCACTGGTATGCAAGTGAGCAAAGAACAGTATGATGGTGTATATTTTTGTAAATATGCAACACCACACAAAATTTCAGGGCCTTAAGTCACAGCATTGCTTCAACTTAAGAAGTCTGTACAGCCATAAAGTTGGTATTATTCATGGCAGGAATTTAAAAATTAAAAGTTGGAATTGCCTTTGGAGGCTGGTTTTTTCATACCAAGTTTCATAAATATTTGTCTGCTTTTTCAACAGTTACTGTGGGGAGGTCAGATGCAAGGATATCATAACAGAAGTATATCTTTTCTGACTCAAACAATAGGCTAAAAAGTTCTGCTGTCTATTAACTTCAACACTACTTGTAATTCTTCATTCAAAAGTAGCAAAATGAATATCCTAACTCAATATTACTTGTAATTCTTCAGTCAAATGTAGCAAAATGAATGTCCTAACTCAATTACTGAACTTGTTATATATCACTTTTATGTTGCCATTTAAAAGGCAATGTGCAATTATGCTCAATAAATTAAATAAGAAGAACGAAGCTAGGAAATACAGGTAAATATTATTGTAAGTTGTTTAAGTACAAAATTATTAAACTGTTCCTTCTCATTTCACTTAAATATTTTCCTGCATGTTGCACCCAATTTCCATAGAGATACAGTAAAAGTTGTGATGCCCAGCATTGGCTGATCTAGAAAGCTCTATTAACCAGAAACTGATTAAGAGGCCCCTTTCCTTTACCTATTTCATCAACTACTAATACCAAGCACTGACTCTGTCAATTATCGGTGTCTTGGTTGTCTGCTTTTTAGATTACACACACACACACACACAAAACAGACATGCATGTGGGCACACATGCACACACACAATATTATGAAAGTAGTGTGAGAAAGAAAATGGAACTTGCAGCAGGGAAACAGGGCAGGTTGTCAAGTGGCAAATTAAATAATTAGTTCTACCCATGAGGTTGCCATGCACATTAAGATATACATTAGGTATAACCTTCTAATACCCCAAAAGTAGGATATCCAGCAACCCTTTAGTTTTGGAGGTGCTGGATATTGTATCTCTTAGTGTAATAAGATTCTTTGTTGTCAAAAATATAGTTAAAGTGATCACCTTAAAAAAAATATACTAAACATTGTGCCAAGTTACAAAGAGAGTCATACACAATCAGAAATTAGGTTTGGGAAATGTTCAGACATCTCCAATGCTAACCCCCACAGTCCACCAAATTGGATGGTAAAGACTAATGCTGCCTTTCCAACATGTGGCTTGTGAAAAAATGGCTTCATCTGCTTGATACCTAGTTTCAGTAGTGTCGAGAGTCTGTTATTAGGTGCATCTGATGTCAGGATACCTGCCTTATCTTCAAGCAGGGATTTCACCTATAAAAAATATTTCGGCAGCTTTAATGTCATTATCCCACAGAAACACTTCCAAGAAAGAGATCAAAATGGAAACTCACATACATGCCTATAACTTACCAACCAAAAATCTGTCTTAACATTTGCAGTTGAAAACACCACTAAATTGTTGCCATTTTAATTCAGTTCTTTAGTTTAATATGCATGGCAATCTTGTTCAGTAATAATGACCTTTCAGGGTATCATTCACTTTGACACAGTCCAAAGACATAAAAGTAAAGCCTGGTGCTGATATTAAATGTGTTTAAATGAAAGTATTACGTGGCAAAAACAATTCAGCAGTCTTGCATTGGATTTATTTTGAGGGTGCAAGCGCTCTTTATGTGTGAACACGGAACTTATGAACTTTCAGAAATACAAACAAACCTGTCCATATGTCCATTTGCCTGTCCTACACAAAATAACTCTTGTCCGAGACATAGAACCTAATAGTATGTGATAAGATATACTGTGAGGTGCACTGCACATTCTGTTTCTTTTTCTCTTTTTATTTTTGTTTTCCTTTGTGTTTTCTTTTTTCTTTATTTCTCTCTCTCATGTTCCTCTGACAAGTTTGTGACAATCTATCAGACTACATGGTGTAACAACTCAAAAGACCACAGTATGAACTGTATTCAAATTTGTCATTATTTGGATACTCCAGAAGAACACTTACAGGATAAGATTCTGGAGGGTTGCCTGTATTGATGCTGTAAATTTTTCTGAAGACACTAAGAGCTTCATCCCTTCTGCCACAAGACATGAGGAACTTTGGTGACTCATTGAAGCACCACATGCCACACCCTGCCAGAAAACTAGGCAAAGCAGATGCTAAAAGGAAGATGTGCCAAGAGTTGTACGTGATATATTCACCAAACAGTTTCCATGACCAGGACTGCGGAATCAGCAGCCATGCCAGAGCTGAAGGATTGAAAAAGAGGAATACATTAAAGTGAAGAAAAACAAATAGTACAACAAAATTCTGTAATCAGACTTGCATGAGGCCGGACAGGTGATTAATTATTGAATATTCGAGACTTTCAGATGGTACCTATACTGACCTAAATTCTTACAGGCAATTCTTTGTTATTGCTCCTGTACTTGGACTGTACAACTAATCAGAGGAGCATGCCTTTTGGATATTTCCTTCATCTGCTGGTACAAGGTCATCAGGTTCCTTTTCTGTGTTTTCTAGAACTATCAGAACTGAAGAATTTTATGGAGGGGGAGACAAAGTGTCAGGAGGTACTGCAACAGTTGATGTACATACACTCTTGGAGACCTTTTTGAACATGTTCCTGAGATCTACCTGTTTCACTGACAAAGTTTTGTGTGTATATATATATATATAAAGCAGAACTTCTGGCTCTGGGACTACTCTTCCTAATTGCCATAGCCAATTCAATGTCAGGGAAACTCACAATTATGGACCTAAACATAAGCTCGCTTCTAACACATGTGCATTCTTCCTGTTCATGTTAATGAGTGCAGACTGTAATATAATGTGAGAAATACCTTCATTCATAAACATATACAGCAGATACTACATCAAAGTGTGTATGTACCTGGAACAGCAACAATTCCTATGGATGCGTACAGCCCAACATTCATCAGTGCTCTGGCCCTGTGTTGACAACTACTGTACTCAGCAAGGTACGTCAAGAGAATGGCATATGGTCCACCTACCCTGCACATTCATAATTTTTTATTACTCTCCCAACATTCTTATAATTTTTTCAACTCATCAGCAAATTAACTTTAAACCAGTTCTGCATTAAACTGTAAATCTTTTCTCATTATTCTAATAGTATGCTATGTAGTTATTATTAATCTGAATATTCTTTGCTCTGTTCTTAAATTAAACTGATATGACTTGTTAAGCAGGAAAATGTTCAAGCACAACACAGAATAAGTGAAAGTGCTTACCATTCCCTTGCCACCAAGTCTAAATAACATGGAACTTTTATCCACACCAAGGATTCCCTTATGCATGAAATATGGTGTCACAAATATTAAATAATTTTAGCACAAATTTTCTACCATTTCATCATTATTCATTTGCAAGGTATGTGAAGGTAGTACCTTTTAAAATTATAGACACAGATTGTTTAATTTTTACATATAACCTCAAGTTCCTATGGAAGAGGAACTACATGCTGAAACAACACGCAATATAATTACAGTCAGCTGGCATCAAAATCTTATCAACACCACATCAAATTATGCTTGCCGTAAAATAATGAAGGGCGAAACACCATAGCTCAGTAACAAATCGGCATTATTTTATTATTTATTTTATGGTTTGTAACAAGTTACAATGTTATTTATTAACAAATCATGTAATTGTATTTTTACCATGAACTATTTGTAAAAACGTACAGAATTCCTGAGTAGCAACATCAACAAGCACTGAATTTTGTACAATACTTTAGAGTAGCACTGAATTTTGGTAAATTTTGATTATTATGAGAATTGTAGAAAACGTACGCAAATCCTCCTAGGAACTTGAAAAGAGTTAGAATCCAGAAGGCTTGGGAGAAACTTGATGCTACCACAAGAGCAGCAAGAAGGTAGTAGCCAGCAATAAGAAGTTTCTGTCTTCCAAGAGTGTCAGACAAGAACCCCCAGAAAAATGAACCTGATATCATCCCTGTAACAAAATATGAACACAGGCTTTCAAGAAGGGCACTTTATCACCAAAATATTTATTCAATTTTGACCCTTGTAATAAGTTTCTCTTTGAAAATCAATCACATTTATTTTGTGTGGCTGTAATATGAAAGCTGGTTTTAAAAGAATTTTTGAAAACACTGTAACTACAGCAGATATTATTAAACAAGGAATATTTAAACCCTTGTTGCACCCCGTGAATATTTCTTTACCTCCGTACACCATGGCATTCAGAATGCCTTTGTCCATATTTGAGAGATTCAAATCACACTCTGCAGAGGGCAAGATGTATGACATTGTGCTTGTGTCAAACACTATGGACCAGGCAGCAGGTATTGCAACCAGATTGAGCATGTAGTTGAATTTTCCATAACCTGAAAAAAATGTAAGAATAAGAAAAGTGAACATGTGTCTGGTGTTTTTATGACACAAAAATAAACAAAATTATTCAACCAATCTTCAAATAACTTCCAGTACGCAACTTAATGTGTTTTAAATATATAGACTTTTTCACAACATGAATTCTTTAAACAATTTTCGAAGTTCTTTGAGGGCAAGGGCTGATGGAACTTTTCGCATAAAGAGCATTCATGCATGTTTATATCTAGTTTAAAAAATACATTTAAAATTGCTCTGGTAGTATTGTATATTTCACAATCATAAATTTGTAGTAAAATCAAAATAATTCCAGAAGTTCTCAAAATTTTATTAGTGTTCTATATTACAAATTACAGGAACCGTTAAAAATCGGTATACTATAAGAATATTCAAATTAATTGAAGGAAGACACCTCATAATTTCTTCTTTAATATTTGAAAACATTTAAAATCATTTAGAAAACAACAGGAACATACGTTCTGTTACTGTAATACCGTGTTGCATAATATTTTGTTCAAAAATATTCACCAGTGAGAGAGATGGCCGTTTCAAAATCCACTTGTTCATGTTCGTTTCTTACGTTTCCTAGAAAGAGTAAAAATTTAATGCAAATAAATCTTTACTTCAGTATTTGAATTAATATTAATATTAGTTGCAGTAGTATTGGCAATAGAAAGAAAAATAGAAAGAAAGACAGAGGGCCAGAAGGAACGTCGGAAAAAAAAAAGAAACAAAGTGGACTCAAAAAGCAAGTTGTAAAAAACATTCCAATTTACTGACGGAGATTATAGCTATAAAACACAGAGCAACCTACTACAGTTACAATGTACACCACATTGCTTGAAAGTGAAAAATACAGATTTTTTGGGGGGTAGAGAGGAGATACAAAATAACAAACCTAACATTATATTTGTTGGTAGAGGAACAAAGAAAGCATACATTTTAGACAGGACCATACCTAACAGTGTAAACATAATAAAAACTACCAGCGTCCAGGACGGGGGGAGGGGGGAGCAGGTAAAATTTACCGGGGCCCGGCGGTCCGGAAGAGGCCCGGAGACCGATTATGTTGCATATGTTTTTGTTTTTCTCGACAGTATCATTATTCGTCGATTGTACAAATTAATTTTTTCAGAGAAAAGGCAAGTCACTCTGCAACTGAGAGACAGTCTTTCCTATTTAGTGTAAAGACTTTTAGCCAGTCCGCCCTTGCTGAGGGTTCGAAAAATTTTTTCATCGGGGCCCGAAACCGCCCTCGTCAACCCTGAACACTGCAAAAAAAGATCAGTCAGTTCACTGATCTAAAGTCTGAACTCTGTCACTTACTGAAAAACAGCAAATTTAAGGTACTATCAATGATTGAATCAACTACTGATGTGTTTACCAGCAGCCGGAACATCAATCTGAGTACCAAAATGCACACACACACACACAATCACATATGCAGAAAAAAAAAACATTTCTAAGATGTTGTAACATTACATGAAAATTTCTTTAAATTCAAGACTGAAATAATATTTTGAAGATTTGTCCATGTTATTTTGCCCACCATCAAATAAAAGCTAAAACAAAAATATTAGATCAGCAGCAGCCAAAAATAATAAACTTAAAACAATGGTCCTGAACGTGGCATTAAAAGCATTTATTTTTCATTTATTTATTTCGTTTTGTATTTAATTATTTTAAATAATCGTAAGATTTTCTTACGCAGCAATCCTGTTAACAAGATACTATAGTGGACTATTTCAACATACGGTTTTCTCGATCTCAGTATTCCTATTGGCTAAGGCTGGAATTGAACACAGGTTCTTTTAAACACTAGACTAGTGTGCTGATCATTAAACTACTAAGGATTCAAAGTGACTGGTTTTCTCACTGAACTTGTAACGGTTATACCTTTAAATTCGTTACGACGGTTTCGATCCAACACGCAACGCACTACTGACATGTCAGTCTGAAAATAGCCAGTTACCTGAAATTACCTTCTACTTAACAAAGCCACCACAATACTGTTACAGTTACGAATCGACAACAAACCACTGCCTTATACGTAAGGTATAAAGGAATATGAAGACACGAGAACATAACCTCAGCAACAAACAAAGGCATGAATCTAATGTGCGTGGAAAGCAGTTTAGAAGATACTCATCCCACTAATCAAGGCATATTCATAGGACTGTTAATACCGTGTCACATAATAAACAGAAACAATAATGTGTGTCCAGTTCTAATATGAACTCACCGGGTTCTTCGATCGCTTTGTGCAACTCTGTTCTTTCTCCCATCCTTGGTAATTTACTGCAAGTCTTTTTATTGTACCACTCTTAGGTTTCAACTGAGGCAACCTAAAATAGGCACTGAAATGACTAAAGGTTTTATAAGACACTGTATAACTGCGATTCCATTTATCAGTAAAGTTTGCTTGTTACTATTGTCTTCTCCTGCCTGCTTGTAAATCAGTGTTTATTGCCACATTATATGAAACACACACACACACACACACACACACAATACACACACACACATACAAGAAAATTAACCATTTTTATGAAGCTATAAAGTTTTAATTTAATCTCAAACTGTTGAATTTTTAATCCGAACTAATATTCTGGCATAGAGCCATTTTCGTTTATGCTCTCAATCAATTTTATATAGCATAAAAGGTAATTATTTGCAAACATGAATAACAGAAAACGCAAAGATAAGGCTTCTCACAATTTGAAACGCCTTCAGTAGAAATAAATTTCGTCATACCACGTGTTTAGTATAATAGTTGTTAAGGACGCGAAATATTCCATCAGGTAGTTGGTCCCACGCAGCAAAACTTGAGAACTGTCCCTAAAAATGTCAGTTTTTATGTACAGTATTTAGACAATATTGTACTAAACTGTTTCTTTTGTAATTAATTCACGAATTCGTAGATTTGTGTCGGCGTCTTGAATTCCAGTGTAGTCATTAAATACCACGGAATAAATACGTTTACACGTATGTGTGTAGTAAAGCTCCACTCATTCTTAAATTCGGCACTGGATGGTAGCGAGTAGTAGCCTCATATTCTGGCCGTTATATCCCCTCGTAAGAATTTCCCGATCCATAAACGTATAAAATCACTACGGTTTTTGTGAAGGGGCGCGTGCCTCTCAAACAGTTTTTTGGTCGTGTTTGCCAATGTTGGAAACAATGCAGCATGGAGGGAATAATAGAGAAAGGTAAATGGTGATGAATTTCGCGGTAACTTACGACAATTGAACAATTGCATGTACGTATTTTTTGTATGACATTCAAGGAGTTCTCTTGTAAATTTTAAAGTACGTTGAAATAAACGTGGCAGTGTGATAAAGCCGGTCCAGAGTTGTTAAAACGCGTCCCTCTCACGTAATGCAAGAATTCTTAGACCGACACCAAACAACACATCAGAGAGAGAGAGAGAGAGAGAGAGAGAGAGAGAGAGAGAGAGAGAGAGAGAGAGAGAGAAGCCCTGGGCTTTGAATCAGTGGCTTACGATATTCCTGCCCACTTCCTAATATTTTTAGGTGATCTTAATATTCTACTTCTATAAGTCTTCCAGATGCCTCAACAAACAGCGATAGGCCATCACATTTGCCTGACCGTCTTACTAAAATCTTTTATGACTTTGATTTTTATGATACTTTTTTTTTTCCTATGACTCGACAGCCCCCAGGGGCTTAGGCCTCCTCGTTTTCCGAGGCTTCACGATCACACTTATTAGACACACCACACTCGGTAGGACTCCTCTGGACGAGGGACCAGCTCGTCGCAGAGACCTCTACCTGACAACACACAACACTCACAACAGACAGACATCCATGCCCCCGATGGGATTCGAAATCACAATCCTAGTAAGCGAGCGGCCGAAGACCCACGCCTTAGACCGCACGGCCACTGGGATCGGCTTTTGTGATACTTACGAATACTTAATGTGACAATTTTAAGACCTTATTTTGAATGATGTCATTTGCATTATTGTACATTACGCTTTCTTATAACATTTTGTACAGCCTGATGATGGCGTAATTAAACGCCGAAACATGTAGATGTTTTTTAAGTTTTATGCATCAACATATGTTTGTCTGGCAGATCTCGATATAGGCTGTTTAGCACAGGAGGATGAGTCAAGTTAAATTCCTTACAGTTTCTGAATGAGAAATACAAGCAAAATAACGTCACGAGCCCGAAGCAAAATTACATTGCTTAATGTGCAAGATAAAATGCAGACGATAGGAATTCGCTTCTAATTGTTGCTTCCCTCCAAGAAAAAATTAATTTACAATAGAAATTAATTTACATGTGGCAATTCTCAAGCTAACAATTGCTTAAGTTTCATATTGGTTTTTATTTGCTACGATGGGAAAATGTGTTTTTCACAGATATTAACTTATTAGTCATTCATTATTTTGACTTTGAAAGCGGTATGTCAAAGAAAAACATTTGTTATTTTATTTTAATATTTTTTTAAAGGAACCGCTGATGAATAAAATTAAGAAGGTATTTTTGTGGATTTAATAGCCTATGTACATGACAATTTATCACGTGATGTTAAGAAGCAGGATGATTTTTGCGGACATAATTCAGGGGGGGGGGGGAAATGCGCCTTATGAGGCGGGAATTACGGTGTGTATGTACCTTAACATAAAAATAAATACCCATGTCAAAAAGTTAAATAAGTAAGTGATAAAATAAAGATTTATATAAATGACACAGTCATTTTTAGCTCTCCAGCTGCTAATGCAATTCCAAATCCCGAACTGCGTTTGTATGTTTGATCCTTAAGAAATACTACTAGGGGTGAGTCTCTGCATGTCTGATAACCTAATATACTCATGGGATCAGCCTACATCGGTTTTCACCGACTAACCGGAGTATTAAGTTTATCATAGAAATTAATTTTAACTACCTTATTCCAGGCCCTGAGGAAAGGAGACCACTAGGAAGACCCAGGCGTAGATGGGAGGATAATATTAAAATGGATCTTCAAGAGTTGGGATTGGGGGGCATGGACTGGATTGATATGGCTCAGGATAGGGACAGGTGGCGGGGTCTTGTGAATGCGGTAATGAGCCTTCGGGTTCCATAAAACGCGGGGAATTTCTTGACCAACTGAGTACCTGTTAGCTTCTCAAGAAGGACTCTGCTCTATGGAATTAGTTAGTTATTCCAGGGCAGTTTATATACACGCAGAAGGAGCAAAAAATCAGTTCCCATGAGCAGAATACATTTTCTTCTTGAACACTAAATTTTCCGTCCCCTCTGGCCTTCTTGCTTAAGTAACTTTTTGTCTGAATATGTGCAAAGTGTCAGACACTCGCTCACACACACACACACACACACACACACATACACATATACACACAGTGAAAGTTATTTCTAGGATACCTGCATAAGCGCGCATTACCTGCTAAAAAGTGGGCTGGGTAAGCCACAGAGGCAGTACGAACATTTTGGAGAAGAGAAACATTCTTTACGCCGGGTGGGGTTGGAAATCCGGATGGTCCAGCCCGTGGCCTAATTACTAGAATTACTGAAATATCCCGATTAAAAAATTGTTTTACATATTTCGATCCTAGAATAATTTTCAAGGACTTGAATTGTGTACAACATTACAGTTACTGCTAATATGCCTATTATTGTGTCACACTGCTGACTAACCTTCAGTAAGTTGAGTTTTGCGTTTACAAATCTCTGTACATATTTAGCTTCCGATGCCTTAAAAAGTGTCGGTCAGAAATGTGTGAGGAGTGTGTAGTAACCTTGATTTTAGGCTTGCGCCACGATGTTGACGAGATCTGCGCTCTTCTGGGATATACACGGCGTCGTGAGGTGATTGTTTACCGACGTTTCGGGACAACGTATCGGTCCCATCTTCAAGAATTGTCCCGAAACGTCGGTAAACAATCACCTCACGACGCAGCGTAATATCCCAGAAGAGCGCAGATCTCAAGGAGTGTGTAGTGTTGAATGCGTATTATTTATATAATAATAAATCTATGTCCCAGCTATTTCAACGCTGAACTTTGCTCCTCACGATAAACACAAAAAGCGATATTCCACACATCTGCTTCCAAGCTGATAACTTCTTGGCTGTTGTCTCTTTTTGTTCCTTTCTCTGTCCACAACATCCAAACAACAAGCTATTCACAAATCAACAAACGTTTACAGACGCGTTCAAGAACTGCCCAGACCTTGAAGTTCGTAAATTAATGAGAAAATGATTTGAAATGTATCTGTTATAGTCGCTATCATTATATTGACGGCTACTTGAATTACATTACTTACTGGATGTAACTGAATCGGTAAGCTGGAAAATGAAACACCTCCACTAACTAAAAAGGCGACAAGCTACATTTTTAAGCTATTCAGTTCATTTGTATCGGCGTCTATATTCTGCCGAATTTATCACTAGCATGAAAATATCGAATTAGAATTGCCTATAAAAAGTAAAGTACGAGTAAATATCACCCTCGAAAAGGCCATGAAGTTCCAGAGGGGGAATAGAGCATACCTCTACTCTTTCTTTAACCTCGGCGCTAAACGGGGGTGGGTGGTCAACGCCACGCCCTCACCGCTTTACTCCCGGGAAAGAGACGAGGTACCTATTACACAGGAGTCTGGGTGGGCCCAAGGGCCGGTCTGTATTTCAATTGCCTATGTAGACCCTAGTGTTTCCAAGCAGCTTATTTGAGATTTTGTACCTCTTACCAGCAATACAAATAGCAATTATTCTCCTTCTTCTTATGGCGTTATAACCCTGTGTGGGTCTTAGCCTGTTCGATGAATTTTTTTCCATTCTGTCCTATCATTCACAATTCTTCTCCAGCCTCTAACTCCCATCGTCCTCATATCCTCTTCTACATCGTCTATCCATCGTTTCCGTGGTCTCCCTCTCATCCTCCTTCCCATCGGTTTCCATTCCATCACTCTTCTAGTTACCCTATTTCCTTCCATTCTTGCAACATGTCCGAGCCAGGCTAACCTTCTGCTTTTTATTAGCCTCACAATATCTGCTCCCTGTATAAGATAATCTAGTTAATGATTCATTCCAATTCTCCAGGAGCCATCACTATTCTGTATTGGGCCAAAAAATTTCCGTAATATTTTACGTTCAAATATTCTAAGTTGTTGCTCGTCAAAGCTAGTTAAATAGCAATTACAAACTACTATAATGTCTATAGTTAACACGACCGTACAGCAAGGAGATGCTAGTAATCTGCTTTTGCTTCTCACGGGAAGGAAATATGTTTATGCGAACACCATAGGGCACGTCAGTGTGTCTGTCTGCCCGCCCCCTTTCAATTTTTGAACCGAACAATCTGGTGAACACCAACTTCATTAATGGCAATCTATAGACTAGAAGGAAATATACACTTAGGCCCACCAATCGAGTTCGAGGTGTCATAAACTACTCAAGAAATGACACTGCTTCCGCATTCAAATAACGAGCGGTATTTGCCACATTCCTATGAACGAGAAGCTATTCACACGAATAATTTAATATGAGAATTCCTCAAAAATCTAGTTTGATATGAAGAACATGACATAATCCTGTGAAATTACCGATTGACAAAAATTTAGTTTGGAATTACGAATATCTGGCAATAGTTTAGAGTAGTGGCACAGAGTTTTAAGTTATCCACGCAACAAGAGAATAATTATGCAAGTAGAATAAATCATTCAAAATGTTCACAACATTAACAAGTCAAAATTACATCCACGAAGAACCCGAGAGCGGATGAAACTTGAGAGACCAGGCACAAATGGGAGGATGGTATTGAAATGGATTTTACATAAACAGTTTGTGATATCGTGAAGGGGATTATACTGAAACATGATACAACCCAATGACGGCTTTTGTGAGCATGGTAATGAAATTTGCCTTTCATAAAATGTTCTAAATGTTATGACTAAGTAAGTGAATATTAGCTTTCACAGGATTCTAATTCATGGAGTTAGCCAGAATTGTGAAACCTTATTTTATAAACAATGCTTAGATATACATATTTTTTTTATATTATCTTCACCGTGGAATGCACAGATATGTTATTTTCCGCTCCGCAGAAGTGGATGTTTGGCCTTATTATTTTATTTTCTTCTTCTTCACATTAATTATGCACACATCAAAGTTTCATTGAAAAGCGGACAATAAGAAAAAGAAGTGCAAGACTTTTATCAAAATGACCTTTAAAACAATGAGTACAGAACTGTCAGAAGCTATTTATGTACGTTGTAGAAATGTAGCCAAATTTGAAAGGAAAAGTGGTCCGTTTTTAATGACAAATTTATTACACTCTTCACCCATTTGTCTTTAACAGGATTAGCACATTCAGCTGCGCCAGAGCAGTAATCTTTCGATGCATATGAAGCGTCTTATTATCTTTTCTTTTTTTGGGCTGAGCGAAACAGCATCATCACACGACAGAGCGTTAAGTGGAAAAACTACGTATGTCTTACCACCAATGAAGAACCACACGTAATTCATTACAAGATACGTAATCTGTTATGAATCCAAATATTTTCCAGAGCTCTTGCGCGCGTGTGTGTGTCTGATCTCTAGTGCTTCTGAAAGTACAAGAACTAATGACGGTTTTTGTACTGAAGGATGTTCCGCATCAGATGTTCCAAGCTTCAGGATGTTGATTTATGAGCCATTTTGAATAACAAAAAATGCTGTTTCAACATACGCCCGATTATCAACCGTTACACCATCACGAGTATAAGACTACAATGTACGTAAATGGCTGTAACCGCAAATTTTACAATACAGTGGTCTTTATTATACTCTATAAATAAAAAGGAAGCCCTTTGTCAGACTAACACCACGGAAGAAAGATATCCATTAAGTTTTAACCTGTTGTATGTACAATGTATGTCCGATAACACTACAAAACAAAGGCAACAATTAAGTCTTAGTCTATTGTATGTAGACTACAACATCCACAGCAAATTATGTGCCAGATACCGCAACAAAATAAATATATTAATTTTAGTCATGTTGCTGAGTCATTTAGGTTACTTTATATTGTTGTTACAACACAGAAACAAAAACAAATCTGTTTCGCTTAGATAATATCGAAGAAATTCAATTTTCATTTACGTCACATCGAATGGGCCTACTGTTTAAAATGACTCCCATCGCTCTGTCTGCACAATTCTGCTTTTCTCAAAAGAGAATTACGAGGGAGTAGTGTTTGGCAAAGGCCGGTCCCAGTGGCCGCGCGGTCTAAGGCGTGGGTCTTCGGCCGCTCGCTTACTAGGATCGTGGGTTCGTATGTCGATCCCAGTGGCCGTGCGGTCTAAGGCGTGGGTCTTCGGCCGCTCGCTTACTGGGATCGTGGGTTCGAATCCCACCGGGGGCATGGATGTTTGTGTTGTGTTGTAAAAAGACGGTTGTGGACCGTAAGAGACATGAAAGGAAGAAAAAAGGACTAATACAGAACAAAAATGGATCAAAGGGGAAAACCCAGGAATTAATAAAAAAAAAAAAAAAAAAAAAAAAAAAAAAAAAATCCCACCGGGGGCATGGATATCTGTCTCTTGTGAGTGTTGTGTGTTGTCAGATAGAGCTCTCTGCGATGAGCTGATTCCTCATTCAGAGGAGTCCTACCGACTGTGGTGTGTCTAATGTGTGTGATCATGAAACCTCGACGAAACGAGGAGGCCCATATAGGGCTGTCGAGCCATTAAAAAAAGTGTTTGGAAAAGGTGGAATAAGCGTGAAGATGGTTCATAAGAACTGATACCGTACAGTATCATAAAGTACCTGGAAACATTAAAGTGTTCGTAGCGATGTAGAGGTTGCTAATCGAACGTAGTGTATGTCAATATCGCCTTTCTTTTTACTCAAAATGACTCGTAAAATGACATCCTGAAGTTCGGCACAACCTATGCAGGACACTTTGTAAGTTATTTTCTCATTTCCATAATAAAAGTAATTTATATATTTTTTTGTTGTTTCTAGATACACAAATTCTTAAAAATTTTTAAATAATTTATTACACAGAGATAGATTTAGGTATAGGTCACTAGTGTGATACATGTTCTATATTTACGGTTTTCTAAAGTCGTTATATTGGACTCTATGACATCTAATGTCACCGTAGTTCGTGCATGAAATAATAGGCAAGAAATATGGAAGGAAGAGGTTATGACCTAACGGACGTATGGTATCGGAATTCGCCTGGGTAGACTGGGAAAAATCATGGTAACTCTCACTCACGAAGGTCGGTGTTCCAGTCGAGATTGGATGTGACCACCAGCCAATCAATTTTACAGCTTGAGCCAGCGTGTTCGTTGTGTCATAATCATATATATCTATATCTCCGGTGGTTTTAGTAAAACTTATACGTTATTCGTTACGGCCTTATATTCTCCACATCCTTATAATTTGGTGCTTCCTTTGGTGCTTAATTTTATGACACTGCCAGTAACTCAGCAGTATGAAGATTATTAAAGACTGATGAATTTGAAAGCCTTTGGAAGGAAGCGGTCTTGACCTAACCGGGTACTCTCCTGGCATTTGCCTGAAGGCACTGAGGTGACCAGACACCTTAAGAGTAAGCGATAATACGAATGAGGAAGTAGGCATCTTTCAAATACGAATCTCTGGCTTTAACGCTACACCACACTGTTCAGTTTGAAGGTTTTGTAACAACAGTAAAAACATGAACAAACCCTAGCAACAGGACTACAAATAAAATAAGAATGCATTATTTATTTCGTATGTTGAAGGACCTAAGTTTCCGCAAGAATATAGTCCTATTAAATTGACGCCTCGAAATAATTCATTTCGCGTTTATTTAGGTCACTTATATCCTATGGGGATTATTGTGCTCAGAATAATGACCCAGACACGAAAGATGATTTTGTTGTTTCTAACAGCTTGGACTTCGATTCATAAGCCAGCCTACAGTGACGTCATTGTAGCAATACTCCAGTAACTAAAACACAGACATACTACCACAGGCGTCAGAACATATTTGGAACTCGTCAGGAACATGGGAACAGAGAAACATTGAGGCGTCTTTTCTACCGGAAAGCTGGAGAGAAATTATATGGAATCCATTCTGATTTGTAGGTAAGAAAACGAATTTGTTTTTGTAAATAACTTTATGAATAAGGAGTGCCTTTGAAAGTAACAGAATACAGAATTGCAGAGTAAATCTGACCAGAACTTTACAATAATCTTATCATCTTATATACATGTGGTCTTTTGAGCCACAGTGCAAAATCTTTTTGAAATATCTGTCTGTATAAAATCTGTGGGTCTCTAAATATTCATGACAATTTTTCAAATCCATAAAACTACTTATGTCACTCGCTTATTTTAGTCCTCCTTTATGAAAAAAAAAAAGACACATGAAGACCACATCCGTCCTTCCGTCCGTGACGTAGTAAAAGCGACAAAACCATTTGGCAAAAATTCGTGAAATTCAGTATAGGATTTCTTTACAAAAATTGTCAAGCAAGCTCGAGTTTCATGGAAATCGGCTCAGGATCGTCGTACTATACGTATTGGCGTAAATAAATTTCTGGTCCCGCCTTTCTTATTCGTTGACCTACGTGGATGAAATTCTATGGAGAAATCTCCAAGTAATGCCATCTAGCATGTACGAATATCGTAAAAATTGGTGCAGCAAAACCATATAACTGAAGGGCGCAAATAAACAAATTTCCAGCTTTATATACATTTTTCATGTGATATGAAACAAATTTATATTTGCCTTTTCAGTTATACTTCATTAGGCATATATTAGCTACATTATAATTTAGCAGGTATTTGCAATTTTTCACCAGTCTCCTCCCATTATCTTTTGCCAGTTGATTTGAATAATTGGCCCCTACAAAGCTTTGGGCGTCCGCCGAACACAGCCGAAGCACACACCCTTCCCGCAGTCCTTCCGCCGAACACAGCCGAAGCACACACCCTTCCCGCAGTCCTTCCGCTGAACACACGCCGAAGCACACACCCTTCCCGCAGTCCTTCCGCCGAACACAGCCGAAGCACACATCCTTCCCGCAGTCCTTCCGCTGAACACACGCCGAAGCACACACCCTTCCCGCAGTCCTTCCGCTGAACACACGCCGAAGCACACACCCTTCGCGCAGTCCTCGTGCCTACACTGGACTTAGCTGCGTTACAATTAACACTTCCCGCACAGCAACGAAAGAAACGGAAGGGAGAAAAACCATTCTGCTAGAATTTCAGCCGGTTTGAGCGTCGTTTCTCTTCGGTTTGTGCTAGTGTGCTTTGGATCGACAGAAAATATCACATTCATTTTGAGTATTAAGTAATATCTTTCAGGTTTTCAATTATTTATGGGCGCCGAATTCGTCTTAAGAAGCATGTTATGAAGAGACCTCGTAGACATAAATCAAATATTTATTAGGAAGCAATTCTGAGGAAAATATTTTAGAGATAGATTGTACCTTCTTTCTTTCTGTTAGGTGTAAGGTAAGCTGGCTTTAAATACTGCAACTCATGAAAAATATTGTTTGTGAATCGCAAAAGGAACTGCTTCCACGTCGGAGCATAATATCACGTGACAATCACTGTTTGAACAAACAAACGCAGTGGACAGTCATAAAAACATGGTTACACTGTCATAAAAAATGTAATTCCAGTCGAGATATTGCAATTGGCACACATGTGTGGGCGCAAAGAAAACGATGATATCAGCAACAGAGTTTTTACGTTGAAGTCGCATAAGCTTAACCGAAAAAGGCCTGGGTTCTAGACTCAGATAAAACTTAGCTCTACCAAGTCTTTTTGGGGTAATCTAGTTCCGTATGATATTTGTCTCATTATTCCATCCATAAAATATTAGTAACTTCCACTCCAAACCGGTTATTTTAATTGCTAACATATTTAGGTACGTAGTATTAATTCGGTATCGTCATCCCGTTCTTTTATATAACTAGATTCAATTTTTATATTCGGAAAAATCACAACTGATAAGATGTAAAAGCTTTATATTTCTACGACATATTTCGGCCTGTTTGATTGGCCAGCTTCAGGTAGTAGTGTAGTGACTCGTCCTGAAGTAATCTTCTCTTTTGTATGTACACTACACTGTAGACCCGGAATATCAAACCTTTTGAGGCAAAGGGCCACAGCTGTTAATGTAGGCTGGCTCGTGGGCCGCACGTGTAAAAGTTACGGCAAATGGTACATGTAAGAAACTAAATTATTGTGTAATTTTTAGTGTATATATAATTTCTAATGTTGCCGCGAGCCGCATAACACAACTCGGCGGGCCGCGGGTAGGTCTTATGTGAAATGTCCGCCATTTTCTGTCAAATTTTAAATAAAATTGGAATACGTTAAAAAATTAATTATACTTGCCAATAGCATATTTCATGAAAGTCAATCCAGTCTTTTTCGATTTATTTATGCACCTGGAAAATGTGTGGAAGAGAAAAATTTGTATCTGTACGAGTAAATTTGCATCGCATCAAATGTTAGCAATTGCAGAAGTTGTAAAGGAGCTGCACTTTCGAACCCTGTTAGAGAAACATCCGATGCCCACTACCAGTTCTGCATCAAACTGTCAAGATTGAACACAAAGAAACATCATCAGCTCAAACCCGACTTTTCGTCAGGACCACTCTTTGACCTCAGTTATCTATAATAAACATTTTACAGCCTTACTTCCTATTCTTATCTGATTTGTTTTAACATCCCCCCCCCCCCCCCGAACAATCCACGCCTACATCTCCATGCCTTTTCTTCAGGATTTGTTTGTATTTTTCAAATATATTTTGACCTAAGGAATGAAGTAATGGGAGTCTGGATAAATTACGTAAGGAGGAGCTTCATAAAGCTCCCCACATAACATTATTTCTGTGGTAAAACCAAAGAACATGAGATGGGCGAAAATTGTGGCACGTATGTTATAGAAAATAAATGCTTATATGGTTTTGGTTGGAAAACCTAAAGGAAACAAACCCCTTGGAAGACCTAGAAGAAGATTGGAGGATGATATTATACATTTTAAAGAAATAGGATAGGATGGCATGGACTTGATTCATCTACCTCAGGATAGGTCCAAGTGGTGGTCTTTTTTAAACACTGTAATATACCTTCGGGTTCCAAAAAATGCGGCAAATTTCTTGATTGAGAGACTCTTAGTTTCTCAAGAAGGATTCTGCCCAATGCAGTTAGTTAGTCAGGTAGTTATATACTTAGTTTCTCATTTATTTCTTACATTTGAAATGCCTTGCTCGTCACATGCGTCTTGATTTTGTCAACCTAATACAGGATGAACGAAAAATGCCTGTGAACCTGTGAAAGAACCTTAAGGCACTGTGCTGGAGGTGGGGAAGTCCCATACCTAAAACACTGTAGGTGGCATATGTGTAGATCTCATCTACGAGTGGAAGCTTGTCGACATGCCCATGGAGGTCATTTCCAGCCCGTAATGTCACTGTGACTTCGACCCTAACATACACCCTACTTCCGACAGGTGGACAGGAAATTTTCGCTCATCTTGTATTATTTAGTGAAGAGTCGGCGGAAAACTATGAAGATTCTCATTACGGTACGCCATTTTCATTATCCACCAAAGTAAATGCCTGGTTCAAGCAATAACGGCAGTGAATCGTATGCATACTCGTATACAGGAGAGAACTTCTCCTGTATGCCGCCTATCTTGACTTAGGTTCTTGGTGATTTTCCTCCTTACTTCCCAGCGAAAGTCGGTCTACCTCCTTAAAATGGGCTACGACATCTCCCTCTTCAGTCCTTTCCAGTTTACCGAAAGCCGACATCCACTCATACCTGTCGACGCTAAGAAAAAAGCTTCAGTTAATAGAGAGTTGTTAACCTACGATCCACTCATCCTTCTGTTATTTCATATCCGGATATTCTCAGAAGCGCTTCTCTCTCAAACGTAGTTTGTTGATAAACTATCTTTAGGACACGCAATACGAAGTATAATCAAAATCCCTTTATCTACGTCGAAGTTAATATTACGTACTTGTGAAGAAAATGAGTGTTACCTCGAAGCTAATACGCATCAACACAGTGATGGCTAACCTCAATCGTCGCAGAAAAAGTGTGGAATTATGAATCATGAGGAAGAAGAAAATAAAAAATTATTCCGGAAAACAGCCTTGGTCACAGTGGGCGTTAAAAAGGGAACAGTTTCCTCAGCTCTCACATTCGGTTCCGTGCTTCGGTAGTGGGAAGGTCGTAGGAGTTCGGAGCTTACGGTGAGTGTCATCGCGGTCCTAGTTAATTCAGTCCTTCAACTTCAAGCGTAATGAAGTCGCCTGTGTGGTTATCAAAGAAACTGAATTTTGTTACACTGCTCTTAAAATTTACATAACTATACCTCTAGGTGGCCTAAAACATATAAACTTCTTTCTTACTAGTTTACTTAGTGTAAAACACTTTCTTTTGGGGACGGCAAAAAAGCAGACTCTTAGTACTGGTGTACTGGTCTCAACCACACTTCCATATCTGAAACTAACATAATTAACTCTCCCTTTTGAATCATAAAATTGATATTCCCTATTTGTTACAAGTCTCTTAACCAGTTATTAATTTTTGGTTACATAAACTTATGAGCACAAGCAAAAAATAAAGGTTTGTAAGGTGAACGTACGTATGTACAGTATATACCAGTGAACAAGAGTTTGCCTTTCAAATGTACTTGCTTAAAAGCCCGTAAATTTAAAACGTCTTCTTTCATAAAATATGTATTTGTATATAGTAGAGTAAGGTTATTATGTTAAAAGGGCAGGCTACGCATCAGAAGTGTTATTACGTTACTTAATACCTCAGAGTGCCGGTATTAAAAAAATTATTTAGGCATTTTGAAGTTTAACCACCGTAAGTATCAATCATAGCCTAATTGTTTTGGAAGAAACACGCAAAATTAATTAACTAATTAATTAATTAATTATTTAACAGCTTAAAGGAGCATTTTGCAGTATTTTCGGCTGTCTGAAGTGTCCGTCTGAATACAAAATGCTTGCTTAAAAGTAGGCAAGAGCAAAGAAGATTAAAAAATGAATTATTTTAATTTTCAATAGTATTAACTCTTATCTCTAAATTTTGTTTGCTTCATCTCGTTGACAGCTTGGAATAATGACTTTTATTCAATTTCTTCATTTTTTTTCCGAGGACAAAAAGCATTGTCTGCTACTTCGAGAGAAATTGTGTGTCTGAGTGCATTGTGGTTTATAGGTAATTTAAAAGGAGTAGAATTCGATGTCTCAGGACCAGGGTAACGTGATTAGTTCGCTATGTTTTTCACTGTAACTTATTTCATGATACCATTTAAATTATACTGATTATTTTACAATAAAGGCACTATTCCAAGAATTTCCTTTCTCTCCTGCTCGGGCCACAAATCAGTTGTTATCAGTAAGCATCTTATATTTTGCAGTAAAATTTATTTTAAATTAAACAATTAAGAGAATAAAATTATTAACTAATTAGATGTCTTATATTTTGAAGTAAAATTTATTTGAAATTAACCGATTAAGGGACTAAAAGTATTAAGTAATTAAACGTCTTATATTTTGAAGTAAAATTTATTTTAAATTAAACGAATAGGGTAATAAAATTATTAACTAAATACTACTAAATATTAATATATTAATTAATTTTAATTTAATTCTCAGGACTTACATTATTGTCGAAGAATGGAAGGATGTCAATGAGAAGCTTGCTCCGTTCATTTGTGACTGATACTTTTTGTAACGAACACACGAAATTCCGTTCTATAGAATTATGACTAAAATAATCGTATCCTTGCAGTAATGATTATTAGAACACACTTCAAATCAAAAGAGCAAGGAGGCTGGAGCAGCTTACCAATCCGTGTTATTCTAACTTCTCTCACTCATAAGTTTCCAACATAAATATGTTTTCCCATGCAACATGCACGAATCCCGTTACAAGTTAAATGTTTGGACCAAATTTAACTATGCCTATGGAATTTAATAAATCGCTAAAAAAATTTATCCATTTTTATAGAATAGCAGAAGTTAAACAGGTTCGAAAATTTTAGCGAGAGATAGACGTAAGTCCGGTGCGTCGCGGATTGCTTATAATTGCCTTACGTTGTTGTATAATGATTAAGCCACGGATTCACAAATTTAAGAAACCAGGTCGCCTTGGTTACTAAGTTTCGTAAGGTGTTGCCTATTTTCTTTTTTTGTTCTTCAGTATGGAACTTCGTGTCACCTTTCTCGCGCCTAGAATTTTGAGGCGGCTTCTACACGTTTGAAAATTTTGTGTACCCCTGGATTAGACTGCGGGATGGACGACAGGCAGAAGCAAAATTTTTCTCTTTTCCACCAACCTACCGTCCCTGAAGTCCACCCACGAAGGAATAGAACGCATATATTGTTGTATTCCATTTCACTCCGGGCCCCTTTCAAGAAGAACTGAAGTTCTGCCAGTAGAAGGACTGCATTTTGCGTCATAGCTGTACTTCAGTTTGGTGGATTGTTTTATTGCTGGTGATAAATTACAAACGCATGTCGTTTATGGCAGCCTTCCCGTCAGTAACACTGAGAAGCCTGCAGTTGATAGTGGTGCTGTTATACCACAGTGCTGCGTCCGTAAAGCTAAAGGTAACATTTTTCATGTACAAGCCATGCAGACATATAGGGGGAGTAAAGCAGAGCTCCTCTATTCTTAACCTCTGTACTAGAGGCAAGTGGTTAATTATACACCCTGCCAGGTCTACGCCTAGGGAAAGAGCTCCTGGTACCCACTGAGTGGGTCTCAGACCCGGTAAGAACGTTTTGGAGAAGAGAGAAATTTTCTGTTGTCGGAAATCGAACCCCGGATCGATCCGCCAGTAGCCTTGTCACTATACCGACTACGCTCTCCATACAGGATAAGTGTGATCTTAGGTAGACAAAACAGAAGAGGCAAGGTCAAGTAAACAGAAAGTAGGAAGTGTTTGCTAATGACTGTACAGCTACAGAATGTAACTACCAACGACAATACAGTCATCTCTCTCACAGTTCTCGCAGCCGTAACAATAAATGTCTACAGACGGAGCCTTCGTGAAGTTAACGTAGTGGTGTGAATATGAGAGACACGTATCTGACAGCAGCGCTCCCTTTTCTAGGCGGAAGTACGCCCTGAGCAGTAAGTACAACGTGCCATCTCGGTTTGTCAGACATTGTGTGATTTTAGCAATCTGTTTTCTCTGAAGTTTTAAAATTTTTAACCTTCATTTTGATTTACAACAAATAATTTATTAAAATATCAAATTACTGGGCGTTCTGTAGAGGTGCAAAAATCCTGGGCGCCGTATCAGCCGGGTAATTAAATTTGTAAGGTCGCGTCTAACAATTGTAGGTTCTCTGTATGGAATTTCTTTCATGTCACCGTTCTGGCGCCTGGAGTTTTGACGTGGCTCCTACATTTCTGGAAAGTCTATGCCCCTCCAGCTGACTGAATCTTTTTTAAGACTTTGATCAGATAATTCCACTCTTTACATCAAGGTTCGTCCTCACTGTTTTAAACATAACTTCTACTTTGTCTCTTTCTCCAGTTACATATATACGTCTTTTCCTTTCGTAAATGCCGCTTTTCCGGGCTGTCTAGATATAAAGCGACGAAGTCATAGAATTAAGAATATTTCAACAATCATTTACTTCTCACAGTGTTTGAAGCCACACTGTGTGCTTTCATCCAGAGGTACAGAAGAAAGAAACTCACTTTGCTATGTGATCGGTTATTCTCACAGATTTTCCATGGTTTTTCGCGGTCTGTCCAGGCAGATGTTGGGACAATGCCTTAAGATAGTCCAGGACCACCCACTTGCAGGTGCTTTCCAGTCTATCTCCATCAATCATCATCTTCTTCAAAAGGCGATGTTAAATAAACAAACTTGTTCGCACGACAGACATGACAGGGTACTTTCCACTGAATGAAATTACAGCTCAGATATGTTATTGCATTTGCTTTATCCTGAGGTGCTGAATCGCTGCTCTCATGTAATGAGACGCTTCAGAGAACGTGACCTTGAAATAGAAAGCATTCGTGTACACTAATTTCTTCAATGACAAGTTTTAAAATTAGTTAATGGTTTAAGTGGTAAAAGCAGGTGGAATTTCGTTATTTATACCGAGGGAATTAGCGAGTTAGCTCGGTAATAAAACAAACATTTTTATTTGGGAAGTACCGAACACTTCGAAAGGTTTTAAGAAATCTCGGGCCGTAGGGCATACGGCGAGTAGTATGTGCCTGGAATAGGATCTTATACAATGACTAGCATGAAGTTCTTTACAATTTTCACTGAAAATTGTTAAAAAGAAACTCCATCAAAAATACCTAACATTAAAAATCCAAAAGTTCTGGAAAGACAGCTGAATTTATTCAAAGCTTGATAGAATAAGAATATTCAATAGACTGTGCTGCTGTCTAAAGAAAGGTGTACAGGCAAAGATAGATACTGTAATACCCAATGAAGCATACCTTAAATTTCTGCTATCTTCTGGTCTTATTTATAAATACTTGACAACATTCTAACTAGAGAACAAAGAGAGAAAAACGGTCCTTAATATTCAGTACATAACATAAGTCTCATTTCAAATTTCTCAATAATACTTTTCTTTAACTGAGGTTACGGACAAGGCTAAAATCATATTTCGAAAAAAGAGGCTTTTATTGAAAATGTTTTTGCCCTGGAAAGTGAAAATTTATACAAGTAGTTTCTTTCAGAAAATCGTGCTGTGTCTTTCTTCATGGTAAAGAGGTCTTCTGCATTGAAGATTGAGGCAACAAGTTCCTGTTTGTGACATTCCAGAAAACAGCAAACCCATGGCCGTGAGAATTTAAACCTGACAAATATTTCACTTCTTAGAGTAGATATCATTATTCTTTTATCAACATTGCACACAGACACTTCTCTGCCATACTGCCTGCATATGTGCACTTTACTGGACTAACACATCAAATATTTGTTCGCGTGGTGAAAAAAGAGGACCTTCCATTCAAGCGAGAATGAAATTCAGAAGCACCAGTGAAGACAGAGTGACAGCTTCCCTCTTACTTCGGTTTTCTTAAAAGACAATTTCACACAGTCACCCAATTCTTGTTAATGTCGAAAAATTTTCATACCGTGAATAAAGTAGCAGAAAATTTAAATATAATGAAGTATTGCAAAATCGCTTACATTAATTACGGCTGAAGTATACTAACAAGAGAGGCAATGTACGTATAAACGTAACATTGAGGCGCGTTAGTGTAACCATTGTTGCCGTGGAAAAGCAATGAGTATTACATATTCTGAGTGTGTGTTTGTAGCCTTAGTTATCAAGCATGCAAAGCGCATGCGCCGTATTTTATTGTCATCTGTAGCCTGTCTGGCTCTATCATATTTTTCCACATTATTTCATAAACGACACGATTTTCGGAAAAATGTTATTAAACATAAAATGACTGTTTTGATTTTCTATACAAGTTGTGTCTGAAACATTTCTCAGTATAAGAAGAATTGAGCGCGATATTATCATCAATGTACTTAGGTCTCCATGTAAAGTACCCGTTATTCTTGTCAGATTTTAATGAAAATTGAATTTGCTTGGCAGATTTTCGAAAAATACTCAAATATAAAATTCAATGAAAATTCGCAATTTTGCTAACGGACCTAAACACGATTTAAAATCTCTAGTTGCTTAGTCACCTGTTTTTTTCACACCGACACAAAATCCTTTTAATTTTCTCTTCACGGCTTCCTGCCCCACCACGTCACTGACGTGGAATGTTTTGTATCTTCAACCGCTCAAATACCCTACACAAGCAAACCTAACATTGACCTCGAAGAAGCAACGTTACGAGCGCAAATCAAGTTCATGGCCGCAGGGAGTTAAACCATACATCATGACCTTACAAGCTGTTTACTACTTTTCGTGCCTAAGGCTCTAAATTCAAGCGCCCACTCCTCGTCCGTAGCAACTTTCCCAGAGCCCTCAGTAGCGTTCACATAACAAAGCCGCGAGGAAGTACTTCTGGATCGCGATACAGCGCTGTGGTGTCCACAAAATATTCCGGTGGGTCACAGGACCGAATTACCTGACTTATCAGCGGAACTGGGTATGCATAACAACGTTAAGTATCCACAACACTTAATTTGAACTTTGAGTCATATAAAGACCCAGAAATATGCCTTAATAGGCCGGACTTATTGTAAAGGCTTAATTGTATTTGATGAAATGGAAGGTTTGGTTAATTCCCGCCTTCACTCACCGGTCGCTAAGTTTATATAAAAAAGCAATCACAATGGTGGAGCTGTATCCTCTTTCTGTTAATGGCAACGCATGCGCGAAAACTACCCTCTTCCTCGTCTGGGACATTTGAAGCTAAATGCTGCAGCGTATCAGATGCATAATGTACAGAGCTGACCTCAAGCAGAATAATGGTAAAAATAATAATATTTCCTTCTGTATTGAACTTTGCATTTTGTGTTGGACACGGTGGCATATTCTGGTATTTAAGTACTTGTGTGACTCGGTACTTCGGAAGAAATATTTTGCAAAACTTTTTCATTTATCAGTGAGATAGAAAATACTTATTTTAAAGTTCCGTAAATACTGTTGTCACTTTCTCGATGAAATTCAGTGAATTCAGTATCTCGTAAGGGGGGAAATGAGAAGTACAACAGAAGCTTTAATTCGCAGAATTTACCTGTAGGTGAGAAGGTAACGTTAAAGGGGGTCTTTAAAACAGAAATACGTGTGAGCGTGTATCGGATCCCTGGAACAAGGTTTAGTGGCGGACTGTGCGGAACACGTTACTGAAAAACTGAGTTCCATACATTGCAGGGTATTTTTGAAAAACCCCAAACCTTTTTTAAGAAGCTCCGTCTTTGCTTTATTTATCTTGTTTATCATCTTCACAATGGCTCACGATTTGATGAATAATTATAATGGCGTAAAGATCTCTGAACAGTAAACCGGTCACGGATAATCGTTGGCACAAATCGCTTGGCAGGACTGACAATTTACGTATGCTCTAGTTCTATGAATAAGCCAGAGAATATAGGGGTCAAATACCGATATAGCGCCACTGTTTTCTTTATTGCAATGTGTGGCGGTATTTTGAGGATGGCTTAAATCGAAACACTGGATAAGAGGGAATTTCTGTTCACAGAATTTCATGGATGCTGAGTAGTGATGGCGATATGTAGGGAGACGATGTATCAGGATTTGTCTGTACTTTTAAACCTTACGGTTAATATACGTGACAATTAAAGCATAGATATGAATAGTTCTCACTTAACTAACTAACTAACTAACTAACTAACTAACTCCATGGAGCACAGTCCTTCTTGAGAAGCTAACAGGTCCTCAGCTAGTCAAGAAATTCCCCGCGTTTTATGGAACCCGAAGGTTCATTACCGCACCCACAAGAGCCCGCCACCTATCCCTATCCAAAGAATCAGTCCAGGTCCGAGGCTCTGTATAGTGTTTCTTAACATGGTAATTTTTTACGGTGAGGAGTTGTTAGCACCTCGCCCAACCCCCAAGCTGGAGGACCACCCCTTGTGGGCTGACCGCGACTGCATATTCGCAGCTAACCTCCATATTCGGAGGCCGTTTCTCCATCCGCAACCCGAGGACGCGCCATGCCGTGGTGACAGGGACCCACTAATCATGGAATAGTTCTCACTTGCATTCAGAAACTCCTCTATGAGTCCTTTTCGAAAATATTCATGGCAACTCCCACAAAGCGAAAGAGCACAACTTTGCACGTAAGACAATGTACGACCAAGGACTTCAGTAGCTGGTAATGAAATGCGAAGAATGACTTTGGAAAACTCAAGCCATCTATTCAGAAACATTTCCACAAACTGAGTCAAGCGATTTCTGTATCTTGCTATTGAAGCGTCAGGTTTTTTTGAACCTAACTGATGATACCAAAAGTCACAGACCGGAGAGAATGATAGAGAAATTAAACAACACCCGGTGCTAAACAAGTGTGGTGCAACATGAATGAGGTCACATGCGAGTACGTAAAACAAAGGTTGTCAGCTGAAGCATGTGGCTCGCACCAGGGCGTAGCTAGGTTCTTTGACACTGAGCGCGAAAGATAACAATGGCCGCCCCTGACAGAAATGAATAATTTGAAAAAATTACAATTATTTGTTAAATTTCTCCTGTATCAATAATTTAAAATTTGTTGAGCACAGAAATTGAAAATTTTTTATTGAAGTTATTCATTTTGCCGTCCTTTTTGTCGCCTCTTTGACTCTGCTGACCCCCGCGGCTGCATCACTCGCCCCACCCTGGCTAAGCCCCTGGCCCGCCCTGAATTATGCCTAGCGATGTCATAATTCATTCCATACGGTCGCCGAGCTGAGAAATGATCTCTACACTTCGTAATGTGTGCCTCTGTAATGGTGTTCAGGGGAGACGGTCATTGTGTATTTTGAGAATAATCGGTTCCACTTCATGAAGTTAGACTTGATTTTCATTACCTTAGATCTCATATGAGATCGATATGGACGAAAATATGGTGATGAGGCATTACCAGTGTCACGTATATTAATGAAGTCCGCTGAGGAGTTACGGACATAATGCATGGCGCAGGATAAATATGATCGTCAAGGTTTTTAGCATTGTGGTTCTCTTGAATGTGATACTGAGTACTGAGTGGGTTCCGACGTTTCGGAGGCACAAACCACCTCCATTCCGAAAAGCCAGTAACCACTTACTGTACTAAAGGGTCTCACAATGCAGATGTTCAGTGCTATGAAAACCTCGAATATTTTCTGTGTAGAAAAAGCATATTAGTCGAATTTTAAGGGCAGATTCGTAATATGAATTTTTAAAACAAGTAGGCCTATACGCCTTTAAAGAAAAACAAACAAAGGGATATTTTGTTAATGTTTTGCGAGCCTGTTTCTTACATCCTATAACGAATTTTCTTAGTCCAATCATGACAATTTGTCACAAATATACGTCTATATATCGCTAATTTAATGGGCAAAAAGATAAACACTTATATAGGACGTGCACAGAAATTAAGAAAGACGTTCACACGTCACGGACAAAAACGTTTGATTAACTAGTTCATATTAACGGAGAATAATTACAGAGAAATATAGAAAAGAAGAACTTTTCGCACTAGAGTTGTCCTGACATTAAACAAAGCAGGGCCATTATAAAATACACTGAATTGCGAAGCCGAGAGATGCAATAGTGATTATGGATCCAGAGCATGTTTCAGATAATTAGCAGCAATATTATTATCGATGTTCTTCTAACCATACAGTGAGATAAATTGCTACGAAGCTGAAAAATAACTGAAAACCAATAAGACTCAAATGATCAGGCTAATGAAATAAGGCAGATGGTCAGCAAAATACCGTGTAAATACACAAATTAATGTAAGCCAACACTCTCATAAAAAAAAGGTTTTCTGCTGTTTGCGTGTGTTTGTGTGTGTTTAAGACGTATCTGGTTTTAACACTTCATGTGAAAATATAATTTGGTTTTAGATGAAATGTATGCTTTAGGATGCACAGTTATTTTAAATAAATGTGTGTAATAAAGATTTGAATGGCGTCATTTGTATAAATAATATACACATTCAGTTCCCTTTTGACAAGAAAATCCGTGGCTTGATGTCACAGAGAACATTCTGTTCTACGTACTCTCTGGAGAAACAATAATATGATAAACACACAACAGCACTTGGGCACAATAAAAACTTCTTTCATGTTAAATTATTTATGCATACAGTAGCAATTTTGCTTCAGAAGGTTAAATAAATTCACGGTAACAATGTACAGCTCTATTGCATTTCAAATTGTTTAATATCATAAAGACCATTTGCAGCAGGCTCAGACTCATCACAAATTTAGATAAACTTAGTATCTTTTAAGATTCCAGTGCTAAATGGAAGAATGTTTACACTATTTTATTACAAGGTTGCTACGCTGAAATTTTTAAAGTTTAGACGAGATAGTACCTCTGAATATCTAACGTTCAGGCCGCATGTGAAAGACAGATACAGTTAACACAGGTAGGAGAACAGACAATCAGTGAATGGAAAAGTACTAGCAGAGAGGAGCCATTGTTTTCTAAACATCAAAACAGAGGTCTGTGTGTGGGCGTCAGGCTGAACTCTCTTTTTTCGTGAAGCATACACTCAAATTTCGGTGTCTTGCATTCTGATTGTCTAGGGGGGCATTATGTCTCTGAATGTGTGGCAAAAACAATATTGATACAATGAGATCTGCGCTCTTCTGGGATATTACGCGGCGTCGTGTGGTAATTGTTATACCGACGTTTCGGGACAACGTATCTGTCCCATCTTTACGTGGGACCGATACGTTGTCCCGAAACGTCGGTATAACAATTACCACACGACGCCGCGTAATATCCCAGAAGAGCGCAGATCTCATCAACATCGCGGCGGAAGCCTGAAATCAAAATATTGATACAAAATACCTCTCAAACGCTTTGAGTTACAGTTCAGACGCTTGCAAAAACGACAGATGTAGGGACATTACTTTGGGTGCTACTTATTTTCTGAAAGATGTTTTAGAAATATGACGTTCCGTATGATGTCTTAGAAAACAAGAAAGAAACTGCGAAATGTTTGAAGAGGTTATCTTCTTGTTAGAGCTTAATGGAATTCAGCAGATTGTACTGTCTTTATGAAATTCATTAAAGCGTTTTAATTAACATCTAACACCCATATAAAATCATTGAAATAAAAACACCCATTGTCATAAGCTTTAGGAAACCAAATAATAGCAATGTTAACACAATTTGTTATAAACGTAATGAGGTCCTTAACCTGCTATGGTTTGTACGTCATGTGCCCACGGTTAATTTTCGCCAAGAATGCCAATGTTGAATCAGTTCATTCAAGACACGCTATAAAATTTGTTCTCTGATACAAAGCCAAACTTCGAGCGGATGATGGTACACTAAATAGTACAATAGGCCTGAAACTTCTCTGTCAGGTGTCACTTTTACATAACTGTTAGGACTAAAACCCACTATTCAGTGAACGGAAATGACCGACGTAAATCAACTAAACCAGCTTCCACAGAAACGTCGACAGTTTTCATTCGGACGCACCGAACTTCAAACTTCAGGTACGTCTGAAGTTTCAACAGTGAGCTACAGGATTACAAACCCATGTGCAAGCATGCTAAAAGGGTTTTTAATTGAAAAACTGTGAGTGTAGTGTGTTAGCTATTCAAAATACGGATATTTTAAAAGTAATACAAAAGCAACGGGCAGGTGTTTAGGCCCTACTGGTTAAAGGGTGATAATTACGTAACAATTGTTTCGCTTAAAAATGTCGGGGGGAGGGGGGGGGAGGGGTGAGAACATGGCGTCAAGGAATTAGATCTAGCTACACAATTGCATCGTAGAGTCGTCCGTCCAAAGGCTCCGTAAAACTCAACTCTTTCATAAACTAACTTCTAAAAATGTGCGAATGAAAATAATTTCCATGGATTTGTGAAAGGACACTATATTCTTGCGCCATTAATTATTTCAGATTGCCGTTGAAAAGTGGGCGGAAATTATACACAAATAACTGAAAGAATTTCAAAGACATCTCAAAACAACACTTAGGCCCTACACATTAATACCGATACAACTTAGAAGACGGCTTCCTGTTTACAACGTATAGGAGGAGTCTATAAATAAGTGATTCAGCGTATCTGCTGGAGGGGAGATATTTGAGTCCACGCGTTCACTGCGTGATCAACAGTTGGCCGCGTGCCCATCGCAAGGAACGGCAGAGCCGGTTTTTGGCGCTAGCGATATCAGTGAGCAGCATCTGAAGTCATCGCCATTATAAACTCTACGTGATTTGTAAAAATAAAAACTCTTACGTGAATCCTCTTGCTGTACAATGTCCCCTGCTTTAGATTAGTACGAAAAATGTGACAAAATAAACGCAATATCACATGGTCACGTGCATTCTGTCGTCATAGCGAGATTTATGCATGACTGAAGACTAACATTATTGGCTGTTGAGCAATGAAGTAAACATCGTCTCATTGAGATCTGAAACACTTGTTTCTCTTTCCAAGAAGTACATATTATTGCCAGAATGTTCAGCGGCCGTTGTGAGTTACAAAGCAACAACTATAACGCTCAGAAATCTCGGCTAATTCCCTATCAAAGACAAAACCAAAACCTGTAGCGATACGTAGAGTGGTACTGTAATTCTGTGATAAGGGCAGAGTTTCAACCAAGAAACATTTTAAGTAGTATGTCCAGCAGGAAGGCTCTCCTAATGCAAAGCAATGCTTCTTGCACTTTGTCTGTGAAGAAGGATTTTGAAGGGTCCCTTCAGTTCCGTCACTGAACAATGTACCTGGTAAGAATCACAGCACATTTGACGTCGCCTTGTAGTTACGTATAAGTTACATGATAAGGACGAAAGCGGCAGCAGCAGCAGCAACCGCCACTGCCAATAATAATAATAATAATAATAATAATAATAATAATAATAATAATAATAGATTGGGTGGATGGATGGAAGGACAGGCAGGCAGATAGAAATGTGATCAAGAAAGAACCCGAAAAAATTTTAAGATGTAAAGACCTTATAACAGAAATACAGCCCACGTGGGATGTAAAAACAAGCGATAGCCAGTAATAATAAGGGCAAGGCAACTGGAAACCTCTCAAAATCATTCAGAAAATATCTGAGCAACATATATGGAAAGCATGATGTCAAGGAACTACAGAAAACAGCCTTACTAGGCACTGCGCACATACTTTGAAAAGTACTAATGTAAAAGTACAAAATGTTAATTATGGGAAATAACATTATGTGTACAAGAAATTGTAGCTACAGAATAGCTGCAACATTGTATACCCTAAAAACATGGTTTGTTTCAGGTATATAAATGTAAATAGCCTGCATAATGGTGATAAATAATAATAATAATAATAATAATAATAATAATAATAATAACAATTAAACTCTGCTTATATAAGCATCACACCATAATATGCATGAGAGTGGGGGTATAGCTCCATGCATTCATAACTTGGTCACAAAGGGAGGCGAGCTGTTAGCCTGACACTTGGACACTTTATCCCCCTAAATAGAGTCATGGTACTCACTGTGTAGGAGGCTGGATGAAGAGAACCCGGTTCAGATGTGGTGGCAAAGCAAAAGATGCTTGTTCATGCTGGGTAACAAACTCGGTGTTTCAAATAGGAGCTGAGTTATCAACTTCAAGCCCTGGACACTTTGCCCTCTCTGCTCATTCAGTAAGAGTTTGGATGATCACCAGAGTCAGTGTGGACACTCTGAAGAAGACAGAAGTCCTGTCCCTGTTGGGAATTGAACCACAATTTCCCTTTCATTGAGCCAGTGTGCATGAACCAAATGAAATAAAAAAAATTATACATAATCCATACATGTATTTATGCTTATTAATAGATATACAGGGCATACACAAAAGAATGGTGCGGTTTCAAAAGTTATTCACTTTTGATACCGCACCATTCTTTTGTGTATGCCCTGTACTTTTATATCTGCACACCAACAGGGATATCTTGTAGTAAAATTATACATAATTTCCTTCATGAAACTATGCAATGATACTCTACTATGTATAGCACGTTTCTTGGTTCTAGCATTTTTAAGAAACACAGACAAACACTCAATGTACTTAATTTAACTTCAGAGGTTTCTACAGTGTTACATGGTCATAGTCATGAATGCGTTCAGATATTTGAACACCTGGGATGATGGACAGTGTCCAAAGTTTCAGACAGAACTGCTGTCTGGTACTGTTTAACAAGTAAGTGCTGTAGTGCCATTATGTATTATCACAGAACTTATGTGCATTGTTTATGTTTAAAAAATTAATGTAGAAATTTTACTGTAGGGAATACCAGAAGCAATTTTTTTTTTTTATTAAGTTGCTCTATATGTTTTTGTAATGTAACCTTTCAAGAACAAATATACAATATCGCTTGTAAGAATGCTGTCTTTAAGAAAACAAGTTCCTGCAATTTGTTCTTGTATGAAATATTTAGTTGCAAAATGTTTACTGTCTGTGAAGTGTGTGTATTTTCCAAAATAATGAAGAATGTGTTATTATTACTGTTGCAGGAGGAGTCAAGATGAATTGTGGCTTTGTCTTGCTGGCAGTTATTTTATGGACCTCATTCCAATCAGGGGTTCAAGCCAATCTGCGATATTCCACTGACATTCAAGCTCTCAGAGTGCCTGTTGCATCTAGAAATTATGAAGGCTATATATACACTTTTCCAAGTATGTAATGCAAATAAATTTCTTACATTAGTACAGGATGGCCGAGAAGTCACTCTACCCCTACTCACCATGTCAATCTGTATAAGCATGTGGTATAATATTTTACACTGTGGAACTTGAAGGTGATGTGTGGCAACAGTATCTGTATATGTAAGTGTATGCTGTGTACCATGGTTTGCAGTACATGTCACACTGCATGCACATACAGATTCCCATGGTAAGTTAGGAAGGGGTGAAAGTGACTTCTTGGCCACTTTTTATGTCATGTAAAGATGCTGATCTACATTATGTCAGGAATCACAAATGGGGATGGGAAGGTTTGGAAGATTTGGCTGAGGATAAAGACAAGAAAACAACTCTTATTAACACAGAAATGTGCTTTGTGACTTCATGAAAACTAATGAATTTTATGAGCACTCAAGTCATATTTATCTTCTCAAGAAGACCTCTGCTGTATGGAGTTAGTCAGTTCATTATCTAAAGTTTATTATTTTGCAAATGCTGATACGTTCTGGTCATGGTGAAAAATTGTTTGTGTTCTCTGGCAGATTACTGTCAGGGGTTGTTGTGTGGGATACATTTTCTGATGACTGCACATGAGAGAGTTCAACTGTGGAAAGTTCAGCATTAAAACACTAAGTTGTTAAATGCTGACTGTAGTGAGTAAAGTACAAGGTAAAATTCTGCTGAGACAAACTAGGGAGCTGGTGGTCAATTCATGTGGAATTAGGGTTACCATATATCCATCATAAGGTAAGAGAACATTTCGCACTTATCGACCATTAAAGAGAGAACATATCAGCAAAGAAGGAGGCTATAAAAACCACATATATGTAGTCAGAATTTTATTAAATAAATGTCCCTATTAATATGTTCTCTGCAAATAGTTATTTAAATTTTATGTTTATGAAGTTCAGAGGGAGACATTCTTTAAACATGTCTTTCACAGAGTCCAAGTTGTTCAGACTTTCTGCACCTAAGTTTTCTGAGACCTTCTGAAGGTGAAATGTTGAAATCATTTTTATGACTTGAGTAATGCTAATGTAATATTATAATTACGTATTTCATATAAAAGTAGTAGAAATATTTTTTTATTTTCAGTACCATTAAACTATGCAAAACTTTGAGAAATTACAAATAGCAAAAACCAAGCAAATTTCTACAAATTTAAAAAACCAGCCCAAACAAAAGTTTTTGGGTTGAAAAAGAGGACATATCCTGGGAAAAGAGGGCCTCTGGTAGCCCTGTATCACATGGTGTGATCAACTTGAGGATGCTCGTGGTTATTAGCAATGCAACCTTTCCTATTCTCTGAAGACCTTCTGCCACCAACTTTGGAATTATCACTGCATTATGATTACGTGCCAAGTGTTGTTTACATTATTTGACAGCTGTCAGTATTGCATATAAGAACAAGAAGTTACGGATTTTATTTTTTCTTGCCAAAATACCTTCTTTCTTAAATTTTCACAAACATTTTTAGCCAATGGGGGTGAGCTTGAAGTATTCAACATTTCCAAAGAGACCTAAAGCTTTGCAGTCAGTAATTCTACTGCTGCATACATCTAAAATCATGCCTTGATATCTACCACTGCTTTTATCTACCATCCCCTATTTCACAGACCACAATCCAATTATAAAACAAATTACATAATTCATGTTTGAAAATTACATAAATCTTGAAAGTTATAACTGATTTCATGTGTCATATATTGTACCAGGCACTGGGAAAAGAATTGGCGCATAAACACACAGCTACATTTAAGACATTGTATAAAATGGTGGCTTTTAATTTTGACAGCGTTTGAAACTTTGTGATTTTTAAGACAGCAGAGAGGGTATGTATAATTTAGTAACATTTTATCATAAGTATATTCACCAAGAAAATGGAAGGAGAGCTGCAGTTAAAAGCTTATTTTGTGTCTCACTAAGAAATATTCACATTTAATAATATGCATAGATTACATTTGAGATTTAGAGTGACATTTCCTTAGACCTGATGTTTAGCTCAGTCATAATCTGTTGTTTGCATGTATTGTTTGTTGTAATGGTGTTTTCTTCCCTTAGGTAGAGCAATTGCACACCAAAAGAGGTCAAGACACACCACTCAGAAACGAGCTAAGTTCTCAGGGCTGCCTCCTGTTGATGATGATGCAATTAACTTGTCTGTGAAGTTCAGTGAGTCAAATCTAGGGCGCGAGACCCGAATGGAAAACAGTTTGATCAGGTCAAACACCAGAGTTAAACTGGAAACCCCACAACATGGCCAATTAATTGCATCGTATCCTTCTGCAGAAGCCCTCAGGCATGGCAAGAATGCATTAATAGCAGCCAAAGCATCACTCTATATATCACATAAACACTGCCAATGGTAAGACTGTTAACACAGAAACGCAATACTGTATTAAAAATGTATGAATGAAAGGGAAAACCTGGTACAAGAATTTATTGTTAGTACTAGAGAAGACTTAAGTCTACTCAGTTTAGTATGTATGTGTATCTATAAAGGTAAAGTTGTTCCTATGCACACCTTGAAGGCATAAGTACTTAGTGGGTGTACAGGACCAATCATTCCTAACCTCAGCACTGGATGAGGTGAGTGGTCAGTTTTATGCACTGGCCAGTTTACCCCCAGAGAAAGAGTCTCCAGCATCCATTGGATAGGAGGCTCGATGAGTCCCAGGGCTGCTCTGGATGCTTTGGCAAAAAGAAATTCTCTTGCCCCTTCTGGGATTCAAACATGATTTTCTGTTGTCCAGCCCTTAGCCTAGTCAAAACAAAATATGTATTTTCTATGTGTGTCATGACTTTTGTAGCTTGAAGATTCAAGCAATAACAGCTGCTGTGCTGAGGAAGCTAATGTTTTAATGTTTTCTTCATTGACTGTTTCTGTATAAGTTGTTCTGCCTCTCTTGATTTATGTCCTTGTCAAAGGTGAAAGATAAAGTCATTCCTGGGCTTAATTTATCACCACGCTACAAAAATGACTGATGGAATGGAGTATAGTGCCAAGCATTCTTAACCTTGCCACTATATGATATGAGGGAATGAATTATAGCTTCAAGCATTCTTAACATTGACACTAATGTGACTGAATGGTCAGCTGTAGACATCCTAGGGGCATCTCTGGTACCCACTGAATAGGAGGCTGATGTGCCACACTCTCGACCATGGTCCATGACATGACCTAGGGTACTAAATACTTTTGAGTTTCATAAAGGCTGAATTTCTTGACTAGCTGAGCAACTGTTGGCTTATTAAGAAGGACTCTGTTCCATAAAATTAGTTTGTTACTTCAGGAAACAAAGTTGCCTTTTTGATGTTGTTCATATTATTGTTTCTGCAGGTATGGCATTGATGATGATGACTGTGGGGACTTTGTATTATCAATGAAGATGAACACAACATCTCTTGGAGACAAATGTGCAGCTCAGTATAATAAAAATGCAGACTGTTCTGACAAGTACCGTTCTATCGATGGATCTTGCAACCATATCAGTCATAAGACTTGGGGCAAAGTCCATACCAGCTACCTGAGACTTTTGGAACCTCAGTATGGTGACGGTAGGGACCAATTCTCTCTTTCTATTTCTTATGTGGTTACCTGCACGTTAATACATTCAAAATTTTAATCACAAATATTGAAGCCAAGATACCACATAGATGACATAGACAGACAGGGCAGGATATTTTTAAAATGGATCTTAAAGAAGTAGAGTGAGAGATTAATCTTTCTCTGAATAGGGTCAGTACAAGTAGTACAAACATAGTTGAGGCTTTTTTGACTGTGAAGATTTAGATTATGTTACTCTAAGTTGTGACAATTTGTTGTCCTCTTATAAGTGGATATAGCATCTCAGAAACTCCAGCTTCTGTTCCACCTAAACATTGGTAACCACCTAAGAGACTACATGTCACAACTTACTTTTATACTTAGCTGTCATATTCATATTTAAAACAAACAGGAATTTTTTACCAACACAAGAGCAATTCCTTAATTCTCAACAAATACATTAACTGTTACAGATGTCTATGTTCATTGTCAAATATTTGTCTCTTAAATTTGTATTGCTACTTTTTACAGGCATTCAAGAGCCCCGCAAACCAGTACAAGGAAAAGCTCTTCCTTCTGCTCGCTCTATCAGTACTGCTATGTTCAGAGAGAATGACTCAGCAGACAGTAGGAAAACTCTGAGTTTAGTGCAGTGGACAGAATTTATTGAGCATGACCTTGTTTTTACTCCTGTTATGAAGATGGGTAAGTCATATATACCTGGTTCAACATTTAGTTGAGACCACTTACTACACTGTAAGTGGTCACTGTCACTGGTGTCCTGCAAACATTGGGTTTACCTGAGATTTGGATTTGCCACAGCGATGCTGATGTGCATTCCAGTCTTCTGGCATATGACTCCTTGTAGATCAGTTAGAAGTAATCAGTCTTACAGAGAAACTCTCTGTTTTCTTTTGCTACATGTGGAATTCTACAGAACAGCCGATGTATTTATGTCGACTGTAGCAGTGCAGTAAATGTCCATTTTAAAATACATGCAGCAATGCTAAGAAGGTAGTCTCAACTGAATATTGAACAGAGTATAGTATTTAATAATGGGAATACACTGTCATACAAATTTTGCCATCTGTATATAATACACACTACCAAAGCAGCCACTCTTCCCACCTTTTCACAATGTAACAATATAGCAGTTATGAATTTGTCTATTTAGTATGACAGTCATATAAAATATACACCCATTAGCCACAGCTGTTATTAGTTAGAGTTGTGCCACCAAATAATGTTTATGAATGAAACAGTTACCAAGCAAACCATTGTGGTAAATGTATAGTACTTTTACACTAGAAAAACCAATTACAATTGCATTGCAACCAGATCACAGAGGGAAAGAAAATGAAGTCACTGCAGAAAAGAATTTTATATACAGGCCTAATATACAGTCTACTGCAATCACATTCTCTGATTGTAATTCCTAACATTTACAGTTTCCACAGTTGTGGCTAGCTCTGAAGTGACATATGAACAGGAATGTAAGGCTTGTGACAAGGTCTGTGTGTTGACCACTGTTAGACAGAATGTTGCTCAATATTAGTGCGTAATATTGCAGATATTATAAGAACATGTTTCTGAATGTGAGAGCCCATAGAACCTTATGCATGTAGACATGGAAGTGCTATATTAGAGTGCAATTTCCTTTTCAGAACACAATATATTAACTACTCAGAATTGTTGTGTTCCTTGCAGTACACAGTGGGAATTCCATCATGTGCTGCAGGCAAGATGGAGGCTTTCTGGCACCTCGCTACATCCACCCAGCTTGTGTGCCAATCAGTGTTCCTAAAAATGATCCATTCTACTCAAAGTATCGGCAGCTGTGCATGAACTACGTTCGTTCTCTGATGGCTATGAGGCCTGATTGTCACTTTGGTCCTGCAGAACAAGTGAGTGTTGTTTTAAGTGAAAAGCTAAAGGTAAAGTTACCCTCATCCACAACTTGAAGGCAGGTATGGGGAGTAGAATTATAGTGCCACTTATTAACCTCAGCACTAGATGATGTTGATTGGTGAACTTTGCACCCTAGTTGCTTTATCCCAGGAAAAGCACCGTGGTAACCAATAAATAGGAGGTTCAGTGGGCCCTAGAACATGTCTGAATGTTCAGGGAAGAGAAAAGTCTTGTGCCTTCACTGAGACTTAGTTATTCTCTCACATATAAAATACTCTTCAAAAAATGTGTTCTATTATAATCAGGGGTATGCATAACTCCATGGAACGAAGTCCTTCTTCAAAGCTAGTAGTCTGTAGGACACTCAAGAAATGCCACACATTTTATGGACCCAAAGAGTTCACTACAATATTTGCAAGCTTCCACCACTGATACCTGACATTATGTAAATGAACCCACTGCACACCTACACAATGTCTTTTTTTAAGATCTGTTTTATTATTACCTTTCAGTCTAAGTCAAAATGATTTTTCCACTTAGGCTTTCCAACCAGTTTGTTAGCTATGTAATTTTGGGATATGGAATTGCAGTAAATAAATACAGCACAGTTACTAACAGGAAGGTAGTGTGTGTGTGTTGATATCTGTATTCTAACTTCTTTTTAGTTTGAGAGAACATAACATCACAAAATAAAGTTGTTTTCAAATACCCATTAACCTAGGTGAAAAGAATAAGTTAACATACAAAGAAATAAATTCTTAAAATTAATTCTGGTATGTAATCTGTGGTCTTTTGGGTAATTACACGGCGTCGTGTGGTAATTATTTACCGACGTTTCGGGACAACGTGTCGGTCCCGTCTTCACGGGTCGAGGAAGATGGGACCGACACGTTGTCCCGAAACGTCGGTAAATAATTACCACACGACGCCGTGTAATTACCCAAAAGACCACAGATTACATCAACATTGTGGCGGAAGCCTAAAATCAAGGTTAATTCTGGTATGCTAATTCCAAATTAGGACATACAAATTTCGCATAAAAAATTAATGTTGCAGATGAATCAAGCAACACATCATCTGGATGGTTCCATGGTCTATGGTGCTGATGATGAAACGGCCTGGGAACTTAGAGCATTTTCAAATGGAAAGCTTTCTTCAGAAATGAAAAATGGATATGAATACCTGCCACAGGTTGATGAACCTTTGCAACAGTGTCAAGTGTCTTCCAACACATCTGCTTGCTACAAATCTGGTAAATTTGTGATACTTTAATCTGTTACTCTGACATTGTGTTGAAAAATAGCCCAAGTTATGAGATACCTGTGTCTCTGTCTGTTACTAGGTGACTTGCGTGTGAACCTGCACCCTCAACTTGCTGTCATGCATACCCTCTGGCTTCGAGAGCATAACCGCATAGCTGGAAATTTGGCATTATTGAACCCTCACTGGGACGATGAGACACTCTATCAAGAGGCACGCAGAATTGTCATTGCTGAAATTCAACACATCACATACAATGAATGGTTGCCCCTTGTCCTTGGTGAGTTACACATATCAGTACCAAAACTGATCTTATGTTGATGAAACAGAAGTGACAAGTAGGTACTAGAAGCAAACAGACATATCAAGACTATGATATTCCTTTCAGGATCAAAATACGTGAAAAAACGTGGTTTTCAATTGAAGAAGACTGGATTTAGCAATGATTTTACTGAGTATATAAACCCCAGTGTTTCCAATAGCTTTGCTACAGCTGGTATGCGGTTTAGGTTGTCCACGATGGATGGAACAGTTGGGTAAGTGATAAAGCACTTGCTGTTGTTGCATTTGATTATGAATACACACAGTGCTTATCTTGTCAATATTAAGAACATATTATTGCATGTCAGATTGAAGGGATAAGAAACTGTAATGCTTCATTATCTATATTCTGAACAGAGGCTAAGTTTTTGGTAACAAAGACACACACTCTATAAAAGAATATACTGAATAGCTGACTTTATGGGGTCTTTAGATTTTAACGTTTACAAGATACTGAAAGATAATTTTATTTTCCACCTTTTAGGCTGTTTGATGAAAGTCGCAACATAAACATAAATCTCGAGTTGAGGGATAATTTTAACCAACCCAAAATTATTGAAAAACCAACATATCTGGATTCTTTGGTACGTGGCCTAGCCACACAGAGAAGCCAGAAGAGTGACTTATACTACGAAAATGATGTAAGTACTGTGTCATGTGAGTTTATGTTGTGTTCTGCAAGTAATTAACTAAATATTATACAATTTTAATTCAGAGATCTTATGTACAGTATTCTTTTAACAGTTAATACAAATGCTCTACAAAAATAATGGTCAGTTTGGTATGGATGCAGTGAGCTTGGATATCCAACGAGGACGAGATCATGGGTTACCAGGATATAATCACTACAGAAAATTCTGTGGTCTTCCTGCAGTAAAGAGCTTTGACGGTTTCCTAGATGTGATGTCGAAGTCTGTGAGTAATAAATTTTTATTTTTGACATATCTGCACCACAGAGCATAGTGAGACTCACATGTCAGGCAGTATACCATGTCTAAATATGTTAAATGATCATCATTTTCTGGTATTCAAAATAGCCCAAGAACCTACTTAAGAGACTTCGCGATGATGTGAACAGGAAATGCTGAGTCATGGAAGGGACACTGCTCATGTCTGAATATTTACAGTATTTTATACAATGTATTACAGTATTATTACCATTATTAGATTTGTTCATCACAGTCTCCATTTTAACTCCATTTTGGCGCTATATTTTCCTATTATTTCACGAGTACTTTGTATTGGTTAATGTTTGACAAATAACACAGGAACTGAAGTCAGTATGTGAAAGGAACAGTGCTGTCATATATTGAATGATGTATGGAAGTATTAAGTAGGGAAATGACTCTTCAAAAGGCTTTGCTGGTTTGCATGAATAAATGGAGATTTGGGTTCTTTATTTGCATTAGGGAGTTTATTCTGAAGAATGCTTGTAAAAATATTAATACTTATATGTTAATCCCTTGAGCTTACAAAGTGTAAATTTTATTGTACTGCAATGGTGCTGTCATGTGTATTACAGACAGTAGCCAAGCTGAAGGATCTATATGCACACCCAGATGATGTGGACCTTCTAGTTGGTGGCATGGCTGAACAGGGCATGGATGATAGTGTGGTTGGTTTCACATTTCGCTGCATCATTGGTGAACAAATGCTCAGAACTAAGAAGGGAGATCGCTTCTTTTATGATGTGCCAAACCAACCAAGTTCTTTTACTGAAGGTAGGAATTAACATGTTAGTTATAATTTTGACCTTTGTGTTAACCCAGGATTTAGTTTCTGGTGTTGTATTGATTGAAATCTTATCCATAATTATTTCTGTATAGTCACTTCTAGGAAACCTAAAAAAAGGAGTGTTTGGTTAGGGTGAGGGTTACCTGTAGGAATGAAATTCCTTCTCCATTCATTCTTGTGGATTTTAAAACAGTTACAATCAATCAAACATTGGTGACACATGCAAGCATAAATTTTACAAGCCACTTATCAGACAAGGCCAGTTTAATCTGTGTTCCACTTTACACAAAAACACACAGAACCACATTTTAAAATACGCAGTTTTTGGAAGCATAATTCCTGTTGATGAATGTATTATAACTTTGAAGCAGTAATGCATGTATCTTTTTCTCCTTACAGAACAACTTGGTGAAATTAGAAAATCAACACTGGCACGTGTTTTCTGTGATAATGCAGATGACATCCAAACTATGCAGCCTAATGTTTTCATTACACCCTCAGGAAGGTACGTTTAAACTTTGCTCTTACAGTGTAGTCTTCTCCATATTTTATTGCAACAGTTTTTTTTTCACAGAGACTGAAATTTAACATAACTGTAATCGGTTTTATGTTCCAAAGAAGCTATTTTTCTTTATGTGTTCTAATATACAGCTGACACTATATAAGGAACCAAAATATAATTCAATTTTTAAGAAAAAGTGAGGTTGAGGCATGTGTATATTACATGAAGATGGTTCATTATGAAAATTCCTGGTAAAGTAATTGTAATTTTGTTTCATTTATAGCAATCGCTTGGTATCTTGCAGCAGTACAGATGCAATTCAACAACCAAGTCTTTTACCTTGGAAAGAAGCTGTGATAGAAAGTTAATAACCATTTCTTTTGGCATTACTTACTTTTCTTACATTACTGTAATTACTTGTGACCATATATCATGACAGGTGTTCCACTATCTACAAAACACCAGATATTATCAACAAAATGTGGACCACTACCAGTAGATTTGAGATACATACTTAGGGTGCCTACAAGCAAATGAAATAATTTCAGTCGGAAGTAAATAGTTATATGTTCTTACATAGTGGAAAATATTCATATCTGCAGTAACAGTCATGGCTAATCTAACTGTAGCTTGTGTCTTATGTAGAACAAGGGATATACAATTCTTTGCTGACTTTCAGTATAAAATAAGAATAAAACAAGCTGCTAGCAAAACCTGGATTTTATGATCTGTAACATAAATTGTAATAAATATTTAAAAGGAAATTCAACCTACATACAGAAAAGGAAATAATCAATTAAATGATGAAGCCAGTAACACAAGAAGTTCATTAATTCATCCAATTTTGCAACATCAAATATTGTGTTTCTGTGAACTTCTGGTGGTTTACCACTCAGTATCATTGAAGTAAGAACAAGAAAATTTAAAATATTCTAATACATGTTTGTTTCCTCTCTAAGATTAGTGATGAAATATATTCTGGACCTCGTGGGGCAGAGCGTTTGGGAGTCAGTACATTATATTGAATTTAATACTTAAAAAGGCATTGTCTTAATTTTTGCTGTCAGATGTTGTTACCTGCCAGTAAACGTTTTGAAAGTAAAGCAGTACACTTTACAGCAGAATGAGGGTGAATTATTCTTTCTAACAATGTATTTGTAGAGAGGATGGATGTGCCAAGCAATAAGACTGTGTGAATATGAATCTTTATGTAAATTACCTATGATAATGTGAGTTGACATGTTTCCCAACAAAATGTCAAGTTTTGTATACTTAATGTTACTTCAACTACTGTTTTGTGCAGCAGTTGAAGTAAAACTTGTATGGGTAAAATATCACGTATTTCAATATGAAATTATAACTGGCCATAAATATTTAATGTCATGCAAATGGGATATGCGACTGGATGAATTTTTAAGTGATAATTGTAACTTGTAGGGCCTAAATGAGCAAAGAATCTTAAAATGTAATAGTTGTGACTTCATATTTTGGTATACTTCCAGAGTACAGACACATACCAAAGCCCATTAAAATAAATATATATAAATATTAAATGTGCCATTTACAGACTTAAAATATATCTAGTTTTTATGTTGTATTTATGTACTTAGTGTTTGTAAATGAATAAATTACTTTGTAAGCTTTGTAAGCTGCAGATATGTTGTAATATGAAAAATAAAAGGCAGAATACTTTTATAAGAAATGAACATGAGTAATGGATTATCATATAGCTTATGGTTTTCTTAATCTTTTTTCTATTGACTAAAAATAGTGGTTAAGTACATGTACCTGCATGATCATTACAACTAGAGAGTAACTGTGGTGAAAAGTGCAATGAACAGATAATGCGATACTGAAAAATGTTGCAAAGCATGTTTAAGATTCACATGTTACAAATATTTAAGTTAAGTTTTGTAACGTGACAAAAAAAGATGCAAAAAAGGCACTTGCGCACATGCACATACACACACACACACACATATATGTAACCACCTGAAAGCTAGTTTAAGCAGTGTTTTTGGTGAATTGTTTATGTGAGAAATTCTGTTTTGAATCAAAATGTGCTCAGGTCTTTTAACATTTTACCTTCATATCTGTAAATGATATGAACATGCCTTGAAGCATGTAAATTAATGTTTAAATCACTGTAATATATGTGATTATAAATGCCAATTATTTAATGCCCTGAATGTTTTACCATTTTATTTAGATCTCTTTCTCTGCCCTGAATGTACTGGGCTACAACCTTTTCTGACTTCATAGACAGCTTTGGATGGTCTCTCCATTTACGATCTCGTATCTGTATCAGATCTCTCTGTTATAATCACTATGCTGTGACATGTGAATGAATCTATTTATATCTTACCATAAACACATATGTCATTTTTGTATATACCTATTATAACACATATTTTATCGTACTTATTTGTTTTACATTCCATTGTTTTATAACCATTTTCACACATGCTGGAATGAAAAATATATCTGTTTTTTAAAAGTCTGTTGAAGTGTCTTTTAAGTGCAGATAGTGCCATTTGCTCCTAACACATTGACGAGTCCATAGGAAATTAAAAGTATGGGGTTGATGTGGGCTATTTTAGAAAAGGAAAAAATAAGCAGTGCACGTATGACGTGATATTGTGAAAGGTTCGCTTAATGTTTATAACAGCCTGATACCATTGTACTCAAAGAGAGTGCTTTTATGGCCTTATAATGCCGACTGCAAATAAAACATACTGGTCTTCATGTAAAGTGCTCGATATTTTTGCCAGATTTTAACCAAATTTGGGTTTACTCGATAGATTTTCTTAAAAGTTCCCAAATTAGAATTTCGCCAATATCCGTCCAGTTGGAGTCATGCTGACCACATGCGGACACACGGACACACGGACGGACTAACATCCGATAGCATTTCCCTCGAAGAGAGCGTTTTTGTGGCGAGCTACAGTCGCAGGCAACAATAAAACGTACCTGGGTATTCACGTAAACTGCCCGAAATGTTTTCCCGATTTTAAAAAAAGTTTGGGTTTTCTCGACAGATATTCGTAAAAGTCTCCAGTTTCAAATTTCACGAAAATCTCTTCAGTGGGACCCGCGCTGATACATGCGGACGGACAGACGGACATAAGAAAGCTAATAGGCGCTTTCTGCGACTATGTGGACGCGCCCATAAAGATTTAAAATATCATACTTCTCCAAACAGCCATTAATACAGCCCACGAACTACTTTAAATTTGTAGGAGTATGTCGGAAGTGGGTAGAAGTTAAACACATCATCTTTTTTATTTTTCACCCATTTTCATCTCATCCTTCTCACCCTTGTTCTCATTATGCCCGTCCTCGTCAACCTTTCCTCCTCCTCCTCCTTCTAATTAAAAGACCGATGCTACAAGCCTGTAAAAAATGTCACCCATTTGTGGGCCCTCTCTAACCTCTGTGATTATATAAAGCAATGCTAATGTTGATAGTCAAAATCAAATAACTGGGTTATTAAGAAATTCATACATATTGCGGCGTTAATGAAATATTAAAATATTATCGATTGTGCTAAGAACTGGGTTAATAATGAAGGCGGCGAACAGGCAGACGGTGGGCAATATTAACTTAACAATAATATGGCAACGAGAGTTGGATTATACTTTTCTCATAGCTCGGCAGTCCTAGTGGGCTTAGGCCTCCTCATTGTTGAGGTTTCGAGATCACAGTCAGACTCACCACACTAGGTAGGACGAGTGATCGGCTCATCGCAGAGGCCTTTACCTGACAACACACACCACACAAAACAGACAGACGTCAATGACCCTGGCGGGAATCGAGCCCTCAATCCCAGCAAGCAAACGGCTCCCACGCCTTAGACCGCGCAGCCACCGCGATCGGCGAGAATTTTTTTCTACTGTCTCATAATTCAGTCTAGTGAGGAGCTTTTTTTTTTCCTGGCGACTGTCAACCACCAAATTACGGTGCATTGTGTATTAGTTACGTAAAAGAATTATTGTATCAACTTTTTGTAAGAGAATAAGAAAGGAAACTCACTCTTACAACTTGTGTACAATCGTCTTCCTGTTCTCGAATACACTTCTGTTTGTTCCGGTACGGAAAACCAAAGCAGGGCAAAAACAAAATTCGTGAGAGTGTGTCTCCTCTCGCAGCGCGCAGCCTATCAAAAGTATCATTTAGACTTCTTGAGGAGAGTACTGGTGGGGTGATGACGCTTGTCACTGCTTTACAAGACAGACTAAAACACGCGAAATTTCAGGTTCTAACAGTGGTGTTAACGAATGTGTCAGTTTTGTGGATGTGACGTCGTGTAGCTCCTACATACCAATTTGCACGGAGTAATATCTCAAAGGATTGGAATATTAACGCTTTAAAACTGAGGGAGTAGAGAGGTAAAATTTTATATGGGGAGAAGTGGATGTGCATCACTTTGTTAGAAGGTTCCCAGGCTTCGACCTTTCGTCTTTCTAGTAGGTGTAGTATAAAAATAAAAATGCAGATGATGACGTTAGAATGCTGACAGTGGGAGCTTCAAATAAGGGATGGGGAATTTTAATTTTATAAACGGTACTCATTACACGTATCTGTCAAATGAATGAAGCCTTGAGGAGACAAATGCAGGTTGCACTTTCACGAAGGCCCGAGTTTTTGCGGGAGGAGGCAAGACAGAAGGCCACTGAGCCGTGTCATGTGCTACTTGGACCAAATGAACATAACAAAACTGCAAATAACCTTCAAGTGAAAGTGAAAACAGACAGTCTGGCAGCAGGCAGCAAAATGACATTTAGGCTTAATTCATAACCCGTTCCTTTTCAGTGGATTGATTGAAATCTTAAGACAAGGTGTTTCGAATGCAGAGGTCATTTAGCGTTAAAGGAGAAGGCGACCACAAATGGTTTTTAGCAGGGTACCTAAAAGGGCGTGTTTGTGTCTTATTTGAATTTATAATTATAACTTTCAATTATGACAAATTATGAACTGCAATGCGATCAGTTTCTCCTTTCTCCTTCTGAGTTCCGCGGGCAGTCCTTTTCTTTCAGGAGTGTGGTTTCCAGACGTGGTGATTACGTGTGAAAATAATGCATGACAAATCTGTGTAAGGTGAAATCTTTCCAAAGTTTTCTCATTAATTCCTTATTTATTTTTACGTACCTAAATTTACAACTGGCCGATCCCAGTGGCCGTGCGGTCTAAGGCGTGGGTTTGCGGCCGCTCGCTTACTAGGATCGTGGGTTCGAATCCCACCGGGGGCATGGATGTCTGTCTCTTGTGAGTGTTGTGTGTTGTCAGGTAGAGGTTTCAGCGACGAGCTGGTCCCTCGTCCAGAGGAGTCCTACCGAGTGTGGTGTGTCTATCAGTGTGATCATGAAACGTCGTAAAATGACGATGCCTAGGCCCCCCTAAGGGCTGTCAAGCCATAGGAAAAAAAAATTTACAACTGAAACAATTGCTATGCAGTAATATAAAGCGGTTAGAAGTGTGAATCATATGAAAATGTGTTCGTCCATTACATGGCTGCTTCCTGAAATCAGCAGTTTGGTTAGACTATGTTACATACTAACTTACTATAAGACGAGTGTATTTCCATAGTGTAACTTTTTTCTTATTACGAGTGATGATTTTATTAGTCACCGACATAGAATATTTTATTGGCATGTTTAAGGGCTTTGATAAGAATGTAATATTAAATTAAAAAATGTATTTATACAAAATGTAGGCCTATATTGCGTAAAATGTGACCGATCAATCAAATACTTTATACGATAAACTTAATAAACATTGTCTGACTTTTCGGACTTCTTAATTTGAGAAGACAAATTGAATTTTAAGAATATGTGGAGCGTTTTGAGAATCAGGAAGTCACTCGGTTGACAAACTTCAATTTTTGAAGTGACCTGTTTCTTGTTAAGGTTTTAATTTTAATTTATAACCCTGAAGGAAGACCACAGATTAAGGTACTTGAGAATTTGTTATAAGCAGAAAACCTGAACCCGTTGAAGTATAAAGGAATAGAGAATTAGAGAAGTAATAATATTAATAAATTTACATAATGAAGCGATGCATAATTATTAGCGATATTGTACCTATGATACAGATATGTTGCTCTCAGCAAGAGAGCACTTTACTAAAACACATACATGTCGTAGCAATCCTGTCAGTTCTAGATTATGTAGACTAAACTATAGGAAATCGGATTAGACCTACCCTGTGTTAAGGTTGTACCTGACTTCTTTAAAATGTGTTATTAAATTAAGGGAGCTGTCAATTGCTGATTTTGTATAACCTCGGTGCTTGATGAATGAATGACTACGGAACACTGTTGAAATGATGCTAACAGGAGGAAAAAGACGTTCTTGGAGGAGTTCCTATCCCAGGGCCACTTTCTCCTCTATAAGTTCCACAAGAATGGACCTGGTATTGAACCTGGGCTTCTACAGTTAAGAGACGGGCGACGAGTCACCTGATCCATGGTATGGTCTGTCTCTGATTTCACCTTCGCTATAGAAGAATCTGAAAAGTTTTTTTCCCCTTGCACGAAATAAAACGTTTCATGCTTTTCTCTAAAATTCGTGACTCAGAGCGTGGTGGTTATGAAGGTCAGTGCAGACGATTAATCGTCAATATCCAAAAGATATTTTCATGCAAAATCACCCATATTCTTCAAATTTTCCTTTTGAAGATACGGAAGTGGATTGTAGTTCCCTATGGTGTACCTACACTTTTAACGACACGCATGACAACTTAGTCAATTTAAATGAAATCTGTCGTGCCGCAATCTGAGGTTTTGTTGAAAACTTTCCACTTGAGCATTTAAGGAAACTAGTTCTAACCTACATGAAATAAAATCTGTAGTCTTCTGGGTTATTACACGGCGTCGTGTGGTAATTATTTACCGACGTTTCGGGACAACGTATCGGTCCCATCCTCACGGTTCAAGTTTCTGAATAGGAAATATGAAATAAAATTATTTTCAATAATGAGCATGCTAATCGAGGTACATACATTTTGAACTTTAATATATATCACCCGTGAACTCAGGGTGTTTTACCTCTCTTGGTATAAACGTCACTTATTCCTACTTCCATTAACAAAATATATGTGGAATATTTGGCAAAACTACGACTTGAAACATTCTGCGATGGCATACGGAAGGCTTGAAAAAAATTGCAAGCAAACACTTTTAGCAGCAGCCGGAAATCCATTTTTGTCTCTGGTGGTTACAAGAACCACTAGCATCTGCTTACGTCTACACCCTACACAGAAATCTTCAAAAGGTTCAATTGTCCAAGGAGGAAAAGAGGACAATCAAAACCAATTCTTGTTTTAGCAGCTTCAATTTAGCTCAGCCATGCCAGTTTTTAGATTTCCTTGGACATTTAGAATATTTAAGATGAGATCTCTAGGCTGTCTCAAAACGTCGGGATCCGATTACCCAGTGACGGAGCGTCACCTCTCGGAAGGACAAATACCTTACCTCAGCCGGTTAGATAACGGAAAGGGTATTCTCAATTTTACGTTTTACTAGTGTAATTATTACATAAAACTCGCCAACTCAACTTGGTCCTTAGTAGGAGTAACATGTCATATATTCCACTAGTATATTTTCCTCAGTTTTGCCTGAGGATGGGGACGGAGCCAGTCCCCGAAACGTTGCATTTAAACGAGCTAACGCGGCTGAAAGCCCGAGAAGACTATATTGAATCATGTCGCCGCGAAAGTTTTAAAACTTATAGCATAAATAATCAATTCTTAATGGTGTTCCGCAGAGAAAAATGTGATATCTAGGTGCGTCGCGATATCAATAATTTTGGGAGCCAGCTGGTTTACACCATAAAGCACCGAGTGTAGTGAGACGATAATAGTAGGCCTATAGCATTTTGACAGGACAAACTTATTCTTAAATATGAATTCCAATGTTTAAATTCGGAAGGTTTAACTCCTTTCTTAGATTTTCAATAGGCTACCCTTGAAGCAATGTGGATAACAGGAATGCAACAGAGACATTATTCATACCTGCGTCCGTAAACGTATACAGCTAAGCCTTTCCAAGGCTAACTTGTTTTCTTAATTCATCCAGGAAAATTGTGCGGCGGAAGGCAATGTTGATGATGAAACGCATCCTACTTAAATCTCACTACTTCTTCAGCTAATGCCAAACATCATGGTCAGCTTAGGGTAAGGTCCTGTATGTAAACAAATAATTCACAAATGCTTTCGTCTTCTGTAAGAATTAACGTCCATTAGCAACAGTATGAGGAAGCCTTAAGAGTCTAGTGAAGGTAAACCCCCTATTTGATGTTGCGCATGATTGAAGGCAATGCACAAAAGATGACGAGGCATTTCTTTCTACATACCCCACACTGTAGAATATTATGAACTGACGGCGTCGTTAAATAACACAATTAAAAAACTCCAGAAAAAGGTAGGGGAATGCTACTAGGGAAGGGTATTTTCAATATGACAAATTGCTGCATCATATATAGAGCTAATATTCTCATACCTGTAAAACTAGCAGAATACGCATATGAAGGATACTGCAATTGTACTCTATGCATGACAGACCTTAAAAATATATGCGTATAAGTTAACAATGCATGTAAGTTCATATAATCTGACGTAGATCCTATTGCCTGCACCAAAATGCTATGGAATAAATTAATAGAACTATTGACAAGTTGCGGATTTGAGGCCTCCCCCGACGTCATAATATTCACAGTAAATTTGTGAAAACCGGTAAATTGGTTCAAAAGCTGAAATAACACAAACATGAAAATTTCACGCGGTGACTTTTTAGTTCTGAAGCAGGAAAGTAGTCTAAACCATGTCACGTTCGTCCATTAACCCTCTTGTCAAGAATTTCACGTAACTCCCTACCTCGTAAACAACACTACGTCCGTCATGAAAAGCTAAGGGTTCAGGAATGTAACGACTCTCTATTCTGAACATCATAAGGAACAAATATCCTCTATAGGCGTAATGTAGCTCAATTTAATGTTACAGCAGGTGGTACAGTTTAAATTGTTGTGAATTATATTAACGGAATTGTACACACTGATTTGCTTTTTTCGTCAAAAATTGAACCTTGTAATTTTCTCAAGTACAGATACAGTAATTTAATTGATTCGCGAAAGAAATTAAACGCCTCACTTCTTTTCGTGCACATTTCTTTCAATGGACTCCAGTCTTTATTGTTTCTTCTGAACGAAGCAGAACCCTCTTCTGACAACTGCGCTTCAGAAAATGACTTGTCATTCCTATTTTTACAGTATTAGGTGTTATGTTCTTTCTGTTTAGTGTTTGGCTGGAGGATACAAGTAATGCTACATTAATCAGAAGCAGGAACTGCATTGTTAATACAGTGTTAAGACAACATTAAATAATTACTTACATCCCTTTTGTCTTATATGTGTCATTGGATTTATGTAATACATTATGTATTCTAGCAGGAGAAATTCTTTACGAATAATTTGCATTTATTCATACAGAATGGAATGCGGGTATGATGTACAGTCACCTGATAATGTGTGTATATATATTGTATATAGGTACTTATGTAATTTAGAAGATGTATAAAAAGGACAAGTTTATTAAGCGTAATTTGTAAGAAGCTAATTAGGACGTTCCTCTACCTTGCAAGCCCTTGCAGGCGGTTTACAAGAAATACCGTGTTACATGTGCAAACCCCAATATTCTTCCAACAGGCTAATCAGATGCAAGAGCAACAAGGGTCTCATTTTATACGATTCGTCGTATTTGATGCAATAAAAGGAACATTTTTACTTATAATGTAATAAATAAACAAAATAAATAACAATATACTATAATAGATCCAGCCTTTATTATTATTATTATTATTATTATTATTATATTTTACTAGGGCGTTGGGTCAGTACTCACACTTTTTGTCTCTTTTGTTTTTGATTCTTTTGTGTAATTGTGTCTTATCTGTGTATTTGTGTATTGACTTATTAGTGCTGGTTTTTTAATTGGCTCCGCGCTCTTAAATCTGGGCGTTAATAAGTTGAATGATAATAATAAAAAATAATAATTATAAATTTGGATATTTAGCACATTGTTATTGTGTTTATGTTTAGAATAATAATACGAGCAATAAGAAGAAGAATGCTATATTCGAGCAGACACTGTTACTGACCGAAACACGATAATACTAGACTTACGGGTTGATCGTGACTCCATGACACATAAAAACCCTGTATACATACATACATACATACATACATACATACATACATACATACTCTTCGACCTCTAGTCCAAGAGAGATGGCAGGAAAAACCTACCCTTTACGTTTAATATTTTCGTAAAACTTTCATAAGTACTGTCAAAATCTAAAGCAATAAAATATGTACTGGTAATGATTCCACATTACTGTGATTTAAAAAGAAGAATTTACAAGCCTAATTCAAGAGTACATTTCTGAAGGCAAAGAGTCTGTTCTATTTATTACGAACATAAATAAAATAAAATAATCACTTCACTTTCGATTTAATTGTGCTCATAGAAATTTTCTTGTTTCCAAATAAAAATTTATAGAAAGCGTGAAATTGAGATCTTGGAGTGATCTGGCAACTATTCCCACCTCACCCGGAAAGTTCTTATTTACCTCAAGCAGTTGCTCGCGTGCACAATGATGCGGGCATCTCCATTGTTTCTTAGTAGGTTTTTGATGTTAAGTGTACCAACTGACGTTGACAGAAATACTAATGTCTTTAACAAGGTAAACTCGAAGAAGAAAATCAAGGAACCTCATGCCTCTATCATCAGGATAGTTGAAGATTGGAATAATGGGTTTCTCTGAAATACTGGAATGTTTCAACCAGGTTACACGACGTCATATGCCCAAATACAGAAATATTCTTGCAAATTAAAATCTTGTATAAGAGGAGGAAATCCAATGTAGATAATGGGTGCCAACATTAGAAAGACGTAATTCAGTATTTTCCAATTAATTACCTCTTCTTTCCTTATCCACAGTTCAGATAACAGAACTGCAAATGGTGTACTTCTGTGGCGTAATATACAGAATTTACCAGTGCTTTCTATAATTTCAAAATGTTATACTTTTCACTGTGCAGCGTAAATGTAATTTAAATTACGCCCATAAGAAATATATGGCTTTTCCTTTGCTTTTCATGAAAGTCACAAGTAACCAACAGCATTATGTGAAAATCTCTTAGAACGAATATCACGCAAACTGGAGAACAAATGTGGACATGATCAAGGATGGAAATTATCACGGATAGAATTTCATGTACACCTCTAAGCGAAGCATGGCCGTCTTCGGGATCTGCTACGAAGAATTTTACCCAAATCCTTCAAGCAATATGAAATTAAGGGTGGAAAAATTTTACACCCTTAAGTAAAACATTACTGTCACTGAGCCCATTCCACGGGTTCTCGTCACGACAAAGTTCTGTAAAGAACTCCTGCACAGAATTTCATAAAAATCCAACCAAGAGTTTAGTCGCTGGTACTACGTCACAGACGGAAGAAGGTTCTTTTCCACAAAAGTCGTTATATTTATTTCGCAAACAACGTCTGTAAAGTAACGAAAACATAAAATCCAAACTCACAAATTAAATTTTTGCTTTTCTTTTAAGCTAAAAGGAATAAATAAATAAATAAATAAATAAAGCGTATAAAACAGTAAAGTGGCCTACTCGTTCTTGTACAGCTTACTGCTCGGACGTGTGTTCGAAACCTGACGTCTCGAGCCACTAGACTAGGGCAAATAAATCAAGTCATCCAGAAACCTGCTAACATCCTGATGAGAAAGAAATCAGGTTTTCTGTTACTGAGTCAACTTTCTTGTATAAATGCAAGCCTTACAGATGTCTTTACAAATGCACATACGCTCCCTTTTTGTCTTAAATGCAGTAAGAGGGATTTAAAGTCAGAATGATATATTGTTACCACTGTCACAGGTTAACGAAGAGTGAACGGATGCGGAAACGGGATTTCATTTGTCGCTTGAGACCAGATGTGTTGTAAATATAATGACATCAAGCAGGACAGTCACACGGCATGACACATGATATGCTAGATGAGACAATTCATGCACCTTAAGTAATAGTTTTGTTAAGCGTGGTAAAACCACGTAGTGAAACTAGAACATCCTGCGGGCACAGAACTGTCAAAAGTCTCGCGCAGCGACGGTTTCTATTAGTTCCGCCAGAGGAAATGTGACACATCTTAATATTCATGAAGAATGTCGGAGATGTTGAACAAGTTTGATGCAGTAGCAAAGCTACGGAAATTGTCTTCAAACACAATTATGTGATTACCGTGAGCATTAGTGCTGACAAGACCAGCTCACGAGAAACACAGTACTGTTTCAGTAAACACGAGTGTCAACTCTAATAGCTAACTCCACGGAGCAGCGCCCTTCTTCAGAAAATATAGCTCCTCAAGTAGTAAAGAAATTTCCAGCAATTTATGGGACCGGAGGGTTCATTACCGTGTTCACAAGAGACAACGACTTCTTCATATCCTGAGCCAGATCAATTCAGTTCATGCTCCCGACCTATTTGTTGAGGATTCCTTTTAATATTATACTCCCATGCACGCCTAAGTTTTCCGTGTTGCCTCTTTACCTCAGTTTACACACCGAAAACCTATATGTGCTTCTCCTCTCTCCTATAAGTGCCACATTCCCCGCCCATCTAAGTTCTCTTCATTTTATCGCACGAATAATCAACTGCAATGGAAATTCTGTAATTATCTCGTTTGCAGCACTGAAAGTTATATATCTTTAGGGGCAGTTGGCCTTCTCGTGATACACATTGACTCTTTAACATGAAACTCACTAAAAGTTTGCGAAAGTAGAGCCATAGGAACAAATGCAGTTTGGAATACAAAGAACGTACTATAGTATGTAGTACTGTATTATAATATATTACCATATAATATGAAGTATTTACAATCCTGTGCGCCCCCATAATAACATATGTACAATAATGGATTTACAATCAATATGCGTTTACTGGATTTTGACAGCTGCCGACAAGAGGAACGGACTTGTCTTAAGTGGTACGTGCTGCACGTCAGAACCTGTGCTGTTGACGCATTTAAATAATTTTGTCCATAATCGTAATATAGAATAATTTATAAATTAAGGGTGTTTCATGTCGTTACTATGTGACAATAAAATTATCTGCTTTAATATGTAAAGTCTACTTAGTCCTATTACCAAGATTCTTCGAAATAAACAATAAAAATTGTCATTATATTACATACTTCTTTGTTAGTTGTGAAAGTCGGACCACAGAGCGTTTCCTTTGCAATCCTCGGGACATGTTTTCAGGAAATGGCAAGCCGCGTTACAAGGACTAGCGGCCACATCCTTTGATGTATATCATATGTCGGTTTTCTTGTTTATTTTTCTGAGGATGTCCGTAATGAGAAATATTTTCTTCAGTATGTAAGGTCAAGTACATTTAAAGTATGATTTCAAGAATTAAAAAATTTCCAATAATGTAATTTCTCGTATTTTCTATTTTACGGAGCAAAATAAAATGTGTTAACACAGAGATGTGGAATTTTAGCACAATAGAGAAAGTGACAAATTTTCACGTCTCCTCTCAACATAATGTCATAAGAAATAATGAATATGCTCTCTGTAAAAACGAATACCTAAGCAGTTTCATTATTTCTAGTCTACACCTTTCATAACGTGTATTGCTTTCTGGCTTATAATTAAATCCGATATGTATTGTAGGTACAGGAATAACTTACTCAGCGACGGAATGTTGGCTTACCAATTTACTTATTGCATCTAAAACTTATAAACGCATTTTATCAAACAGAATACATCAGCACTGAAGCGACATAACTTCAAACTTTGCTTACATAGCCAGTCACGAGAAGAATTTGCAGTAAGAAGAAAGTAGTAAAAATTTACTTTCCGAAACACTTGAGCTATTCTCGTCTTGTAACAATAAAAATAAATAATTCATACGCACTGATACCATAATTCAACTTGCGAAGTCACAAGCCGTAAAGCAGAAACACACATATCATACGATCATAGAAATCGAATACTTATTTCTTGAAATTGGCAAATGCATAAAATGGGCAATTTTTTATGTTGTTCTTATCAAGAAGTGGGCGATGTGGCCCAGTTAGAAATATGTCCAAGAGAAGAGGTCATTGAACAACATAGACAGAAATTTGTTCAGTTCACGAAATTAGAATTTTTATAAAGAGACTTAAAGTAGTAAGGTAAAACGATTATGCAGTCACTGACAAAACGTCAATCTGCCAATTTTGAAGAAAACTTAAAGAAAACATAAACATGACAAATAAAGATAAGCAAAGTGGCACTGAATTCTAAAACGTGGTGTAGTTTATAAAAGGAAAGCCCAGAAGCAGCTAATTAACAAACTAAATTTATGTCACGACCGAACATCATCAGAAGCTGCGGGGACAATTTTACCTAAATTATTTTTTGTCTAAATCGATTCGCACAAATCTAGAAATAAAAAGAATAGGAGTTGACTGTAGGTACGGCAGGTATTAATACCTGATGAAAGAAGGAAACGGAAGGTGATTAGAAGGAGAAATCAGTGAAATGTTTTGAAAGATCTCATTCTATCTTTATAGGCAATACTCATGCTACCTGGGCTACAAGCCGGAACGTCGCGGGTTCGATTCCCGATGGTGTCATTGGAATTTTTCTTTGACATAATCGTTTCGGTCGCACTATGGCCCTGGGGTCGACTCAGCCGCTAACATAAATGAGTACCAGGATTCTTTCCTGGGGGATAAAGGCGGCCGGTGCGTAGGGCTGACAACCTTACCACCTTCATGTGCCGATTGTCTAGAAATCTGGGAGCCTCAACCTCCTGGAACCCTAAGGGCCTGTCCAGGCCTGTAATGGGATTGCTTTACCTTTACCTTTTACTCATGCTACCTGACGAAGGAGCTAGAAAGGTTGCTGAGTCTGTAGGTAATCTTGAAGGACAGAAGAAGCTTGATCTGTCACAAGAGATGGCGTATGGATCGAGCGAATTAATCATTGCATAATTAATAGTTTGAGGCACGAAGTGTATCCAAATTTTATTCAAAAATTATTCCCTACTTTACATTAAATAAAATGCGTCTCTGTTAAAAAACGGATTGGGTAATTCTATTTTAATACTAATATTGTTATGAATAAATAAAAAATATAGGGAAAATATAGAGTATTTATCCTACAACAAGTGGCACGTACAACAATCACCATGCTTTAAAGAGTTGATCTAACGGTTCTTTGGAACTGGACGAAATACGTGGCGATATTTCTGGTATTTTATAACGTGTAAGTACTAGTAAATAATCCGGAGAGTTGTAAAAGGAAAAGCGCCTCTGATATATTTGAAATATATTGTTTAGTTAAATTATAAGACCATACCGGCAGTGAGTAACAAATTTTCCGGACTGAATTACACACCAGGGCCCTTCTCAACATGAAAGAAGAGTACCAATAAATGAGCCTGTAGTGTAGCAAGGACCTGTCGCAAAGAACACATACAATGATCTTGTTATTATTTCCAAGATAAATGTCTAATGGGTTCTGAAGCCGTGTAGTCTTTTCGATAAAAATTACCTTTCACAATACTGTCTTCTGCCTTAAGTTGGAAGAGGAAGGTTCCTTCGAAAACTCTGCAAATACTTCTCTGTCAATAATAAGCTACATCGCATAAGACAGATATCTTCATAATTACCGTGGTAAGAACCGCAAACCTCGTATAGCTATTTGTTTTCTAACCATACCTTGACAATTTAATATTTAAAATTTCTGTTTCCGCATTTTATCGTCTGTCCCGAGTTAAAATCCTTCGAAATTTTAGCAAGACTTCTTAGACTGAATATCGGCCAAGCACAAGTCAGCTGCCTACACTGTATAACACAGCACAATAATTTGCTTATTCATCCATGCCTCGAGGAGGATTTTTTGATGCGGGGACTGTCTGAGCAGTTAGGTAAGTCGCGTGACTCATATCGAGCGGCCATTGAATTTGGCAGTTTAACGTACACGTCAATTAATTTCTTTGTATTTTTAGACACCAAATCATTATTAATTCTGCTGAAAAATATATTGCGGCTTCCTGGATTCAGGTCGCATGTTTGTTGGGCTAGACAGCAATTCGACGTGGCCTGTCTTTAGAATATATTATATATTTACTTATTTTTTATTTATTTAAGTGTCGTTGTCAACAGCTCAGGATTTAGTGCGTCAAATTTCAGGATGATTAATGAATAATAAATTGAAAAGTGTGTGCAAGGAGACAGTAGTAGCCCAGTTTTTAGTTGTTACGCACAATTTGTCTGGAGACAGCGTGGACCAGAACATCAGTAGGTGTAGGTGTATCGAACAAGATTCAAACCTGGCACTTCCCGAATAAAAGAAGAAAGGTTACTTCTTGAACAAAATTGCTAGGTACATGTAACGAATATATTGTGGGATTTTCAAGAATGATCTGAAGAATGATGCAGAAAATAACCACTGACAGACGATTCTGACCACAATTCCTGATAACGATAGAAGATACGGAATAAGGTGGATCTAAGGTCTTGTCTAAATTGTAAGGCAGGAAAAGTATGTACAATGTTTGGGAGCCATGTGTGGCTGACCTTGTTAGACCTCATCATTAAGATTATCATAAATGTGAGGTCAACCATTCGTTGTATTGCTTACATCGCACCTTGCAGGATTCATTTTAACAGTAAGATTTCACGCGTGGATAACGTCAGTAAGTAAAGGTTAAGTCTGGTTCATGGTGAATTTTAAAGTAATTTGTGCAGGTGTGTTAACATCTCACAAAATGTAATTAGCAGTAATCGCTGGAGCGGCACTCTACTTCCGGTGCTTGAAGCAAGCCTGCTTGTTTCTAGATGAAATCAAAAGCACTGCGTTTAATTGCTTCTGTGCTATTTTATAAACGGTTTATACGTCTTACCGGTCCTACTGTATGAAGTTCCCTGCGCTTCATGGTTTTTGTGTTCTATCAGGATTATTGTAATTACTCTTTCGGGAACTTTAGATGTCTCTTACGACATTCAATTTTACGCTTCTTTAATTTTTAAGGTACATTTTCCGTAATGTTCGCGCACTTGTCCCTTTGCCTCCTGCGCCCTCTTGACACTAGTCTACTTGTTAATTGCTGCTGACAGTACGTTCTGCACAGTGGACCATATCGGACTGACTGATTAATGCATATACCCTGCCCTTGCCAAATCACGTACACACAGCAGCATCGCCCGCCGGCTCCGCTAGGCTTTTAGCTCCACAAAATAAAGAATGACCTATAGCCGGGTTAGCTTAGCCAGTATAGTGACTAGGTTATAGGGTGGACGATCCGGGGTTCGGTTGTCGTAGGGACGAGGTTATCTCTTCTCCAAAATGTCCAAACACTCTCTGGGCCCTCCCATGCAGTGAGTATCAGGAGCGAAGCATCAGGGACGTGAGGCTGACCACTCATCTCTATTCAGCGCAGAAGTTAAGAATGAGTGGATCTACACATTTCTTTCTCATGTACTTCTTAATGGTATACACAGGGACAAGTATACCTTTTAACTTTACCTACAGCTGTGGCACGTGTACTAAAAAGGACAATTGCTTTTTGCAGATGTGCGTAAATTTGCCAATTCAAGGAGGAACCTCAAAATTCCTGACGCCAGAAGGGTCACATAAAGTACATTCCATACTGAGAATCCACAGATATGAGGCGCCATCGTACGAAATTCGGTCGCCACGGCGACTCGGCTCCTGGAACTTCTCTAGCCCTGGCTTATTGCCGATGCGGCTTAATGAGTTGTAAAAAGTCACGTTCATCTGAAGTGTAGATTTTGGTGATAAAGAATGAATTTCAAGCAGGTCTTGGGACCAAGACAAGAACATTTCGCGTAGGATGAAGGAAGGTTTAGGAATGATTGTCTGGGTTTCCCTTGAACAATTACCGCCAAAGTATAAACCGACATCGGAGGTTAGTTTAGATATGAGAAATGCAGTCCAGGACTGCTTGATTCTTGAAGATGGGACCGATAGTTTGTCCCAGAACGTGGGACTGCTTGACCTTTGAAGGTGGAAACAATAGGTTGTCCCAGAACGTGGGACTTCTTGGTCCTTGAAGATGGGACCGATAGGTTGTCCCAGAACGCGGGACTGCTTGACCCTTGAAGATGGAACCGATAGTTTGTCCCCGAACGTCGGTAAGAAAATACAATTCTAAGCTGCGTAAAATTTCAAAAGAGCGCAGATCTCATTTACAATGTGGCGGAAGCCTGAATTCTCGCACAGACCCATAGTTATTTACTAGCAGACACGGCGTAATATCCCAGGAGAGTTAAACGGTCAGCAATACCGCTGTGAGAACCTCACATTTGGCCAACATTAACATTGACTATTGGTGTGAATGACGGAGACGTGGCCGCTCGTCCGGTCCAGCCAATCAGTAGCAAGGACCAACAGAGGGCGCGGGAAATGACAATTTTTTGACTTTCTCCATGGTATAAAACATGCAGCGGCAATAAAGTGATGCTCATTTCGTTTAAGATAAACCACAAAACACAACCACAGTTCTGTGAACCTCAGAGTGTACCAGCGTGTGCTATTCTCACTTTCTGCTTCAAGGGCCTGGGTTTTCCACTTCATAAACAAAAGGGTACGTCATTTGGTGCTGTGTAAATTAAGAGCGACATGCACATAAAAGAAGACGTGTTAATGATTTTTTTCTGCTTAAATGGTTTTCGCTTTGTTGACTTGTAAACCACAGTGTTATCCTCAGGAAGTTGAGAACATATATCGTAAGGATCTTGTACAAACTCTCTGCACGTTTTAAAATTAAATTACAAGGTTAAATTGCTCTGACAAATTTTAAGCATAGATATTCGTGAGTGACACTTCACTGAAAATTAATTCAATATTTATACCAACGAACCAAGGTTGAAATCCACGTGGTTTACTTCCTACATAATTGTTCCGTCTTAGGTAGTGCTGATTATTACATACGGGTTTCTATGTCCTATACGGGCCCAGTTCCCGCTCAGGGAAATTATTCACAGACCTATGTATAATTCTGAGATCCAACGGGTCAGAGTTGAAGCTAAGAAGGAAATCAACTTGATAGTGTACCTCGTAAATACACCAGACTCTAATTTTATTTGTTTAGCTCTTTAAGGCCTTGCGGGCGCGCGGTGGCGTAGTTGGTTGAGGCACTACGCTACAAACCGGAACGTCGCGGGTTCGATTTCCGATGGTGTCATTGGAATTAATTCCTTGACATAATCGTTTCGGTCTCACTATGGCCCTGGGGTCGACTCAGCCTCTAACAGAAATGAGTACCAGGAATATTTCCTGGGGGGTAAAGGCGGCCGGTGCGTAGGGCTGACAACCTTACCACTTTCATGTGCCGATTGTCTACAAATCTGGGAGCCTCAAACTCCTGGACCCCTCAGGGCCTGTCTAGGCCTGTAATGGGGTTGCTTTACCTTTTACCTTTAAGGCCTTGACATTGGAGAGATATACGTATGATCACGGAGGGATTTCATGAGTTTCGTATAATTATTAAAATAAACATAAATTATTTTCATACATGATCTGTGTAATGAACATGAAGTGTGTTTGCTGTGAGGAAGGGTCTGAATCATTAGCCTACTTTTCTTCCTTAAAAATGAGATTTCCTTTCTCTGTGTATGTGTTAGTTTCAAATTTTAAAATAAGTGAATGATTTTTACGAAATTTGATAAGAACTTTATACCAGTGGGGCCCACTCCAGTGTTTTACTTTCTAAACACCTTCAATTAATAATTAATGATATGTGAATGTGCAAGTTTATGAGGAGATAGCAAAAATAGCGCCATTTAAATTTAGTTCCTGAAAATGTTTGACGACGGAATTGTAAAAATACAAAATTTATTTCACGGTAATGTTTTTGTAAGGTATAAATTAACGTTATGGCGTCCGTGTGAAACTTTTAATTGCATTTTGGTTTTGTGGCGATTAATTATTAACGACTGGAGGTAGGAAGGTGAAATTGGTATGTAAATATATGACAATGTACTTTATACCTGGAACATTTAAGTCAATAATTACAAGCATGATGAATAAGTGAAATTTTGAGGTTATACCAAATAAATTTAAGGCAAAGAGAAGAGTACTGCAGCAACTAGTTAATGTAACATAAAATAACAATGATAATACTCATATAATATTTACATATGTCAAAGACAATTATGTAATATTACAGCACGCTGCAATTTTGTAGGAACTCATTGTTATTTTCTTTATTTAGTTAAATGTCAGGTTTCAGTTAAACGTAATTATGACGAACATATATTTAATGCAGCTTTATGTAATTTTTTCTCAGTCGCTATAAACGAAAGTCGGTATCATGCAATTTTCTGACCAATTACAAATTTTTTAACTAACCTGTTTGCTCTCAACATCTCCGGAAGTCCTGCAGATGAAGAAACTGCTGTGTATTTACACCAGTGAATGATACTGCTTCTGGAGTTCCCTGGATTGGCTAAGAATTACACGAACTTTTCAATGACCGACCCCTGAACTTCTGGTATTATCAGGAACTTAGCACAAAAATGTGAATAAAATCTGTAGGCTCTGCACTTAAAATCTAGAAAAAGGCTACGACCTGTTCTTGCTTAAGTAAGCAGATTTGAAATTTGGAAATTTATAGTATATTTATAGCTATTGACGTTCACTGCGTATGGCCCTTTATTCCACATTTAAAATGTTTATTTCCAGTGGAAATAGCATACAGAATACTGACGTTTGTGGGAACCACAAAAAATGCATCGAAGTGCCTAATGCTAACTTGCTGGCCGATTCTTTTCCTTCAGGAGACATTATTGTTTGCGACTAGTATGCAAGGCTACTGAAGTAATAGTACCTGTCTGCTCTCTGACCTGTGCCTGCAGTCGCCCAGTAAAGAGACCAGTGGAGGAAACGGTGAGAACACTGGGCATACACAAGGAATTGTCTCACTGAGACTTTGAAAAGAACGAATGAAAATACGTATTAATTGAGTTGCAAGAGTGTTTAGGTTTCTTCCTTTTGTTTAGTAAAGTAGAGCAGAAACCCTAGCGATAAATAAAAAACAAAATTTTTATTCTTTGTGAAGTAGATTACCGCAGAAACCAGTTTCAAATATCTTCTTTTTTTTATGGAGAAGGGCCACACAGCAGAAGCTACGGACGCACCGCAGCCTTAAGGCTTATTGTACAATCTTTGTGATGAAGATGAAGAGAAAGATGATCAGTTTTTTTTTTTATTTTTCCAAGTAATGGAGCACCGGTAGAATGAAATTGACAGGGGAAAACCGAAGTACTCGAGGACAAACCTGTTCCAGTGCCACTTTGTCCACCACAAATCCCACATGGACTGACCCGGGATCAAACCCGGGCCTCCGCGTTGTGAGGCCGGCGACTAACCGCCTGAGCCATGGCCCTAAATATCTTCTTTGAGAGGGCCGTAGGACAATACCACACACATACACACACACAGATATATATATATATATATATATATATCAGAAGAGACAGTCTCGGCAAAGGATCCCTTAAGCGATGGAAAAGTACACAATAGAGCTAATTACAAACGTAGGAGTAGAATCAGATAAGGAACAATTTAGCTGATCCCAGTGGCCGCGCGGCGTAACGCGTGGGTCTGTGGGTGCTCGCTTACTGGGATTGCGGGTTCAAATCTCACCGGGGCCATGGATGTCTGTCTATTGAGACTGTTGTGTGTTCTCAGGTAGAGGTCTCTGCGACGGGCTGATCATTCGCCCAGAAAATTCCTACGGAGTGTGGTGTGTCTAAATGAGTGTGATCACGGAACCTCATGGAGGAGGCCTGGTCTCACAAGGGCTGTCGATTCATGATAAGAAAAATGAAAATTATAACTGATTAAATCCACAGAACAATGTCCGTCTTGAGAAAATAATAGACGCTCTGCTAGTCAAGAAATTCTCTGCCATTTATGGAAGTCATTACGGAGTTTATATCTGAGAAAGAGTTCACACTTTCACATGGGTAGGTGCGTGAAATTTGTTTATATTCATGTTTATGTAATAGTCCGTATCATGCAGCCAGTCACCCCTTCTAAGGCGTTAGGCTGTTTATGTCTGAATGGCAATCGTCATTGCGTATGGACTGCTGCATGTGTCGGAAAACAGGTTTGTTGTGCCACGTTTCTATTTAATGACGTGAGCTAGATCTTAAAAAATTGAGCTGGTTAGTTAGGTGATAAGTTAAAAGAGGTCTACGTTTTTAAATTAATTCTCTCGAGCTGCTTTCGAACCAGAATGTAAAAATTCTGCATCGTCTGACAGTTTAGAAGAAAACTGCAGTAGATAATATTTGTTTCAGACATACGTTTAAAAAATCAGCATTTCTTAATGAATGATTGCAGAAGTTGATGTTAGAGGGCGTGCCTTATGTGACAATGCGAGTCTATCATTATTCATGCATGAGGAAATATTATTCTCTTTTAAATTGCCTTATTATTTTAAAGAGCCTAGTAAGCGGTGTGCATGTTTGCAGGAATTGATGCAACTGAAAATAAAGGAAAACGGGAAGATGCTGTGTGTCTGGAAGACCAGGTGTATTACAAGCGTACACTCGTAGAATTCAGTCAAAACTGGATAATTTATTTCATGTTATTGCAAAATATGGAAAACTCTTTTTATATCTTATAATTTATTAAAAAAGCTGTGGCAATCAAAATTTAAACTTAATGTTACGTTTATTGTACCATTAAGGTTTGAGCGGTTAGCATACGCAATCTACCGCCAAGTTAACTGTAACAGGTTGGCAAGTATGGCAAAGTTTACAAATTAGCCTTTTGAAGCACGATGTAAATAATATGTAAATGTACAAATCAATTCCTACACAACAGTGAAAACAAAGACTTTCCTTTTCAAAGAACAACTATGTACTGTTGTACAGGAAAATTGAGCTGAAATAGAAATAACGTATATTAGCAAAATGCAGATTCTTTCAGAGTCAAAGTAGGTGGTAGACAATGCATATAATAGCCGCTCCCTGACGCATTTTTTTGTCTTTCCAACTATAAGATTCTATAAGGCAGTTTTGTGCTTACATTGACACACTGCCGGGGAAGCTATTCCTCTAATTCAAAATTTATTTTCACCGAGGATTTTGGCACGATATTTTCGGTTCTATTCCAGATAATGTACAAGTTATACTAAATGAGATATTTCGTGATCTTTCACTGTCCGTCCAAAACATTTCTGAGATAGTACCCCAATATAATGTACAAACAACTCCTTTTCATATTATTTCGTACTTTTCGTTAATAGTTTTTGTAATCCCACAAGAATATCAGCAGTCACTACAGCATCCAAAATATCATGATGTGCCTGACATATTTCTTGATTTTGCGTTCATATTACTGAAGAACAATTTGACAACTGAAATTAATCTACATTATATATAAATATGTACATATATATACACGAAGATGTTTTCCTCTTTCAAGCAGAAAGCAGTGTGCTTCCATTCGAAAAATTAATCGGTCACGGCTATGTAGGAAAAAGATAGTTTTTTGTTTTGTAATTATACGAAACAGATAAGCACAGTGTTTGGACAAACGCAGATTTTATAGTGTTAAACCTGGAGGCACGTATACCAGCCACTGTATTTTAGATTGTTAAGAAACAATAATTACATTATGTATTGTTTAATATTTTATATTATGAGTCTTCTAGTTAGAGCCGATTATTAGTGAAGTTGAAATAAGGCAATTTAGAGCCAATAGTTTTTTCAGGGCAATTAATTCAGTTTCACTTCTTCATGAATGTGTTTGTCACATATTCACCTTTCCTTTCTATTAACACCGACTTTTCACGTGGTAAAAACCAAGCCTAGCCTTTTACCTTTCCGCCCAACTTAAGTCACACGACACGACGCAGGTGGGAGGGTAACCTCATTCCTCTTATGTATGTGGCAGCAACTGCTACCTTTCCTTTTGATTCGTGTATCATGGTTCATTATTTCTGAGGTCAGCAAATGAAACTATTACACAGCTTAATCTATTACAGCTGTAAGTAACTTTATTAAGTGTGTGTATTGTATACTTAAACTATTCGAAGTCTGTAATTATTGCGAGCTTAGAACAGCCAAAGAAAAAAGAAATAAAAAGTTTACCTCTTAAATTTTGCGGATATTTAAAGGTTAAAGACTCAAAGTGTAACAGAATATTACACGAGGATATCTTTTGTAGAACAAATAGGGCCTATTAATATAGTGCATTAGCGACGGTAGCTTAGGTCAAAACTGGAACTGGCCTATTTTATAGAACGTAGGAAGATTATGTTTCTATGAACAGGAAAATGACAGGAAAAATAGTGACTCAAAAAATCAGTAATAATAATAATACTAGTAATAGATTATTCTTTATTTAGGTGCTAAATCAGTAGCCTAACATCTGTTTAAAAATTAGGAATATTATTTGTCTGTAATCCTTGCAATTAGGAAGAATGCCAAAACAACAATCACTTAAAAAAAACGCGATAAAATATAAATAATATAATAAAATAGATCAAGAGATATTAAGGGAAGAGGGGTAAAAGGGGAAAATTTAAAGAGTTTGAAAAGTTTAGAGGAACACCTTAACTAATTTTTGGTGAAATACGTCAGCTAGAGAAATAGAATCTTCGCTGAATATTTAAATAAATATATCTGGCTGAGGGGCTAGCAAGTAGCAAATTTCAGAATGAGAGGAACAAATTTTGATGTGTTCAAAAACATGAAGAGTAATAGGGCTTAAAGATATCGCCGCCTTCACTGAAGTGTTCAAATATTCAGACTCTCTTCGTATGTATATTCACATACGTATGCCATAAGTTTTTTAAATTCTCTCAATTTGAGATAAATCTGATATAAGAATTTTGTTTATATATCAGGCGCTGGTTTATAGTCGAAATTTCAGTTTTCTCTTCTTCCTCTGAGCGGAAGTTAAACTAGTTTTATGTGCAAACATATTTCTTGCTACGCAGATGACAGTAATGTAATGTTCCCGTATATAAAGGATTATCCAAAGGAGAATTACTGTTTATGCGTCTTATTCAGTGTTTGCCTCCTCTCAATATACTATATATAAAAATTGCTCTAATTTTCTACGCTATTCAGATCTCATCTCGGTCTCGTGTCTAAGCCTTCCTGTTTACACAAGTTTACTATGCTCATCTAACTTCACGTTATATTTACCGTGCATTTCTGTACAATTGATTAACACACACCAACAAATGCACCAAAACAAGTTTGTCACTGATTTCTTTATTAAAAGGTTTCCCCAATACGCATTTCGGCACTTCTACATTGCCATCATCAGGGGGGTCGTTGAGGTTTGTACATAGACCGATGTACTTGAGTTACATCAGAATAGTTGAGTCAGTATTCGTTATTACCACTTTGTATAAAATTGTATAAAATTGTATAAAATTTTATAATAGTAGTAATGTTAAATTGCTAAAATTAATAGTAAAACAGTGTGGTATATTATATTAAACTACATGCTGTGATATAATTCGTAATTATTGGCAGCGGGTCCGGTGTGCTGTTTTGTGCCGGTTATCTGTGTGTATGTAGTTTAATATAATATACCACACTGTTTTACTATTAATTTTAGGAATTTAACATTACTACTATTATACAATTTTATACAATTTTATACAAAGTGGTAATAACGAATATTCACACAACTGTTCTGATGTAACGTAAGAACATCGGTCTATGTACAAACTCCAACGACCCCCCTGATGATGGCAATATAGAAGTGCCGAAATGCGTATTGGGGAAATCTTTTAATAAAGAAATCAGTGACATTTGTTGGTGTGAGTTGATCAAATATGCTCATCTAATTAGAAACACTTTCCTTCCAATGTTTGACGTCATGGTCTTATGATTCCGATTCGCCACGATCTGTCTCTCCACAATAAGCAAGTGCAGAGCAGGCCCGTTACACAGCAGTTGCATTATAGCGAGTTTGCGAGATTTCGACAAAAACTTTATTGTACATAAATATTTTAATGCTCCATAACGGGTCAGACAGATGTTGAAAAAAAGTATAAATCATTGTTAAGGTCTGACGGCTGCAGCGCAAGAGAGGTACTGAAAAGAAAACCGCGTTTTCTAAATCCGTCATTTTGTCTGCAGGTTTACATATTTCTTACATTATTGTAATCTTGCAGCAAACAGTTTCAGGCATTGAAGAAGTAGGTTAAATGCATACAAGTTACTGTTTTGTTTCCGGTACCAGAAGAAATTAACTGAGTGGCACTGTCAAGGAAGTTGGGGGATGAGATCTGCGTTCTTTTGGGATTTTACGCAGCGTAGAGTTGTAGTTCCTTACCGACGTTTCGGGTCAAGCTATCAGCCCTATCTTTAAGGGTTAAGCAGTCCAAGCACAAATCACGCAAAGTTGAAAGATAATCTTTCTTAAAACGACCGCGACACATAATTTTCCTCTCCCTTCAAATTCATTACTTACAATGATACACCACCAGACGCTATGCAAATCATACAAATGAGAGAGAGAGAGAGAGAGAGAGTAAAGAACTTAAACAACAACAAAAAATTGTGAAGAATAATATTTAATTTCGTACAATGCCTTTTTGTGAAAAAATTCTAACACCCTATTTAAGGTGTATTTTAGTGCTGTGCACTAAACACCACGAAAACTAAGACTGACGCTACCTACTACGATACAAATTCCATTGACCTATATTGTTCTCAAAGTCTCGAGGAATAAAAAATATTCTCAACTATGCCTAAACATTTAGTTCTTACTTCACAGAGAACAGGCGGTGTCTATATTTGAAATACCAATCACCTGGTTCTGTTTGGGAAAAACAGCTGTTTATTCTGATAATAATATATATATATATATATATATATATATACTGTGAGCAAAATTCAGATTTCTTTTAATCTTTAAACTACTCAGACAATTTACAGGAAGTGCAGTGTAAGTTTGTAGGGTCATGTTTCCATACTCGTAATTCTATCTTAAGCTCTGTTGTTTGTAACGTTATATAAAGTAGTGTAGTCGAAAAAGCACCTGACAGTTGTACCATTCTGTCTTTATATTAAGTGCAACCACCGTTACATATCGTGCAATGCTACGGACTTTACTTAACGATATGGCACGAAAAGAATGGCAGTGTTGGCTACAGTCTTTTTTATTGGTTGGAGGTCGCCACAGATCCGCGTTTCTATACAATGTTTCGTTGTTACTAAAACTAATAACAAGCCAAAACACTTTCGCTCAACTATCGAAAGAACGTGCCAAACTGGACCTATAGAATTACGTCGTTGATCACAGAGATAAGGAGCAGGTGTAATTCACGTTAAGGTCTCACTTAATCACTAGTGGGAAATGTGAAAATGTTTTCAAGATTTCCCGCAGCTTTATGTCGTATTCGCCTTTCAAAATAATTAAACAACTCAAATAAGCCTTATGGGGAATAATTTGACATGAAGTTCAAAGAAACAAAGGCGACGTATTAAAATCTCTGTTGAATGAATTTTCACTTTTCTTCAAAAGGCCTCATCTTACTTCACTCTTTCTTGGTGTTTTAAAGTCCACACCGAGATGGCAAAATGCATTAGTTTTTCTATCTACTCCTAGGTTTGCCTAGGATTATTTCCTCTCTTACAGCATTCGAACAATTCATAATTCTATGTAATTTTAAGAATACTGTCTCCTTTTCAAAGTACATTCAAAATTTAATGATCACTGCTAAATAATTCTTAATTAAAACCGTTTAACACTTCCTCCCACTGAGGTCCAATACGTGCATTTAATTTTAGCATTTGCGTGGTATTATCCACTACCAGCACGACGTAGCACATCCTGAGGAATTATGAAATAACAAGTAATTTTAATTTTCAAGACTGGGATTGAGGGATGGGGTTAAAAAGCCCTCGCCCAATAAATATCTAGATGTTAGAAAAGTTTTGAAAAGGTATACAACTTGAATAGATTATTTGCCCCGAACTTTTTTTGAGGATAATATCAAAACGGGTTTTGGGGGAGAAGAATGTATGAAGTTATGGACGGAACTAATTTGGCCCATGAAGATTTCAATGGCTGGTTCTAGTGAACACGGGACAGGCCTTCTAGTTACAGAGAACTACAGAGTGAGCGACAAGTCCTTATGCCGCTATGGGAAGTAGAATATATGTTGCAGTGGAAGACACAACAAATGCAGGGTACTTATGTTGGAAGTCACCCCCGTGGGCATGTCACAAACGTCATGCATGCCACGTAAAGTTTTTTATGAATGAGGCTTTTATCATTGCCAACAGATGGCAACACCCTTCCTGCAGAAGTGCATACAGACTATTCATGCGCTCTGCAGAACATTTCTTGATGACCTGTGCAATAGATCCAGGTAAAATAACCATCACAGTGCAAAGTTCGGACACTGAATTTCTTGCGCAGCAGAAAAATTGTAAAATTTGAAGAAGCCACTGAATCATGGGCCTAAGAATAACACTGAGTTCTAAATATGTTTTGAAGGTGTCGACTAAACACTCGTTAGAACATCGATTTCTCTTTTCTTTGATGTAGATTCTTAGGTGCCTTTCAATAATTTATTTTATTCCAACACAAATTTAGACTGGGAATTTCTTTTCTTTTCGAATCACGTTTATTTTATAAAATGGTAATAAACTGACTTCATTTGTAAAAAAAATCTTCCATATTCCCAATAAGTTTTCAGATACATTTCAGCATTAAATATGACGAATTATGTAAGCATCTTTTTCAGGGTTTCACGGCGGATATTACTGTGCTGTCCCACAAAATACATTTTGAGTTCTTGCTTTAAGGTCACAAACGGAGCCACTGACCTTGGATCCGCAAGCCTATGACAGATCTTAGTGCACACTAATTGGATTTATTTTTACAGCTGTTCATGGCTGCTGCCCTACTAAGGCAAAAATACAAAGAACCCACTATAGAGACTTTTTTAACGTCATTTCCAAGAATTCTTTGTCTTTTCTGTAGCAGGAACTACCTAGTGTCAGTCTAGGAAGTTCTTTGTCGTTCTTGTAAAGTTAATTGGATGGAAAGCGAACCGAATTGTTGATATACTGCACAACTATTGAGATAAAATCATTCTCGTTGACTGAAAGAGGTAATTTCAAGATATTTTACTTTCTAATTTAAACATAAAACAGATTTATCAGTCTTTACCTTCAGGACCAAACAGTCTACTTGGCCCTGAAGGTGAAGACAAAATGCTCCTTCGAAAGGTTGGTAACTATTTACCAGTCGACACGGCACGTCATCCCCAGAAGACTTGAATCTGTATCAACACCGCTGAGAGAACTTCAAATCTCGTTTTCTGGGCTTTGCCCATCGTCTCATACTGCAAAAAGGGAAACCTTTCCTAACAAACTCATTTTCTAAGATGTTATGGTCCTTTTAGATTACGAGACGGAGGAAAAAGGCCAGGGACCTAGTAATCCTGAAAGAAAGTTTCCTGTTCGAAATTCGGCCAGGGAATAGCGTTTCTACAATCCCTCTCTTAAACATATTCTGACACAGCTTTTTTCACTTTATTACCTATAAATCTTCTTTCTCATTCCTGTAGAGACTATAACAAATCCGAGGCTGTTATAATTGAAAGAATAAGGACAAAAGAACGAAATATTTTTCTCCCTTATTTATAAGCGGCTAACTGCTTCGCCTTTTTCTTTTATAATGTCCCCCTCATAAGAATTGAACTAACAATATGAGGCAGAGTCTGTAGAGTCAGTTCGCAATCTTGTGACAGTTGTGTGCGCCGGCAGCTCGATTGCTCGATGACAGCCAGGGTCAAGAGAGGAATGAGGACCATTGGGTGAGCTGTTGGAGGCAGCAAGTATGCCTGTGGGGGCTATTGGTTGGGCTCTTGGAGGCAGCAAGTGTGCCTGTGGGGGCTATTGGTTGGGCTGTTGGAGGCAGCAAGTGTGCCTGTGGGGGCTATTGGTTGGGCTGTTGGAGGCAGCAAGTATGCCTGTGGGGGCTATTGGTTGGACTATTGGAGGCAGCAAGTGTGCCTGTGGGGGCTATTGGTTGGACTATTGGAGGCAGCAAGTGTGCCTGTGGGGGCTATTGGTTGGGCTGTTGGAGGCAGCAAGTGTGCCTGTGGGGGCTATTGGTTGGGCTGTTGGAGGCAGCAAGTGTGCCTGTGGGGGCTATTGGTTGGGCTGTTGGAGGCAGCAAGTGTGCCTGTGGGGGCTATTGGTTGGGCTGTTGGAGGCAGCAAGTGTGCCTGTGGGGGCTATTGGTTGGGCTGTTGGAGGCAGCAAGTGTGCCTGTGGGGGCTATTGGTTGGGCTGTTGGAGGCAGCAAGTGTGCCTGTGGGGGCTATTGGTTGGGCTGTTGGAGGCAGCAAGTGTGCCTGTGGGGGCTATTGGTTGGGCTGTTGGAGGCAGCAAGTGTGCCTGTGGGGGCTATTGGTTGGGCTGTTGGAGGCAGCAAGTGTGCCTGTGGGGGCTATTGGTTGGGCTGTTGGAGGCAGCAAGTGTGCCTGTGGGGGCTATTGGTTGGGCTGTTGGAGGCAGCAAGTGTGCCTGTGGGGGCTATTGGTTGGGCTGTTGGAGGCAGCAAGTGTGCCTGTGGGGGCTATTGGTTGGGCTGTTGGAGGCAGCAAGTGTGCCTGTGGGGGCTATTGGTTGGGCTGTTGGAGGCAGCAAGTGTGCCTGTGGGGGCTATTGGTTGGGCTGTTGGAGGCAGCAAGTATGCCTGTGGGGGCTATTGGTTGGGCTGTTGGAGGCATCAAGTATTCTTGCAGCAGTGCCTGTTCTGACATGCTGTTTTGCACATTGCAATCTATTTCACGTCCTTGAATACGCATAACTTTGTGGTTTCCTGTCTTACAGTGCCATAATATAGTACTATTATCCTATGAAGAACAATAAATTTTTGCAGGTAATACAGGGCAACACACAAAGAGATGCGCCCAGTAGCAGCTTGCAAGCAAAAAAAAAAAAAAAAGTGACAGTGCTCTAGTAATTCTTGCGGTCAAATCCAAGGAAAGCGTCTGCAGTTCTGTCTTTGCTAGTGTCATATATTTGCAAAAGGGCTCTAAAATGATTGTAGTCCAACTGCTGGTTAAGAAATTCCCCGCCCTTCACTGAACCATAATGATCAAGAAAGCCACCACTGGCTTCTTTGTTAAACCATATATATATTTTATCAACAACTTCATACAATAATTCTTTAAGATGTATTTTAATATTATCCATAATCTTCTCCAAGGCCCCTCAAAATCATTATCGGTTCCGCCTAAAATATTATGTGAACTACTCATTATGTCCCATAGGCCTACATGCTATATTGCCGGTCCTTACAATCCTCTTATTTTCGATCACCACAGAATATTTGTTGAAAAATAGAAATTCTCATTTTACAGTTTTCGCCACCTTCCCTGTCCTTCATCGCCGTTAGTTCCAATTGTTCTCCTCAGCACTGTGTTCTAGACAGGCCGTGGCCTTTTTCCTTCCTTTAGACTTCCTATACAAAGTGTTCTGGATTTCCGTCACAATTGTTTTAAGTTAATCGTGTGTGTTCGACAAGTTCTATTAAGGAAAGGTAGCACTGTCTCTTATTTCTTTCATTGTAAACTATATTTTAACAGTTCCTGAATTCCAGGCGGAAGTACTAACTGGTACAAAAACACGTTTTTTTCGATACTAAAAAATAAGACTGTTTCAATGAATCTTCAAGCAAAATACAGAAATCTCCTTGAAGCGTAAAATCTGTGAGAATGCAAACAGTGTGACCAAATGGGCTACATTGAGACATCACTCTCACTGACCGTCAGTAGAACAGGAACACATTCCGCGCTTCAGGTCGGTAGATTCCAAAGCAGTTAACGAAATCAGGCTTGAATATTCACCGTGAATTAAAATTTTCCGGCAGAGGCGGGTGTCGAATGATGGATACATGTGCCGTGACTAAGGTGAAGTTGTGATGCATTGTAGGTATGACGTGACTGGCCTGAGTGTGGGTGATAATATTCCTGGCAATCGGAATTGATACACGAAACCGCCAGTCGTGAATCATAACCCGTTTATGGACAATATCGACTAAATTTCATGCAATTCTATAGGAATGTGACCTCACTAGTCACTTCGTATTACATTTTGTTCCTCTATGATAAATAGTACGGAAAAGTTACGGTTATTAGCACTATCGAACACAGGGTCTGAAGATTTGTATGGACTTTTATGGCAACATGATAGCTGTGATTGCTATTTTCACGTTTTAAATTCTTGTTAATATTAGGTAACAACACAATCTGGAGCAATTTTTGATCGGGGCAGGAGTAATTCAAAATAAATCCACAGCAGACAGAAATACTGCACTAGAAAATAGTGAAAGTCAGCAACGAAAATTGTTAATTCATCTTACACAACAAATACGTAAGAGAAGAATAAAATGAGAGGAAACTGAACCGCTGTACGTGGTATATGGCATACTTCTTATGAGACAGCTTTACATAACAGTTGGACAAAAGGTAACAAATTACAGGACTGTGAAACGTGAAGGTGTAAATAAAACGTGATGCATAAAAACCGCACATGAGCACACAAATACAAAATCCTTGACACTAGTTGTTAAACCATTTAGAGATTCGAAAGGTGTCTACAGAATATTGTTCCTCGGCTTCAAAGTGGCCTTTTTCTTGTCCCGCCAAGTTCTTTTTTCCCCCTTTGTTTACATGCAGGATATTTGCACGCCATATTATGCCTTTAGTTTAGGTGTTCAATCTGTCTTGCAGAACGATAACTTCTCTGAACGTGGGTTACCGTAGCGTAGTCCAGACTTGTTCTGACTTCGGTAAACTTAACGTCGGTATTTCTCAAAATTTAATTTCTTGGTCAGGCTATTGTGTAGGGCTGACAACCTTACCACCTTCATGTGCCGACTGTCTGGAAATCTGGGAGCCCCAACCTCCTGGAGCACTGAGGGCCTGTGCAAGCTTGTGTAGGAATAGCTTTACCTTTACCTTTTTAGTGAGGCTGTAAATTTAGCTCTTAACAATCATTTGGGTATTTTAAAGTACATCCACTTCCCAATCAGCATCCAAATTTGCGTGATTTCAGGCTTCCGCCGCGATGTAGATAAGAGCTACGCCCTTCTGGGATATTACGCAGCGTAGAGTGGTAATTCTCTAGCGACATTTCGGGACAACCTATCGGTCCTATCTTCAAGAAGCCCAAGAAGACTTGGACGTCTTGACCCTTGAAGATGGGACCGATAGGTTGTCCCAAAACGTAGGCAGAGAACTACCCTTCTACGCTGTCTAATATTCTAGAAGAGCGCAGATCTGTGCATTCAAATAGTCTTAATGCTAGGACTGTGCAATTTGTTAGACGTAGCCATGTATTTCATTATCTCGGAATTTACTTCATCAACCAGCTAGATTTCTTGTGTCAGACTTCATTAATTCTTCTTCTGTATCACCAGCTTCTCTGTACATCACCAAATCTACGGGAATTTGATTCTACAACAGCACTAGGTTTGTAATTTGAACTACAAAAATAATAAAAGGTTTCAGGTTATCAATGACGTTTAATGCTAATATGACCCTCTTTCTAGGTGACATCACTATGCAAATGAGAATACATTGCCGACGTTTCGGCATTCTATATTACCTATCAATTGAAAATTAATTTGCCTTGGAGAAGCAGAAAGTTGCGTCCACAATACAGATTACAAATATGCAGTACCACTACCTAGAAACGGGTCCCACATTAAAAAAAAGTTTTCCTCATGTGTATTAAAACATTAGCGTAATAAGGATGTGTTTAAACTTTTTTCTCATCTTTCACTTTGAGACATTAGACACACTTGTCAGTTCCTACTCAGAATAAACTACTTTATGTTGAGAAAGTAGATATTTCCCAAACGTGATGTGACTATCACAAAACATGCGTGAGCAAGTCTCCTTCCAATATAACACAAAACAAAACAACACAGGCAAACAGCTGGATCCGGAAATGCAAAAGACTCAACATTGTGCACCCAGTACCGCGTGACGTCTAGGACAAGCAAAAAATATTCAGTAGAGAAAGGGTATTTATAACGCCACACTTTGTTGGATACGCTGTATCTGCAGACAAGTCTGTCCCATTACGTCAAAAGAACTCATTCCATATTCTTAACACAAAAATTACACACGAACTCGCGTCCCTAGACAGCAGATCCTTTCGCTCAGCTGTTTTCATGTGAGGAACACAGCTAACTGTTCCAGTGGGAGTGGCAGCTCTAATGCCTGTCCTTGGATGACAGGCAAGGTAACGTGCTATGTACAGCTGGTACATTCCTTTCTTAATTCCTCCGCTTCGGTGACGTAAAGTCAAGCGCTTATGATCATATATTGCCGTGCCAATGGATATGGCTGGAATTGTTATGTAACAACATGACTTACAGTTGTAAAATGAGACTAAAACTTATAGGGATCCCAGGTTTGGGAATTACGGAGAAAAAAAATAACTTTTTCTAGCAGGTTCAGGGTAAACAACTGCGAATCATAAAAGCAATGAAGATATTAGGGAAGCAAAAGGACAATTATCAGAACAATAAAAATACTATAAATGTGCATGTTTAGAACATTTGGAAGTAATAAGTAAAAACCGAAAACCGAATCATTCATTATGCCGTCTCTGCTTTTTATAATTATTTGGGATTCGGTTGCTTCGTACTGCTGAATACGTACAGTGTACTGAAATATTTATAAACGACGTGAGCCTGGACAGGGCAGTTGGCACAATGATAGTATTTGACAGTTCGGTCATTACATACTGCTCTCTGAATACGATATTTTGAACTGTTTACTCTGTAACTAGCCTGAGCTTGGACAGCTCAAGCTGCACAGTGACTAACTAGACAGTGAGGGTTTGATTCTTGGTAAGGGCAGCAAAGGTTTTATTTTCCCCTCTTTCCGAAGTTTCTCTGGATTCACACAGCATCCTCTTCAGTGGATGCCGGGAGTAAATACAACAGATCATGAGCCCGAACACGCTCCTCCATGTAGCATTAAAGTTAATACAGAATGAGTTTATATCTCCACTCACCTACATATTTAAGCGGCGTGGAATTTAATGGTATCGGTAAACTACACTTTTTCCAAGTTGTTGGCTGATATGTTATTGCCCTTTCAAATTATTCTGAAGCTTGATCTTCAAACATCGATTAATTCCTAACACTTGTAATTAAAATTTTCCACAATAATGAAATAATAAATCTTTTATATTACTCACAACAAATGGACATAGTTCCAGTACAAATTCAATAAGTATGTCTTTACTCCATATCTTCCGGATTCGAGTGGTCAAAGTGAATAAGAGTGGCTTACACACTGCAGCCTTCACCGCAAAATCTCCAGCGTTGCCACAGGTGTAAATGGTGCATAAATTGTGCCACTGTAACACTAAAACTAAGAATGTGAAAGTAACGGAGTCGCGAAATGTACGTGACCAAAACTAATACTGCTCCACGCAAAAACAGACAGAAAACATGACAATGTCAAAATTACTTTTCCACATTCCTTAAGGCAATAGAATTAACTAAAGAACTGTTAAACGTTATTTATATGGCTGTGGAATGAGCTGCCATAGTATCGCGTAAGTTCAAGGGCCACGTGTGTTAAAGAAACTTCTAGCCGTAGGATTTCATTAGACATCAATCTCAAGTCTCCCTCTGTTCATATAATGTAATTTAAGGACAGTAGATCTAATAAAAAGAGTAAAATTCATAAACATGGCTGCTAGTAGCCAACTCTAAATTAAGATTGTGGTATTTTAGATCGTGACGTGTAATTCCATAGGTTCCAAAGGAACCAGTTTCCTTCATTTTCGGGATAGAAGCTTCCTAGTCTGAAGATGGAGGCAGCACATCTATCCAAAATAATTACTGACAAATACCGAACATAAACAAAAATAATACAGTCTTATTTTCACAGATGTGACATCGTAGACTGAAAAGCTGTGAAATATTTCTCTATAAGCAGAATATTTCACATTCAGCAGTACTGAAGACGAAAATAAAACATAACGTCGGGATAATTAAGACACGTTCGAAAAACAGGGCTATGGAAAATTTCGAGGACTGTTTAATTTAGCTTGGTACAAGAAATTTTAAAATGGCCTAGAAGTGCGCAACAAGGTAGACGGAACAATCTACAAGCTTATTTCATTTTAACTGGCTAATTCCAGAAATCAAAGTCCTTCTTTAGAAGCTGTAACTCGGTTATTATCCTGATCGATTGATTTATTTAATCAAAATAGTTTTCTTATACGTAAGTTCCCCTTAACAGGCACAAAGCTAAGAAGCTTTCTGGACAACATATCGGTCCCATCTTCAAAGGTCAAGAAATCCGTCTTCTTGGACTTCTCAAACCTTGAAGATTGGACCGATAGTTTGTCCCGATACGTCGGTATAGAATTACCACTCTACGCTGCGTAATATCTCAGAAGAGAGCAGATCTCATCTACATGGCGGCGGAAGCCTGAAATCACGTATAGATCACTTTATCATCTAAGAAGTGAAAGTACGTTCAAAATGCACAGTTCGGTTGCGAAGTGACATTTCGCGACATAATACAAACCGTTTGCTTCTTTTCAGAACAACACATAAATCAGGTATGCTGCAACTTCTAGGGAGGCCAGGCATTGGTCTTCTGTGTATCCTGTCCTCGATTTGCTCCGGACAAGATTACGGCTTCTATCAACCCTCAGGTATGGCCTCTGTTGTTACTGTAAAGGCCTGGACAGGCCCTTAGGGTCCAGGAGGTTGAGGCTCCCAGATTTCTAGACAATCGGCACATGAAGGTGGTAAGGTTGTCAGCCCTACGCACCGGCCGCCTTTACCCCCCAGGAAATACTCCTGGTACTCATTTCTGTTAGAGGCTGAGTCGACCACAGGGCCATAGTGCGACCGAAAGGATTATGTCAATGAAGAATTCCAATGACACCATCGGGAATCGAACCCGCGACCTTCCGGCTTGTACAGCAGTGCCTAAACCAACTGCGCCACCGCGTGCCCCCTGTTGTTACTGTAGGACACAAACTGCCCGAGAATATTCTGCAACATTTTTATGGTGATGGGAAAAATTTTTTCTATTATGGGCTAAAAGGTATCTCTGCATTCATATTTCAGTGTTCAAGCGTCTAATGAATTTGTTATGGCGAGATGAAATGTTAATATAAAGCAGATGTTAATATTAAGAAATCAGACGAATGGTGGAATCTTTCCAATAAAATTGCAGTTCCCGAACACTTCATGCATCCGCCAGCTTTATTTAAAACTCTCTAAATTTTTAGACTAGTAGCAAAAAAATGAGGGGGCCACCTCAGGTAAATTGCATGATAACTTCGCCCTTGGCCAATTTCAGCCAATTTTTCGCAATATGTCAGCTATCACTTAAAATTAAAGTTCACAAAATTTAGAAGACAAATTTTGTTAATTGAATTCTAAAAGGTTCTGACGATGGTATATAACATTGTGAACCATTTGTTTCTAGGACTTTGTCCATCGTCTTTAATGTGAATAAAATATAAATTATAAAATGTAAAATACATAAAAATATAAAATTCACTACGTTTCGGAAGATGGCTCTTCTTCCGTCTTCAGGCTAATAAGCTGATAAGCCTACAAAATGACAGGGTATTTTTTCGATATGCTTTCCTACTTTTAGGCCTATATAAAATTGTCTGTGATAGGACATACGTAATTTACATATGTTGCAAGCAATTTCTGGGAAAATAACTCCAGGTAACTGTTATACTGAATATGTTTGTAAGCTATGGATCACAGGCTTCATAAAATGAAAGAAGAATGTATAAAGAACGAATGGCATAAATTAATAAGTATTAATTGAGTACATATATAGGTTTACACATCAGACACCTAACTAGCCGGTAAATCATTTGAAATCTAGAGCAGTAATTCGAATCCTGTACATCTTACGTCACACTGGTAATTTTGTCAAAAATTTGTAGTCTCACCACTGTAAAAAACGCTTATCTTTTTCGGAGGGATGTGATTTAAAATAACGAGAATTTTAGTGTTAATTAAATCTCCTATTTTCGAGACCTCATTTCCCACATAGCCGATAGCACAATCAGTCCCATTAACTCCATGGAGCAGAGAATTACTTGAGGAGAAAATCGTTTTCTAAATAGTCTGGGATTTCCCCGAATTTTATGGAGATCAATGTTTGAAACCAGCCCGCCATTTGTAATTTTTCTGAAGCAGATAAATCGATTTCGCAACTTTCCGTCTTATTTCTTTAAGTGTAATTTTACTAGTATCCTAATATTAATGCCACATATTCAACGTGGCTTGTTTTATTCAGATTTCCGCACCAAAATCGTATATGCCTTTCCCTTCTCCCATAAAGAAATCACCAACTCAAACTTGATCTTCATTTAAAAGAGCAGTATTTTCTGCTGGGGAAATTTCAAAACATCCAGCTAGTCAATAAAAGATTTCAAATTTTTATATTTTCAAATTGGCAGTCCAGGAAAAATGAATGAGTACAGAAACTGGTTACAGACTGGACGACCGCATTTCAATTCCCTGAAAAAGCAGGGTTAATTTTTTCTTGTCATAAATGTCCGGAGGCTTAGAGAACACACCAAGATTTCTTCGGTTAATTTCACCCAGGGTAAAGTGACCGAAGTGTGAAGGTGACAACTAGCTTCCACACAGTGTCAGAGTAATTTGTATAAGCCCCCCTCCACATACGTTTCCAGGTTTGTTGTTAATTAAGCAAAAGATCAACTGCGTCATTTTACTTTAAGCGCGCAGTTATATTCAACACGATGTCATCATTCAACAGGGTACGACTCGTCTCACTTCCGCCTTCCCAACTACCAGTCATTCTATGGCTCGGACTTCAGCAGTTTTTTCGGAGGTCACGGAGGTGGCAGTGCCGCCTCCCAGTTTCCGGCCTTCTCAGCAAACAACTTCTTTGCGTAAGTCATTGTGTTTGATTCAAGCTCTTACATTTTAGTGTTCTCATATTATTTCCTTCGACTTGAGAAAAACTGGCGTAAATAAAAAATTTAATTGGTTACTCGTGACACTAATGTCGCTATGCCTATTCAAAAGTTGCGCAGGTTATGTGGATCTACGTATTCAGAACGTCCTAAATGAAGTCAATTCTGCATTTCTAATTATGCACATTCAACAAATTCTCAAATATTACTGAGTTTATTTCATTAAAGATACTGCTGTTACTATAGTTATAAACGAGATACGTTGCAGGTTTAAGTTTCAAAGGAAATAGCCTACTTGGGAAAACTTGACATGGATGGAATGAAAATATTAAAACCGTATTCAGAAAGTATGGTGTGGGTGTCTGTGGACTGGATTTATGTGACTGAAAGAAGGGTTCCTTGGCGGGCTCTAGTGAACACGTTGATGAAACGTCGAATTCCATAAGAGGCGGGGAAGTTATTGATTAGCTAAGAGACAATTAGCTTCACAAGAGCAATTGTGATGGATAAAGTTTCGTTTTGCTGTGCACGGCCAGCTTCTTGTATTTAGATATAAATTTCGAAAAAAATTATGATACGTATAACAAAAAAATAAAAGTGTCTTATGTTATGACACATTCTAAATTTTACAAACATCTTGGAGTAAATTTAGTTCCCAATAAAAAATGTTGATACCGGAAGTGTCATATTTTGAGCCATTTTATAATCTGTTACCAATAAACTTAATTCTAATACTGGGTTCTTATCTTATTTTCGCTAAGTTACTTATGAAGTAAAATCCGTAAATTATTGCATTTTACTTCCTAGTTACTTCCAAGCAGAAGGGTCCTTTTTAAGAAGCCAGTAACCTCTTAGCTAGTCAAGAAAATCTTCGTCTTATACACGAAAAAACTCGAAGGCTACAAGAGGTTAGGTGGTCACAAGGGCCAGGAAATGAACCTATTTTACGCCACTTCAATCCACTCCATACACTCATACCATAGTTCCTTAAAATTCATATTTGAAACAGCAACACTGCTGAAGACATGTAATTTCTTTCATGTGTATGACCATCCAGTAGAGATTGCATTCAGCTCGGTTTGCATAAGAGGTAGGCTCAGAATAGTACAAAAATCAATCCAGATACAAACATTTGCCTTTCCCTCATCACACTCTTATATGGTGTCTAAGCTTACACATTCAATATAATCTTTTATTTCAGCTTTCCTGACCAAAATTTGTATGTCTTTTTTACCCCTCCTATGCTTGATTTCATGCCATGCCAATCTCTCCCTACTTCATTTGCTTATCATAAAAATGTCGGCGAATAAGTTATAAAGTTATAAAGCTTTTCATTATGCAGTTTTCTTGCTCATTCTCTTTCTACATTTTAGTTCCAAATATTCATTATAATTTTACACATTGCTTAGTCAGTTTCATGCGACTCTTAAAACTTTTACAGTGAGAATGACAACAAAGAAGACGGTTAGCATAAGATTGTTATCTGCTCTTTTCAGAAGTCCCGGGTTCGTTGCCTGTACCCCTCAGATAGGGCCGTGCACCAAAGGCAAGTATAGGACAATCGACGGATCTTGCAACAATTTGAACAACCCCAGTTTGGGCGTCGCCAACACCCCTTACGGACGTCTACTGCCGCCGAAGTATTCCGACGGTAAATAGTTCTATATCGTGTATATTTCACTTTACAGTGTACTCTGATATTAGCAAGTAATACAACCAACAAGGTACATAAAATTTACTGATCACGAACATATTTTAAATAGTTTTTCTCCTACATGTTTCGCCCTACACGGCCATCTTCAGGAAGACTATTGAAATGTTACTATGAGGTACTAAGGATTTACATTTGTATGACATGCATATAAAACATGCCTTTCTGTAATATATCGTGAGTGCACTCACCACATATTTTACAAAGGCATGTAGGGGAGCACTTAAATAATATGCAGTTGTGATCAACAACTTCCATGTAAGATTTCAGGCTTCTGCCGCTGTGTATTTGAGACCTTCGCTCTTCTTGGATGTTACGCGGCGTAGTTTGGTAGATGGTTAAGGACGTTTCGGGTCATCCTATTGATCCCTTCTTCAAGGGTCAATCAGTCCAAGGATAATGAACTGTTTGCCCTTGAAGAACGGACTTATAAGCTGTCCTGAAACGTCGTTAAACAACAGCCAAGCTAAGCCACGTAACACCCAAGAAGAACGAAGGCCTCAAGGTTAGTGTGCTTTCTGGCTTGCTTTAATAAATAGTTATTTAAAGTTCTCTACACAGGTCTATATTTACAACTCGTACACATAAAGGGTTCATGGCCTCAAGAACCAAAGCCCACTGTAATAAATCCCATTACAATTTTTCTCAACCTGAAAGATATGTAGGCCCAAATAAGAAGTTCATTCATATACAGAGTATGCAAGACTCGGTCTATGTCAACGCTATAAGGCCTATCAATGAACTGAGATAATGAAGACAGTTTCTTACTCTAAAATCACCGTGCATCTTTTGATAATCACTATTCAAAAGCACCAACTAGATGCACCTTTATTCTAAAAAATGTATAGTTTTTTAAAACATTTCAATAAAACCCGACATATGTTTCGGCTCCCAACAGAGCCATCCTCAGGGGTGAGGATGTCTCTGTTGCGAGCCGAAACATAAGTCGGGTTTTATTGAAATGTTTTAAAAAACTATACATTTTTTAGAATAAAGGTGCATCCAGTTGGTGCTTTTGAATAATGAAGACAGTGTTTATCAGTCGTGGCTGTAAGGCGTCCAGTGTTAACGTTCTTCAAACGTAATAGCATTAGAAGATGAAAACTAATATTCTTTCTTGTAGAAGGAAGTAGTATATTTTGTCGAATTGTTAGCACCACCCTACCAGATTCCACAGTGTTATAACCTCGAAAATGTTATGCATGTCCATCGCCTTGATGACTTCAAATCTCATGTATGAATATTGATGTTTTCATTCGACATTGCGTCTCAAGCGCAGAGCTAAACAAGCCACAGGATTGTCGAGGAGATTGGTATAACGCTGACGCCCTGAATTTGTATTTGGTAGCAGCTTGTTTTGAATTTCCACTGCGACAAGGGAAATCTTGGCAGAGATTCATTGTGAGTTTCCTCAGTCCATGAAGGCAAATGTCTAGTAGCACCTTTGATGGTCAACGACTGCTCCCTTGCACACTCCTTCCAGTTCATCATTTATCAGTCATTCTACTGACGACGGTCTATGGTCTAAGATACTGAGAGTGTAGTGAAACAAGCCAGAGAAAGAAGAATCGTTTCGCTGACCACAAGGGCACGCCTATATCTGTGTTTTATTAACAGGGGTCCAGGCACCTCCCGTATCTGTGACGGGCCACAAGTTCACGAGCGCTCGGCAGATCAGCGCCGTCCTCTTCCCCGATGCCAAAGCTCCGGATCCCAGATGGACGCTGGCTTTGATGCAGTACGGACAAATCATCACACATGACATGTCTCTCGCTGCCGGCACCACTCAGGGAAGTGAGTAAAGGAGACTGCCTCGAAACATTACGCTGTTGCTTAACGGGATGTCAAAGCAGCAGCAGTAGTAGTAGTTGCATCATGATAGCTGTCACTCGCACCAAGTTAAGGAGTTTGAAAAGTGCAGCAAAGCGTAAATGATTGCATTCAACAAAAACGTCATGTGGATAAAAATATTACTTATGTCAGCGAAAGTATAAAAATGTAGACCAGTACATAGTGGAACATTTTAATGCGTATTCTGTTTTAGTCCCAATCTGTTTTTCTACACGCGGCTTAAGTGGCCTTTTTTCCCTCTACTTTGCAAAATACGAAAGTAATAACTTGCGCAGTTACTATTGCCGGATAAAGCACAGTGACATATAGTCAAAGAGTTTTTTGACGTTGGGTGTTCATGTAAATGTAATTCTTACACAACAATTTCCCGTGTTCAGCGTCTTGTTTTCGCGGTTGTTAGGCGCATGGTACGCGGTTATGTGGAAAAGAAGAGAGGCAAGTGCTTCCTGAAGACAATCACAACACATTCATTACAGCGGAACATCCTGCAAGTTAGCCTCAATCAATGTTGTGTTTGCATATTGCAGAGGCGCACGCGACAACATGCTGTGGACAAGGACTGAGGCTAGCCCTGCCTGAAGCCAGTCGCAATCCCGCGTGCTTTCCGATAGACATTCCCAACCACGACCCAGTCTATTCCAAAGCAGGAATACGGTGCATGGAATTCGTCAGAACAAACAATGATGTCAGCCAGGGCTGCAATTCGGGCCAAAAACCTGCAGAACAGGTAACTGCTGTTAACTTAAATTCTTTTATACAGCCCGTCGTGCAGTATACTGTATACGAGTACTTGTTTAAGAGGTGCAAGGTGAAAAGACAAAAGCAAATATGGTGTGATTGAAGCCAGGGGTGCAGCCAAGGGGGGGGGGACTGTCAGGCTGCAGCCCCCACCAAATCCCTCAAACCCCCAAAACCGAAATTTAAAAAACACAGATTTTGTAGATATTATGATATCAAAAGTTTTACATGATATACTCTTCAGCCGCAATCAGCCACTGAAATCGGCTGATGACTAGTGCATTAGAATTTTGAAAAATAAATTAATAAAATTAAAAAAACAGGGCCGATCCCAGTGGCCGCGCGGTCTAAGGCGTGGGTCTACGGCCACTCGCTTGCTGGCATTGTGGGTTCAAATCCCGCCAGGGGCATGGATGTCTGTCTCTTGTGAGTGTTGTGTGTTGTCAGGTAGAGGTCTCTGCGACGGGCTGGTCCCTCGTCCAGAGGAGTCCTACCGAGTGTGGTGTTTCTAAAGTGTGATCTCGAAACCTCAACAATGAGGATGTCTAGGCCTACTAGGGCTGTCGAGCCATAGGAAAAAAAAAACAGGAAGACAGGACACTGTGATTGAGTCATGGAATATGTAGTTATATTTTTATGCATACAAATGCAGTTGCAAAGAGTGTTATGTTATACTAACGACGTGATTTCTATAACATAATTTTTAAAATAAAAAACAAATTATGTATAACCTCAGGATCAGCCCCCCTCCCCAGCGAAAAATGCTGGGTGCGCACCCGATTGAAGCTAATGGAATCGACAAATCAATGACATTGCGAAAATTTTTCTGTTCCTTCGGTTATTGGTTTTATTCTATCCTATTCTCTTTCCATTCCCTGTGTTCAGATTGATGTAAGCCAGCACTGCATTTGTGAAGTACCAGTCCTAAATTTGGGAGAGGTTTCAGCTATTCTGTAATATTTTCTGTTTTCTTCAGCTTTAACACTGAAGTGTACGAGTACACTGAGTTAGGCCACAATTAACCACTCACAGTGTTCAAAATTCCAAAGATACACCCAGAACGCTCAGTACCGCCCAAAAATTCGTCAGGAACGCAAAGTCTGCCGTAATAGAGAATGTTAGCCGTATGGGATCTAAATTTCAACTTCACGTATCTCTATGAGCGGACAGTCGGAGGCGGTCCTTGACAAGAGCAGTGTGTGCTTTCCATTCATCGCCCAGCTTAATTCTGACTTTACCACTTTATTCCGTCTCACAGATCACCGCTGTGACGCACTACTTGGATTCCTCCAACGTGTACGGCTCCAGTCAACAGGTAGCAGACTCCATCAGGGAGTTCCAGGGCGGGCGTCTCAGAGTGGAATTGAAGCATGGACGCCAGTTCCCGCCGTCCAATAACAACAAGTCAGCAATTTGCGATCATGTCTCGGAGTCCGAGGCTTGTTATTTGGCAGGTACACTACACAGTTACACTGTTATGAGACTAATTTACTGTTTCTGCATGACATTTTGTTTTGAAAATTTAAGACTTTGAAAAGTAGAAATTTCCAGTACGAATTTCTTTATGATTCACAGAACTGCTACTAAATATGCGGGATTTGAGGTTACCACTGCGATGCATATGAAAAAATGTCATCTAGGGCGTGACACCCTATAGTCTGTTACAACTTTACCATTGTTTAAGTGAATATTATTCTATCTTGAAGGTGTTGGTAGATTTTTCCTTGCTTCGCCACAGCCCCACCCAGGCCTAGGCCGCGTCATTGTTGAGGTATCGAGAACACACACAGACGGTAGGACTCCTCTGGACGAGGGATCGATCCGTTGCAGAGACCTCTACCTAACAACGCACAATATTCAAAAGAGACATAGATGCCACCGGCGGGGATTCGAACCCGCCATCCCAGTAAATGAGCAGGCGCAGACCTACGCCTTAGACCACACGGCCACCGGGATCGGCGGTGTCGGTAGTTCCATCAAAACATTGTTAAATATATAGCAGCCTGCACTGTGTCACATCCCTGGAGACTGTATTCGTCGTTGCTACTGGATGATTTCTTTGAAGATGGGCAAAAGCTACCTTTTCCCAACACCTTGACGGCCTGATACCTGACGATTTAGCCGACGCATTCTCACTATGCTCTGTATGTATTTTGTTTAATCCGAGCATCTGTCTGTATACAAATGGAATAGAATGCAATATGCTTATCCTTCGGTAGAAGACTAGAATTTTATGCTCCTTGATCGAGTGAGGCAGTAAATGCGGCTAGAGGAAAGGTAATTTTAGATATTACGGTAGGGAAAAACAAGAAAATGGCACGAAGACAACCGTGGAAAGTTGACAAGTAACCGCGATGAAATTTGTCTGGAAAAGTCTGGATACCGGAAACAAATAGCCGTCGAGGATAACAACCTGTAGGGCGCGTCTCTTTGCAGGTGACGTACGAGTGAATCAAAACCCCCAGCTGACGGTCTTCCAGATTCTGCAGCTTAGAGAACACAATCGCCTGGCGCGCGAGCTGGCCCGTCTCAACCCTCACTGGGACGATGAACGACTATACCAAGAAGCCAGAAGAATTGCTATTGCAGAACACCAGGCGGTTACATACAACGAGTGGCTACCCATCATACTCGGTCAGCTTCTTCACGCAACTAATTCACTGTCACACGTGTATGTGTCATCTGATACTGCAACCAACAAAGTACACACATTTGTAGATCACAAATACGTTCATTATGTGACTCCTTCTACACGTTCTGGCCCTTTGGGTCATCTTCAGGGAAAGCATTCTAAATACTACTGGAAGGTATCAGACAACTCGGAAAGCCGAAAATTGTAGAAGGTGTTGAATAAGTGTATTTGTAATCTACAAACTTGTAATTGATACATTATCCAACTTATGCACTTAATAAAATACGTTCAGAAGTATAAAACTCCTATAAACTCCAAGATGTTTCGGCACCTCGGTGCCGAAACATGTAGGAATATATAGGAGCTTTATACTTCTGAATGCATTTTATTAAGCACATAAGTTTCTTAACGTATTAATTATAAGAACACGCACGATATGAATAACAAAAAAAACTACAAACTTCTGTCCACTTGAGTACTTTGTTGATTGAATTATTGAATAATACTGGAGCACACGGTGAAAAAACATTGCGACATGCTTATGTTAATTTTGTTTCGTGTATCAACATGCGACTCCTATAATTTATCCTATTATTTTCCTACAATTTTGGGCGTTCTTCGCAAGAAATGCATAAGCGGAATTTATAATAGGAAGGACGTATCTATCTGTCTGTCTGAAAGTTTTTTTTATCTCGGAGACTACTAAATATGTTTAAATTAAACATGGTACTGGGAAAGCTACACTAAACTTTGCCTTGAATTTAATTTTGATATATTTCGATCCAGTAGACCTTTTGATTTATATGTACCTAAATCTAGATTTTATGAATGTTCTTAAGCATGTTTTAGAGTTATTTTAAAAACTTCTACAAGCAGAACATGTAAATTTAATATGAATATTTTTTAATATGAAGACTATTTGATCTACAAATGCAGCGCATGATTAACAAACACAGAGAAAATAGATGAAAAAATCGTTAAAAGATCTACGTACTTGGAAAAAGAGAGTGCATCAGTGGAATACATCTTTCTACTATTCTTAACATTGTCTGCGTGGAAAAATTGCATAATACAGAACTGTGTTTCGCTGTTTATAAACCACTATTCATTTTCTTATAATTTTAATAGCTTTATTTCTTCGTGTACAAAAAGGGACATATTGATTTAAGCATAATTTCCTAAATTGTTAGAACAGCAAGAAAGGCGTCTTTTGGTAGAATATTTTATTACGAAAAAGGATTTTATGAATGAATGGAAAACATAGACATGAATAGCTTAGTTTATTGTCGAAGTTCTGTTATGTAGTGTAGTTCTTGTTAACTGATATTTCAAAAGACTCGGAGATTTTACTTGCATGCGGTAGGTGCCCGGTTAGAATTTCGGCCGGAACATCGACTATCCTGACAGCTTTCTAATTGTTTTTCTGAGTCCTAGGGAAATTTTGGGGTGGAGCCTCAAATTAGTCTATGATTTGTTTCTTCCGTGTTGTTGCGTTACTAATTGTCACCAAAACATCCTACGGTATATAGTCTGAGTTACTAAAGTATCGTTAAAAGAAAACTAAAAATAAACACGTAAATAAATAAATAAATAAATAAATTGAAGGCACTTGATCGCCCCCAACACAAAATTAAATTCTGCCCACATAAAAACAAAACACCTTTGTCTTCGAACTCTTTTATTTTTCCTTGACAAATACATCATTTTTGTGCTCAGGACAGGAAACCACGCAGCGCAACGGACTGACATACAACACTCAGGACTTCACGTATGATTACAACGAGCAAGTCGACCCGTCGGTCCTCAATGATCATGCCACTGCTGCTTTCCGCTTCTTCCACACAAACATCGCTGGGTTCCTCAGGTGGGTGACAAATTTTCGGCATTCATGCTGGTCATACGTAAGCACAGACATTGCAGATCTTTCCAACTGATTGTACACAATAACACGAAAGGTAAGGAGCAAACATCTTTTCCAAACGCCTTCTTTGCGCGTTTAATTAAATGACTTTTATTCGACTTTAAAGTATTATGAGGGTAATACGTGGTCAAAATCTGACTGAAGTTTTGAATAGTTCCTGTCTCTGTTGCTATAAGACCTACAGTTTTTCAAATCCTGGCTCTGACTTTGTATTCAAGAGGAATGGGGAAATGGGAAAACATATTTTGACGCGTGTTGAAGTTTGAGATGTTAGACAAGCTCCAAAATTTCAATCACGACTACAAATATCAAAACCATCTTTTATTACACGTAAGATTTTGTATCAAGATGGGATTACGTGTGAAATATAAACATAGTGGAAGAATAATATTAAAATATGTATTAAAGAAGTTGTGTGGATAAATTTGGACTCATTCATGTGCTCAGTTTAGGTTAGAGTAGCAGTAGCAGCAGCAGTAGCAGTAGCAGCAGCAGTAGCAGTAGCAGTAGCAGGGTACACGAGAAGGAATACACAAGTTTGGAAAAGGTGGGGGGGGGGGGGCTACCTTGTACTGTTGAACGACTACGTAATCCTCAAGGACTCTGCTCCATGAAATTCGTTATGAATATTTACGTGTTGGTGTGGTAATAGTACTAACCACTCGCAGTGCCATGACATTGCACAGACACACAGGCCTACAAAAACCTTTTTTAATCTCTAAATTGTTTATGGCAACAGAAGAATACAGCATCACACAAAGAAGATGTGTTTATGTTCTGCGTTATTTTGGAACCAGTAATCACAGTGTTTAAGCCACCAAAAATATTTATGTCTCACGTCACACTTTTGTTTCCCCTATCCTTTTCTATTTCTCCTTCAACTGAAAGGTTGTTGCAAGATTAGCCCATAAGTTCTTAATGTCAGTACCCCAGAAGCAAATAATAATCAACCTGATTGTCATGTTACTTGGAGGCTCCATGACGAGCATCGCTCCAGCTTCGCGGCTCTGCGGCTTAGCGACCATTTCAACCGCCCACAGATTATTGAAGAGGGCAATAACTTCGACGACCTAGCACGAGGCATGCACACTCAACCCCAGGAAGCCAGTGACAAGTTTTTCACCAAAGAGGTAAGTATCCGAAATGGAAGAGAAGGAAAGTTGCTACTCTTTACAAATTAATGGAACTGAGACCCATTTTTCTTTCTTGTTGCATATTTTTATTGTGGCATCCTTTTATGAATTATATAATATATTTATGGTGGTAATATTTCTGATGCAATTTTCCTGCTTTGTAGTCTAGTTTTAAGCTGCGAGACTTCAAGCTTCTGCCGCTGTGTATTTGATGCTCTCGCTCTTCTAGCATGTTACGTGGCGTATGCTGGTATTTGGTCAAGCAGTCATTGACTGATTGACCCTTAAAGCTGGGAGGATTTGTCCCGATATGTCAGTAACCAACAAACATAATATGCGGCTATTTTGATGGAATTAAACCCGTTGTGCTGTGACACACTAGTAGTCGTCAAACATAACAAATTGGTTAAATCTCACAAATTACAAAATTCTTTAAACGCATTTCCTCTTGTGTTTTAAATTTTGTACGTTCGTGCCTGAAGATGGTCGAAGAAGATCGAAACATGTAGCATGCAATTTTGGATTTAATAAATTTGTTGTGTTTGTAGGCAATATATAAATTACTAGTAAAATGGGCTGCGTAACATCCCAGAAGCGCAAAGGCCTGGGTTCTAAATTACTAACTCCATAATAAGCACCTATCTTGAGAAGCAAATAGTCCATCAGCTACATAATAAATCCCTGCAATTTGTGAAACCCAGAGGTTTAATACCATCTTCACAAGAATCCACATCTCAATCCTATCCAGAACCAGATAAATCCAGTGAAAGCGCTCCCAATCTATTTCTTCAAGATCCATTCAAATATTGACCTCCCATCACAAATGTTTTCGTTGCAGATAACATTGTTCCTCTTCAGAAACGGGCGACCTCTGGGACAAGATCTGAGGGCCATCGACATACAACGAGCACGTGACCACGGTCTGGCCTCGTACAATGACTACCGACACTACTGCGGGCTGCCTAAAGCTCACATTTTCGACGATTTTGCGGACCTCATTGATCCAGAAGTATAGAAATATTAGCAGTTCAATTTGTGTCGCATTCTGAACACAGAGTAGCAAAAACCTTCTCATCATGTCTGTCTGTATGTCCGAAAGTCTGCACGATACAACTCAAATATCGCTGACTAAATTTTCATAAAAAAAAAGTTGTGTTTGGGAGATAGACCACAATTTATCGGCATATATCACTTTTCGTTAAATTAGGACAAAACAACGGACACTTGACTTGAACAACTATGGGAATTTCTGCGCGCATCTAGAGGTTGACTCGCAACATTTCTCGCCCAGTGAAGGGTGGTTAAAACAAAGGCTGAGAAAAAAACTAAACACAAATTCTTTGTCCAGCACACTTTTCCATAAGTCTTATAGTTTTCGATATAACTAAACACACTCTAGAGCAGCAGTGCACCCATTTTCCAAAAATCTAGGAACCACCTCAAAATTCTACGCACCAGAAGGCTGACGTTAACCAAGTTCTACACTGAGGATAACAATATTAGACGCATCGGTACAAAATATATTTGCACAAATGCCGGGCGACCTGGCGTCCGGGATTTGTGCATCCAATTGAATTTAATCAATATACTCACATCGTACGTACATTCGTAAAATGCGTCTTAATGTAATCTTTTCTGCGACCTTCCGAATGGTAGCTTCGGGTTTTTTTTTATCCAGCAGATAATTTGTATGGATTTTATATTGTTCATACCGTGCATTTTCATTTGATCACACATTTCTTAAACCAACAAATGCACACGATTTATTTATTATGCAATATAATTTACAGTAAATTATATTGTGTAGTAAATAAATATTGTGAATTTTTTAGTTTAAGAAATGTGTGATTATATAGATTTCTCACACTCTAATGCCTACCAAATTCTCCTTGATTTTATCACTATTGTAACTGGTATTAAGTGAAGGGTAAAAATCAGGAGACTGTTCATTAGGTTTCGGTTCTTACACGAAGATACTTCTATCAGCCACAACTTTATACCTAAAATTTAATCACTTCTTTGGGGGTACTTATTTATATTCGGAGTAGACTAGTAATGACCACAACTCTGCATTTAATTCATTGTACACATCGGCACGTTTATTCTTATTTGTACTTTGTAAAGATTATTTTCAGGCATTTAATAATGCTCTCAGACAAAGTGTATATTCTCATTATACATGTCTAAACTGAAGAAGATAAACTTTATAATTACCTAGAAGTTTAGCCATAGTTACTTGATTTACGAATTTAAATGAAATTTACATTATTTTATTATTTCGAACTAACACGTTATAATTTTCCAAATTTCAGTCTTCTCTTAAGACTCGCCTTTATCGATGTCTCTGTGTTGTGTTTGCTTACAAACAACAGTTAGCCCTTGTGGGAGTAATGTTTTTTTCAATTGGACGGTGTGCAGACTACACAAGACGCAAGGGCTGTTGAACCGTCTTATTTTTAGAGTTCAGAAACTGGCCAAACTTTCCCATCGTTCAGCTGATCCAATGGCTCTTGAACTGTTTTATTTTTAGAGTGTACAAAAACTGGCCTCCCTGTATCATCATCCAGACGATGTGGAATTCACTGTTGGAGGTTCGCTGGAGGCCATCGTACCCGGTGCCCTCGTGGGTCCCACGTTCTTGTGCATTCTTACTGAACAGTTCTACAGAACCAGAGCAGGAGACAGATTCTTCTTTGAAAACGGACAGAAGGATACGAGTTTCACATTAGGTCAGGAACTAGCGTAAGGCATTTAATTATAAGGCATGTGAGTCTGTAGGAACTTAGGTTTAACTTATATCTCGGGCTATTCATTTTCTTTCTCTTATTTATGCCACAGATTTCAAAGACTGTGTCTGGCTCCGCCTTCAGGTGGAATGGAGAGGCACGGACACTATTCTGGTAGGCCCGTTAGAAAAGCTAACCACTGGTCCGGTGACAAAGGCCAGATCTTGCTAAGAATTCACCGGCATGAGATAACCCACCCTTCTTGCACATGAAGACGAGGACAGACGCAGTCTCTGAAACTTTGAGACATAAGGTCACAACTGTTGCAATACACCATCGTCAGAATACAGGGTGTTTTATGAATCCCTCCGGGATTTCGGAGGTCTGTAGCTCAGGAGCCAAATCACACACGGGGGATGAGAGCATGTCAGTGAAAAGAGTACATATCCAAGTTTTGAACCTACCTTACAAATGTTCAATATGTCCCCCTTTGGTGACTCGACAGACGTCAATCCTGTAATCTAGCTCCTGCCACACACGTTCCAACATATGAATGTCGATGGTAGCAACTGCATCCATAATTCTTAGCCGAAGCTCCGGTAAATCTCTTGGTAAAGGAGGCACGTAAACATGATCTTTAACGTAACCCCACAGGAAAAAGTCACATGGAGTAAGGTCAGGTGACCTGGCAGGCCAGGGAATAAGTGTTGCAGGACACAAAAAGCTTTCTGTTCACCTGAAAACGCCATGTTTGCACACCACTGCCTCCTAGCGGAGAAACGGGTAACTACGCCATCGCATCTGTCACGAAAAAACTTTTACATTTCCTCTATCCGTTGGCATGCTTTTATCTCTTATACGTGGGTTTGCTACTGCACGGCCAAGCCTCTAAATCCCGGATGGACTTATGAAACACGCTATACTTTAAAATTGACTTATAGGTATTCTTTCTGTGACCTGGTGAGGAAACATTTGTTGAGTTCTGGCCCATTTTCAAAAACAACATGAAAATCCTTTGGACTTAAATTCTCTTTCTTGTAGCTTCAAAATTAAAATTAGAAGCTTTAGGTCACTTTTGGACTTGCGAAAGATATTCAGAAACTTTTAAAATTTTCCCATAGTTCATTCACTTGCGGCAATAATAGCAATTCCTTGATTGGTTATTCTCTAACAGATAATGACTCCTTAACGGGTTGTGTTAGTCAAAGCGAAGAAGTGCAAGGCGAAATTTGTGAAGAAAATTTTATGTGACGAAGTGCTTGCACCAAATTTACGAAAGGCAGAAGAAGTATGGGTATCTAGACTTTTTCAAAATCTTGAATTTCAGAAACCTCTTTAATTACTAGTCTCATACGACTCGAAAAAATTTCTGCCCACTTGTCACATAGATTGGTACCGTTACGGAGTCACTTTATATTGCGATCAGTGAAGGACAGAACATGGGAATAAACGGAAATTCTTATTTGAAATTTTTTGTTGCAGAGCAAGTTAACGAGATCAGACGAGGCAGTATATCCAGGCTTATATGTGACAACGCAGATGATGTGAAAAGTATGCAGCCCAGAGGCTTCGAGCAGATATCTCAAAAGTAAGAAATCGCAAACCAAATTATCTCAGACGCGAAAGTTACATATAAAAGAAAAACCACGATATAAGCGAATGAAAAGGAGTTCCAAAAAAGCGCATATATTAGCCAAATAAGCTCTTTGTAAATCTGTATTTTTAATGTTTGTGGTATTCATTTGCTGAAGACAAAAACACATTAATTATTCCCATTTGCCTTATCGATGTTGCAAAAATATAAAAATTAAAATTTATTGTGTTGGTGACATGAAATTAAATTATTTGTAATGTCAATTTACAATGTAATTAAACATTACTTTTTATCCTCGCCGTTTCAAGGCTTAGGAGGTTAGTTGCTGGTATTTTAATGCGATGATCTGGGTTCAATCCCAGGCGGCTTATATAATTTTTTCTTACAAAGTGGCATTTGGGAGAGGTTTTTATCTGCTTACATCAGTTTTGTCCTGTCAATATCATTCCACCAGTACTTCGTTTATCTATCACCGACGCTATATGATCTTAATATTTAACAGAGCCCATTATAAGAAACTTAAAATTATTTTTTATTCTGCATTTCATTAATATTAAGTTTTCGCAGTCAACAGAAATATGCAAGTGCTCTACTGAAGGCTTTTTCACAGTTTCGAAAGAGAGAACACCTTAATATAAAATAAAAAAAAATAAAATAAGCCTATAACATCCCATGAGGGCAAAGGCCTCCTGCTATGTGCAGGGTGAGCTCTGAGAGTGCTCGCTAGGTGAGCTAGTCCTAGCAAGCTGTTGGGTACTAACACGTGATCCTACCAGATCTGGATTACAAGTGGCCATGAGTTAAAACTAGTTGGGGACTGAGACTGACCACAGAAAGTAGCTTGCATAATTTTCTTTACAATTAGTGTTTGACTTTATCCTAGAGTCTTTTCTAGCATGATCTGCTTCTAGCCTGATATTTTGCCATAGCTTGCACAGTTTACATAATTATAGTGTCTGAACTGTTCTTAGTGACTTCTCAAGTCTTCTCCATTCAGTCCTATTCCTGGCCACACGTGTCCACTGTCTGCCCACTATTTCGGTGAATAAGGCGGACCAACGGGTTCTAGGTCGTCCCACGTTCCTCTTTCCTGTCTTGGGGTCCCACATCGTCGCTGCATAGGCCTTAATATAAAAGCCTCTTAAATAAATACATGGAGCAGAATCTGTTTAAGAAGCTAATATTTCCTCAGCTAGGCAAGAAATTACCCGACTTTTATGGAAACCCAGGATTCATTAACGTGTTAGCAAGAGTCCCATTTTCCCTTTTCTGCTACACGCTAGTGAGAAAAAAAAATATTTTAAAGTGATATACGAGGGATTCCTGGAAAGAAACACCCTTAACTTTTCTCGGTATATATTTATTCCTAAATCATGAAAACTACAAATTATGAGAGTGATGTTTTGACTCCCTACCCTACATTTCCACAAAGCCTCGTCCACTTCTATGGTCTTGCGCCAAAAAGTAACCAGTGTGTCATGCCTAGTCGGTATCCATGCTTTGTCTTGCTCACGTAGCTAAGTTCTCACAGCGTGAATCATGAAGTCTCAAATTTCGTACCGCGGATTGCATCCTTCAGGACTCCAAATAGACGGACATCCGAGGGTGCTAGATCTAGGCTGTAGGGTGGATGGATAACATTGTCCAACCAAATTCTGTCATGGCTTCCCGAGTCTTCTGATTTGCTTGCGGTCTTGCATTTCCCTGCTGAAGCAAGATTTCTGTTGGATTATTGTGAGGACGAATTCTTTTGAAACACTTTCTGAGTTATTTCGGCGTCCTGATGTAGGCGTCGGTTTTGTCTCCCTTCTCGGCATCGCATCCACAAGGATCACCCCTTCACAGTCCCAGAAGACAGTGATTATGACCTTGCCTGCTGAAGGAGAATTTTTTAATTGTTTCTCGCGGGAATATTGAGAATGGTGCTGAAAATTCACGTACGAATTTTCGACAAAACTTTGATTTACGTCACCACAAATTTCGTTATTTTTTGCAGCAACCCTGTTGTGCCTTGTTCGCTCATCCCTGCCCCGAGCCTTGAACCTTGGAGAGAACAACCTCACGCTCAACAGATAGCGGTCCAGCCTCAAGAAGGGACACAAAATTTCAACTTTCCGCTTTTCAAGAAGTAGCGGAAATTCTCGTCTGAAGCCGGCAACAAGGAGGATCTTCAAATGAAACGATGTATTATTATGTCTCCTTCTGCCCTAAACACAGACAATTATCTCTTCCCTGTGTTTTCACTTTCACTGGCGTCGGTTGAAAAGGATATCTAGACAGAGACGTACCGTGCATTTTGTTCCTTATTTTCCAACATCCATTGAAAATGGAACATAAAAACCTACGGTCTAGTGAAAGCAATTTGAAGTTTCGACTCCAATTCGATAATGATTACAGTTGACAGAGCGACACACATTTTTTCGTGTCACTACACTATAAAAATAGATACACAATTACTTCCTCCCTACTCGGAGATATTTAATATTCTCTGCGCACAACAAACATTGTTGTGTTTTCAAATTACAATTGTCTGTGATGTGAAGTCGTGTAGTTTGGTAGATAAGTATCAAGGTTTCAGGGGACCTGCTGCCTACGTCTTCTTTCTCTTCACATTTCAAGATGAAGGTAGCATGTTCCTTGAACACGTTGGTACCTCTTACCAGACCGCACAGCGTCACTTCCAAGAGTACTGTAATCTTAACATGCACTCTTTGATAAATTATATCTCCCGTTTTGGCTCGGTAAGCTCCAAAAACTAATTATAAAGGGGTTTTATTTGCACTAAGAGACGTTGGGTCTTACCCCTGATCCTAAATAAACGCACTTAGGTGTGTAATTGTAATGATGAAGGCCAATTTGATATTCACGTCGTTCTGTTGCTATTTAAACAGATTGTTAAAGGCATTGTGCAAGTTGCTGCTACTGTCAGCTGGATCATCTTAATTCGTATTGGCGCTCTTTTGAACTTATTTATTCTTTCGATGTACGTATTTTCTTGTGAACCTGAATACGTTCCCAGAAAACTTTATTTTTCGGCGGTTGAGCTCTATCCAACATTGCAGTGCCACCAGTATGAAGTGTAATTATGAGTACTACGGATGAAATGTTGATAATACCGTAATTGCAGTGTTTTTGTTGTGAGAAATATATTTTTTTAAATTTTATATAGCCTGTTATGTAATATTAAAGCTCAAAATATGATCATGTATTTGGAGAAATACTGCATATTATATACCAGTTATTTTCCTTGAGTTTCCGGGGCCGACATCTAATGTTGTCTACTAAGACAGGCGGTAGCGTTCGTGCTCCTTCGTTTTGGGCCTACTGTATTCGTAGAAAGGAGAGACGTAGGTTTTTTCATGACTGTGTTCTCCATGTGCGTCCTTCTATTTCAAGTTAAACTGATTGATCGATTTTCACGAAATTTTCTTACGGATGTCTTTCCTCTGAAGGACACTCCAAGCCGCAATTCTCATTTCATAAAATCAGTAAGACTCACAAGTGGGGGCGACACTTCTATCTCTGTAACAGTGCATGGTGGTGGACCTTGGAAAAATACGTAACTCTGCTACGGATTAAACTCGGTCTTGCGCAGTAACAGCCCCGTCACTAACGACCTGAGACATGGCATGGCGTTCTGTCAATTTTAGAACGGTCAAATACTCAAGATAATTATTAGAGTTCAGTCAGGATACTTGAATTCCAATATGCCTTATTCTCTGTTGAAATGAGTGATTTCACACGAACTACTCTAACGTGAAATTCATAGTGTTTCGTACGTGTTACGCTGCTTTTTTAATGTAGTTTTATGGTACGACGAAACCTCCCAGTTGCGCTGGAGGAAGGCGAGTTGCGACCCTCCAGCTGATAGGAACTACTAGTGTCTAATTGACCTATCATGGTATTTTTATATTGGTCATGCAATTACGATATATAAAAAGGACAATAATTTAACATGGAATAAGATTCCACATAACGTTTCAGTCAGTATCTAGCGTTGTTATCTGGCATTACTAAGAGCAGCACACATTGTTGTTGTCTATTGAGTGCGCGTATGGTAATTGCATCCAAGCACAGACATACAACTCACATTCACGGATATCATGTACTTCTATTTTTGTACTTAATTGTGTTAGGTGCTCCTGTCAACTAAATGTTTGTTGACAAATGCAAATATGATTTAATTATAAAGAAACCTGACATATTATTCCATTACCATCCTGCTTTATTACCTACAATACCACATCAGAGCATTTTGTAATTAATTTTCAAAGACAGACTTCCAGTCGCCACTCTTCGCTGTTCTTTCTTTTCGCAGGCCTTTAAATGTGCAATATATTTAAAGGCCTTTTGCAATATAAATATTTATTGTCAATATTACAACTTTAACAATAATGGCGATGAGACCAAATAAGTATGAATAGTGGTTTAAATACTTTTAAATATTTTTTATTCTTTCAAAAAATATATCCCAAATACTGACCGTAGAACGTAGTATTTTCAAGACCAATTTTCAGCATTGCATCTTACACCATTGAGAGGGAGCGGGATTAGCCGAAAAGCTTGGCAGATATCAAATGTTGAAGGCAGACTGATAAAAAAAACTTATTGAAAGTGCAAAGTCGATGTTGTCCTCAGTACATCGAAGAAAATATCTATAGTGTAAGGGCCCTTTATGTATTTTTGCGTCACACACTAGGCGCAAGTCGTTCCGTTATCTATGACTGCTTTTACATGAACCTATTCAAGAAGTGTCAAAAGTTCTAAACAGCTGATTTGCAACTATTTACGATAATTTATTAAAGACACAAATCAGTGTTTGGCTTTTATTTTTTGTTCAGCCATCACGTGGTTGGCTTGTGGCAGAAAGTAGCCATAACATGCATAATGTAAAGCAATATGGCATATTACTCACAAGATAATACGAACTGAAGTGTGCGTTGCTTCGTATTTCATTTCGTATTTTACAGCCAATAAATATCTTTACCGAATGATGGTTTTACGTTGTGAACACAACGCTTCAAACATTCGTCTTAATAGATTTCCCCTAGAATTTCTCCCTCATATAGTCTTTCTGAGAAACAAAAAAAAAGTTTTATTATTTTTGTATACCGACTCTCCAACACAAATTATTCTTTCATCTTATTCGGTACGCAACCAGCATGTACTACTACAGAAGTAGTAAATATTCTACAAATAAATAATCGTTACGTAAGCTTCGGTTAAATAAGTATCAAGTTTCACTTACCATATTCCATGCTTGATATGGCAGCTTCAGTTTGTGTGTTTGACCCTCGGTGCTGTCTCAGTCTGCTGCACTTCAGATGTGACCAAAACTTCTCTGGGCTCTTTGTTTTGTCTTGTCTTCGTGTCTACCCCAGTATCAGTCAGCTATAGGGCTACATTCACCGCACTGCGCTCACGACTGATTTGAACTGAATTGAACATGTAGACTCTACATCCCTCCCTCTTCAAATCATTCATGTGCCTTTACCTTCCCAGTACCTACAGGGTATTTCACAAAAGTTTTCTCTGATATCTAAGGGTGACCAGCTTGACACGTTAAAAATTCTAGTTCAAACTGCTGTAATCATGTTTTCCTTGCAACGGAAGTTACTAAAATGTTCTCGTTAAAATGACAAAACATCGATTTCAGATTGTGTAAAGCGTTTGGAAAAAATCAGGGTACGGAACAGCAGGGATTTTATTGACTGACTCAAAAGTTAGGAAACCCTCTGTTTTGTTTACGGCTGCGCGGTACAGCGACAGGATAGTTATAGAATCTGCCGAAAAAAATTGTCACGTTATATGCATTATTCAGATACTTGTAACATACCAATATTATTTCAGCATTTTGTAGCGTTCCATATTACCGCGTGTTTTATTGCACAATAGTAGTAACTAAACCAACAAATACACTTTATTGGGGAGAAATCCCTGTCCACGATTTGCCTCCTACATGTTTCGGCCCTTCCTGGGCTATTATCAAAGGGTATAAATTACAAGAAGTTACAAATACACGAAGTTGTATATATCATAAAATGAATTAAAATATTTTAGCTCTCTACTCTGCATTTTTACCATATTATACGTACATATTTTACATTTGGTACAGGGACGCTGGCAGCAAGGTGAAGGTGGTGCACTTGCACCACCTTGGGATTGCGACATTTCATAATTTATTAAATCAAACAATAAAAATCTACAAACCAAACTCAATTTCGTAAAGTTCCTGCAGTTTTAGTATAAGGATTCATTAAGGATTTTGATTAAATGACAGCCATGTTACTATCTTGTCCAGCACTGATCATTACAAATCTGGTCAATTCACATACAGGTAATGTGCACCATCTTGCAAAAAAACACGCCGGCGTTCTTGCTTTGGCATTTTAAATACGGTTGTCAAGCCACACAATTTATCATTTGACGTTGACGGACAAGCGGAGTTAAAACAATAACACAAAATTTCAGAATTTTATCTAATATGTCTGTTCCACTCCGATCTCAAAACTTCAAAGGGATGTTAAATATTAAACACTGGACTTTAGGAGAGACTGCGTTTTAACACGGACGCCACTTATCATATTTTAGACAAGGAATTAAGGTATAACTGATTCATAAAAAACAGATGATTTATATTTCTGGCCATAACATGTTTTGTACTTATATATTTACCTTTAAAATATTGTTTTAAACATTTTGAGTTCATATATGTAACAATATATGCAAACATAAACTTATTTTCATAAATGCCATTTAACAAATTTGGTATAAATAAATTTATTTCATTACAGAAACATTAATGTTAATAGTTTTTATTTAATGTCAACAATGATATTAATGTCATGAAGTCTTCTGTCTGAACGAAACAGAAAGTGCTGTGCTGCACTGTGTATAAGAAATTAGTACATAAAATAAGATCACAGACATGTCTACAAGATCTTACTACCATTCAGTTACAAGCAATATAAAAATATGTCATTTTTACAAATACTGAACTGTATTTACAGCAATATTACCATTTGTACTAAACAGTACCGGTTCTCAAGTTACATCATATGTGGAGGCTAGAATAAAGGTTGCCATTTTTAATTCAATTAACTGTTATGGAAGTAACGACCGACCTTCATGTTTATGTTTTGTCGATATTCTAAATGCTTATATTTAATGTTGATTTAGCTTTTTTTTTTTTTTCAGCCAGTATCTTCCAAATCATCTCATCAGTAAGAGTAAACTTATATTCACTTTCAGATGTAACTTATGACCATGGTGTTCTATTTTAAATTTGAATCTGAATGGTTTCCATCATTTCTAACAATTTCTTCTGACATTTCTTCCTGTGTCTGCATGATGCCAGGAATTCGTTGTGTCGTAGATTCGTCGGCACTGTGCGTTGTGCCATCATGTGATTCTGAATTACTACTCTGTGACTGCATAGAGTAAGATGAAAGCAGTGTTCCTCTGAGAACCTGAGGAAGTGGATGGGGTGTAGGAATAGGAATGCTTCCTGACTGTTCTTCAGCATCACTGATTTGGGTTGCTATTGTTTCGGAAACAGGAGGCATTTGCCTTGGATGCAAACTGTCAGGGAATGGAGGGGGTGTAGGAATACAGTTTGTTTCTGCAGTTTCTCTTGAATAATTTGTTTCATTCTGTTCTGTGTCTGTTGGTAGCCCTCTAGAATAAGGAGTTTGTAGGAATGAAGATGAGGTAGAAATGGTAGAAAGCGTTGATTCTCCCAAGCTATTTCTTTGAGTCAGTGTTGTGGATGTTGGGATTCGCCCAGCCTTAAGAACAGGCGGCATTGGAGGTGGAACAGGAATATTACTTTCTGAATCAGTCACGCTTCCATACTGCTCATGTAACTCTTCCAACCTATTACACAGTGCACTGCTACGATGGTTTGTTCTAGTAACTTTGTTGTAAAGTTGCTGACACTGCTCCTCCAGCCTCTTCAGCCTAGCTGCACGGGCTTCTGCAATTTCTTCAGCTGTCCTGTTCACCTTCAAAGGTTGGATAGACTGCACAGCTCCTAATTTCTCAGAACTTCTCAATTCATCATAAGAATTCTGTTGATTACATGACTTATTTTCATCACATGGCCCTTGTAGCAGGGTACTTTCATCTGTTGTACAATGAGTAGAATTATTTTTGTCTTCTAAAGTTATGTTTTCTAACAAGGACTCAGTTGGTGTACTGTTTTCTTCTAGAGACTTTGTTTTACCAGACATTATCTCATGTTCAGATTTAGCAGCAGAACAAACACACTCAGTGAACTTATCATCATTAGAAAAGTCTGGTCTATGAGGGAATGGAGGCGGTGTAGGAATACAGTTTGTTTCTGCAGTTTCTCTTGAATAAGTTGTTTCATTCTGTTCTGTATCTGTTGGTAGCCCTCTAGAATAAGGAGTTTGTAAGAACGAAGATGAGGCAGTAGTGGCAGAAGGCACTGATTCTCCCACATTATTTCTTTGAGCCAGTGTCATGGATGTTGGGATTCGCCCAGCCTTAAGAACAGGCGGCATTGGAGGTGGAACAGGAATATTACTTTCTGAATCAGTCACGCTTCCGTACTGCTCATGTAACTCTTCCAACCTATTACACAGTGCACTGCTACGATGGGTTGTTCTAGTAACTTTGTTGTAAAGTTGCTGACACTGCTCCTCCAGCCTATTCAGCCTAGCTGCACGGGCTTCTGCAATTTCTTCAGCTGTCCTGTTTACCTTTAAAGGTTGGATAGACTGTACAGCTCCTAATTTCTCAGAACTTCTCGATTCATCATAAGAATTCTGTTGATAACATGACTTATTTTCATCACTTGGCTCTTGTAACAGAGTACTTTCATCTGTTGTATGATGAGGAGAATTATTTTTGTCTTCTGAAGTTATGTTTTCTAACAAGAACTCAGTTGGTGTGCTGTTTTCTTCTAGAGACTTCATTTCACCAGACACTATCTCATGTTCAAATTTAAATCCAGAACAAACAGATTCAGTGAATTTATCATCATTAGAAAGGTCTGGTGTTGCGGACAGAGATGATGACTGAGGTAATGAATTAAAGTGAAGCAAATCTCCTTGTCTACAACAGTAAAGAGGTTGAACATGATCTTGTTTTGTAATGTTATCATTTAAAGATTTTGGAATCTGAATAGGAGGTAAAGAAAATATAGATTCTAGAGCTTGCAGATGATGCCCTGAGATGTCATCAATCCCTGCTGTTATATAATCAAGGTTCCTAGAAAAGAATGACAGCTGTTGTTTTAACATTGTTATTAATGAAATCGTGGAACAATCACCATTGACTGGTGGCTCCATTCTGCAGTCTGATGTGCATTCTTGTTTCATGTCATTCTCCAAAGACTCACAGCACATGCCTGCTGAATTTGACTGCTGTTCTATGTGATATGTCTCCTGATGAACATCACTTTCAGAATTTGAGCATTCGGAGTTAGGAAATGACTCAGTTTGTAAATCCAATACTAATTCAGGTTCAGAATGGTTCAATATATCTGTATGTTCACAGGCAGGAGATAATTCTGGTATTAAGTCTGTTCTTGATAGGATGGGTTCATGTATCAATAGCTCTGGCTGTCCACATGCACTACCTGACATATTAGCTTCACACATATTTGAGGAACTGAGTAACAAGTGTGGCTGTGGGAGACTGGAGTCTAATGGAGATGATGTACGAACAATCCCTGAAGCATCACTCAGATTGGAAAGATCCTCAATCCCTGGATCCAGCTGTCTAGTACCCTTACAGATTCCATCATCATCATCTTCACAGCTGTCATCTCCTCTCTCATCAGAAAATCCACTCTCGCCTGAGTTGTTCAGCAAGTCGACGGGTTGATTTTTACGAGAGGCGAACTCCTTTCTGAGTTTCTTCCACTCCTCTTCAGATTCTGTGTTTTTCTGACGGGCACGCTCCCACTTCTCGCGGCAGTACTCCAATTCCTGTTTCAATTCATTGAGCAACTTGCGTTTCTCATGAAGTTCATAGCGTAGTATCTTCTCATGAGTGTGCAGCTGCTGGTGCTGGGTTTGCATGAGATCAACAACATTCCATGTCTTTCGCAGTTCAGATGATACCAGAGAGAGTTTGTGCTCTTGATTATTCAGCTTGGACTCCAAGTGTCCATTCAACTGTTTCAAACGAGTCAGCTCCTTTTGAAGTGATTTCTTTTCTAAAATCAAGTCTTTGAGATGGAGAAATGTTTTGCTAACACTTATGACCAGACGAGGACCAGATGGTGTATCAACACTTTTATAACAACTACTTTTACTATCGTCATGTTCTCCAACACAACTAGGAGGCACATGATGACTAAGGAGCTCCATGAGAACCTTCCACACTTTGCGTAGATTGAGAGCTATATCCTCAACTGCTATACTACTGGCACATTCTTCAGAACTTTTACTGTTGACTTCAGGCACATCTTCAGCTGTAAGGTCATGAACAAGTGGAGAGGTCTGCATATCTAACTCTGCTTGATTATCTTCTACCCTCTCGGCTGTTGGAGAGCTTGATGTTGAAGCAGTACCACTGTCGACCTGAGTCACTAGATCTAACAGCAATTTTGGTAAAATGGCAGCAGCTTCACTAGAATCTTCTTTGATGGTTATTTCTGTGATAAGGTCGTGGTTTTCCTGAAGCAATCTCGTAAGTTTGTCAAGATCCATGTCTGATGCAGTGCTTCCAACTAACATCTGTGTGAACAGGTTGTTTATATGCGACAGTTCATTGGCCAAACCTTGACTTTTATCACAAGAATCATCAAGCTGTATCTGTAAGTTTGAATTTTCTTCTTCCTTCTGTGACAGGGACACTTTCATTTCTGCCAATTGCTGTTCAAACTCAGCTGACTTTTTCATTTCTGCTTTTAGATGCTGAGATTTCTCTTCAGAATCTTGAACTAGTTTCTCTTTCTCTGAAAGCATAACTTTCATACGCTCCTCGTAGAGACCCTTCAAACTACGAATGTTCTCCATCTGAGATTCATATTCTGTTTTTAGATCTACTGATAATTTCTCATGTACCTTATTTGTAACTGAAGCTTCAATTTCCTTCAGTTTCTCCTTCAACTGCACAACCTGACTTTCCCTTATTATCACCATTTGTTTGCTTATTGCTGCCACCTCCTTGAGGGCCACTATTTGATTCTGGACGTGTTCACGTTCACATTCCAACTGCATTTGTAGCTTTTCTAGATCTTCAGTTCTCTCTGTGAGAATCTGACGTCCATTCTCTAGTTCAAACTGCAGCCTTTCATTTTCTTGACTAAGTTGTTTAAGTCTCTTTTTGTCTGCTCTCATTTTCTGCTGTGCTTGTTCCAATTCTAAAGTTAATGTCTCTTCTTTTTTTGATTTTTCACTGCTGCCAGTATGTAGCATAGTCTGTTCCAACTGCTGTCGAGCTTCACGTTCCACATTCAATTCCGTCCTTAGTCTCTCCATTTCTGAGGAAACAGCATGCATTACTCGTTGCCGGATTTCTCTTACTGTACTCATTTCTGCTTGGAACCTCTCCAGCTCTGCCTTCACCTCTGGACTCCGTAGCCGCCTTGCTGCAGACCCCTCAGTCCCAGCACTTTCACCTGCATGTAACCCCTGTTGCTGTGGCATGTCTTGTGGTTGCAAACCAACTGTAGTTGCAACCAATGGTCTCTTCACATTTTTCAATTCATCTCTCAATCTCTCTGATTCTTTTATGGCGCATTTCTTCTCTTCCTTTTCCACACTAAGCATTGCTGTTGTCCCTTCCACTACTTTCTTTTCATGCATCAACTGTTCCTTAATATTTTCCACTTCTCTTCTATTTTCATCCCGTTCTTCCCTTAGTTTCCTCATTTCAGTAATCATTTCGTCCTTTGCCTCTCTTTCTGCATCAAAAGCAGACCTAATCCGCTCCATTTCTAAGGTAATCATCTGCCTGTCCTCCCTACCTGCTTGTAGCTGGGCATGGAGTTTCTCAAACACTTGCTGAGTTTTTTCTGCTTCACTGCGCAGTCTGTTCAGTTCTTCAGAAGTATGCTGTAGTTCTGCTTCAAGCTTTGCATGTTTTTCTGCCATTTCCTTCTCAGCAGTCTGTCTTGCAATAGCCAGTCGCATATTCTCTTCTGCAAGGTGTTGGATGGTTTGTCCCAGTGTCAGTTCCCTCTGCTGCCATGTTTTCTCTAATAATCTCACCTCTTCACATGGTCTGATGGTTCCCTGTACATGCCTCTCAGAGGATGTGATACTCGGCTCCAGTGCATCTGTCTGTGACAATCCATGTAAAACATTACAACTGGCTTGTATTTAATCAGTGGTTCAAGAAAAGTGACAATTCTGAAACATTTCCCACAATTCATTATCTCAGATGAACTGTGTTAATGAAGAATGGTATATAGAGGATTCATGTCTTGTGGGATGTGACACTGTGCTGCTGGGTTAGTGTTTCCCAATGTTTGAAAGGAATGCATGCTTTCCAAAGGCAGGGGAACACTAACCCAGCAACACCGTATCACATCCCGGAAGACCTGAATCCTCAACAAAACTGCTGTGGGAACATCAAATATTTTGCAGAATGTTATATGCTTTAAATATGCCATGGCTCCTTTAACTCAATCATAAGCAATTCTGTAATATTTTGTGTTCATTCTTTATACCACAGACGTAACAGTGGGCATAATACTGCTTGGCAGATAACTGCAAAGATTTATACACCACACCTACACATTTTAACTTCAAGGAAGTGGTAAAAAATGAAGAAGAAACAAACATCATTATACCAAATTTAATGTACATTTACATTTGAAATGTGTTCAACCCATAGAATTTTATACATCTAATTTTACATTATGCATGAACCAAAAAATGCATAAAACATCTTCTAACCTTTGAGTGGGTACTCAGCTGTATTTTATGAACCTGAAAGTTGAAAGTCAACCAAAAAGACCAAGAGACACATCTCTGTAAAGCATGTAATATCACTACACAGTTTACTTAGGGAAATGCTTGTACCCTGGTACACAGAGATGTCTTTTTTCGTTAACTTCTTGATATAGTGGAAGATCATGGCCCACCACACTCAGAATTGCAGTACAACATTCATGACATACTACAAGACGCATGCACTGTCATCTGGCTGCACACCATGGAGAATGTCTGAGACACATTTTCCTAATCCCCCTACAGTTTCTTTACTTCCATGTAAGATATAACATTTATACAACCGTGATCCTGTTCCCACAGTCTTGGTTTCTAAGGGCATTAAGGCAGGGGAAACTTCACATTATATGCTCTGCCTCATCACACCCACAATTTACTTATTTATTCTTAATTTATTTAACAACATTTTCAATACATCTGACTATACGTGTATGGCATCAGATGGTACAACAGGATGATTGATCAGTAACGATGTGGGAGGAAGCAATTATGGCCTAATTTCAGGCACTGTATTGGCACTTGTGGAAGGAATGAGAAAACCACAAAAGGGCTCAGTGAGGACAGCTGGTCTCTAGGCCGATATTAGAACCTAGGACCTCCATAATACAATGCAGGATTGCAATTCACTTGACTGCAATCTTGAGTCACACCCAAAGTTCACAGGAAGCCTCCAATGACATAACAGTTTATTTTCAACAAGCAACAAATACTTTGTGTTAATGCAACTCAAAGAGTAGCACACAGAACAAAAAATGTTAAGGATGAAGGTGATGTACTTTGAAAGCATGGGGTAATTGTAACTTCCAGTAAAGCCAGCAGCTTGAGATGGGAAGAACATGTAGAGTGTATCAGGGAATACAAATCATACCACCAAAATTGTATCTGAGAATCTCATAGAAAGGCACCTATACAGACTGAATAGTCAACACAAGAACAACACTGTAACAAATTTTACAGAAATGGGTTCTTTGGATGTGAAATGGACTGTACTGCCTCAAGATACAGTACAATGGCAGGTTTTTGCAGCAGTGGTAACAAGCCCTTGGATTTCTTATCAAATGTTCAGAAAAAGCTGTGTACCTGGTAGTTAATATATTAGTTTTCTAGAAAGGAAATCCTGTTCTCATATATTTACATTTTGTGTACTGGAGTGTGATAGTTGGTTTGGCTGCCACCATGGGTCAGGTTCCTCCTGTTCCTGGCTATGGGCATTTCCCATACTTCAGTGATGTCCTCTCTAATAGTTGTGCCACTGTCAAACTGCAAGACAAAATAACAGATGAAACCTATTTCCTGATTTATCTAGCTAAATAAATCCATGCAAATGGGTCTTTGTTGAGAAACCGGCATGCACTCAGTTAATCAAGACAGGTTCTTGACATTTATACCATCTGAAGATTCATTACCATGTTGACATGGGCCTGTAGTGTACCTCATGCTGAACACAATGAGTCCAGTCCTCACGTTCCATTTTCTCCACAAACGTGTTACTTCCATTTTCAAACACCCTGAACCTACATATCTTCCTTACATAAGACACCATGTTGCATATCCATATAAAACAATGGGTAAAATTATACATATTTTTGCACATTTCAGTCTTTATGTTTTTACACACAAGATGTGATAATGATAATTTCTGAGCTGAATTTTAGCGGAAATTGATGGACTTTAATCTGCTGTTAACTGCCTTGTAAATATAACACTGGTTTGTTATTGTTGTTCCAAAATATGTGAATTCTGCCACATGGTTTTAGGAATTATTAGCTTGTATGAGTAACTTGTTGGAATATGTCACATATTGGAAATATTCATTTTCCTGCATACTGCTGATAAGCTATGAATATGTACCTTAAGTTTGACCATGCATTTTTAAAGTAACAAAAAACAGTCTGTAACAGAAAGCAGAATATATTACTAAAGTGAATATATTTTCCTTTGGTTGATGAATAAGTTACAAAATGTTCCTGGAAACATGCTGCAGTATTTGTGACAAGTGAATGTCCTCCCTCTCCCAAACAAAATCCCTTCCAATAACAGAACATTCTATTTTCAGTTTCCTCATATGTTAACTACTTCACATTTTTGAGTCTTCTTATAATTTTATATTTGTTTACCATTTTACACATCATATCTTTCTTCATGGGTCCATTTGCAGTTGGTATATACAGATTTTATGTTTGAGCTCTCAGTCTGTCTGTCTTTACACATGAAGCAACTCTGTACTGGCTACATGGATAATTATTTAAAACATGTCAACAGAAACCCACTGAACTAGCAATGAATATTGGGCCTTCGGCTACCAGTGTACCTGAAGACACAAAAACAGTTTTTAAACCTATCCCATCAAATATATCTCAAACTAAATTTTTTTCTGTTATGTGTGACATACTCCAATGTCATAATTATTTCTATCAGTTGAGGCTCACCATTTATGGTACTTTGTGCCACAACCCACCTAAAACATTAGCCAAAATATCATAGTTTAGGCATGACGACATTATAGACTTTCATATATGCATCTATATAATATATAGATAACATGATGAGCCATTGGCAGAACATGTTCCTAATTCATCATGTCCTGTATCCAGAAATGCAAAACACAAGGTGTGTGTAGTTTTATCTTTGTAATTACGCAATCTCATCAATATAAAAGGACCCCCACTGAGGATGCAGTTCATTGGTGTGAGGAGGGGAAGGACAAGGAAAGAGAGCCTTGAATAGAAAGTTCATGAGGCATGGCACTTTCAGCCAGGTCCATGACTCCCAGTAACACATGGGGCAAAATGCCAGATGACAGAAATCTTCCCCGTCCCCTGTTACCGCTGTAATTGATGACCAGATCTAGTGGAATAATACATTCTTTTTCATGTTACCTAGTTCTGAGATAAAGTAGGCACATATGAAAGCAGGTGAATGTGTTTACCCTTTCATTTCACATGTTTTAGTGTTTTGTGTCAATAACACTGTAAGTATATGAGTACATACTGACTCAGAATGACTTGCATATGAGGAGGGCTATGTTTAACTAAAATAATATCGATGGGTGGAGTGTAGGAAGAAAAGGTGACTAATGAAATAATACTTGGACCAAATAGACCAGTCATACAAACCACATAAGCCATGAATACTGGTTTACATAAGCACAAAAAATATTATTTTAACACAGAATGGTATTCTAGGGCTGCTTGATTGTGTGGCTGCCTTGAAGAATGCTTTATTTTGTTTTTGTAGCACACTGTTGTTTGAAGGAGAAAGCAGCTGGATAAAGAAGGTGTGACTAACATCTCTCAGTAAAGACATGAATGGAACAAGAGAGCAACGTGTATATAACATAGCACTTTGGTGCGTTCATGTAACCACTGTTGTCATGAAAACACAACCATGCGTTCTTTTTAGTATTTAGAATATTTTGTACTGCTTATACATCCTCGGCTGTCCTGACAGCCTAATACCTTTTGGCTTGAATAGATCAATTACATGGCGATTTTATGTCGCAGTCAACAATATAAATGTACTTTGGTCTGGACTGTGGTAATATACAAAGATTCAGTTCATGCCTCACAGAGAACACAGCGTGCATTGTGTTCTCTGTGAGGTATGAACTGAGACTTTATATACATGATGGGAATGTCAAAAATATAATCAATATTGAAAACATAGCCATAGAAATGCGATAATGTGTTCATTTTGCATTGTTCCACTACAAGTCACTGACAAGAGTGATTCTATGTTGATTTTATGTTGCCAGCAACAACAAAACATACTTACGTCTTCATGTACAGTACACAATATTTTTATCCAATTTTAACCAAATCTGAATTTTCACAACAGATTTTTATAGAGGTCCCCAATATCAAATGTCAAGAAAATCCATCCAGTGGGAGCCAAGAAGCCAAACGAAGAGAACAGGCGCTTTTCGCAAGTATGTGAATGTGCTTAAAAATCATCAAAACTCCAGACTAACAATGCAACAGATTTAGCTATGTTAGGCAAAGTTAATACTGGTACCAAACTTTATACAGCTCTCTAGCTATCAGCAAATGTCACAGTGTGCAGGCTGATGAAAACAGACACATTCTCTCAAGAAAGAGTGACTGCACTGTACTGTCAGCAAAATCAAAATGTTACACTTACATCATTTATTTATTTACGTTTTATTTTATGGCACTGTCAGGAACTCAAACTGTATAGCAGTAAATTGTGGGATGCTTAGGGATGAAGAATAGGAAATTATGTGGAAGTTGTCATGACCTGAATTAAGATTTTATCAAAGAATTTGCTTAGACGGATTGAGAAGCATAAAAATTGTTCGATCAGGATAGCCAGTGTCCCACCTGAGATACGAACAAGACGTCTCCCAAATTATAAGTGTTGCTGTTTGAACCAAGTAGCTCAGTGAATGGCATAGTAATGGTTTGAAAATGTTTGGTATGTCAGTTTCTTTCATTCTGGAACCACTGATACCCGCACTTCATAATATTAAAACGTATTACAATTTAGACATTTTATTTTACACTTTTTTGTAGAAGTATCCCACCAGAAAAAATTATGCATAAGCCACCACTGGCTTTTATCCAACACAATGCCTATGTAAAAAGTTAGACTGATTAGACTACCAGAACAGACACAATTTGTCTTGGATGGGCAATGTAGCCTTCAGGAGCTTGTTTCCATTGAATCAACCAAAATCACACACTTTTACAACACGAACATTCATTAAAAAGAAAAAAAAAAAAAAACAAATTGAAAACATAAGTTACAATGCCACTGTCAGCAGTCTTAAGAATAATATGAGCTGTTACAGAATACTCTTATAGGACTAAATATTATATCAACAACATATCTCTTTGAAAATCTTTATATTACTCTGTTTCAGAATGAGAATATTAGCAATTTGCCCAGTCTTACAAGGTGTACTTACAAGTTGCAATACAGTGGCCAGCTGCCGTGTATGCCTCTCTCAAGTCAGTTTGCTTCTGGTTCCTGCTGATGGCAGAATTTCAAGAAACCAACGTGATCTTCTACGTCACAGCACAGTCCAGTGCGTCTTACTGTGGTTGGCAACACAATGTCACACAAATAAGCACACTCACCTCACTGCCCCTAGACAATGGATTTATAAATAGAATCACATGCACTGAACTTCCCAGTGATGTCACTGCTCTGGAACAAAGAACTACAAGATTATGAGATTATGTTGATGCAGTAAAATGCATTGCTACATCTAGTTTATAAAATCAGAATTTTCTAATGTGTCTACTTCTAAATTAAAATGGCCACTCCTTGTAAAAGGCAATTTTGGATGAATCAAAGTATTTTCCTTGCAGAGTGGTTTATCCTTTTGTAGAAATTTTTCTAGTGGATAATAGAGGTATTTAAACACTTAAAAGCAAATTCATCCTTAGAAAGAATCAATAAATGTCAACAGTTTTAAAATAAGATCTTACTGTCACCATTTTGTTTCAAAGTGACCCAAAGCCAGTTTATCTCACCAAAGCAGAAATACACACACCCACTTTCAAAACAAACAGCAGACATGAGAAATATATGAGGGTCTCTTACAGCATTAAGAACATCCTTAAAATAAATTAAGTTTTCCCTGACAGGTAGAGCATAAAAAAAGTGTGTCAGAAAGTGAGAGAGAGAGAGACAGGCAGAGAATACCGTATTATGATATACAATTTTAAATTCGAAATGCAGTGGTGCGTGGTATTGAATCAAAGTCGCCACTTTGTACTGTGAAGTCAGATGAGTATTGCATAGAAAAATACCATCTGCAATGGATACAGTAGCTGTTTTTCTTCAATTTAAGCACATATTCTTGTTGAAAAAATATCAAATATTTGGTCATGATTCTGTTTTTTCAGTTTACCTGAACATGACTAGTGGACTGAGATTAATACATTTTACTATTATCTTATTTTTTACACATAATGTCAAGAATATTTGGTTTCTGTTTGTGAAGACCATCAACATTCCTTTCCGATATATCCTTACAAACACTGGTAAGTTTCAGGTTTAAACATATTATTTTAACTGAAGCAAAATACATTAAAATTCACCTAAAAACATACCCTACTCTTTAATAAAACTTTTCACAAAAATCATAAAGTACACTGCAACTGGAAGATTTTAATCAAAAACTGACAATTAAACCACATTGCTCTGGCTATTAAAGTAGGGTACTCAATTTATTGCCTATGTGCTTATATGAAAAGTCTAATTTCTTTTGTTAACTTAGAAAATCAACAGTGCAATTTCAAATTCTTATCAATGAACAGACAAGACTTAAGTGGTTTTAATGGAGAAATGTGGTATTTCTGCATCTACTTACCATATGGACAATCATATTGTCTGGTATGTGACACCGCCTAGTCTAGTAAATATTTTCCGATGTTTCAGAGTAACCTCTTACTACCCGACTAGACGGCGTCACACCCCAGAAGACAGTATTGTTCATAGTCACTGTCAGGACCTAAAATCTTACTTATTTAACATCCTGTATTACATAGGCAGAGTTCAACTAGCAGAATGTGATTACTTGCTGGTTTTACCTTCATAGTTTGAAAAAAATTATTTCAATGGTGTAAATGATAACATTACCTTCACATTAGTACCTCTCCTTCTCTCTTCCTTTGTTTAAACATGAAACAAGAATTATCTAAAAGCATACAATAACACAGATTGCATTATTACAAAATTACTGATTTTATTTTTTCCAAAAACTTTATTTTCCTGTTCTTCCTTGTATTATAAATGCTTTTGGCCTAGTATACTCAAGCACCAGAGATACATAATTTCAATCAGCAAATCATTACAGCATGCAGGATAAGAACATTCTGTTTGTCTCTTACACTACACGGTCTGCTGTTGCTATTCTGGGCAGCTGTCAACCAAACAACGGGCAGGCTAAGAATAGACCTAAGACTGGCTCCAGGACAGAGGCAACAGGGAACCTGGGCCACTGCAGTCTCTATATACAGGGCAAGTCCACGTGGCTGGAAGCTGTTCACTGTTAACCTACTAAATTTTCTGTAAGGACGTCTGAAAGAAGGAAATAAAGACACCCTGACCTTCACAGCTTACAAACAACCTCTTACGTAGAAGCCCTAACTTCACAAAAAGTGAGTGTCCTGTTGTGATTAAATTTAGCATGTGACAAAGAAAACCTGCAAAGTGACTATATATTGTCAGCATGCTTGTGGATTAACAGAAGACAAAGTTCTGCCTTCAAAAGTGGATTTCTGCTATGGCTGTTACATAAAGCAAAGATCTCTGGTAAAGTGTGATTATTTTCTTTGTACAGTGTATCTTCCAAATGTTGGATTCTTCTTATCTCAGAATGTGACTGTGTTTCAATTACCAAAATAAATGGAAATGGCAAAAATTTTATATGCTGAAAATGACAACCATCATACAGAAGATGGCACCTTCTGAAATTTCACATGAAATAAAGAACACATACATATGGGATCCAAAATTTGTTTAATCTAAATCTTTTTCTCTTGTAACATTAAAACAGATCTTAGGAATGATCTACTTCATGGCAGCATCCCAGTATTTACCTGGAGGAACTAACAAAAACCAGTCACGATATCCAGTAGCCTGGCCAAGATTAAAACTGGGCACCTTCCAATACAAGTCTAGAGTATTACTGCTGCACAAACCCGCTCATTCAGAGCTAATGAAACAGCCATATGTGTGTTGTGAATTACTGAAATACAGTAAAGAAAATAACAGTTACATTTTTATAGTGTTTAAACCCACTTCAGTGCCCTAAGCTCTGACTGAGGCTTTACAAATCTGTACAACCCTATTATAATCTGACCAGATCTTCTATGGTGGGTTTCCCCAAACAGCCTGTCTTATATCTCTTGGAAACTGATCTGCTATAAAAGGTAGCTTGGCCACATGCACAAGAAATGTATTTCTTTAATAAATATTTATTACATGTACAAAAATTTTAACAGCAAATACTGTAATATGTTTACAGTATGAAACCAGTGAATGGCATTTCCACCCAGCTAAATATTATCAATTAGTATACTCAAATAACTACTTGAAAAGTGCACCACAAACAGGAAAATTTAACATAGAGCAAACCAACAGGAACAGAAAGAAACACAATTCTCCCAGTCCCTCAATCATCTATGTTTTATGTCTTTTGCTTGACTTAAATAAATAAAAAAATTATTATATACTAGATACACGAAAGTTACTAAAAATTGCAAAAAAAATACAAGGTCTCAGTTTTCATAATATACAGACTGTACAACTTGGAGCCAACTATTCTTGGCTACCATGTTATGTTTATACATGCAGTGCGCAGTTGGTAGGCATGCAAGGTCCTTCACAGGATAGACATTACAACAAGAAAACTTTTTTACATATTTTTATCTTGTGACCAGACACGTCCCAATAGCCAACCCGTCTGGCACAGAACAGTAAAATGTCAAGGTAAAAAAGGCCTCTGCTAACCCAGTATACGAAATCTGAAGTTATTCAGTACAGCCAGTGATAATCAAGTGCTCTAGCCTCACCCATCTAATTTTCCTCAATTTTATCAATCTAATAATATTTGCTAAACAGTAAAAAATTAAAAAGTACCTGACTGTGTAATCTTCTCAATTCTCCTGTTATTTCCTTTTTCTTGTGTCCATATATTCTCCTCAGCTCCCTCTGCTCAAACACCCTCAATCTATGTTCTTCCATTGCAGTAAGAGAAAATATCTTACATGGGTGATTTCAGGCTTCTGCTACAGTGTAAATGAGATCTTCTTGAACATGGGACCGATAAGTTGTCCCGAAACATCAGTAACTTAACTACCAATCTACGCTGCGTAACATCGCAAAAGGACGAAGATCTCAAAATCTTACACCTAAACACGTAATATTACAGTGTTATCTCTTTAAGTGTTCAGGTTGTTAGACTATCAGAAGACACAATAATGAGCCGAATGTCAGCAAGTATTTTCAGAATTTTACCTGCTCTTAATTAAATTGTGAATTCAATTTTGATTTGTTAATGCAATTTCCAAACATTTGAACCTGCCACATTTTCAGAGATTTTATTATCTATCTGTATATTATAATTTTGTTCTGTTATCTACAACAAGACATAAAGAAAAATAGATTTATGACATTCATTTAAACACTTCATAGTTATTCATGAAAAATATGTCAAATTCAGATATGCACAGAACACATTAGATTGATAATTTTAATAAAACTGTAGTTTTATATGAAAAGTTTATCTAGTTCACCAATATTTATGTAACAATGCATTTAGACCTTTACAAGAATTAAGTTATACTATGCAATAAATACTATCAGGAATTTTTTATATCAAATGTTATCACAATCAGGTACTGTAAAGTACTGTACGTGTACAGACAGACAAATGCACCAAAAGTAGTCTGAGTATCTTCAGTCAGTCCCATCCGATTGGAAGGTTATTTTGCTGTCTTCACAAACAAAGACCATCCAATTTCATTGTGATACATGCTCTCCTTTATTCTTCATTTCTGTTGTTGAGTAAGAAGCAGGTCAAGGATTTGGCCAAAGGAATACACTCATTTTATATAATTCAAGTTCAAAACTGTTTAGATCATGGTAATCTGCATTGCGCAATAATGGTGTACAACTTCATAAACATACATTCTGAAGCTACAAAATTGATCATAGTTAAGTATTTTAAGAAACATAAAAGGTTGCATACCGTAAATAAGTATTATCTGAAGATAACTTACTATGAAAACTGTCTTCTGCGATGTGATGTCACGCACATGCATACTGACATTTCAGAAGAATCTGCTGCCTCTGACATAAGGGTTCCCTGATACTGAGGTCTTCATTCTTCTGGAATGTGACACTGCATCACTGTGGTAACCCTTGAAGATGAGACCACTATTTTGTCTCAAAACATCAGGCACCAGTTATCCAGCGAGGCAGTGGTACATCTCACAAAAACACAGGCCTTAACTCCAAAAATCATCATTCACCGTTCTAGGGTGTATGCTCATTCAGCTATGAATTGTAAAACAGTCCAAGGTACTGACAACAAAAAGTTTTTCATGATATAGGGCCTACAAGACTCTCACAGTGGTAAAAATTTATACTGGAGTATTCTGGATTATTATACCATGTAGTTTGGTTAGTGAGTTGCAAATGTTTTGAAATAACAAAGTGCCTCAATCTTACAGGCAGAAGGTGCTAACCTGAACATCGAGAAAGCATGCTCCTCCAAAACATCTGTACCACCTACACGACTACATGGTGTCATACCCATTATGACCACAAAAACAATTATTTTGTCCACTTCCATGTTTTACAGAAAATGCCATAGCTATTTGCCGTATTACTCATATCCATAAAATCCATATTTTTATTGTATCTTTCAATGCAAAAGGTTTGGTGCATTTCCTTCTTCACCGTGCATGACAGTGACAGGATGCACTTCCTTCTTGGCTTTCCACCAAACAGCACTTGTGCCTCTATTCACCTACATTAGTTCCCTTTTTTCAGTTCCAAGGTCTCCTACCCAAAGTTTTATTAGCATGCCACTTCTATCGTAACAAACAGTGTTATAGTTTTAAGTTTAAGTCAAATAAATAAATAAATAAAAGTTGTTAATTTTAGTGTCATCTAAAAAGAGTTGAGGTGATGACAAATAATTGTCCATGAACAGTTTGTGTCTGATGCCCTTCACTCTTCTTGTTAGCTGGAGCACTGTATCTTGTACAGTGGTGGCACCTGCAGCAGCACTCCCACACTGTTGGCCACATAAATAGTCATGGCACATGCATATCCCTTGCAACTGTAAAGTTTGTACACTTTTATTTCAAATGCTTTTTGGTTTCTTGGGAAGCACTCCCTTGAACTTCACAATTACTTCATTAGTAATAAAATTTTCTATCAGGTGGTACACGTCAAATGGATAGTACTGACATGTTCTAACTTTCACAACCTGTCACAACCTTGACTTCTTCTGTCTGCTAGATTTTCATTATTTCTAAAGTGCCAAATCTCAGTAAATGTAGAAACCAGTCAGATTTTGTGGCTTCTGAGTAGCCTGGACTACTCATATGAGTACAATTAGCTTGTTAGTTGACCAGTAATTCTTCACTGTGTCCCACTCATCATGACCCCATCTGAAATGTAAGTGCTATGAAATGACATATTTCACCAATAACAATATCCAGTTGCCAGGTTTTGTTCTCTTGTCCTTGAATGTGTAGTCTGTACAAACTGAGACTGTGTATTTAATGACACTTTATCAACTACAGTGGTCACCCAGTATCAAAGATAGGGTGTCCAGTAAACAATACAGTGGAAAGGACGTGGAGGGAGACAGTTGTGTCCTATTTTACGGTGCTAACTAAGCATATGACTAAAATGACACATAAAAGCCAAAAAACCTCAGTCAGGATAGTCTCCCCGCCAAAGGTTTTGACCCCTGGACTTCCCAAATACAAAACAAGTGTACTAAACACTTGACGACAAGTTTCAATAAAATAATGTTGTATTGTTCATCTGTAAAACATTAATTCAGAGCATTCAAATCATTCAGAAATTGCACTGAAATGACAAAAAAGATAATTCAAACCAGAAATGAAAACAATAAACCGATGAACTGTAGCCCTGTTGTTACTTATTCCATCATGCCACTCTTAATCTGCTGGTACACTGTCATCAACTTTGTTTCGCAATAAATGTGTTGATTAAACATTAGTCATCTTACATAAATTGTTCTTGAAAATTAAAATTAAAAACTGACTCTTCATTCTTATTTCCAATGATATTGTGCACAAGTTTTGATGTGGAGCTACATACAAAACCACTAATTTTGAGATGTATTAATGAACTAAGTCAATGAGGTCCAAAATGTGCACGTAACATTATCAATTCAAATAATACAATCAGGTCCAAAACACAATTTATATCATCAGTTCAAGTAATAAAGTGGATTACGTTTGTGTGCAACAAAACTGAGACCCTTTTATAACAATCATGCAACAAGAAACACTATCAGTTACGAAAGCATTTACTAGTATGGCAACGTATTAATATGTATTTAAAAACTTCTCAAAGAAATTTCTTTTGCAATAATAAATGAAGTCTGGTAACAAAGGGACACAATTCCTCTGCAAATTCCATAAGTGTGTTAATAACAACACACTCAATTTTTCTTGTACAAGATCTCACAAGCCATTAATGTCAAAATTGTCTTCACACACTTGACAATACATAATGCATAACACAGTAACAGCAATGCAAACAAAATTATGCACTGAACTTATTTGTCTGTTACACCTTAAGAGGTGCTATTATACTAAAGCTAGAAGATACACAAGTAATGTGTAGCAGTAATTATCCATGTGACCTCTGCTAGTTGTGTATTAAATCACAGAAAAATGTTTCTATTTACCTAACACTAATAATACTTAATTCAATTTCTTAAAGAACAATATATTGTTGGAATGAATCACAGCCTGTTTACTCAACAAATTTTCATGAATATTCAAACTTCTGAATCTAATTGTGAACAGTCTCTTGCTCAATACCTAAAAAAAAAAGAAATAACCATTACACAATTGCACATGAGACAATACTGAAACATCACAGTGTACAAGTCACAAATAATGATGATTTCTGTCCAACATCACATGCCACTTACCAAATAATGACAGCCTTCAAAGCTTCCCCTTCAATAACTAATGCAGATGGCTTCTCAGGAGTAAAGGAGTCATGAAACTCTTGTCAACATTTACGAGCACTTCACTGACAGGTTCTGCACAGTGATCAGGAAACTGTGGTGTTTCTGCTTCTTTGTCAGTGAGCTCACCCAGTTTTTGTTTTGAGTTACCAACCAAGCAAACTGGCTCTGCTTCATTAGATGGTGATTCAAAACTAAAATTCAATGAATGATTTTCAGCTTCACAAGGGTCACTGGCAGGAATGCCTTCCTGTCTGCAAGACACAACAGCAATGAGAGGCTGCACCACCTGCTTCACAGACTCCATCTGGAACAACAATTGCTTCTTCACTTCAACTTTCAACTCACAGATGACTAAGCTGTGAATGGTGTTAAAACTTAACTCATTGGACTGACTGAATGACTCACTCACTCCACAGAGTACAGTCCTTTAGAATCCAACAGTTCTGCAGCTAGTCAAGAAACTCCCAGAGTTTTGAAATACAAAGCTAGTACACTAACTACTAGAATAATGGGACAATGTCCAATGTGGTATTCATACGATGAATTGAAACTTGTCACATATCTTCAGAAAATCAGCAGAAAAGGGTACAGGTCATACACCCAGAGGTCTTTTTTTGAGTGTGAGAGCACTGTTCATCAGGCCAAATGATTAACCAGCATTATTACCAGATTTTGAAGCTTTTGAGGGAGCAAGGCTACCAAAAACATCCAGAGTGATGGCAGAACCAGGTATGGTTGATTCATCACAACAGTGTGCCACTGCACACTGCTTTGTCTGTGCTGCAATTTTTGACTGCTAAAAACATCCCATCCTCCTTACTTGCCCATTTGGTCCCCTGTCATTTTGTCTTGTTCCAGAGGATGAAATCACAGCTACGAGGGCACCATTTCCAGCGTGTCCTTGAAATTGGGAACAATCACTGACCATTCCACATGTGATCCCAAAAAGCCAGTTCCAGCAGTGGCAGAAACACAGGACCCATTGCATAAACCCAGAAGGGGACTATTTTGAAGGGTACAACAATGACCAACAACACAGGTAAGCAAACACTTTGTTAGTGACTTGGTCCAAGAACTTTCAGATATGCCCTTGTATATGGCCTTGGTAAAAAAAAAATGTATTGACATGCATAAAAACTTATACAATAAAGAATGGCAAAATATGGTGCCACATATCTATGTGTGCTGCTGGCAATTTGCTTCAGTCATATCTGAACAAACATACATCAAACTGGGATTAACCTTTAAAGTATGGGAGATTTAAATCCCAAAGTAGCCACTGATGGCTGGGGGTCTTGTCACTTTAAATGCCCATTTTTGCACCTGCTGATATTATCTGTAGTATTTCATACATTTTTAAAGATAAAAACTTCAAATAAAAAGCACACTCTTAAGAATGAATCTGGCTACCCGTTACGCAAGTTTCAAGAAAATCCACCCATTTTTACGCAGCTTATTTGAAGGTCACCTTTTATTTTATTTTTCACTTTATGCGTTACTTTCTGGATTTATTCTTTTCAAATAGCTCCCGCTGTAAGTGGAGAGCCTGTGCTATAAAATTTGGAGCTGATGATTTCATATGCAATCAGTGGGAGAGGTAAGGAATGCATACAGACATTCATTGCTCTAGTTAATGCAATATGGGACCAGAGGTAAATGTCCTTCATTCTGCTCTCAGGATTCCTTCGAGACTTTTTTGAATTTTAGATTCATGCTTATGTCTATCTTCAACACAACAGTTCAGTCCTTTTGCTGTCACAGCAAAAACATGCCACAGGCCAGGCAGGGCAGACACTTGAATTGTGATCAGAGAGTCAGACACTGATTATGCAGTGTAAAACAATTTGCTGCCGTGTGTATTCCGCCAAAAACAAGAACGAAATTCAAGTGTCGAGATGCAGCATAGGGCTGTGTGCCATCCCATGTTTCGAGGTATATCACACCAAACTGCATTTCTGAGGACAAACTAACACTAAGGTGGAAAGGCGGAACACACAAATGTACGTAAATATTGCCATTCTAATTTCTGAACTGATATTTTTCAGTAGCGTTTTCTTGATGAATAATGGGGGTGAAGGGGGGGGGGGTGGATTTTACAGGAAGGGTTTTATGAAGGAACAGAGACTTGTCGGAAGGTCCTTTAAGTGTGTGTATTTGCTTCACTTCACCAGTACTGCCTGGAGACGTATGTAAATAATTCGTGACTGCTGGAAAAATCGTAACGCTCTTAGTAAGAAAAATTAAACCTCATTAGTGACAATTTTAACTAGAATTAAATTTCACACAATCTTTTATGCCTATACAAGCCTTTTAGGCAAGTACTGTGAAAATGAGACATGTAATTATAGAAGCAGAGAATTTTAAAAATGACATGGCATTGCAGGACAATGTTTTCCCTTTCGGCTGTTGAGGGCATTTAAATTCCTGGGACAGTGTTTTCCCATTCGATGGTAAAGGGTTAAAAAACAACTTGCACTAACTTTATGACCAGGAAACAGTAAAGAGTTCAGCGGTACAAAAGGAATTGGTGAAATCTGAGATTCAGTCACCTGTGACTCCTGACTGCAATGAAAGAAATGTGACTCCTGACTACAATGAAAGAAATGTGACTCCTGACTGTAACAAAAGATACCTTTTAACCCAAATTCATTAATGATCCATAAATGTCATTAGCTACTGTCAAAATATTCATAACAAAGTAAGGGTTTTTAATGTAAAACAAAAATGTAAATAAATCGAGTACTAAAATAAAAAAATAAGAGATAAATCAAATACCTTCTTAGCAAAGTTCCTGCAAGCCTTAGAGGTTGAGTCAAGACACAAAAGCAGTTCATGTATCACTTCAGCTTGACAGCCAATTACAGAATTCAGGACAGGATCCTTGTAAGATATTTCTGCAACATTCTGATGAGGGTGCCCCTCTGTTACATCTGTTCGTGTTTCAGTGTTCAGAACTTGTTGCACCAACATCTGCACACAACATGTTATCAACAAACACTTTAATCTTATCAGAAAAACCACAATGTGACCAGAGAAAAACTAAATGAGCATTTTATTATGACCTTATAGGAATTTTAACTATCACTGCTGGTTTCCATCGAAACCAAATTCACAATCATGTTTTAAAAAGTCAGAAGTCAGTATAAACCAGAAGTTTAAGTCAGTAAGTGCAGTTATAGTTTTAAAATTTTAAATATAAGTGAAAACTTTAGCAGCTACGTATGCTTAGAAGAAAGCCTTCTGATGATGACAGAATCTGATTGAACACATTTGTGTTTTGTTAATAAACTACTGATTTAAGTAGAACTTGTATGTTTATGGTTGTGACTTGCACTGATGATAGTACAACAGTACGGAATGCAATGTGAAAAATAATGGTCGAGTTCTTCTCTATTTTTGACTTGTGTGTTGATCTACTTAAGAGGAAAATAAATTCGGTAGGACAGCCAGATTAAACAAGAAATGGATATTGTAGGATATAAAAAAAAATATAATAAGCAACTGAATTCTTATGTAAAATTTATTTACACTACCGCATTTAATGATACAATGATAAGAGAATATTAAATTAAAAAAGATGTACAAGGTGGCAGTCATGGTCTAATTTGAGGTACTCTCCCACTATTTGCCTGGAGGGAATGTAAAAACTAATAAAAAATCTAAATCAGGAATGTTAATTACTTTACCATGACACGTGGTGCAAATATCTGAACATTCACTGAAACCAGTTATCCCCAAAATGTTCTCTATGCCACCCACAGGTAATCAGGAGAAATCTTTTCTAATGACAAAGCTCAATTTTATAGATTTTTTGAATATGCAATATTATGCAACTGACAGAAACAAGAAGCTGCTTTAGTTGGGCAATATATTGAATTCACACTGCTGCCAATGAACTATATTTACAAAACACTCACTAGTGTAATCGTGTTAAAATGGGAACCCAAACAAGCCAAACTGCTTCACTTGAAACCTTGTATATGTTTTATTGGACTTTCCTTTGATTTTATTCAGCATAAATGTGGTTCACATTTCATTCTTGATAGATGTGGCTTACTAGTCTGGAGGTCAGTAAAGTTTTTCCAAAGCCAAAAGGGTTCAGCAGCAAAATAAGTTTAGAAGAAACCGTTTTATACAAATTATAACTTGCCTCAGTTCCTTGACCATCTATCACACGAACAACACACTTCTGTAACAATGCAAGACACAAATCATCGATAAATTTCTGGTAAGCCAGCATCTTCTGTTCAGACCGACTGGCTACAAGCTTCAGATGCTTCTGAGCCACCAGACTCACTTCCAAGTCATTCTCCAGGTCATGAATACGATCCTCCAGGTCATGAATTAGTTCTGTTGATTTCACCTTCAGAAAAATTAAAATATCAGTAATTAACTGGAAACAAGTTGTTCACTAAGTGTTTAACCTTGCACTGCACTTTTGCAATTGCATATGCAGTTAAGATGCACACCAAGCCTACAAGCCAATCAAATGTCTCGCTTTGATGCTCAACATATTGATCACTGACCACCTGCATGCTTATGTAGCAACATACCATACGTTCGGGGGGGGGGGGGGGGGGGGGGGGGGGAGAGAGAAGAAGAAGAAGAAGATGGCAATGGCAAAGTTATTCCGTATTTTCATATTTATGATACAAAGATCAGATTTCTGTCACAACATGGTAAGGAACATATTTTCAGAAATTTACAAGCTGTACATTTGAATATACAGTATTTTGTTTCATTTCAGAAATCTATCAACTTTTTGGACATGACTTTTATCCTCAGTTCGTTCCTTAAAAAAAAGGGAAAAAGTACTCAGTACTCAACATACGTGGGCCATTTCAGAAGTTGTGTGTATGATTTTATTTTAATAACAAAATACTAGATAAAAACATTATTGATATTCCTGAATGTTTACACACATGTCCTCTACTCAGTGTAATCATCAGCACTGTCCACACACTTTTCCCATTTACGTGGTAAACGATTAATTGCAGCTCTGTATTCGTCCTTGCTCGGACGCTTTAAAGAGGCAGTGACAGCATTGTTGATATCGTCTTCCAATTCAAATAGTTTTCCCTGAAGATGTTCTTTCACATGTGAAAACAACCAATAATCACATGGGGCGAGATCCGGAGAGTAGGGAGGATATGCCAACACCTCCCAGCCCCAACGTTGCACCAGATTTTGCACATCACGATGGCGATGAAGTGTTGCGTTGTCCTGGAGCAAAATGGCACTACGTTCCAACAGTTCTGGTTGTTTACAGCGAAGAGCCGGCCTCACATTATCCTGCAAGAGTGAACAGTAATATGGACCATTGACCGTGGTACCAACTGGCACGGGATGGTCAAGCATAAGACCATTTCGGCTGAAGAATATGACATGCACAACTTTCAGAGCACCCTGACTGCGCTGTGCAATTTTCTTCCTCGGTGACATTGGTGCGTGCCACTCAGCATTCTGTCTTTTCAGCTGAGGCTCAAATAATGCATCCATGACTTGTCAACCATTAAAATGTGATTGAGGAATGCATTGCCTTCATTTCTCCAATGCTGCAGATGGGTGTTGGCGAGAAGAACACACATGGCTCTTTGGGCATCGTTGAGCACATGTGGAATCCACTTTGCCCAAACTTTTCTGTTCCCCAAGCTCTTGATGAGGATACGGTAAACACTTGCTGGCGAGATTCCGACTTCTGCAGCAATTACCGTGCATGAAATACTGCGCGTACAGTCGAGGACAGATTTCACTTGTTTCACGTGGCGTTCATCCGTTGCCGTCGTGGGGCTCCACTTCGAGGGGCGTCTCCTGTCTGTTCCCGGCCATTCTTAATGGAATTTACCCATCGGCAAACAGTTTCATATGAAGGAGCATGTGTCCCTAAACCTTCCTTCAACGACTTGTAACACTACAGAGCACTTTTACCCAACAGAACATTAAATTTGATTAATGTTCTCTGCCTGTACGCGAAAAACTTCCTTGTAGACATTCCTGATCCACAGCTAAACAGCAACTGATCTCACAAAGACAGTGCACCTTTGTGACAACAGCAATAGAGCCACTAGCACCACACACGTGATTTGAGTTCAGTCACATGAAGCACTGCACGGTGCAGCCACCATACACAAACTGAAATGACCTACGTAAGAAGTGGAGCCAAAAGGTAATTAAGAAAAGATCTTGTTGGACCCAACTGGGTGCGGAGAGATCCAGTTTCTGAAACATTGTGTCCTGTTTGGAACACCAGATGATGGACAGAATCCAAAAATCAAGCAATTGTCAGTGTAACATGACAATGTCAGAACCACTTGGAATTTACTAACATTATTAATACTTAAAAACACAATAACTGCAATATGGCCACTGATACCTGGGATTTAAATTCTCTATTCCAGTTACACACCACTGTTCTCAACCCATCTGATCACTCAAGCCCCACCACTACATCAAAGTGGGGATACCTTTGGTGGGGCACCTTTGCACTAGATGGGAGTTAGTTGTCAGCTTCATATACCACCTGTTTTATCCCCAGAGAAGGATCTAATGGGACCTAGAGGACAGGAGACTGGATTGGCCCCAGGGCTAGTCTAGATATGTGGTGAAAACAAAAAGCACTGTCCCTATTGGGAACTGAACCCTCATCATTCAGGCTGTAGTCCAGTATTATAATGATTGAGCTAGCCCAACTCCTTTTCATCATTACAATCATAAATAAGCACCCTTTTCTCTCATTATCACCTCATGTATCCCATCCATAAAATCTCTGAATATAATTTTTTCTACAAGAGATTATCCAAAGACGTGATTTGTGAATTTATCTTGTAATAACACCATCATAAAAATAATTACTGTTTACAAGCTGTTTCTGGCAAAATGTGATTAAATCTTAAGTGTCTTAGATATTTTAAAGCAAGTATTGTCAATTGTGGAAACAAGAATGATGGCGGCGGTGGCGACGATGACGACGACGATGACAAACACAACAACAACAACAACAAACTACATTACTCATATGTACAGTAGAATCTGTCTACAGCAAAATCTGGATTGCATAGCTGTCTTCACATACTGAAAAACTTCTTTGGTCTGATCAATATGAAATGGCAACCAACATAAAATTACCAGCAACAAAATATCAAACAATTGCAACAAAATACGAGAATGTATAGCATACTTCATGTACTGATGAAGGCACACAAGAAATAAAACTTCAAATATGTAGTAACAGCATAGAGAATGATGATCACCGTCTTCTGGGATATAACACTGTGTAGATCGGTACACATACACACAGCATCATGTCACAGGAGACAGCAATCATTGCAGTCACAGCCATGAGAACTTTCAATCTCATAGTGTAAACTATATAATAACGCTGGGCTTGTGTATGGGTCATAACTACATGAGGTATTTACTAGGCAGTACTTCTATACAGCTACAAATGTGTCTGAAACAGAAACAATTCTCCCAGTCAATGGGCTTTCATTCTAAGCAGGTGATTCACCTTGTTGTCAGAACTGTATTTTGTGTGTAACAAATCACTCTGTTGTTTGCAGGTAAAGCAGGTGGTCATTAGGTGGTTCTGGACATCAGGGTGAAAGAATGATGGAACATCAGGTGTTGATATGGTTGTGTCACTACTGACAGATTGTGAATTCATCTGCTGCCCATCCACAGATGCATATGGCCTCAAGGGAAGAAAGGATTGCTGAAAGTCAGCAAATATTATACATATTTTCAGATTTTTATGCATGTGACTTCATATTGTGGTTTTGAGGGTTGTGTCACTGTGCAGTCATGTAGCTGCTAGAAATTTTGGCCCAGAACATAGACACTGCATGTTCCTTCAAAACTGTTCATATTCAGCTACAAGCCTGCATAGCATTACAACCTAGAAAACCATGTTATGAACAGTATGTATCATCTCAAGCTTTACATCTATAAAGTAATATTAATAAAATGAGTTGATTTTAAAGATAAACTTAGAGCGGAAGACTGAGTGAATACTGTACGGTATCTCAGAATTATGCTACACCCACCTTAGCACATCTGGCATTTTCATTACAGTGTTTCAGCCGAAGTAAACTGACAGTTACGTATTACGAATAAAGGGTAAAACCTTTTCAACTTTAATGCCAACATCACCTTCACATGGTGAACTACATGCACTAAAAACAAGGTACAAGTATTGTATCAGTTGTGATTTAAATGACAATTGGTAGTATAATCATAATCTGATGTGGCAGAATTGTCACTATCAAACGTTCAGGTCAAGAGTTCAGTTTAGTGTTTACATTTTGCTTGTGAGTTTTTAGGTGTTTGCAGTGATATGAATGAGGTACCTGATCTTCTGGGATATGACACCACATTACTGGGTAAATGATTCCTGACATTTCGACACTACCATATTGTCTTGAAATGTCGGGAACCAACTACCAGTGATGCGACATCATATCCCTCGATGCCTAAGTCTGATTTATCTGAAATGTCGTAAAACTCAAAAGACCAATGCAGCTGACTGGACTTACATCTCTTTAAATATTTAAATGCTTAATTAGTTCTCAGTGACAAGTATTCCTTTCAGTAGCCAGGTTCAAGTAAGAAAATCAACACAAATACAAGTTTAGAATATCGACTATGTAAGAGGCTCATTTAAGTTGTAATCTAATAATACAACGAATGGCCTACATTCAATGACGCTGAACACTACAACAAAAAATAAAATGACGTGCAATGACCTCAAAGTTTCCACTGTAATAATTCATTTCAGTGGAAAATAATTATATTTTATTAGCAAAAGAAAATATTAATTTCAATAGTTTAATGTATAAGAATGAACTGTATGAAGACAGGATGAAAGTATGTTTATAGAGGTTTTTAATTGTTTTTGACACAAAATATGTGAGCAGCATCATGAAAAATGTGGAACATAAACTTGTATCATAACCTGAAAAAATTCTACACATAAGTTAAATCAGAAGTTATTAAGAAAGAAGCTGATCCTGTATGTAACACAAGCCAGCTGTTCCCTTTGCAAAAACAATCATTACACTGACAATACTTTGTAAAATGTCCATCATTCAACTGAAACCACTTACACATGTTTGATCCTGCACATGGTCATTATGGTTACACGGGGAATCAGCATCAAGAGATATGGTGGAGGTTAATGTATTGTCACTTGAAACTGTATGAACATTATTCCTTTTATCTGTTTCTAAAAACCTGAAGAAGAGGCTGTGGCCCAATATCTGCAAACACAACATCAAATACTGCTGTTATCTGAGCTTCTTCTACCCGTATATGACGAGAATTTACAACAATGTAACAAAGTAATAATGTGAAATTTCATAAAACATAAACATTCATTCCACTGGCTAGCATTCTGTGCTCCTTCATACTAAATACCATTCTGTCATATGGTCAATCAGTTGACTTAAAGTGAGAGTTGGCTTGAAAATCTCCATTTCCTACTATATTTCATCTGACAGAAATTATGTTATTTTCATTGTCTATGTCAATTTTATGAAATAAATACTGTGAAGACACAGTTTACAACTTGCCCTTAAGGATCTCCTCAGTTTACTGTTAAAATTTGCTGTTCCACAGAAATCAGATATATATTAAATGGATATTTCACTGCATAAACTGAAGTGCAATGAATACATGGAAATTAAACAGAAATATTCAGACACAAGTATACAACTAAATTACAGTCATAATGTTCTATGATTAAAACAATATATGATTAAAATATGTTATCACTGCATCAGTACCTCAAGCTGCTTATTAACATACAGAAACTGATATTCCCTGTCAGTGTGCACACCTAGTGAGTGGTGTCTCCAATGGAATAGAATGTTCCTTTCTAATGATGCTTCACAGGGGCAAATGGTTACCCATTCAAATGTAACACACTGGTGCATATTTGTCCATCCACGAGGATATAAGCCAATCCAATCACGAAAAGAAGGTTGCATCTGCAAATGCAATATGAAATTATGGAGTATTAATCCCTTGTAAAATAGCTTCAGTTTTACTGAATTTATGTATTTCAAGTTAATAAGGCTACATTAATGCACCAGACCAGATTATAACAACATTATCTTTTGATCTCTACAGTATCATAAATGGCAGTGTACCTTTTAAGAAATTAAACTTTCTTAAAACCATGAAATAATTCTCATAGAGCCACTCTCCAGACAAACATCATTTCCATTTTCAAAAAATATAAATACTCATGTTTTAACATTTTTAGAGTGTTAACAATGATCCAAATTCCTTTGTGGCAGTGGGCTATTAGTTCTATAATATATGCCTCAACCGCTGTTGCTGGCTGTCTCAAACTACAATTCATTCCAGCTATCCTCTATATCTGGAGGACATCTTCATCAGCAATCTGAGGAACATATAGTGGAGGCAAGGGATCCACTTATCAAGAGCCAGTAACTCTATAGCATAAATAATCTTCACAATCATAACCTCTGGACGAAAATGTTATAATCAATTTTATAAAATGTCACCTTCACCATACCTATTTTGGCCAAAATGTGTCCTCGGGGCTGTTTAATTCCCTTTCCAAAAATGGTGATTGAAGATAAATGTAGCTCAATTAATTACACAAAATGTTCATCCTCTGGTGTGTGTGTGTGTGTGTGTGTATAGTCTCCAATTTGCTGTCCTGTTACACGCAGGTTTCTTGCTGTATCGTGGGATGGCTATTATCAACGTGACTTATGAAAACTACAACGGTAATAATGACGTCTTTTAAAGTTATAATTTTTGCGCACTCTTTTAATTCCCACAGGTTAGTTAAAGATAGATGGAGGTATTATTGGAGAAAACAAAATTAAACGACAATAATGTCGGCGTGACATGACACACCAGGACCATGCTGACACGACTAACAGTTTACGGCAAACTAAGGTACGCTGAAAGGCGGTAACACTAAAGATATGAATGTAACAAACCTCTGCATCCAACACATATTCCAGTAAAATATCTTCATTGAAACAGTACTTTGTTTTTACATTACGGAAATGTATCAATTCTGCTTGTATCGTCGGTGAATTAGTTAAGTCGTTAATATAAAGATCATGAGAACTCATGCTCCTTCATTGATGCCACCCACAAAACTATTTCAAACAATGTCAACACATCTGTGGTCAACCCCACAGATTATCTAGTCAACACAGCTAGCCGCTAAGCACACAAAATCGGTAAATCGTCACCTACCCTGTGGTCTACTAGTAGTGACATCTATGAACATGGCTTGATATTGCCTGACGTCTTTCCCTACAGTCTGTGCTACAGATCCTGTTCAACGGGTACTGGGTAAAGCGGACGGGGCATGAGGCTGGCCACCTACCTCTATCTAGTGCCAAGGTTAAGAATGAGTGGAGCTACACCTCCACCCCCTATGCTTTCACGGCGTGTAACACGGACAATTATGCTTTTACCATTTCCCTACAGAAGGTAGTATGATGGTATAATTTTGTCAACCAATCACAGCAGTTTGTATGGATTTAATAGTTGTAAGAATAGGAAACATTCTGGGAAATCATTCATTGCATTAATGGTATTTTTATAGACTGGAACAGAAAGAGAAATGGCATAATATTTATATCATTACGAAGTATGAAACAGTGAATAATAATTTGCAGATGTATATTGAAGTGCATTCACTGAAGTTCTGTTCAAATTGTCTCTTCTTTTCACCAGGTTCCTCTGTCACTACACATGGTCTTTTACTCTGTCTCTTTTAAATAATACAAAGGAAATGTGAATCAATGTAAAGCATATAAGGTTAACAATTACCAAGGAGCAATGAACTGACAATGTATATTAGAAAGTAGCCACCCAAGTTCCTTTCAGATTGTCTTTTCACCAGGCTCCATTGCCCCTACACCTGGTCCTTTCCTCTCCTTTCTCCCTCTTTTTTGGAAATGAATATGAAGGTAACATGAAATGGTTTACAGTTTAAATGATTTAAAAATATGAAGTAATGAGGTATAAACTAACAATGTATATTGCAACGTAGCCATCTAAGTTCCTTTCAAATTTTTTCTTTTTTCATTTCACCAGGCCCCTCTGTCCCTGTGCCTGGTCCTTTGATCTCCCTTTTCTTTCTGTTTTTTTCTTTTGAAAGTTAATATGAAAGTAACATGAAATGAATAAACAGTAATAAAAATAATACAAGACTATTATTAATGCAAGTACAACAAAATGCACTTGTCTAGGACATGGAGAGTATGGAAAACATTAAGAATACAAGACTAATTACAGTTAAGGAAATACAAGGCATGGTATGACAATATACATACCAGTCATGTTGACCATACAGCGTAAGATGTTACATGTAGACCCTCCTTATTCATGGTTTTGCTTATTTGCAGAAGAATTATTGTGGTATTGAGGTGTAGGTTCCTTGCTCATTTGTGGTCAGTGTTACGTAGGTGCTGTGTAATATAAGACAGGCCAAACCTGCCTGTCCATTCATCTCAGTCAATAGCTACCAAGATATTCTTGATACAGACTGTACATTGGCTGTGCTTTTCACAATTTTTAGAACTAACTGTTGCCTACCGTTGTAATTGTGTCTGGAAAGGGTGATGTATGTACTGATGAAAAGCCTAAGGATGAAAAGAAAAGTGAAGTAACATCTCTCTTAAAGAAAGTGGAGGTGTTGGATAAGCCGAGCAGTGGAATGAGAATTGCTGCAGTCAGGTGCCATTAGGGTATACACAGATTGATTTGTTTCATCAAGCAGAATGAAGACATGATGAGGGGCAGCATTACGCCCAGTGCCCCAGTACGTACAAAAATTTCTTGTGTAAGTTGTTTCTCGAGTATATGGCTGGAAGATGAGACACAGAAATGGTTGTCTGTCTGTAGTGATGTGGTGAGGAAGGTCATTCCAGTTAAGGCTGGTCTCAAAACTGCATCTGAAGTCCAATAATCCATCATTCAAGGTTCTTCTTGCTTTTAATAATGCCCCAGGGCATTCAAGGAATCTTAATCCCCACCCCATCCAAATATCTGTCCAACACCACCATATCAATCCTGCATCTACTCAACTAGGCAATTATCACAGCATTCAAACGCTATACACTCATTACACTTTCTGAAAACATCCTGCATGCAAGTAAGGAAACCTTCATTAATAACAGTGAATGCTTGAAATCATACAGCACAGCTGACTGCATAGTAAACATAAAGGAGTCCATAGATTGAAGAAGCTTTTGCCTGAAGCAGTTGATGACATCTGGGGATTCCCCAGTCAGCAGTATGAAGTAAGAAAATCCTTGTGTTAGCCTGTAAGGTTCCAGAGAAATTCCAGGTTTGGAGGAGGCTGACATCTTGAAAGTTTTCGGTTCTCATGCCGCTGAGTTAGGTGAGTAGGACCTTCATCAGCTGACAGTGCTCAAAGAAACAGACGTTAAGGACATTCTAACGCTATTGTGGAGAGGCCTTGGCGGACTACCAGTGCTCTGAAGAAAGGCCTCCAGATCGAAGATGACTTACTTGATAATTTCTTAGAGGCTATCAATTTCATGGATATGTGCCTGAAATATAAGCACAAGATGGAGGCTGTCATAGCACCACACAAAGGCAAAGCAATTGAATATCACCTCTCTCTCCACTAAGCCTTCCATCTCCCCTTCTGCAGTGCACTCTATGTCACTGGATCACCCTCACAACTTTCAGTCAGTAACACAGAAGTCATTCCAATACAAACACAAATATTTTCAAGTTTATTAATCATTAATCTACACACCACCAGGTGTCCTGTGTCTTTGGTTCTCCAAAACCCATTTTTCCCAGAAGGTTTTAACCACTGTGAGAACAATGAAGCAGCAATGAGCAACCTGCAGCCCCCAAGTGTTTTCACACACACTTCGCTTCTGCTCCTCCATCAGAGTGGACAATTTAAGTGATTTAGTGAACTCTAAAGGCATAGTTAAATTTAGTAAACAATATTTAAGCTGTAACAGGCTTCATGCATAGGACACGAGAACATCCAGTATCATAAACTTTACATCTGACAGTGGAAGGAGTGAGAAAAAATATAGAATGGCAAGATCCAACATCCCCCCTACTCTTCAAGTTTTAAGTGTGTTATAATAGCAATTAGCACAAGTGTATTTCAGTCATAATCTTATAGAATGTTTCTGTTTTCTTAAAAAAAATTTTTACAGACCAAGAAACAGCAGCAAGCTTCTTGCTGATGTCCTTCCATAGCTAAAAATAATGTTAAGTCCTAAAAACTAAATTATAATTTATTGCTGTATTAAGTTTTGATTGCAATAAAGGAAATAAATCATTAATAGCTATTTTAGTCCCTTAACTGCTTAATACAAAATGCATTTTTGTGAATATATAAGACTTTTACTCTTAACAATCAGTTTGCAGTCTATGCAATGTTTAAAGATTTTCAAATGCCCTTTGCACAATAAGAGGTTGCTCTACACCGCACTAAAGTAGAGTATGTACCACACTGGACTTCAGTCATCAAAAATCAAGAAAAAACATTCAGTGTTTGATGTTTCAGTAGCTATTCACTGCTTTATCATAGCCATGGATTACTTTGCACACAGATGTGCAATTCCATGCTATAGAACATTTGTCTTCTAGGATGTGATGCCATGTACTCAGGTAGAAGTTTGTCAGAGAAACATGCTGTCTCCAGTCATCTCGGTAAACTTCATCTACTTCACTCATCTATGCACATACACAATTATTCCATTTGACTGGAAAAAGACTGAAACCTGTAATGGCGAGTTAGAATTTTATCATAAAGTCTGACACCCCTGCACAGATGCACACACAGCTACTGCTTGTGTGAAATTACTGAAAAATTTATTTCATCAACTAAACATGAATATGATGCATCACTGTGAAATTAAAAGCCTTATACACACACTGTGACGGTTGCTGAAGCTCTTGAATGGATAGTAGACCTGCCTTCCATGACTGCGGAAGAGGCCCAGTTCCATCAGAAATCTAAGCAGTATGCCACATGATGCACTGCAATACAGAAAGTGGGGAAAGCTTCTGTAAAATGTTAACCTGTCATTTGCTTGCTACTACAGTGGTAGTAGTGGCAGCATTTTCTTCAAATATTTTCAAGTAGTTTGGTGCCTAACCTTTTCTCAGTGCTGTTGAAATGCAGAAGTTAATGGGCATGGAAGAGGTGAAAATTTACACAAAATAACAGTGCAGTAACAAAAGTGCATGCTGGAGGTCACTTCTCTGTCAGCAATAGTGTTTCCATTAGACAACATAAAATATTTAATGTTACAGATCACAAGAACGTATTTCAGGAAAAAATAACGGTCAAAGTACAGGGAAAATAAGAAATCTGTATGTTTCACGTGGCAGCTGTATTACGACTTCTGGCAGTTATACAGCCACCAACATAGAAAATGTCAGCAATATAAGTGGCTGTAATCAATCTGTAACCTTTGAACAATGTCACACCAGAAGCCACGATATGGCTAACTTCTTGTGCAAGAATAGAGAAGAGCCAGGAACAAAGGAAGGTGGCAAATGAATATTTTTTAGATTCCAGTATATCGTACAAGCCATTATTCTCTTCTCCAAAGCATTCAGATTAACTCTGAGGGCCACTAAGCCTCCAATTTCATAAGTACTGGGGGCTCTATTCCCAGGAATAAAGTGGTTAAGGCACAAATCTGATGACACCTCCAACAGGTGAAAAGTTAACAGCGCATGGAGCTGTACCTCCACTCCCCCATATACCTTCATGGCATACACAGGAGCAACTTTACCTTTACCTTTATATAAAATGCACTATTGGAAATGCATTCATTACAAAGTTGGTTGGTTTGAAGGGGGGGGGGGGGGGGGGGGGAGGTGCTGTCTGATGTAATACATGCCCTTCTAATGTTTCTAAATTTATTTCAAAATCCATCACTTACATCTGCTCTTTTTCCCACCTATGACAATATAACTACGACAGTATGAACTGATGAATCAATCATATTCTTTTACTACATTTGGTAACATTATATTTCAATGCACACTGAGGGTCTGTACAAGATATTTAATTTGCAGTTACATAAAGGATTATTATTTCTATTTACTGAAGGACCTAAGTGCAAGCAGTGATCTTCTTCTAATGAACATAGCAGTACAAAACAAGCTGAGTTTTACAACATGGAAATTACCACCAGAGCAAATCTATCAAGTCTTGGGTCTAAATGTTACTAGTAAAACCTGGTTACATGATGCCCAAACATAGGACTGCATTTACAAAGAACAAAATTCAATGCACTGTAAACATCGCGAGTTTATTATCATTATAATTTAACTCACCTCACATACTCATGTTAGATGTAGTTTTCTCTGCAATGCTATACATAATTTGGTGAACACGTCCACTAGCACCTTACTGTGTTTTCCTCATGTTACTCTCCAGGTATATGCAAAACATGGGAACTCCACCTCCTCTGGTATTACTGCAATACATCATCTGTCTTTCAATATAGAATAGCTTACACTTTGATTTCTTACTGCCATTCACTTTTGGCACATTCTGCCCAGTCTAAATGGAGACTTCAGTTTCTGGCAACATAAGCACAATTGTACATGTACACCTGGAATAGTGTTAACATACTCAGAAATTTCAAACCAACAATAAATAAACCACTTGGCAGCTTCGCAATGGAAGTTCATACATAAATTAAAAATTGGTAAATAATGCTCATAAAGAATTCATAACTGTTGAAGAATCAAACAGTAGTTCTTATAGACATATTCAATTTGGGGAACAAAACTTCTGATTATCCACTTCAAGAGCACATTCCTCACCACACTATGTGTATGAAGCAACACAATCCACAGATCCTTACAAGTCCAAACAGTGGAGATAGGCAAGAAACTTCTCTCAGACATAAGTTACAGTTTTCCAGACACACTTAAGTTCAAGATTTTAAGTTCTCATGGTGGCAAATATTTGGAATTAGTCTTCTGGAATCTGAAGTCTTGTAGTCTGATGTACCAGACTACATGGTACTACATTTCAGAAGACCAAAATCTTAACACTTAAGTTTGATAATGAAGGTTCTCATTCAGTGCAATGAGACTATAAGTATAGACGGTGTGGACGCAGAAAGAAATAATGCCAAGACTGACAGTATGATAAGGATATTCCTTGAAGTGGTAGCTACTATGAAAATTATGCTGCAGACTGTTTTACCAGTTGTGAACACCCACTGGCAGATATAGCACACACAGGTGCCAGATGCTTTACTTTGCCCAGTAGAGTCTTGAGACATGCATTCCTTTTGCCATTCATATTATTTAAATGTGAACAAATGGAGAACAGTAATACTGTACCTTATCTGTGCACACATGGAACAGTAACACTACCTTACCAGTGCTGTAAATTCTACTCCTGTTTTCAGGTAAGTGTTCACAATCAACAGAGTCTTAAACGGTTGCAATAGCATAACCAAATTTTATAGCAGTTATGACGCAACAGATGCAATTCAGTCATTTCATCTAAAATTCATATGTCTGTTAACAAATTTTGTTATTATTCATTTTTACATACGTATGTTATCATCTCCTTTCCTCATTTATTGAACAGACATATGACTATCTAATTACTTCTGGATTGCATTTCCTCATTTTACAATATGATACTTATAAATCCAATCAACTGTGCAATGTACACTACAGGATAAAGGCATAGGAGTTTCTGTGAATAGCTGTCATAACCTTCACAGCACTGCTGTTATTTGATAATTAATCTGTTAGCACAGTATATATATATACATACAAACTGAAACTTCCTTGGACAAGCTGTGGCCTGCTCTGTAACCAAGATTATACAAACCAAAAAACAACACAGTCATACTCCATTTATACATATAATGTGACTATAAACCACAAACCTTAAATTATTTCAATAACCTGTTCTATTGTACTGTCCCTGTTAAAACTGTGTGCTCTTACCTACTAAATTCATTATATTGGCAATAATATATTACAAGTCTACACCACTGTAATATAAATTTGATTTTAAACAATATTCAAACACATGAAACAGAAATGATTTCATTACGGCATTAAGACCTACAACATTATGGTGACTTTTCTTCAGACTCATTATTGCCACCAAATTCAGTTTATTCAATTCAGTAAACAGAATAGAAAAAGTTGACTTGTAGGAAATTAATTCCAGATAAAAGTCAAGGGAGACAAAGCCCTAACAGTTCACCACAGCATCTGCATTTTAAATTACAAGTCCCTGATTTCTAATCAGAGTTTCTTCCTTATTTTCACAAACTAACTCATTTTATTTCACTTACATCCACAATGGGATAAATATTAAAGGAAACACCACCAATCCATGAGCAGAAAAGAAAGAGACTGTCTCAACCACAGCAGCAATTATGACATTTTTCATACGGCATTCAGCTTCTTATTGAAAAACTTACTAAGCTCCTGTTCCTGTATTGACTCATAACCGACAACTGATGCAGGAACGCTCGCACACATTCCCACATTGCACACTGCACATTACATAATCCAGATTGCTAACAGTCAAAGTCTTAAAGCAGAAGGGATGTGCCTAGATCTCTTCTCATGTCAAAAGCTGTCAAGAATTTATTCAGAGCTGCTTCAACCTGAAAGAAGTCCATTAGAATAAAATAAGCCCTTATAGTACCTGTCACCTTTCAAATTCTAAGCCAAGAGAAAGGAAACAAGTTATCATGAAATAATGTGACAGAATGATACAACATTTGCTTGGCAATTTCATCCCAAGCCCACTGCCTTCCATTTCCGCCAAATACTATCATCAGTGAACATCTATCAACTTCCAGTCCCAAAAGCTTTAAATATGTATAAACAAAAATAATATATCCACAGCAGGGGATAATTTCAATGCAACAGTGGTTGGCAACCATGCTGTAATTGAATTAAAGTTTTTTATTTGGTCATCTACTTGTATGCTTAATGGACAGGAGAGAGAGCAGGAAGATAATACAAAGCCTAATATGTCTCGGTCACTTTGCTTTACGCTGCTTTGCTGTTGATGGATACACATGTGGACTTGGAGGAGGTGGAGGTGGAGCAAACTGAACAGTAGTGGTAGTGGTGGTAGTGCTGTGGTGATGCTGATGGTATACTGGCGTGAACACTGTAGCAGACCCTGCCGCAGCTGGAGCTCCACCCTCAGTTCCAGGTAACACTGTAATAAAGGAAACAGCTTAACAATTGCATGGGAACTTACACTAAATTACAAAATAAGTGTTTTGAAAAATATTCCTGAATTATGCTGACAAGTTTTCTGTCATTTTGTACAAAGTCAGTTCTGGTGGTAAAGATACATGATCTACAGATAAAAACAACACACAAAAAAAGAAACATAAGATAATATTTTTAAGAATTCTATACACTCACCTGCATAGGCTGCAGGCTGTGGGTACACATAACCTGATGGGGTGTAGCCAGCAGTATATGCTGCAGGATACACTGGTGGAGGTGGTGGAGAGCCTGGTGGGGGTGGAGGAGGAGAAATGTCATCATCGTCATCCTCATCATCCTCAACATTGATCTGCCGAATAATCTTCACCTGTAACAATTATACCATACTGATAAGATACAGTCACACAACTATACAATGAAATGTCACTATAATGCAATCCAGTAAAGATAAATGTTTTCATTACAAAGCAAATAAGTAAAAACACGTAACACAATCTTACTAAATTATGTCATATTGGAAAGCCATATAAGCATAAATGGAATAAAATTCTTTTAACATGTTATGGTCTTTCTAAAATTAAGAAATCATGTTCTATAAAATCCACTTTTCCCCATGATGATACTACATGCTACATATCCTTTACAAAGCTATTTTTTTAATGGCTCAGCAGCCCCTTGGAGGCCTAGGCCGTCTCATTTTTCAAGGCTTCACGATCACACATTAGACACACCATACTCGGTAGGACTCCTCTGGACGAGTGACCAGCTCGTCACAGAGACCTCTACCTGACAACACACAACACTCACAAGAGACAGACATCCATGCCCTAGGCAGAATTCAAACCCACAATCCCAGAAAGCAAGTGGCCGTAGACCCACGTCTTAGACCACACGGCCACTGGGATCGGCTTTACAAAGCTTTGCCTGAGTAAAAGCAAACACTGGTATTTAAATAATAGCAGAAAATAATACATCATGTATGTACATCGTTAAATATTATGACTAAACAATTCAAATAAATGTGTATTTACAAAAAGACCACAAATTTGCCAATTCTGACGCTGCGTGCAGTTTTAGAGCTGAATGTCACAGTCTAGCAAAAGTTCTTAGAATGACAAATGTAAACAAACATGCCAGACACAGACTGTACATAAAAAATCATGATGACCCAGTATCACAACAATCAACATAACAAGACAAATGAGAATAAATAAAATTCATAATTTTGTGTGTGCGTGTTACTTATATTGCTGCAAAATGTACTTCCCTGGCACTGTTTTTCATTTTTGGTGCACAAAGTGCAAGAAGTGAACATATATAAAGCAGGCCTGTCCATCTGTTGGCATGACTGATCTTGGAAAACTGTTAAATTTCAATAAAATCTGGTATTGGGTAGTGGTGGTGGTGGTGATCTACACCATAAGCTGTCAAGCATAATTAATTTTGACTGATAATGATAAAATATATATAACTACCATTTTACATTAAGCTCAAATCAAAACCTGACTTCCCCAGAAAGGCTCATCATATAAAAAATCTTGTTCATAACAATAAATCTCATTAAATCTACAACTATCTTACAACATACACCGATAATTTACACTATTACTACGTAATTATACATTGTTTTGTATACAGCACTATATTCTGTTGCCTTCCACTCCTCTTATGTTGAACATTAGCAAAGCAGAATTCCATTAAAGCAGCACACACGGGACCAGACAAGTGCTGGATTATCAAATGTTCCAGATTATCAAACAGTACCCATACTGACATACATTCTTACAGTTAGTTTTCTGTTACTGCTCCTGTATTTCAGTTGCAGAACTAATCAACTAACTGCATTTGAATATCTCCTTCAGCTGCTGATGCTGGGGCATCAGGGTGCCCTCCTTAAAGAATAGCACAATTTCTGTTTATTTTATTAGATGCTTCAAGTTAATAAATGCACATAATCATTGTAGGCAACTCATCAAGATACATATACAAAAAGCAACATGTTTTGTCTACAGGCACATACTGTCCTTTGTGGTTCCTAACCATGAGTTCATTGGGTATGATTAGATTGCTTTTATTTCGCATACCCTGTGACATGAGAATTCTGCAACCTTTGCCACTTGGCACTTTACTCCCATGCAAAAGTCTCCATGTACAGGCCTCTAGTGTCTACACAGATACTATCAATTAGAAGCACAAATTTTAAAACATACCATTACCTTGATTTTCTTCTTCTTCTTCTTCTTAAATCTCTTTTCCTTTGGTAGTTTACGGGGTGGTGGTGGAGGTGATGGCAGATCCTCCCCTGCTAAAGGAGACGTGCCTTCCCCAGGCCGTACACCATCAGCAAACGTGACCGATTTCCTTCCTTCATTTTCCGCAGATATTGGCTTCTCTCTATTAGAATAGTGTTGAATAGTTACACAGAAGTAAGGAAACAGAATCACATTACTGACTGTAACAACACTGAACAAATATTCATACAACATTCTGTATACAAATGCTATGAAAGTACTGGGTGAAGCAGCTTGTAACTGCAGTCTTTCTTTCTTTCTTTCTTCCTTCCTTAAGTAAATTACTAAGATTTTATAGCATCAGTGATTTACAAATGAATGAGTATGAAGCATGGGAGGAACGATACTGATGGGAAAACTGAAGTCCTCAGAGTAAAATCTGTCCCAGTGCCACTCTGTTCACCACAAATCCCACATGGACTGAGCCATGTAATGACCTGCACTCCCTTTCACCTTTGCATTTCACCAGCCTTCATTTTCACACAGATAGTATCGTTATTCTGGTGCTCGATTTTATGAAACTGACCAAGCATAAAACATTTCAGGAAAGTCAGGTATTTAGATGAAATAGTCTTATTAAAAAAACTACAACACAACCAGTGAGGTCAAATGTAAGATTTGGCAGCTGGATGCTGAACAATATTATATTTCAGGTCAGACCATGTACCTGCACATGAATAAACAACCTACAGAACATTCTATGAGTGCAAATATGACTTCAAAATCTGTACTTACTTCTACCACTGTAATACATACATCTTAGCAACAGAATGGCAACATCATTTACTGTTCCGAACAACAATTTGGCTGACCAACCATTTACACATACAAATACGATATGTACTCACCTACTGTTTTCATCCATCCATGAGACAACTTTGGATATAAGATGGCCCTCTAATTTGTGATTGAAATAATGTATGTGGTCCTGTTAAATTTGCTAATTGGGCTTAATTTTTCGGATATGATGTACCAACTGGTTACCATTTACACTATGCAACATGTGTGAAAATCATTCCAGAAATTGCCACAAAGGGAATAAATTCTTTCTTGGATTAGGTCTCAGTTCTGTTCATTCTTCTTGACATATTTCACCCCGAACTTCTACACACCTGAAGCCAGGAGATATAAGGATCCCCTTGCCAGCAGGGGGCAGTGGCTTCACTTGTATCAGGGTTCGTCGCTTCTTCTTTGGCGGAGTCACTGGAGGTATTTCTGGAACTGGTTCATCTTCACAGTCAGGAACTTGACGCATTGCTTCCTGAAAATAACATATATACTAGAACTGTTCCACATATAAATTAAAGTTTTGCAACCAGTCAGAGAAAAAGAAGAAGAAACATTCCTGATCTTTCAATACAATTTCAGTACTAGTATTCATAATGCATGTACTCTTCATGCTGCACCTGACTCACCTCAATTAGTCTCATCTCTTCCAAGTCAATATCCATCTGTTCTCCCTCTTGTTGAAGGGCCTTCTGTAAAAGGATAAAATACTCTAAATCAGTACTCCAATCTATCACCATGAAAGTCCAATGTAACAAGATCTGCACACAGCAGGAAGTAAACAGACTGAATAATTTGTGTTGTTATAAATGAGTGTTGTTCTAACCGAGTAATATAATGTTATGGTTAACAGTGAGGAATTAATTGATTCCACAGAATGGCTGACGCCATAGACAAAGTGTCGCATAAACCGATGTTGTTTTAATAGGGTTCAACTGTATTTCACTACAGCCAATTGGTTAAGACAATAATAAACAAATTATAGTACAGCATACAAAATCTTTGCCTCTAATGTAATTCTTGACTTTATATTATGAAGACCCTAAACATAAATCTAAACATTGCACTGTTCCACATGGTACTCTGCAAATAACATTTTTCTCTCCCAGCCTACACCACATTATTACAATTTTTACTCGATCAGTAACAACTTGCCATCAAGAGGATGTATTCAACAGCCTGGGAAAATCATTCTGCAAATATTGAATGGCTGTGTCAGTTCCCTGTTGTTTGTCAGAAGCAGCTTCATTCACACGTGTAATGTAAATGTAATGTCATTTGCTATGAATAAAGGCATGTAAAAACACATTTATAAAAGCATCACATTTAAAAAGCTATGTTTAAACTAGGTGTTTCTACTTGCAAGCACCTTGATAAAATTATCAGTGGCATGTTTCAGTTTGATCTGTCGCCTCTTCTCTTTCTCAAGCCGACGCTTCTCTTTCTCTTGGCGCCGTCTTTCCCGTTCTTCCCGCCGCCTTTCTGCTTCTTCTCGAGGAGACTCAGCTGGAGATAGAAATGGGATAGGAGCCTCTGCAATGTACATCAATACAACATTTTTATATCATATGATTTCACAGCTACAATATACTTTCATACAATTTGCTGACTTAAATTTAACACTTCTTTGTGCAAATCAGAATAGAAATGAAAATAGAATCCATGCTAAAAACACAGTTTTGCGATAGCAGTGCTGACATGCGACATTTATGTCAATGAAAATGTAGTTTCCAAACAATGCAGTAACACTGAAAACAGAGAACTTTCAAACATCGCATGCAGACTTGTTGGGACGTTGTGGAATCTACAGACATGACTTCATGGCCTTGTAATAAAGTGTTGCAGTCTGAGTTACCAAGTCTTGTCAAACTCTCTCCACTTCCTGTCATTCAGTTTCTTTACTTACTATGCAATGAGTATGATAGATCAACATGTTCTTTTGTATGATCCTGTTGATAACTGCAAGATGCAACACAGGATGGACCTCAAGAGCCCACAGACAGTAAGGAACACAACCACTGTAGGTCATGCTTACAATAAAATAATATAGCATAATGTCAAAGCCATGCAGACGCAAGGTACAGCATGGTATGTTACACTGATTGGTTTAAACGAACCGAAAACAGTGAAGCTCTTCTGGCATTTGTTAAGTCACCACTTGCAGATCTAATCTACCATTCTATATGACAACTTAAGTTTCGATATTCTTAGAAGACAATGCCAAAGCAGATATCAATTTAACAATACACAAACACATATACAGTAGAACCCAGATAAGAAGTCCCTGCATAAGAAGTCTTCCCCTGTAAGAAGTCTGATTTTTAAAGTCCCGAAATAAAATCCATAATGCGTACATTAATTTTTTCCGGATATGAAGCTTCCTGCTTATTAAGTTTTCCCACCTAAGAAGTCGAATCTCATGATACCAAGAGTATGATTTTTTATGAAATTTTACCTGTTTAATAAGTTTTTAAAGATATGTATAAAAAATTTCATTTCCAAAGTTTTATTTCCTTCAAATATGAAAAATCTTAAGTTGCTGTTGATTCATCGATCACTTGCTATCTGACTATCGATATATGCGATATATTGATATATGCTATGATGCGATCATGCGATCGATCTCTACCGAGGTGCCCCGAACAGCAACACGGCAACACACTGCTTGAAGTCTTGAACAGTAACACGCTGGTTACGTCAACTGAACCAACTGATGGGTGCTACTGTTGGCTACTGTGTATAACTATCTGCATACATTTGTCTACTACAGAATCCTACACCCCAGAAAATTGTTGAAATTACGGTAAGTTATATGCATTACATTGTCTCTTTAGATGCTGTTGGTGGTGTTTACGTTGTTTAATAACAATGTTGTGCCTTGTTCAGTACAAACTATTGAACAAATATGTGAGGGGGACGAAAATGTGTCAGAAAGTGAAGAAGAGGAGGAAGACAGTGTAGTGCCATCTTACAATGAGGCTCTACATGTCCTAGCCACATTTCGAGCATTTATTGACAATGTTCCCAAAACTATTCTTAAAAGCATTAGAGAAGTAGAATCGTTTTCTATGGCATGAAGAAGAAAGTTCACAAAACAATCCACTCTGGATTCCTTTTTTGTAAAATAACTGTAAATGTTTGCCTACATTAAAATGTTTGTGTATAAATTAGATGAATTTGTTTTTATTTCTGTATGTTTAATGTATTAGTTACTATCCTATTGCTTTTAATAAGCTTTCCCTCTTAATAAGTTTTCCTGCTTAAGAAGTCCCTAATCCTTTGGTCCCTTGAAAGACTTCTTAACAGGGTTCTACTGTATTAGTAAACTGTGTCTGAAATCACATCTGATATTTCTGGTTAATTACCTGTCATAGGACTACAATCTACAGCAAACAGTTATTATTAATACGGCATTACAGTAGTATTTGAATGGGGATAGCTATACTTCCACTCTCCCACATGCCTTTCCTACCACAATGGATCACTGTTATCTGTTACAGTATATTTGTGAGGCACCCACCTGCTGCCACAGGTGGAACTTCAGCAGGTAACAGTGGCAGTTGTGGTTCACTGATGAGGAATGGTGAGGCAGGAGGGGAATACCCAGATGCAGGTACTGATTGTAGAGGAAATATCCCTGAGGCAGTAACCACTGTCATACTTGGATTGACTGATGCAGTAGGCAATGGTAATGGAGGGCCCGATACTACAGGCAATGCATGTCTTGGGCTTGGTGGAACCTTCAAACAAAATTAAATAACAATTAATGACATTGTACAATTATGAGATAAAAAATGTTGAATAACTAGTAACAAACCAAACAACAGAAAGTAATAAAAATTATTTTATTCAAGTAACTAGTTGATGAGAAGCAGAACACGAATACAGCCAACAACAAAAAGAGAACACTTGATACTGCAGTAACAGCGGTTGGTCTTCTCGACAGTCAGTCAGACTAAAGGAAATGGAGAAACCCCTTCAAGGCTATCATAATAACACTGTTTTTATCACATTTATACGAAAGTACAGTATCTTATGCATGCTACAGTAAAACCCCTATTTAATGAATTGCTGGGAGATTAGAATATATTTCACTAAATCGAGGTTTTTCATTAAATGGAGGTTTTCAATTAAGACGAGTTAAATTTATCTTTTTTGCTTGTATATTAGTTCCATTATGGTCTCTATAATAAAAATCCATTTTTCAACTTTGTATGCGCAATACTTATATTAATATTTTTAAAATAAACATTTGAGGTGTAACTGAATTCCATGCAGCTGTTACCAAATGCATACCCTGAAGGATGCTCAGTTTCAAATGTTTATTTATCTCCAAGTAGGATACTGCTTTCTGCACCAAAGCCTTCCTGTACTTTGCTTTCATGGAGTGAATGCCCAAGTCAAGTGGCTGCAGATGACTAGTACAATATCTTCTCCATTTCATCATATGGTGATGATTTGATGTTTTTTCTTTTGATGGCTTCACCCCCACATTTCACTTCTTCGTCTAGTATTAATTGTTTAATCTTCATTACACAAAACAATGAAGACGGTGCAAGATTAAATTTCCATGCAATTTCTATTGCGGGCGTGCTTGGGTTCTTTTCCACTTCTTGAATTATTTTCACTTTTTCCGCAATTGTTAGCTTCTTCCTTTTACTTGTAGCCATTATTAAGGAATAAAAAATATAATAAAAATAGTAGAAAGACTTTTTCACAAATGTTCCAGGTTTACGCAGTGATCGTAAAACAGGCACGCAGCAGCAGAGTAACTTCTAGATAACTGTAGACGGAGAGGGGACAGGCATTACATAATCAGGATCGGAGTAATGGACTGGCTAAGTGATTACGTCACAGTTTCCCCTACCACTGCGCTTCCGCATAGTTCACACTACTTTGTCTCACTTAGACATAGGCAACAGTAGCGGGCACTCCTGGACGATCACCCATCCAGGCGCTATCCCGGCCCAACGATGTTCGGTGATCTAATGGGAACTGGTGTTTCCATCATGGCAGGCCATTGCCTCAATGTTTCGAGCATATATCGTAATTTTTATGTACAATATGTATCTTTTGTGATTTTTTTTGCTCATGAAAAAATTTACTAAATGTGGGAAACGTCAAATAACAATTGAAGCATGAGTATGTAATATTTTTCCACCAACTGTGGGTTTTTCTCTAAATCGGGATTCACTAAATGCGGGAAAATAATACATTGCTTATATGGAGCTACTGTCGGGACATGAAAAAAAAATCATCACTAAATCTGGGACTTCACTAAATGCGGGAACATTAAATCGGGGTTTTACTGTATTTTTGATTTACTATGGCCAGAACTGTTGACAAAGACTCCTAAAGCCAAATGTCTTATGAAGACACAGGCTGCCTAGTATGAGCCCAGCTTTCAGCTCCAATACATTGGCATTTTTGCTATTGCAATAGACTGAGCATAATTTTATCTGCTGCTCGTGACAATTATACTTCTATACTACTGAGATGTCCCCTGTATTGTGGTTGGGCACTTCATCCTTTTGCATGGACCAAAGTTATGAGGTTTGGTAAACACATAATGTCTATGGCTTTGAAATCCAATATCAGGCATTTGAATAACACAGCTGTAACAGGAGACAAGCATCAGACACAAGAGATAATTCATCTAGCAATGACAACATCCTATCTAAATGCACCAAAAAGTGTCTAACTACACAAGTATACCAGCATCTCCACTATATACCATGGAAACCATACCAGCCAACTGATATAGGAAGAGGGGCAAGAAGAACATATCAGGCACGAGATAATATCTCTGTAAGACAAAATTACTACTGCAGTACAGATCCTGTATACAATAAATTTGCCTGAACATCTGATGTCTGACCATCACCATTTTTGTAACTGACTTGTCAACAACAGTTCATATAGAATTTGTATTTATGTTAAGGATATACCTTCATGCTAAATATGGGCCAAGCATACATATCAATATTTTAATTTGTCCCATATGAACAGCACCGTAACTTTCTTCTTCCCCTGATACCTCAAAAAGAAGAACCAGAAAAAGTGACACTATTCAAAACAATTTCTGCAACCAAACTGGAGATTTATTACATTCCTGAATGTTTTAAATTGCCTATCATAAAAAGTTTTAAATTTCCCATCATAAAAGACCCATAAACTGTCAACAATATTTACATTAAATCCTGGGCACACACTGAAGACTCATTTACACACACAAGTAATGTTAGTGATCATGACCTGTTACACATTTCATATAATGGTACCACATGGAATGTATTGAGGTATATGTTACTACAAAAGATGAGCAACAATGATGCCAAGTGCAGATCCTTGCTGCCATGGCAGCCACCAGTGTCTCCTGCAGACCCTTTACCTCATGCCACAGCAGTCACTGGTGTCTGCCCTTTCATGCTTTTATGCATTTTCACACCACCATCTTGTATCTGCAAGTTACACGCAAGCTTCAAAGGAGAACGCTCACTATGGCTTGTAGGAAATACAATGCTTGCCAATGCAACACTTGTCAGCAACTGTGACAACTCACAATAATGCAGAAACAATACATGCGTCAAAGTGTTGGTCTGGGGGAAAATCACAGTGCCACTCAGTGTGTTAAAATATATTTACTGCACTCGAAACAGCTTAGTCTGTTCCACAGACAACAGCCATCACTACTGGAAAACACGTAACAGGAACCTACCTTGGCAATGGGAGATGAAGCAATGGGACTGTGCCCTACTGACACTTCTGCTGTCCCATGAGTTTGACCGCTAGGTTGAGGAGGTGTGGGAGGAGGTGGAGGGACAGCCACCGTGGCTTGCATCATGACAACAGGCTGAGAAGGTGCTGGGGACATGCTACCTCCAGGCACAACTTGCAACATGTTCCCCACTTGAAACACCTGTGTGCCCCCACTCCCAGCAGTATTTGACACAGGGAGGTTGTCACTGGGGATTACCTGCAACATGTTCAATACAATTATGTGTCATCATTGTCCCATTTATTATAAACATATTCTGTTTACAAATAATGGATTTGTGAATGATTGCCTTTAAAATATACTTCTGTATCAGTTTATGACAGATAACCATTTTTAAAACACCACTAATCTACAACCACATGCACATGCTACTTAGACAGAAAAAATATTATTGGGCAACATGAGCTGTACCTTTTGAAGAAAAAATATTTTTACAAAAAAAACTCCACTGATGAGCACACATAATATCTCTGTACATGTAAAAAATTAATGACACTGAATAACTAAAAACAAGTAATATAAAATAAAAGAATTTGACATTAAGATGAGATATAGTTGTTAAAGCACACATACATACACATACACACACACACACACACACACATATATATACATATTTCATTTTAACTTAAATTTTGATTAATAAAATCCTTTCTGGGTGTTGGCATATCTAACAAAAGAGGGAAGAAACACAGACACAAATACAACTGGTATGTGATTTCCGATCATCAAACACTGCCTGTACTTTGAACACGTAAAGTTTACCTTCTATCCAACATTTCAAAGAAGACGGAGGTTGAAACTAGGCTGTATAGGAGTGCAAAATGAAAAAGCCACAATACACACAACAATAGCTACCTGTACCTGACCACAACAGTGGCAACCCCTCCCACCCTACCAACTGCAAACATCTGTCAATGAGTGCACTTAATTTTTGCCTATATGTGCATATCTTAAACTTTACCATAGGCTTTTAAATTACACTCATTTACTTATGGTTGGGCATTTTCCTATTTAAATGACCACTTGCAGCTGGTCATATTATGAATTGTACTTAATATACTGTGTAAGCTGAGAAGTTAGAACAAAATAAGGTACTCCATATTACCGTAGCATTTTCATGGTCTTGTTCCTTAAAATGATGAAACATTTGGTGGAAACATCAAGCAGATATCACCAAACACTTGGGACACATTGAACACAGAACATTCCTCATTACCTGCCATAACTATACATGAAATGCATGCACTGTTATCTACTTCTGTGCCAGTGGAACACAATCAAAGGAATTACTGGTCCATACTAGAGCAGTTCTTCACAGCCTTTTATGGAAATACAATGAAATGAGTGGACGAGATCTGCGCTCTTCTGGGAGTCAAGGACTCTTGACCCTTGAAGATGGGACCGATATGTTGTCCCAAAACATCGGTAAACAATTACCACATAATGCTGTGTAACATCCCAGAAGAGCGCACATCTTATCAACATCGCGGTGGAAGCCTAAAATCAAAATGAGTGAACCTCTGTAAATTTCCAGTTAATAGAGCTGTCTGGATCATCCAGTGCCAGATAAATCAGCTTGTACTGCAGCTGCTCAGCTAGACAATAAATTCATTGCCTTTCTTGGAATCTGAAGATTCACTAACATTTTCAAAACAGTCATACATTTCTAAACTGCTGTACTAAAAACAAACCTGGCAAGACAGATGAAAATTACCAGTTACGGAATATGAAAATTACATGCGATAAGGTCAGAGATGCATATGCTAAATATTACAGCCAAACATTTGGCAGTTGATAAAATTGTGCTTTTCAAAGAAAAAATAATCTTCAAGCTGCATATACCAACTGCTATCAAAGCCAACTGACAAAATCAATCCCCAGTCTGTTCAGTCCACTTCACATGTCCAAACGATGCCTTAGCATGAGAAAACATGTATCAATTCTTCAGTATTAAAAACAGGTGTTTGTTTCCCAAGCATCCATCACTAACCAGTTAAGTTCTTCACAAAACAAACACAACATAAAATGTGAAGACTTGTTTACATAACTATGCAATAAAATGACACCAAACTTAAGAGGGTTGGGATAATGTCAGCATCCTTCACTGCTCATAAAAAGGTTTAAATGTTATTACAGTGAGGGAATTTTGAAAACTTGACTATACCTGAAGCATATTGCCTGCCTGAAGAACTATTGATTTGTGGGGTTGTGGCTGTTGAGCTGGTGGTGGTGGTGGTGGAGGTGGTGGTGGTGGTGGTGGTGGTGGTGGTGGAGGCACAGCCCCAAGCACATTGCCAGGAGGCAGATCAGTAGGAACAACCTGGAGCACATTCCCCACCTGTAACAAACATAGCATAGCAACTTAGATATCAATACAAATAAATTTATTAATTTTATAACTCATACTGATGTACCCTCTTTCATTTAAGGAACTAAAAGTTCCTTCTCAATCATCTAAATTTTAAAACACTGAAAATAGTTGTGCAGATGCCTAAAATAACACAGAGTGGATGAAAATAAGTGCTACAGTTTTAAATGAGAGTTATTTATCAACAGCTATATTTACAGCAACAAAACAACCATGTTCTTTTCCTAACCTCATAATGTCATGGTGCATTAAGTACAATATATGCAACACGTGCATTTCTCCATTACTAAATGTGATTTTGTCCACAGAATGGCTGTCTGCTTCTAACCTTTCACACAACAGTCTCATACATTAGTATGGTTTTTGCCTTTTATCTGGAGTGATACATTTCACTAGTTGGAGCTTGTAAGCTTTGAAGTCATGTTCTTGTAAAGCATGTCATTCACTGTGGACTTTGTGACATGAAGCACCAAACATCTACATTTCAGCCATATTTTGAGACTCTGCAGCAGGAAACTACATTTTATATACTCAAAGTCTTTTTCTGATATAGCAGGTGCCTAGGTAGGAGGAACTGTCACTTTAAGATGTGGGGAAACAATGCAATGGATTTAATTGCTGTAGCTATAGCAGTCAATAAATAAATCAGGTTTAGTCTGGCCTTTATTTTTGTCCACTCTGTACTACACCTTTTCAACATACTGCATGATTGATGTCTACCAAAAGAGTTTATATCTGACACAGCGCAGTACTCAGAAATGATGTGGGTAAGCCAGAGAAACTTAGTACAAAACAGAAATGACAAACTACACGACAGTAGTTTAATTAACTCAACAGAAAACAGGTAGGGGGAGAGAATACATACTTTCACTGACAAAGGCAACACTCAAACATATTAAAATGACCAGTTCTTAAGCATCGGCCAAGAATAATATTGCTAATTAAAAGAACTTTAATTATTTGCAATATTAAGTCTGAGTATTCTACTACTACTACTACTACTACTGCTACTACTATTTCATTGAGATCTGCGCTCTTCTGGGATATTACGCTGCATCATGTGGTAATTGTTTCCCAGAAGAGCGCAGATCTCATCAACATCATGGCAGAAGCTGGAAATCACGGTTACTACTACAGTGTTCGTAATGTAACTGTCAATATCATTATATCAGTCATCATAATCAGGATCGTGCATAGGCAGGTCATTCAGATAACATATTATTTCACTCTTGCATTTCAAGAAACTTTTTCCATTGTTACAAGTTAATCAAATTGTTGCATTATGCACTTGTGTATGTGTGTGTGTGAGAGAGATGGCATTAGGTAGCTCTAACTTCACAGTAAAGCTTGCACATTCCTTGTCCATGTTTTACTATCAGTAACTTGACTATTCGCAATGACAGCACAAGCATTACTAAGCATGGTATCCAACCCACATCAGAGACTCCACAAGGCCAACAGGCAATACGTGACAGTACACACACTGCGAATGGTTTCACAAAATTGCTACACAAGTATATTCGTAACTTTAAAAGGGTTTTAGGTATGACTGATACTAACAGGAAAATTAATTCAAAAATTTTGATGCAGCTTGCAGGTGAGATTTTATTAACTTCGTTTGGTTTCATCTTAAAATTGTCTGGCTTACATTTGTACAAATACAGTATTAAAAGCAATCTCAAGGAATCAGGGCATGACAGTTTTAACTGGATTAATGTGGTTCAGAATACAGTCCAATGGCAGGCTCCTATGACCATGGTACCGAATTTTTGGGTTCCATGAGAGGCAGTGAGTTCCTTGACTAGCCAAATAACTATTAACTATTGGTTTCTCCTCAAGAGGCACTCTGCTCCATGGACTTACTCATTTTACTATCATGCAGTTTCTTCCTTAACTGTTCTCACCTGTACCACATGTGAGTTGCCACCCATTTGCTGTGAGCTCATGAATGTTTCTGCGGCCACCATCAATGGCCGTACCTGTTCAGATGTCACCACCATCTTATGGACCTCCTGTGCACCAATAAAAGCTTCAGGGGAGTCCCAATGACTCATATCAGGAGCTATATTGCTAGGTGTGGGTAGAAGTGGTGGCCTGCGTTTTGGAGCAGGAGCTCTGTAAGTTTCTTCTGGTGGCCTTCCTATAAATTGTTTATGATGATGATGTGAAGCTTCATGATGTGGTGCACCTGAAAATTCTTCACAAGTTTGCATATAATGAGGATGTCCAGGCATCATTTTCTCACTGCCAGATACAGTGACAAGATTACCTTCATAATGCGGCTGTGGAGGTGGAACAGGATAATAGCTCCCACCTTGATAGCCAGCATAAGAAGCAGGGTATGACTGATGTTGGTGATACACTGGTATCTGCTGTGGAACTGGTGGCAATGGTGGCGTACTTTTCTTCACTCCAAGTTCCAATTCAATTCGATCATCTAGAGGTATTCTCTTAGGTGAAAATGATGGGGAGACAGATGGAGATGCATTACGTTCCTCTTTGGTTGAAGGGTAACAGTCCGTATTATAATATGCATTGCACTGTTGAAATGGAGAAGATGTATGATGCTCCTCTTGTTTTCCTGCAGCAGCAACTAGCTCAGAGTCACTTATGGTAGAATCAGCAAGACTCCGCTTAAATCCAACTAAAGGTGATGATGCTGGTGAACAACTGAGTTCCATATCTGCTTCCCCAGAACCAATTCCAGTACCTGGACCCCATGACTCACTACCAGTCACCACAGGCAATGGAATATCTGGGACATAGTACCCTGATCCACTACTTTCATGTTCTTTGCGGTCATCGATCAATGGGCTGCAACTCCTCCTTTCAGCCCAGCGCCCTCTGTCTCTATCATGTTCTCTGTTCCTGTCATCTTTTTTCCTCTCTCGCCTTTCCTTCTCCCAATGTCTGTCTCCTCTCCTGTCCCGTTCCCGATCTCTACCTCTGTCCAGATCATCACTCCACCGATCACGTATACATCTTTCATCTCTCCTTTCTCTATCTTCCTGCCTCTCCCTAATCCTCTCACATTCCCGACTACTATCCCTGCTGCTGCCCCTAACTCTATCCATATCTCTACTACTATCCCTCACTCTTTCTAGATCTCTGCTGTTCTCCCGCAACCTATCTCGGTCTCGGCCACTTTCGTGCAGTCTAACCCTATCCCTGCTGCTTAACCTCATCTTCTCCTGGTCCCTGCCACTTTCTCTCAGTCTATCATGATCCCTGATGCTGTCCCTAATTTTATCCAGGTCTCTGCTATTCTCTCTCGTTCTATCCCTGTCCCTGCTACTTTCCCTCAGTCTGTCTCTACCACTTCCTCCCATCCTATCCCTACAACCCTCTTTAATCCTTTCACGATCTCTACTACTGTTTCTAATCCTACAATCCCGGTCATTACTATTCTCCCTAACCCGATCATCCTCTGCACTATCAGGTGTCTCAACGCTAAGTCTTGGCTGACCTGTACACCTCTCCCTGCTGCTGTTCCTCTGTTCATCAAGCCTACTTCTCCCCTGATCATCTTCCCTTACCCTCCTAGCAGGCATGTCTTCCCAACCTCTGAAGTCAGGTGAAAGTGACCTTGAACGCGACCGATAGCGCACAACTCTGCTTTCCCAAGGAGTATCTACTGTAGAATTCGGTCTTGGTATGGGGTAGTCCTCACCATCTCCCCATCCAGGCTCAGCCCTTACAATTTCTCTCTTATCGTGGGAGCTCTCACCACCATCTTCCCTTTCAGTTTTTAAGTCAGATGGAAGGTGCATGTCAGAAATGCTGTTTCCACCTTGTGGCTCTGTATTGCTCTCATCATAGTCTTTACATCTTTTTATCTGTTCAAAGTCTTGCTTTTCATCTTCCATGTTACTAGCAGAGTCTCCTCTCTTAACATCTCTCTTTTCTCTCTCACTCAACCTCCCTTCCAGTCTTTTATCTCTGTCTTTTCCATCCCTCTTCCTGTTGTCAGTTTTCTTGTCTTCACTTCTGACCCTTCTACTTACATCCCCATCATCAGATTTATCTTTGGCTCTCTCCTCCTCTGTCCCTTTCCTTCTATTCCTCTTAGCTGTTCCTTCATCATCCATGGAATGTTTGTCCATGAAGACTCTGTAAAGATCAGAATCTCTAACATCTCTTTTTGTATTGTAAGGACTGGAGCCTAAATCTATGCCACACTGATATGAGGATCTCCTTCTGCTTGGCATATCTTCTGATTCAGGTTCTACTGCAACATCATGCTCCTTACACATGTATGAATCTTTGTTTTCTTCTGAGTAACTACTACCAGCTGGAGCTACAGCAGAATGATTCTGTTTCGTATCACACTTCTGCTGAGAAGTAACATCATCATCTTGTTGGATGTCCTCCATGACACGTTTCACAGGAGCTGTCATCATGCCCCAACGAGACGGTCTTTTACGTGTGCGCTCCTTGGCAACAGCTTCATTAGAATGACTTTGCTCCTGCCTGTCAACATCTTGAACTGATTTTACAGTTGTGGATGACACATGCTCTTCAGCAACATTTGTTTCCAAAATATCATCATACAATGTTAAATTACTAACATCACCTTTCAAAGAAAATCCAACAGATTTCCATGGATGTTTGATTTGTACTGGTAGTTTCTCCTCTGTTTCACCATCCTTATGCACTTCATTTGATGCACTACCTTCTTCATGACATACTTGTTTGATAGTTAGGTTACCTTCAGGTTCCTTTTTAATTTTATTGCTCATTTCAAAAGACATGTGAGAAGAAACTACTGTCTCATTAGAACCTACTGCTTGGGCTTGCATGTCTGAGGACTCAAAATGGGAAGGTTTACTTTCAGACACACTTTGAAGACGGGCAAGAGGAGAAAGAAGCTTCACTGTGATTATACGTTTTTGCATTGGGGGTTTACCTAAAGGTTTGCGGAGACCTGGAGATTCTAGTGGTTGGGATGTAGAGGTTTTTGTGCCATTATCAGAAGTAGTAACTTGAGCACCAATGTCTTCACTGAAGCTGCTATTGCTGGTGCTGGTGCTGCCTACTGGTGGTGCTGTTGATGGTAAAGGAGGCAGAATTTCAGAAGATTTTCCACTGTGCTCAAAGTTATGCTGTCTTTTATTTTCATATCCATCACCCTGAGATGCTGGTGGTGGCAATGGAATGTTTTCTAGCGACATGAATGAGTCAAGCTGAGGAATATTACCCTTTGAGGAAAAAACTCTGACTTGGTGAGTTGTAACCACTCCACTGGGCACTTACTTTATGATTTCTCACTGATGGTGGGGAGGAACCACATAAATCTTGCGTACGGGTCACAGCCACAGAATTCTCTACACTACAAGGTGGACTACTCAGGCTGTCCAAAGACATATCACATGGATACCTGTCAACTATCTTTGAATCTTGACTTGATGAATCCACACAGTCAGAAATGTTCTTTTTCACAGCATCAGAACCCAGTCGACTGTCAAAAGGATCGCCTGGACTATATATACTATCAGACTCCTCGGCATCTGGAGCTCTGTTACCAATGTTCTGTATTTCTTTATTTACACTTGATGTAGAAAAACTGAAGTGCTCAAGACCATCTTCAACTGCCTTCTTATTCCAAGTGTTAGATTTCTTAGAACAGTCATGACTAGCTTGTGGTTTACTGTCTTTAACACATTCCACTAATGGCTCACCTTCTCTGTTCTCACCTGTAAACTCTATATTTTCATCAACAGTTCCTTGCTTCATTTTTCTGAATATGGGTGAAATGTTTCCTTTTTCAGATCTATCTCTTTCCTTTTCAAAGTTTCTATTCACTATGGCACAGTCGTCTTGTTTTAAACTGTCTTTCCTATGAAATTTATTTTCATTCGGACTCACTGAATCCTCTGTACATTTGTTCCCCATACCATTATCTTCACTACTTGAACTAAAGTCCTTGGAAGTCATGTACTTCAGTGTGTTATCATCCACTGTCACCTCTGTTTCCTGAGTTCTGAATCCTTCAAATGTAACATACTCACAACTTTCAAACTGTGACTGGTCCACTTCTTCCATGCAGGAATGGTCCCTGATTCCTGGATGGCCTACAAAATCTGATGGGTTCAACTCCATGTCACCCTGACTATGACCCCTCTTTTGCCCATCTCCATTTCCATGCTTTAAATTATTTCCACTGTCTGTCTGGCTTCTGGATACAGAACTACCACTCTGCTCTTTACCTTTCCCGTCAGTCGAGCTACGACGCTGTGGAGTGGGTGAGTGTTCAGGAGAAGATGAAGGAGATCGTCTTCGTTTTCGACCCAAGCTGTTCAGTGGTGATGCAGAATGGGAACGTTGATCACGACGTCTTTTCTTCAGAATTTTTCTCTTCTCAATTCCTCTTCCTCCATCATCATCTGCTTCTACTGTTACTTTGCTGGTTACTGTTTCATCATTATTTTCTGTACTTCTGTCTCGTTTTCTCTTAGGTTTATGACTCTCTTCCCAGCAACTCTCACCAGAAGAATTCACATCTTTACCTGCAAATATGCTACTGTTCTCAATTTCTTTTCTATTCTCTTTGTTTTCACTGTGACTCTGTATTTTGTGATCCCTGCTAATATTACTATCACTAGACTCTAATATTAAAGCTTTTCTATCTTCCTTCAATGATGTTTGCCTGTTGTTCTGCTTTTGTTCATTTTCTGCACTGGAAGCATTTTCACAGTGTCTTGCAGATATATCACTGTCATCCTGATGTCTAACTTTCACTATCTGAGCCTCCAATTCCTCCAAACTGATTGTGTCATCCCTATTATTCAAATGTTTACTGCCTGATAGTCTATGACTCCCTTCCCCTTTATGACTTGATTTGGAAATCTTGCTTTTATTGTTGTTCTCCATATCACTATTAGCAGAATCATGACGCTTTTTTTTCTTTCTACTTCTTTCCTTCCTTTTCTTGCGTGCCTCCTTTTTTGCTTTTTTTGAATTCTTCCTCCTCCTCCTTTTTGAGCTCTTTCCACGACAGGATGATGATGAAGATGATGACGATGATGATGATGATGAAGAAGATGAATCTGAAGAACTGGAGCTGCTGCTGTCCTCTGAGCTGCTGTCTCCACCATCCTTTCTATAGCTTCTACTTCCTTTACTTCTGTGGCGTTTACGTCCTCTGTCAGAATTACTTGAAGAAGATTCATCATCTGAATCAGAACTCTCGTCTGATGAGGAGCTTGTCTCCATTTTTCGTCTCTTGTTTCGTTTGCGTTGCTGCTTCTTTCTACGAAAATATTTCTTTTTTTTCCTTGATGCCTTCTTATATTTGGCCTTTGTTTTTTCAGGCAATTCCTTGACTTCATCATCACTCACTTCTTCTGACTTCTTCCTACCTTTACCTCTTTTGGTAGTAACACGTTTCCTCTTTTCATGGTCATCTTCTGAACTTGAGGAACTTGAGTCATCACTACTGGAGCTACCATCACTAGTGTATGACTTTTTACGACTAGCCACTCTCTTCGCAATTTCTCTTTTATTTTTTCTTTTCTTGTCATGTTTCTTCAGTTTCAAATTATCTTCTTCTTCCTCTTCTTCTTCTTCCTCCTCGTCATCTTCTTCTTCTTCTTCTTCTTCACTAGAAGATGAACTGGACCGTGGTCGGAAGTCTTGTTTCTTCTTCTTTTTAGAATTACTTTCCTGTCCTTCTCTAATCACTTTCTCCAGCAACATGAAATCAGTACTTACCATCTCTTCCCTACTTTCCACCCTCTCTTTGCTATCTTCATCCCATGTATCATTTACACTTAGTTCCATCTGTCGTCTCTCAAATATATCTTCTTCCAAAACCTCCTTGTCTGATTCCACAGACTCCTGTTGGTGATACAGCTCGTCACCAGAACCACCTTGTTCATCAGCAGGAGCAGTTTCAAAGCTCACAGCTTTCATGAATTCCTCATACTCTGATACAAGCTTTTGATCTGTGTTACCTTCGTTGCTAGTCTCTGCAAAAGCCAAGTTTTCCTTGCTCAGCTCATTGGTTTGCAGTGCATACTCAACAGCTTGCATATCACCATCATCATCTATTTCTTTTCCTTCTTCATCATCATCATCATCATCTTCTTCTTCTTCTTCTTCCATTTCTTCTTCTTCTTCACCACCACCACCACCACCACCACCACCACCACCACCATTATTAACTTCATCATCAACATAATCATCGTCTTCTTGAGTCTCTGTTATTATTATCCTTCCATCTTCCACAGTTTTTCTTGTCTGGTCTTCCTTCCTCAAACTCTGTGTCTCTTCATCAGGTAAATGGTGTTCTTCACCTTGAATATCCATGTTATTATCACATTCTTCAACACTCCTACTTTTAGTTTCCTCTATTAAATAATCTGGACCAACATATAAGTTAGTGTCCTCTAGTTCATGATTTAAGGATTCCTTTGCAGTAACATCATGCTGACCTTCTTCAGTTGATACTATGTCTTCTTCATAATCACTGTCCCACTTTGAGCGAACTGTAGTTCTTTCAGCATTTGGCACATTAACAGCTGCAACAGCAGATTGCATCTCAGGTGTTCTTTCTTTATCTTTTTCATTACGTGATGTGTGGTTGTCACTTTCAACAGCATCCTTCGCATCCACTGACAGTTTCCGTTCTGTTACATTCTCTCCACCCACTTCTAGATTCTCCTTCTCACTTTTGTTAACTACTTCAGTTTCAGAAAGAAAATTATCATCTTTACCTTCATGCTCTGTCAACAGAAGATAGTCTTTTTCAGGAAACCAAGATCGTTCTTTCCGTTTGCCATCAGCAACATTCTCGGGAGAGGCTGGACTACCTCCAACTTCTGCCTCATCATATGACACCTGAAGGGCTGCCAAGCTGCTGGAAAGATTCTCACCAGATTCTTGTTTAATTTTGATAGGTTCCTCTTGCTGCTTACTGCTGATGATTTCCTTCATGAGTGTCATCATCTCAGAGGTAGCATCACCAAATATTTCAGTCCTTGACCGGAAGTGAGCACTGGTTGAGTCAGGATTTTCACAGTATGAAACTGGAGAGACGAGCTTTTGTGTAACGCACAAAACTTCTTGGATATTCTATTACCATCTGGGCAGAATTAGTGATCACTAGGGGAAAACGTAAGCGAGATGGACCCTCGAATGGACGATATAAATGATCCAAATCTTCCTCAGTTTTACTTTCCTTAGCAGCATCGTGTGTTGGTGACTTGCGGTGCTTCCTATCTTCCCGAGATCTAAAGAAAGAACACAGAAAACTTATGGACCTTACAGTTGAAAAGTATATTTGATCATTAATATGCCTTCAAAACCAGACAAATTCTGAACCTTAAGAGAATCAGTTTTAGCAGCACTTCAAAGAATTTATCTGTACACTTGAACAAAACTGCGGAACAAGGACCTAAATACCATATGTTTTATTGAAAAATACTATTTCAGAAACTGTTTGGTGCAGCATATTCAACAAATCCAACCACACTGCTATTTTACTGTTAATCAGAACATTACATCACATTTCACAATTACTGAAGTTGAAATGAAGTACAGCATAACCTTGTTAAACTCGGTACTATGATTCAAAGAAAGATACGGGGCTCTACAGACTGTTAACAAGAGTGAAAATTACATATATAGGCAAATCACAAGCTACTCGTATATTAGATACTGATTTCAAATGACTTTAATTTTACTACTCACAGGGCTTAAATATTGCCCTGAATTGCAAATTAATGGCACATTGAATTAACCACATCTACAGCATACCAAATGATTTTCAAGGATGTGAAGTGATACTTTGAATTAAACAGTATCTGAAATGAACTAACAGCGAATTAACAATGCTTCACTGTACAAGCATTGCAAGCCTGTCGAATGCTCACCGACTTCTGTGATCCCTGGATTTCCTACGGCGTCTATCTCTGCTGCGACTGCCACTTGAACCGCCTCCAAGATCTCGGTCATCCAGCTTCAGTTTCAGGCGTCTGATCTCTTCAATACGATAACCACCAGAACGAAAGTGAGCCCAGCTTGTAGGCAGTTCTGTGGGTGGAGCACGATATCGCTTTTCATCTTTGTGTCTGTCCTTTCCACTTCGACTGTGTCGTTCCTTACTTCTCCTCCTTTCTTGACCATCAGATCTGCGTCTACTGCTGCTTCCCCTATCAGAGTCCTTTTTCCTCTGTTCCTTTCTCCTCCCACCATCATGTCTTTCTGACCTCCCTCCATCCATCTCAGAATTCACTGCACCTTTGTCATTACTGTGTGCTTTGTCAGTCTGTGATAGTAGACTGTCTAACAGTGACTCAATTGCACCTTTTTGCTGCTCCAGTAGTGGATTTCCACTTAAATCAAAGTCATCCTTGGGTTTAACTGCAAAACAGAAATTCTGAAAGTTACACATATGTGAGGCATTGAGCAATAGAAATGGGAATTAGGTTGGCCTGTACAGAGAATGAGATTACATTACCATACATATATAATCATACAGTATTACATTACCTTCATATGGCAAAGTATTTCATCACTATTTAAAATAATTATGTCTGCAGCACACTTGGCAGAGATGGTAAATGCATACAAAATTTCAGCTGCAAACCTGAATGGAAGAGACCACTTGGAACACTTAGCCATACAGAAAAGATAATACAGTATGCAAATGAATCTTACAGAAAAAGTGTCAGGATATCAAGTGGACTCATATGGCTCAGAATATGGACCAGTGGTGGACTCTGGTGAATATAACACTGGACCTTCAGGTTCCATGAAAGGTAGGGAATTTCTTGACTAACTGAGCTGCTAATAGCTTCTCAAGGAGGACTCTGCTTCATGTAATGTGTAAGCTATTTAATTTGAAATAATACTCATGAGGCTAGTACATCAACTCATTGTCATCATCATTGCCACTAAGTTCAGATGATCCTTCTTTGCTTGGGGTTACTTCTTGTTTCACCCCAGGTTAATACAGTATTACTATTTCATGAAACAAAGCTGAAAAGAAAATGTTAAAAATGATGTCAAGTATCCTGTATCATTCAGCTAAGTGTTACTCTTCTGCAGGTTGCTGGCCATTTTCAACATACTTCCTCTTAACCGCAGGATTCACAATGAAATCTCATTAGTACTGTTCTCATTAGAATGCTTTCATATGTTTGTCATTCAACTTGAAACGTAAATTGTTTTTTCAACTTTCCTCTTTTCATCACGAGACCATGTGCCATGGACTCAACAATACTGGTTATGCAGTAGTAATAACTCCTGCTCAAATGCTCAGCATCTGGAGGGGGAAGGGGGATCCACTGGATACTTCTAAAGCAGACAGTGTGGTGTAACTAAAAGGTACTAAGGTCTGGCATTCCTACATAATGTCCAACAAGGCCTTCATAAATGTCATCCAGTGAGTAGTAGGCATGCATGTGCAATTTAGAATACAGGTATTCCTACACAAATGTCTAATGAGACCTACATAAATACCATCCACTGAATTGCACGCATGCACACTTGCATACAGTTATTGTTGATATTGTAGTATAAAGCCAGAAGTCAGTAAAAAAGATGTGACTATATCTTACGCGGCATTCCCAGAGGATGTGCCAGCAATGGCAGAGGTGCTGTCATGTCACCAGATGTCTTCAGGTCCAGATTACCATATGCAATGACACCTCTCAACATCAGTTCCTCCCGCTTTATCTCTTCTATAGCTGACACAACAGCCCGTGCCTTGTCATCTCTTGAAAGCCCCTTCTTAGAAGGCTTCTTCTTCACTTGAAAAGACTGTTTCTCCTGTTTCACTGCTGGGTCCTTGCCTTCCTGGGTCCCATCATCATCCACTGTTGCACCTTTTGACAGACACATGAAGATTGTACATTAACATACTTCAAAAGGATTACAAGCAAAGAAACCTAGGTGAAAGCATAAGAAGGTAGACTTTACTTGACACAAATGCTACAAAATTAGGATTCTGTTCTTCTGGGATAGTCTATGACTGCATATACAACCTACAGATACTCAGCCTCTTTCTGAAAAAGAATCAGATACATTCTGCAGTGTGCTGTAGTAATACAGATAATATGTGAAAGACAAAAATGGACTTCAATAATACCAGAGAATTTTACACCTCCAACACTGAAGGTTTTGTGCCCTACATCAAGCATGTAAACAATTTATAGTTCACAGTATTTAATATATGTATGAATAATAAAATGGCAGAATAAACAGGAAGTCAACTGGGACAATATCACTGAAATGTTGTCCTACCATAGTCTTGTAAAAACCACTACATTAATACAAATACAGGTCAGACTAGTAAATAGCCTATACCAATCATATGACAGCATGACTTCAAGGAACAGGTTCAACATACCAACAAACTACCATTCCTCACAGTACCGACAAAGAAGCCCAATAGCTCACTGTGACTTACACTCTACAGAACAGTCACACATAATATTCTATAATCTAACTTCTAACCATCAAAGATCATGAAATCAAGTTATTCTTATACTGTTGCATCATTCACAGAGTACATAACATACACTTGTGCAATCAAAAACTGACAGAGTACACAAATAAATATTGATAAGAACCAGTTTACTTTCTGTCCTGCATGTTTCAGTCATACGTGGCCATCCTCAGGGTGATCATACAATAGGCACAAATGGCACAACACACATCAGCAGTCCTTCCACCACTATGTTATACCGATCATCACAACGCACACCAACAGTCCTTCCAACACTATAATGAAATACTCATCATCACAACACACACCAACAGTACTTCCACCAATATAAAGTTATACCGATCACCACAACACACACCAACAGTTCTTCCACCACTATAATGTTATACTCATCATCACAACACACACCAACAGTACTTCCACCAATATAAAGTTATACCGATCACCACAACACACACCAACAGTACTTCCACCACTATAATGTTATACTCATCACCACAACACACACCAACAGTACTTCCACCACTATAATGTTGTACCAATCACCACAACACACACAAACAGTCCTTCCACCACTATAATGTTATACTCATCACCACAACACACACCAACAGTACTTCCACCACTATAATGTTGTACCAATCACCACAACACACACCAACAGTCCTTCCACCACTATAATGTTATACTCATCACCACAACACACACCAACAGTACTTCCACCACCATAATGTTGTACCAATCACCACAACACACACCAACAGTCCTTCCACCACTATAATGTTATACTCATCACCACAACACACACCAACAGTACTTCCACCACTATAATGTTGTACCAATCACCACAACACACACCAACAGTCCTTCCACCACTATAATGCTATACTCATCATCACAACACACACCAACAGTCCTTCCACCACTATAATGCTATACTCATCATCACAACACATACCAACAGTACTTCCACCACTATAATGCTATACTCATCATCACAACACACACCAACAGTCCTTCCACCACTATAATGCTATACTCATCATCACAACACACACCAACAGTACTTCCACTACTATAATGCTATACTCATCATCACAACACACACCAACAGTACTTCCACCACTACAATGCTATACTCATCATCACAACACACACCAACAGTCCTTCCACCACCATAATGCTATACTCATCATCACAACACATACCAACAGTACTTCCACCACTATAATGCTATACTCATCACCACAACACACACCAACAGTACTTCCACCACTATAATGTTGTACCAATCACCACAACACACACCAACAGTCCTTCCAACACTATAATGTTATACTCATCATCACAACACACACCAGCAGTCCTTGTACCACTACAATGTTATACTGATCACCACAACACACACCAGCAGTCCTTCTACTATGTTATACTTATCATCACAACACACACCAACAGTCCTTCCAACATCACATGTTATACCGATCACCACAACACACACCAACAGTCCTTCCACCACTATAATGTTTACCGATCACCACAACACACACCAACAGTCCTTCCACTATGTTATACTCATCATTACAACACACACCAACAGTCCTTCCATGTTATACCGATGACCGCAACACACACCAACAGTCCTTCCATTATTCTATACTCATCATTACAACACACACCAGCAGTCCTTCCACCACTATAAAGTCATACTGAAGACCACAACACACACCAGCAATCTTTCCATCACTATAATGTTACACCAACCACACAACACACACCAGCAGGCCTTCGCCACTATTAACATCATACCAATCACCACACAAACAAAACCATAAATACTGTCACACATACACAGCTCCACAACATATGACATTTGGATGAACATGGCATTCAGTCATCAACATATCCTGAGTTCAATATCAAGATTTATACAACGGCGGCTAAGTAAAGTGCCTGGAAATACAAACTTATGGAAAATGGTAACATACAATATGTTTATAATGTGTTTATGCCAAACATTTATACCAAACCTATTTGGATGCTCTTTTTAAAGATGTGAATGTTATTGAGTCTTAGAGTTAAGAATGATCAATCACCTATATACTTAGATTTTATACTCACTTATACACACACTGTTATACTAATGATACAGGGATAGTTCCCCACTGCTGAACATCTGAGGCAAGTTGTTTGTAACAGGTCAGCTGACTTGGAAGGTACAGTTAGATGTAAGCTTTAGTAAGCTCCTCTACATTATATGATCACCCTGAAGATGGCCCTGTAGGGTCAAAACATGTAGGACAGAAAGTAAATTGGTGTTATCCATATTTATTCGTGTACTGTTGGTTTCTGATTGCTCAACTTATTCTCTCTGCACTCAACCAGATGGCTAAGACCACAAGTGCCTAAAGTCTTAATGGAGATATCTAGTACCTGAAGAAGACTTTCAGGCAGAATGGTTATGCTTTGGCAGACATACACCTGGCCTTTAACAAGACATGAACTTCACAGTCATAGCAGGAGAAGCCATGTGGTGTAGCCACTACACTCCATGTTCAGAACACTTCCAACAGGATCCATGGGTTTTTGATAAGGCGCAACATAAAGAACTGTACACATTCCAACCAAAAAAAAAAATGTACACCTGTTCGGAACAGTCAAAGTTGGCCTAGGTCTCATGGTGAAGGTAAAGCTTTCCCTCTTCACAGCACGAAGGCAAATGGGGAGTGGACATACAGCTCTACTCATTCCCAACTTTAGTACCTGGTCAGCTTCGTGTCTCAGGATGCTAACCACAAACTCCATCTCATACAAATGGTGTAACACATACAATGGACAGACTGGTTATAGCCAATCAGATGGGCATTAAGCATATACACAGCATATATGACTGTTCCACGCTTGACATTTCAGTAATAACAGAACATAACATCGGGGCAGGACACCACAATACTGGGTAGAATGGCACTATATGGACTGTCTGCTAAGTGAAGGACGTAAATGAGATCTACCTGACTTCAACAGAGATACTCTAAGTCTGTCCCGGTACTTGGCTATCAACACACTCTGACAAAACAGAATCATGAAGAAACACAAGGAAGAATCAGTGACAGCCAGCATCCCAGGTTAAGGGTAAGTAACATTAGTTGTATGATGGCTGACCACCTGACTCTACCCAGTATTTCCTCGTGGTCTACACTTGGATAAGAACCCCGGGTTCCAAGAGGATACCACATGTACAAATACGATGGGCAGTCACAAGTCACTCATCACATCAATCCCTCATAATGGGACAGAGACAGCTGCTGAAACATTGGATTCTAAGTGAATTTTCACATGGCAGATTAGAATTCTCTGTCAGTAACACAGCAGAACATGTTTTGGAAATCAGCTTCAAGATATTCAAATCATCACTGTTATGAGATGAATTGTATGTCATACCTTACAACACAAAAAAGAAACTCTCGCAATAGTTTACATACTTTGTGTGTGCATGCACCTATTGATACAAATATAAACTTTATAACAAACAAAACTCAACAATTACAGCCACGGGCGCATCATCATCATCAATGTAGTAAGAGTTAAAGTGAATGCCTGTATGTAAAACTTCTATGTTTGTTCTGTCATATATATTTTCAGGTACCAAAATCTGGGACCCAAGTAATTACTAAAAGAATGATGTTTACTTTTCTATAGGTAGAATAATGCAGATTTGTATTAGACACCATGTTCAGCAACATACAGGATAAAATGTAATGCAGAATTCTTATTTCAGTTCCAATACAGACTCATGACTTCACAAATTAAGACTATGAATCTTTCAACCATAACTACTGTAACATAGACACCCGTCAATTCCCAGAATTTCCTGCAGAAGTTGCAACATGAAAGCCTTCCTTACCTACAAATGCTTTTGCACTTCCAGTATTCACTTTTGGTACTGCTTTCTTTTGGAAACCAAAGGACAATCCTGCTCCACCACCTTGTTTGGTCATGGAGAAAGCAAGCAGCCGCTTCTTGGCTTGGGCCTTCCCAAGCACTGTAGTTTTGGGCCCAAATGAGTGAGCACGAGTTGGTTCAGATTTTGGAGGAGGGGTGATTGGAATATCGTCTTCAGCAGTTTCACGACTTGGTGAATACCTGTAGTGAATTCATAGTATGAGGGAACACTGTTACTTGCACAAAAAGTAATACCTCACAATCAAAACTCACAGACCAACCTGTTTGGGTCATCTGCTTGCTCAGTATTTGCTTCTGAAGTCTGGAGAAGTGGTGGTGCTTCTGGTGGTAATATTGGTGCTGCAATTGGCAGTGCAGGTGGTGGAAATGGGGGTTGTAATGCAGTTGTGTTGAACTGCATACCACATGATGGTAGAGGAATGTTATCACATCGTGGAAATGAAGAAGAAACTTGCCCATCAGGCAGTCCAGGGGGCTGAGACTCCTCTGGTAGGGGGATATCCATGATTTTTAACTTGATATATCTCTATAAACATGAATGTTTGAGAATCAGTGTTGAACTTAAGACCACGATTATTTTTATTCCTACAACCTAAGCAAGAATATTATTAAAAATTTTCATTTACAACTTACGTATTACAATATTCTGCACATTTCAGATAAGTTTATTATTGGTTCAAATTAGCAATTTACCAACACTCATCACCTTTGATAGAACCTTGAATTCAGCAGTAGCGGGTGAGAACACGAAAAATACTGCACATAAACAGTCATTATAGAGATAACATGGCTCACTACAGGGCAATGCTCTCTAATCGTACAGTACACATAAATGTATTCAAGTTAACCTGTTCATTTAGTTAATGCATTTCTCTCGTCATTGTAAACGAGAAATAACATTCCACCGTAAGCACACCAACAAGCAATACCACAACCTGCAGCTCAATGTTGGCAATATGAGACATCTACGCTGCCATCTGGTGACATATCTAGAATTTCGAGCACAAGCTCAAGCAAGTAGGTTCCCGTAACAATTTGCGATTTTTGAGTGCAGCTCGAGTGTAATAGTAACATCAGCGACTTGCTGCACGTTAGTACTGTTTCTAAAATAAAGTCTTCGAATGCCCAATATCAATATTAGGCCGAATAAATGATAATCGTTATGATATAGCAATTGTAATAGGCCCAGACTTCTATCCACGGATTACTAATAGTTTTACTATGAAGTTCTTGCTACCACGGATCATGCCTGCTCCCTGTTGAAATACGTGTAATTTAATTAATTGCAGCGTGTTAAGTATGTATGGCATCACGAGAAATTTAGAACCTTCATATATCATGACTTTCCTGCATATGAAAAGCAATTCATACCTATTTCACTATCTCCACCAAGCCAATAACATACAAAGTTTCGGAAGAAAACGAGTGGAGCATAAGGCGTATCCCAATATTTCATTTAAAATATGGTGTTGAAGAACGTACGTAATAGGATGTGGAGGTGTAGTCTTTATACATCTAGTCTCTTGTGTACACGATAATATAACTTCTAGTTCCATAAACATTTCAATAACCAGCCCAACCACAACTGACATGGAATACGATTCTGGCCTGTGCAGCTATCTGTGCTATAGAGTTAGTTGGGTCAAGTTATTGATAGATGGCAGAAAAACTCCTCATATAGTTACCCGGAATCCTGTGTGTATTGGTCTGCAATACACATAGGGTTAGAAACGAATGCCACATCTACGAACATAATCAGTATCTCACAGAGTACAGAGCGTTATGTAAAATGCTTGAATTGGTGCATACGGGAAAATTTAGGAAACGTTCTCCGTATGTGTCCCGTTTTCAAGAACCATAATGAGCCCTAAGGTTGCTTTACATTTCATTTTTAGTTGATTACTTCACGGTGAAGTCAGAATCTTACAGTATGCAGCGGATCCGGAGGTCTGGTCTAACGAAACGGTACAATTTCAATTTTATTTTTCCATTGATCCTATTTAGTTGCAATGAACATAAGGATGTAGAAATTGTCTTAAATCACTATATAACGATTATGACATACAATATATCCGTAGATAATTGTCGAAGATAAAATATGTATACAATAACTAGTTGGATTAATTTGTACAATAATAAAATAAGTAAATATGTAATAAACAAACAATGAACAGTACCAGTGACCTTATTTTATACTGAAACCAATATTTATGAATTATTGTAATTAAAATACTCTTCTAATGAACAGAAGGATTGTAGAGGAACGAATCTCTTTAATGCAGGTTTGAATAATTCTATTTCATTAGACAGACTTTTTATGTTTGTGAGAAGATGATTAAATAAATTTATTCCAACAAAATATGCCCCCCTTTGAAATACTGTCAATTTGGCTGTAGTTAAATGCAAATTTGTATTATACCTAGTGTTAATGCCATGGATTTCTTGGTTAGTTATGTATAGATCCCTATTTCTCACCACAAATAACAATAAAGAAAATATATATTGAGAGTATAAGGGTAAAATTCCCAATTTTTTAAACAGTTGTCTACAAGAATCTCTACATCTAGACTTAGTCATGATTCGAACTATTCGTTTTGCATCTCGAAAATACTAATACTGTGCAGTAAATTGCCCCATAAAATTATGTCATAGGATACTATTGAGTGTACATATGAAAAATAAATCATTCTTAAAGATTCTTCCGCCATATGGGGCGTGACAGTCCTAATAGCATAGCAAGCAGAGCTCAGCTTTGTCAATATATGATTGACATGACACTTCCATGACACCATCTTATCAATAGTCAACCCAAGAAACTTAATGTTAATGGTATTGGTAATATGCTTCTTTAATAATGTAATATTTAAATCAAGCTTGTGACTATTCTTAGTCCGAAATTGCAAGAAATTGGTTTTATCAAAGTTTAAGGACATCAAATTACTCCTAAACCATTCATTAATATCAGCAAATACTGTATTTACTTTAGTAGAAAATTCAACAGGATTAGAACCAGTAGTTATTAAACTAGTATTGTCAGCGTATAACACTAATGTAGCATTTTTAGAAGTTATTAAGGGCAAATCATTTATAAATAATAAGAAAAATAAGGGACCAAGAATAGATCCTTGTGGTACCCCATGTTTGACTATTTCCCAGTCTGAATAACTATTTTTTGTATTGTTATGTATTACAACTCTCAGGTGTCTCTCTGTGAGATAGGATTTAATCAAGGCTTTAAATTTCCCTACAATTCCATACTGTTCTAATTTAGACAACAAAATTCTATGATTTACACAATCAAAAGCCTTTCTTAAATCACAGAATATACCCCCAACAATCTGTTTATTATTCAAGCCGCAATGTCTACTCTTCTCCAAAGACCAGACCTCCGGATCAGGATTTGCCACTGGAAATTACTGGTGATAGCAGTGACAGTTTAATTAGGGTGCTAGTCCGGTATCAGCTGGAACAGACAGGAAAACTACAGGGAATATCGGTCACTATGGCCGGTGTCCTGGCCAAGATTAGTTTGCCCAGTTTGGGGCATGGAATACAAGTCTCAAAAGTGTTGCTGTTACACCAGCTTGCCCAGTATCCTCTTCAAAAGAAACAAAGTCAATATGTATTAGTTACTGGTCACATCCACTATCATGTATCACTGAATATTTTACTCTGTAGGCATTTTGGTTAGGTAGATAAACAGACATGGAAAGAATTTTTCTACATGTTCCGAAGGAGGCCCCTAGCAAGAGGGTGCAATGCACACACTACAAATCTGGATGCACCCACTAGGAATTTGCAAAATTTCAAAGTCAAACAAGCTGACCATTCTGCTAAAAAATGTACAACACCCTACCACACTCATGTGTTACCTCCATTGAATCACCATGGTTGGAAACAACTCATTTTTAAAAATGTATGTCTATGCAAGATGTTTTCTGCAATGTTATAGAGTGCATTATGTAATTAAAGTGTCGATTTTGTGGTCCTGACAAAGGTGCTATTTACACTTATGTTTACATAATATATATATGCACACAGTATATGTATAACAGAGCATTATATACATACATAAACATATGTACATATATGCACCCACACTGGAAGCCGCTGCACCCACGGGTGTGTTCACGATCTGGCTACGGGCCTGTTCCTAAGTGAAATAAGTACAGTGGTCCCTCAATAATCTTTGCGCCTGTAATTTGGATCCACAAGTGGTCACAATTTTGGCCCAACAATAGCCCAGTATTTCCCATTGAAATTATTATTACAGTATGTCGTCGTCATCATCATCGTAATCATCATCAAAAAACAATAATAATAATAATAATAATAATAATAATAATAACAATAATATTCTGCCTCTAGGTACAGTATATTCACTTTAACGAGTCTTACTTTAGCACAGTGATTATTTTTTTCATGTTACCTATGCCATGGAGTTTCCCCTCAGCGGTCTGGATTCCTGGGTAATCCGGACCCCCCCCCATATACACACACTAAATGCCCTAATACAATAAAAACATTTACATTAAAAGTTCTAAATGTGTGGATTTATAACTAACATGGCTGTTTCAGTTATATGCTACTCTCCTGCCAAAAACAATAAATTAAATACAATTTTAAAAACTATATTTACAAGTTAAAATTGAAATTTAGTTAAAATTCAATTTTAATTTATACAAGATGCACGGTGAATACAATATTAAATATATTTACAAGATCAACCAATTTGTGATAGTGGTATTTTCTTTCACAGCATTCATATTTAAGTCCAGCATCACAAGTGATCACCTGTACTAAATGCCAGCAGAAAGGATGATTATCATCGTCATCATTGTTGTTATTGTTTATTATCAATCCTGTCCAGTCAAACAAATGACACAGAACATGCCAATTTCAGTCGTAATTAATAATCAAAGTACATAACTAGACATATCCGTATAAAAATTACACAAATGAATTTACATTAAAAATACGTAAAATAATACATGACAATGTATTTTTGTCTATCACACAAATATCTACCAAATTTACACAACATGCATGCTGTAACAGAAAGCATCTCAACTCCCTCCTAAAAATCTGGTTCTTTTCTAATCTGGTTTATATGATTTGGTAATAACTAACTAACTAACTCCATGGAGCAGAGTCCTTCTTGAGAAGGGAGCAGGTTGTCAGCTAGTCAAGAAATTCCCCGCGTTTTATGGAACCCAAAGGTTCATTACCGCACACACAAGAGGCCGCCATCTGTCCCTATCCTGAGATGATTTGGTAATTTATTATGTAATTTAATTCCCATATTTGCTACACTTCAAAAAATGATGCATTAAAAAAGTGAACAAGGAGATAAACTTTTTTGTACATTAACTGCAATTTGTCTTTATTTTTTGCCCTTGCTCTTCTTAGCAGCAGTTTTCATTTGCTCCCTCTATGAGTGTGTTCACTTGCAATTATTGTTGGACTCAGATTTTTCTGTGGCCTTCCAGGAATAATTTCAGCACTAGACAAACACAAACACACACACATATTTCTTTTAGGATAGTTACACTTCTAGATTAAACTGAATTTCAGTTATCACGTTATTTATTGGTAATGTATGTCTAATAAGCAACATTTTTATGTTACAGTGGTTACTAGAAAACAGAATGAACTGAATGTGATCATCTGGGTTTTGACAGTATGTACCGTTGTAGGTGGATACTGACGTTTTGGAGGAATGTGCTGCCTCCATCGCGGTGCTTGAATGATTAAGTCCACTAAAATGAAATATAAATCAAAAACTCTTAAAGATAACAAAACTTTTGTTTTGTACCTTTGGCATATACTGTGTACAATCAAACAACCATATTCTCAAGAAACAGAGTATATGATAATTAAACTAAGTAAATCCATGGAGCAAAGTTTCTGAGAAGCTAATGGGTCCTCAGTTTGTTAAGAAATTCCCTGCATATTATGGAAACTGAACATTAATTACTGTGTTCACAAGTGCCTGACTGGTCCCTATCATGAGCCAGATGAAGCAAGTCCACACAGTCTCGTCCTATTTATTTATAAGCCAGTTTAATATCACCTTCCAACCCATGCCTAGGTCTTCCAGGTGGTCTCTCCTTCACGTGTTCCAACCAACACCCTGAATGCAATTACATTCTTTTCCATGCCTGCTACATGCCCTGCCCAGCTCATCTTTCTTGATTTGGTCATCCTAATAATATCTGGTGGAGTGTACAAATCATGCCTCCTCATTATGTAATTTTCTCAAGCCTCCTGTTACTTCCTCCCTCTTAGGTCCAAAAATCTTTCTCTGCACCCTGTTCCAAAACACACTCTATCTTTATTCTACCCCTACTTTTACAGACCGTATTCAATACCCATACAATAGTTTCAAAACTGTATTCACCTAAAACGTGTTCAGCACAAATACTCAGAGCTGACTGACTCAAATGGTCGGCCTGAACAGTGGAAGGGCCAGTATTTATTTTTACTAGTAAATGTAACCCCATTTGATACCTTACAAGATGTGGTGACATGAAGCTGAAAGTGTCTGTAGAAGCAGCATGGGGTCTAGCAATGCCATGAAAAAAGGTGCAACACAACAGCCCTTGCTCTTAAAGCCAGTTTCCCCAAACTTATATAATGTCTAACAATGCACGCTTTAATAATCACCATACAAATTCCTAAAACTAATCCAGTTACTGCCCTCAAGCTCTATACCATGATGGTTGCAAGGTAAAAAATCCTTTAATTTTTTCAGACATTTCTTTGATACTACGTGTTGAAATAGGTTGATTTGTGTCCTAACAGGGGGATCCAAAGGGCTATCAGATATTCCTTTCCTTTGTATTACGTTCTTCTATTTCTTGCATAATCTTTACCATCCAACAGTCATCACTTTCTTCTTCTTGACCGGCCCATTTAGCATCCTGAATTACCTGCCATATTATGCCCATTTTTACCATACCCTTACCATTTTGGATTTGCTATGTCCATTTTTATTTAACACAGGAACTAATTGTCTTTTCCTTCTTCACTTTATGGTACAATCAATAATACATATTCCAGCTTCATTGGTCACTCCAGCTTTGCGTTTGACATCCCTGACTTATTTCCCCTTTGTGCCTGTATGCTTTTGCCTTTTGCGCTGTCTGGCATTATCCATTTGCTGTGAATGCTGAAACAATTTCCGTTGGCAATCGTGTATTCTGTGGTGTAAGGAGAATATTTCTGGTTCATTTCTGATTTTCTAATTTTCGTATTTATCCACTTTAGCACAACCTTACACTCTTTGGAGAAAATTCGTTTCTTCAGCCTATATTTTTTTAATTTCCTTGTGTTTTGACCCAACTTTCACACCCATACAGGAGTATTGAAGGAGCCATAAGTTTATTAAATTTTAATTGTGTACCTTTCTCATTTTATTTTGCAGTGTTGTTTTAATTGTTGATGTGCTGAAAGTGCTTGTAGTACTGCTACAACTGAAATGCAAAATTTTCCCATAGTTGGGGGTAATGTGTAATACCTTTTAAGCCAATGAAGGGGTCATCAATCTCTCTGAAGAAAATTGCTGCATCTAGGCATCAGTTTTCCATGTAACCTTAAAGAAATGTTAAAAGAACATGGGAGACTTTTTTTCACAAATTAATGTTTCATAAAACAAGAATCACTTCAACAGTTACACTACATAACATTGCAACAAGAATCATTACAACAGTTGGAGTAAACAACACTGCAAGAAGAATCACTTCAACAGCTGCACTACATAACACTGCAACAAGAATCACATCAGCACTTGAAATACATAACACTGCTGAGTGTCATTAAACTCTGTAGTACAATGTTGTTTGCACAGTTGATTGTATGTGAGACTGAGCCACACACACACACACATTAAACTGTCATGCCATTCAAATGTATCCTTTCAGTTGCTGTGAAATCAATACCTGAGAAATGCTGGCTGCATAGCAAGGTTAGGTACAGCATTCTTGCATCCTGTACAACAGAGGGCTCTGTGCCCACATTTGAGTCCTGTACAAGAGGAAACTCTTATTATTATACATAACAGGCATTCAAACATGGTTGCTGTCCTATCTTATACTTTCCATATGTGGTGGATTTTGTTTGTGGCTGAAATAATTGTTAGCAAAGACTGCTAAATGCAACAAATTTAGTCATTTTTTTGCTAAATTCTTTGTCATTCAAGAAAAATAGAGGAAACATTGGAGCTTAATCAATTAGTCATCTAATATTCACAGAATTTAAAAAGAAACATGTACTTACTTATGAGAAAATACCTGTAAAATTTCATTTAATTTTTAATATACAATAAAAATTTTAAGTGCATAAAAAACGTGTGTGTGCAAGTTGTATAGTAGAGTTCATATAAGTTACCTATTTCCTGACACATTTTCAAAGTTACCTACTTTCTGACATATTTTTAATTTATAAGAGACTGTTTTATGAAACTGGTATGTAATTGTGACACAGTGTCAACTTCAGTGACCCCTGAGACATAAATATGCAAACCACAGAGCACTGCAGTTGCTCATTGCTGCTAAATCCTACACAGTCAGGGAAACAGCAGAATATATTCACTTTCATGTTTAGACCTTAATAAATAACTTCCTTCACTAATCACTTTAGCAGTATTTTTCTCAGGTTATGATCCTCTGGTTTGTGATACCCTGCAATCTTATTAGCAAATACCAACGTTATGGAGGAATTTGTTGCCTCCATCTTCAGCTTCTAAGTGCACTTTTATCTTGAATATGGAGCCAGCACATTTCTCCAAAATGCTGGTATCATATTTCCTTGGTGTTCCTTAGTCAGTCTGAGGTGTTATGTGTTGCCTGTATATTGTGTACAGAGCATGGAATTCCTGGATGTTTCACTTTGTTGCCTCAAATAGCAATTTATTCAAAGATGTCTCCCCAGTACCACCATAAAACGAAAATTATTATTATGTATGTCCATGACTATAAACTATAATCCATTTACACAACTTCATACAATTTTTGCCACATGCAACACCACTCCTGAAATTAAACCGTTTACACAAACTTATTATTATTAAGTTATACAATTGAATTCACTGATTTTTTTCAATTTTCTAGTGGCTTGCAGTGATGATCCTGACACCATTAATACGGGATCAACAGGAGTCGGGCAGCTGGTCCACAACTAAGGAAGCTCCAACAATTGGAACGGCAAATAACTTGCTGATTCCTTTCCAGCATTGTCAACAGACAGTAACAATTGTAAAGCATTACACAATTGTAAGCTACACAATCCATTATTTCAATCATGTCATTACTGTAAAAGGTGAAATTGCGCTTCTTTAACAGTAATACTCAGAGAGTTTGTTTAAACATGGAACTATGGAAGCAGAGCAGGCAGCGTCATCGCTCATAAGGTTCTGTGTCCAGCTGGACACTGAATTATACATTGTTCAGCGTTTATATGATGTGCACTAGCTTTCTGGTTTCTCTCTATTTCCATGTTAAGTTGAATGGCTCTCATTATACAGGCCAGAAATTTTGTTTAGGGTGTGACTTTATTAATAGCCTTTTGTTCAAGGCCTGTCTTTATGCCAGTCACAATATGTAACTTGATGCGATAAAACTATCCCCTTTAATAAGTTCTGGTCACGAATGCCAGACGGATAACTGTCAGTCGTAGAGTAACTTGGACTCGGACTTAAATCTTCAAGCCTTAATGGTATCTACTGTAGTAATGAGTGATAAGATAGCTGGTGACAGTCGGCAAGAAGGGCCGTTTCATCAACTACCCAGGAATGGGCTGAAGTACGCAAGTGTGAGACATGATCCAATGGCAGTATGCTGATGTCCAAAACGACACACATGTTGCGCAAACTGCGTACGTAACTGGTTCAGTATTCCTTTGACCTGTTCACGGACGAAGCGTTTAGGTGTGATGTGATGCAATTCTGTGGTAAGGCGAGGCCGTCCAGTGTCACAGTGCACCAGTTGGCCCTCAGTGTCTTCACAGTCGCCAAATAGGCCACGGGCATTTTGCGAACAACTGTGTTGCATGTCACCCCCATAATTAAGATAATTTTAATTCCCTGTTTAATTAATCAACGAAGAAATTTTTTATTTCGTAAGTACAAATCTTGTTCAGTGAGGGTGACGGCCAAGTGACGGACAACGATGTCCGAATTGTTACGGTATGTAAGCAGTTTTTTATAACTTTATATAGCGACGCTGTCATTATCTAGGCCAGGAGTGTCCAAATTGCGGCCCGCGGCCACCTTTGAAAATTATAGGTATACATATATATATATATATATATATACTATAAAAATAACAGAATAATTTAGGCGGTTAGACATTGGCGCACCCAAGGGGGGGGGGGGGGGGCTGCAGCCGGGCAGTCCCCCAAAACGAAATTAAAAAAACACAAATTTTGTAGAAACGAAGATATCAAAGATATTACGTGATTTATGTTTCAGCTTAAATCAGCCACTGAAATTGGCTGATGACTAGTACATTGGATTATTGAAAAATGTAATAAAAACTTATGAATATGCAGATTTTTTCTTTTTCAGTTACTTTTAATTTTCCCTGTAACCTAACTAGATGTCAGCTCAGAGATTTTGACATGATTTCCATAACGTAGTTTTTACCAAACATAAATTATGTATAGCCTCAGGGTCACTCCACTCCCCCCCCCCCCCCCCCCAAAAGAAAACTTCTGGGTGGTCCGATTCTATTAGATATACGACCTACTGTGATTTTTACACTCGCGGCCCGCTAACCAGCGCACAATGTTTGTGGCCCTTCACAAAAAAGTTTGGACACTTCTGATCTAGATTACATTGCATCGATGGCAGAAGAATGAACGAGTATGGAGCACTAGCGGAATGGTACTGACAGGAGAAAAGCGACGTACTTGGAAGAAACCTGCCACGGCTCCGGTGGTTAGTCGCCGGTCTCTCACCGCGGAGGCTCGGGTTCTATCCCAGGCCAGTCCATGTGGGATCTGTGGTGCCTACAGTGGCACAAAGACGTTTTCTTTACGAGTATTTCGGTTTTCTCCTGTCAGTATCATTTCACCAATGTTTGATATTCATGAATCTACTACCGACGCCACAAAATCTTAGCAATTGGCAGCGTCTTTAAATAATGCGCTCAGAAAATCTAATTTGTCTTCGTTAGGTTCTGTTTCTAGGTTACTTTTAAATCTTTCGAATTAATGTCTGCAATTACACGACGGACTGAAAATAATGTTGATGCTATCCGCATTCTTTATCCGGAAACGTGTGAATGAAATGGGAGATTACAGTTACGTCATTGTTGAAACAACAAAATGGTGGTAGGCCTATGTTCATTAATAGTCCGCGGCCGCCCTTGTTTTGTCTGCAGAGTTAAGTAGGACATGTTCGTGAATGCCAAGTATGGCAGACAAATGCTTTACATTCTGGAAAGGGGAAGGAACAGAAATGTCCAGTTAATCGGCTGAAACGTGTGTGAATGTGATGGCCGAGTGATGTAACTTCCGCTGTGTGTATATGTGTCTATGGAGCACACTCACCTCTGTCCCATGGCCTAGCGGATTAATACTTGACTTGTGGTTACGGTATCCGTGTTCCGCCTGACCTATGACGTGTACGAGTATGACTTATGGATATGCTCTGACTGTTTGTTCGTACAACGTACTTTGTTGCCTATCGCGTAGTCTCATGACACTTCTTCTGATATGAGGACATTTATAAATCCCCGTATGTCTTCTCCAGTTTACAACAATGCAGTTTTCCTATGATTTCTCTATCGTCACGAAACCCAGAAGTTCATCGCTGTAGCTAATTACAAAGTTTCGCCGGCTGGAGGGGTGGGGTGGGATATCATCCATCATGAATTGCACCCCGTATTGCCCTCTGATCTATTTCAGTACTGTCCTTTCATCTACCCCATGTTTATTTCCGCTCCTTCCAAGTACATTTTCATTTCGCGCATGCTTGTCAGGCCCACCTCTACAAATTCGTCTGTCTTATATCCAAATACAGCAGATTCCCTCTTAACCGCCTTTAACGGGGCCGAGTAACAGAGCGGTTAATTGAAAAGCTCGTTGATCTGGAGGATGAATAAAAAATGAAAGCAATAAGAACTTAGCGTAGAGATTGATGAACTGCATATACACATCACACATGTAATAACTCTGGAATATCGGTAACAATAATATTACTTAAACTTCTCTTTTTTATTTAGAACCAAGGTAATCAAACCTGAGGGACAGTTAAGGGACAGGCTACTGCATTTAATCCAGCAGTACCTACGTGTTTATAAAACACTGTTCACACAACTCACAGCCGAGTTGTAAAAACAATTACATGTGTAATTACCTCAGTAAATACAAAACATACGAGTATATTTAATTCGATTATACTACACACAGTTGTTGTCACGCGGCCGTACTTCTGTGGCTACTGTTGCTGGCGGAAACATAATGTAATATGCAGGCCTATATGGTAAAGTAAATTTTTCTTTGCGACCAAGTAACAGTTCATGAAGTAGGATAGTAGGAGAGAGTTCAAGTTCTACGCATTGTTAACCTCGGGAACACCTCAAGGTCGGTTTATTCCCGAATGGTATTTGGTATGCAATTTTCATCGCCATCAAGTGCAACAATACAAGAATGCAGTATTGGAATGTATTGCACTTATACACCACTTTATGTAAGAGGAAAATTCTTTACGAATTCAGAAAGGAATTTTGTAAAATATGCCTGCCAAGTGTGATACAGGCGAACCGGCAGTTTTGCCTTCACACTTTAGCATCGTTATAGACTGCACGTTTTCACGTCCAATTACACAGTCGTGTTTGCTCTCCCACCCTTCTTCCTCCACTAAAGCGATAGTGTGGAAACAAAATGTCATGGTAACAGCCTTCACTGCCCCGTGACATACAGTTACTGACCGGAGGAAGTGCAGTCTTAAAACTAACTACCATGGTGGCAGTGACCATGGTAACATGAGCTGTCTTCAGATACAATCAATAGGCCTACGAGTAATAATGCAACAGTGGCGTTGCACACCTAACGGCTCACATTTTGTTATTAACAAGACTCAGTCATACATACTGCTGGCAATTAGCCTATAAGAAGCACGTGAATTAGCCCAAACCACAATTTAGGCAAAATGACAGTTTCTTCCTTTCAGGTTCCATCGCAAAATAACTCCTGCACGAAGGAAATTCAGTGACCTTAGTTAAAGGTTCACACCAGTTTATGTACTCATTTAAAGCCAAATTCTGTACATTTTTATAGATTTGATATTATATAACCCGTAAAGTTGAAAAGCAACTTACTTTAACCTGGGAGGAAACTGTCAAACTTGCGATATTTAAGAGGCCTAAAATGAAAAATTGCGTAAAACTAAGTGACGAGAAAAATACTCATACAGAAATGGCAAACACTACACCATCAACTTCATACCAACTGAAGAAAATCGTATTGGCGTATGTGGTATAAATTTCACAGCTGTTTTATGACAAGAAAGTTCAGGTTTACTACAAATTTTCACGTAAAACGATTGACTTATTCAAATCCTCATTCTGAAATTCATACCTTCACGGTTAGTTATTAGAAAAGAAGTATGCCCAGAATGTTAACTTCTAATCCCAGTGTTAAGTTCACGTATCACCTGCTGTAACATAAAGAGATTCTGCGCTTTGCCACATAGGGTGTTTATGCGTCTCGCATGATTCTTACAATAAACGCAGACTATTTCTCGTTAGATATTAACCGGTTGGTCTTTCTAATGGTCACGCACTGTGTTCTCAGCGGGTTATGAACTGGAGTTTATATAGTTTAGTTGAATGTGAGTCTTCAAAGGATTAAATGGCATGAACAGCACCAACCTGTCGACAAGATCTGAAAGTATAACCTCTTGGTTTACATCTGGAGCACAGCCAATTAAATTTGCCACAAATCTGCATATGGACATACGCATCTTCATGAAAGTCCAAACTTGCGGTTTCATGTTAAGTAGTCAGGGCTGTCCAGTGAGTTCCAGCTTTGATTTTTTTTTTCAATATCAGTTAGTGCAAAGTATTCAGATGGAGAGGCTTTGTTGAGCAGATTCTACAATTGAAGAGACGGACACGACAAAGGTACACTCTCCAAAGTTTCTTATAAAGAAAAGGCAGTCAACTGGTTGAAGCATAGAAATGGCGACACACACACACACACCATGCATGCACACACATATAACAAAACAAAAGAACAACAAGAGTAACAATAATATTAGATACGTATAACTACGTATAAATCTATGCAATAGAAAAGCAGGCCTTTGTTCTGCTCAGAACTGCTTGTGTTCGAAAGTGTAATTTGCACAGACGACGTCTTGACTACCTGAACAACTATCAGTTTCCCATGAAGCTAGTTATAAATACATACATACGGCTGAGGACTGCGTCCTATGCTGGGCTTTAGTATTTGCAGTTTTATACTTCTTCAGCTACCTAGTTAACTAGTTACGAGCTTGTATATCCTTCTACCAAAGAAAACTCAAATATCTTGAAATACAAAGGAATGAAAAAAGCGACATTCAGTTTCATATCTTCAGCATACTTTCAACAGTACAGAAGTAGGCAGGACTCTACAGGAATTATCATGTTACCCTTGACAAAGTGTAAGTATTAACAGAGTTACAAAGTAAAGACCCTATGAATGGAAAATAAATTTGAAAGATATTTATAACAAAATTATGCCACAAATCCAAAAGCTGCTGAAACTTTAATGACACCATGAACTTTAAAAGGTGAGCTATGTGATAGCATTCATTCACACACGGCTTCTGCTTCCTACATCTAAATTCGATCAGAAGTTTCCACGACGCGACGATCATGTTATTGGCATCCACTGCCACACCCTGCACACGCCAAGCCAAACGATGGCATATATAGATCAAAGTTAAGTGTGTCGAAAACATCAGCCGTGGCCTTCATATTACCTTGTCTTGTTTTCTGTAGAGGACAGAGGAAACCCTGAGACAGCAAAGGTTCATCTTCAGACTTCTAACTACATACATCGAATTTCAAAGGACACTTCAGGCTTTTAAATAAAAAAGGATTGCGCACTATCTGAATGTCGTGGGACTTGATACACAATGGGCAGAGTGTTCTTTAAAAGCTAACAGTTACTCATCCAATCAAGAAATTCCTCACCTAGTACGGAGCCCACAGGCTCATTAGCATGTTCACAAGAGCGCTCCACGAGACCTTCCACCTCACATCCTCCTTCTTAAGGTTACTTTCAGTGTCCTTCTCCCATCTGTGCCTAAATACCCCAAGTAGTCTCCTCCTTCAAGTTATGCAAATAAATGTATCTCGTGCTATATGATCCGCCCATTTAAACTTTTTGATTCTATCACCATAATACTACTCGACGAAGGTAAGAAACTATACATTTCCTCAGTAAATGATTTTCTTCATCCCCCTGTCACTTTTTATTTCTCACGTTGAAGTTCTCTCAGAATTTCTGTTCTCAGATACTCTCTATAAGTTTATATGTTTTTCCTTACAGACGAGAGAACATATTTCACATCTATGCGTGCATAAAACAAAAAAGAAATTTTCATGTTTTCAGATAGCAGACGGGAGAACAAAGAATTTTCAACTGAAAATAATTGTTCCTAATTGCAAATAACTACTGACGTGGGCCTACATAATATCAGTTTATGCAACAAGCTTCGCCTTCCTGAAGTGGGCGTTAATTCCTTTAAGCGATATGACATTACTGCAAGTAACAATGCATTACTACGCAAAGGATTGTGGAGTCCATCAGTGTGTTGTATTATTTAGTGACACCGGAAATAAGTATAACTGCAATTTGAAGGAATAGGAATAGGAAACCTCACTTGTGTTAGAGAACATCTTCCGGACACATGGTGGTTCCCAGATATATTGCTGTGCTTGGTGCACGACTACTGTTCTGGTGATTAAAGAAAATGAATATCGTAGAATTTGGCTTGATGATTTGGCATACGATCGTAAATAGTAAGCGATGGTGTGAATTGGACTTATGTGGCTCAGAACATGGTCCAGTCTTGGGAATGGCAATGACACACTGCGATATATAAACAATTAGATATTTCGTCTGAACACTTCGGCTCCGTTGAATTACGTAGTATTTGCACACGTCATATTTGTCTAATTTTGTCCAATGAACGTTTTGATTTTAAACGGTTCCAAAGAATAATAACACATTAGAATACTTCATACAGTTCTACATATGAAACGCCATAACATGTATACTGTTACTTCGACGTCAAATTCAAATGTAAGACTAACTTTGCAACTGCTGACTGAAAGTATAACAAATATTATCGCTCTCGGCTGTTTTAAATCCATATTTGTACGTATGTTGTTACTTAACTTTGAAACAATAATTAATATTTTGAATTTATTTCATAAAATCTATCGGAATTAAGAAATTAGTGTACCCAGCTGAGTAATTCGAAAGTTTAGTTAATGTTAACCCGAGAAGATAAGAGAGAAGGAAATAAATTCATCTTATCCAGATTAACTCTTTCTATAAAGGAATCTATCGGACTTAGGAAGTTCTCAATACATCAGCTGCACACAGATGTGTGACACTATATGACCGCATGTTGAATACTGCTTATTGTATGGGACACGTCTGATAAATATCTTAACGTTTCAGATGTGTTAAGGTGATACTGAGTGTCCTAAAAACTACTTTCCGTGATTACTTGTTGAGCGGTGTGTCAGTGAATGAATGGACACCAGCAGAGTAAGTAGGTCTGCTCTACAGTTCATACACCGCACCGCCTCACGGGAGATTTCCCGGCTGACATTCTTGCTTGGGTAGTTTTTTTTGTACTCAGTAAAGACACACGATTCAGTGACGTAAGTTATAGATTTAGACCTTCGGTTCTACAGAGTAGAGATGAGTCCGATCATCCTACAGGAGAGACAAAGAACGAGAAAACATTGTTTTCTTATTCTACGGCAGGGTGATTGTGGTCATCTTAAGGAACACAGCTCACTCTCTACTGCATGACACTGACAAAAGATTACACAAACATTTTAAGTGGACATACTGCAACATGTGTTCTGCATCTATCCAGCTTATTTTCGCACTGTACAAATTCAGCTAAACTATGGTACAGCATGTGTCATGGGTGAACATGTTGATAAAATGGTACTGCAGAACACAAAACAAGTTATATCAGCATTAACAAAAATTTATCCAAAAGTGTAGCCTATTAATTATGTAGGCTATAATAACAGCATAACATAAGAAGTGTCTCACAAACAGCGAGTCCTTGATATATCCTCTGTATGTTGTGCATGAGTGGAGAAGTACACAACTGTAAGTGTATATTAACTGGTATCAGTAAATACGAAATATACTTCAATATAGTCTTCTCGGGCGCACAGCCGCGTCAATTCGTTTGAATACAACGTTTCGGGGACTAGCTCCGTCCCCATCCTCAGGCAAAACAGGATGGGGACGGAGCTAGTCCCCGAAACGTTGTATTCAAACGAATTGACGCGGCTGTGCGCCCGAGAAGACTATATTGAATCATGTCGCCGCGAAAGTTTTAAAACTTATACGAAATATACTTCTTTCTTTTCTAATTTACTCAAATTACTCTAAATGCAATTCAGAAACCTTTGCAAATCGGACTCATCTGCATATGATATTTCTGACTCAGAATTACCTCTGGAATTAGATCCTGCAGTACTGACCTTAAGTCCTGGGACATTCTGTATATCGTTATGATCAGAAGGCTCGTTCCCTGGCAAACACAAAATTAACCACATGTAGTAAAACATATTATCAAAAAATAGTCACACATAAATGTTACTAATTTAAAACCACAGTCATATTATTTATAAAATTTAAATTAGACATCGAGGGAAATTCCGGCAATTACTCTGTTGTTCCTCTCGGTGAAACTCTTTAGATTTTATGCAACTTGACACAGTTGGACAATACCTTTTCCCATGTTGGTCTCGGTTCCCAGAAACGCAGCAACAGTAAGCACACTAACCGGTTATCGCCGCCACCTGCCCTCGAACCGAAGACCGCGACTCAGCATGACCCACTTCTCCTCCAGACAATGGAATTTGTTGAAACTTTGTCTGGGCTTGTGTTTGTCGTACGTGCAGTCAATGACAAGCAGTGGACGTGCTGCGTACAGGCATAAGCTTGCACGTAGAGTTTGGTTTCTGAAACAGGAACATACCGGCAGAAAATAATTAACAGCTTGTGCTTTGCTGAATCTGAGACACTTCAATGCTAAAGTGGATGCCAATAGTAATGAAAGTCTACTATGAATTAATTTCGTAGCAGAATAATCCTTGGCTGAATCAATAACTTCATGATGCCTTGTCTTTCTTCTGAAGTTGATAATCACTTTGCTAGTCAAATATATTCTTCGCCCTTTATGTAACCCGAAGGCTCAACACCGTGCTCAAAACAGTCTGCTAGTGCATCGCATATTAAACCAGATAAATCCAATTCACATTCACAAACTACGCATTCTTAAAATCCGCCTTAATATTTGCTTTTATACGTGATTTATTTAACATTTCATCCCGGCCTCGGGGCATTGTACGGACTTGTAATTTTCATGTGCTGCCGGCCTCGGTGCAACATACCGCTGTGAACGCATTTAAGGGTACTATAAAGTTAAAACTCTACCGTACTGAGCAGTAAAGACACTCCCCGACTTACGCAATAGTTACGTGCCGGAAGGCGCGGCACAAGTCGAATACAGCGCAAGCCGGAATTGAGTGCACGTTATAGTCACCTATATAAGTAGGCCTACATATATGCAAGGAAATCCAGTTGCAATCCAAACTCCGACACACTGGAACCTGACCGGCTGCAGCACGACCGCCCCCTTCGTCTTTATCTCCTAGCAATACTCTTCCGCCACCTTCGTCTCATTGCGCTTTCATTCCCGCAAGGAAAAATTTGGGGCCCGTTTAAAAATGGCATTACTTCAATTGCTTACCTTTTAAATTTCGTCGGTCTCAAATTGCGTAAATTGAAACTACACAATTCAGGGAGTGTCTGTAGTTGGAATTGAAACCCCAGAATTACTGAAGGGTTAATGACCCGTCACAGATTATAGCGTCAATAGTAGCATTGTTAATAATAATAATAATAATTCTTGGCTCAACAGCCCTGTATGGGCCTGGGCCTCCTCTTGTCGAGGTTACTAAGTCATGCGCATTCATGGCAGCTGGTGACCGGCCAGCTAGCCGCGCTTAGTGTTCTATCGATCCTGATGTGCACTCCAGAGCCATCTGGCAGGCAGTCAGGAGACTTGGATGAGAAATTGAGGCAATTTGGCTTACGCAACATTTTTATTCAAGTAGCATTGTTACCACCGAATAATAAATTAAAAAGAGTGTGAAATAGACCAGTCATGACCTAACTGAGCCACTCCCTCGAAATTTTCTTGAAGGAAGAAAGTAAAACCACGTAAAGCCTCAGTCAGTACCGTGTGTCCGAGCCGGGATTTGAAAGTGGTACCTCCCGAATACAAGTCTGAAGCGTCACTGCTTGAACCAACTTGCTCGGTTCCGTCTATACATAAATCTGTCGTGTACGTATTCCAAGTGGTCTCTGCCCGTCAGGTTTTCTGAACAAAATTTTGTGCGCCGTTTATCACCTCTCTCATGCGTGCTATATGCACCAAAGTATTTCCTGTGTTTCACACGCATTTAATTTAACACAAGCCATATATTCAGTAAATTTTTAATCAGTAAAACCACCATCAAACACACCTATATTTAATATGTAACATATACTGTTACCAACAAGCTACATATTTCGGCCCAAAAGGGCCATCATCAGGCTTTGTACAAAAGCACAAAAAGGAAGTAAAAATTTAATTGTTACATGTATATTTTATATTGTGATATCTCACTAATAAGGTATTTACAATGTCAATTGTATATAAAATATCTCTTCTTCGTAGCTTAAATTTTGTTTTGTTTCTTTATTTGCGTTGTTTGGATATAAGTTTATTTACTCTTCCGAAAATTTTGGATTATTTATAAAGTTAGGTAACTGTATATTGTTACGTAATAAATAAGTTGTGTTTGACAGTTCTTTTGTGGCGATTTATTGTTTAAAATACAGCGAAATGTCTTCTATAAAAATAAAACTAATCAGCTAACTTTGTCGTTCAAACAGTACTGCCTCCGTTAATTCCATCGATGTCAGTTAAGACAGAACTTTCAAGAAAACTGTCATAGAAATGGTCAGTGTACGTGATATGTGACAAGCATATGGGAATGTGAAAACTACGTATTTAGGTAAACAAGAAGTCGAAAAAGGATTAGAAAATTGGAATATTTGAGATTCTGGGGGAGAACACGGCCAAGGTATTCCCCTGAATAACTGGAGGAACACCATAAGACAGTTCATCATGATAACCTGATCGGTGCTGATGTCGAGGATTGATTGTGGTTCTTATAAAATATGGAGAATTTCTTATCTAAACCCAAAAGGCCCGTACGACAATCATTGTTACAAATGTAAGTACTGACAGGCCTGTGCTGCAGAATCTTGGCGTAGTATGAATGCGCACACATCGCCACTGTTCCGTTATCCCTGGGAAAAACATGCTTTATTAAGTAGCCGCAACTGACTTCATTACACAACTAGCTTCTGGCAGAAGCTCTGGGAATGTTCGAGAATAAAAATCAGCCCAGCAGTTTAGTCAGCATACAAAATTGAAGAGAATTCCATAATACGAGTAAGTGCAAAGAAAGTAAGACCCTCGAACAGTAAAATCCATCACACAGAATTCGAACTGTTGACAGACGTGAGGTTAAGAATATAGTAATATCTGACACAGATAAGAACAGATACTGGATGTCACACTCTCTTTGGATCTTCAGAAACTTTTTACCTTCTGTAACTTTATTATTTATTGCAGTACTGAAGGATATTTCATTCTATGCCACATTTTATTTCAACTACATTTTTGTCTATTTTGTGATCGAAATATGCCACAACCTTTAAAAAGAATGTGGCACACGGAAGAACTAGCGCCAAGTAAAAAGTACTTAAAACGTTTCTCAGTGTCTGGTACCTGTCACATAACTAATAATCCACAGTATACCTAACATTGGCTGTGGGTTTGATTTTTCAGAAGACGTTAGAATTTAGATTAAGGTTCAGTATTGACTACAAGTGGCTGCAATCCCCCTGCAAAAATCAATTTTCGTGAGTGAAAAGTTCCTAAACAAAATTCTACCATGCAAACAACAACAAAATCTACTACTACTACTACAACTACAATAAAGGTAGTTTTCCCTGCCCATGCCATGACGGCAAAAAGGGAAGAAAATTTATAGCTCCACACATTCTTAACCTCGGCAATAGTTCGAGGTGAGTGGTCAACTTCACACCCTGGCCGCTTTACCCCTGGGAAAGAACCCCGGCACCCATTAAATATTAGGTAGACTAAAACCCAAATAATAATAATAATAATAATAATAATAATAATAATAATAATAGGACTAAAATTAGACAGCGAACACTGGTATGAGCATGTATCAAAATTAGTAGAAACACGTTATGACGGTAAGGTAACCATATTACGGAATCAACAAGTGCAAATCGACAAAACCATCTCCAACAACAAACCGGATATCGTAATTCGTGGTAATGAATAAGAAACATGTATGTTAATAGATGTTTCAATTTCAGGTGGCAGAAATGTGATGAAGAAAGAAGTCGAGAAGATTACAAAATATAAAGACTGTACAACAGAAATAGAGCGCATGTGGAATTTGAAACCAAAGGTGATAATGGGGGCACCTGGAGCCATCTTAAAATCATTCAGAAAATACCTTAGCAACAACCGGGAAAGCACGACATCACGGAACTGCAGAAAACAGCCATATTGGGTACTGTGCAGACATACTTGGGAAAGTACTACTGTAAAAGCTCTCAACGTGGAAAGTAACATTACACGTACCATAACTGTAACTACAGAATAGCTGCAATCTTATATTAGCCTAGAAACATGGTTTGTTTCAGGTACATAATTGTACATACCCTGCATAAAGGTAATAACAAATAATAATAATAATAATAACATAGGAGCGCTAGTCATTAGACTACGAGCCGGATGATCCGGAGTTTGATTCCTAGCAGGAGGGAGGGATTATTTCTTCTCCGAGACGTCCAGATTGGCACTGGGGCCTAAGGACCTTCTTACTCAACGGGTACCGGGAATAAAGAGGCGGGATCGTGAAGTTGTTGACTCACCTCCATTTAGTGCCGAGGTTAAGAATGAACGGAGCAATATCTCCACTTCGCCTATGTGCCTTCATGGCGTGGAAAGGGAAAAAGTCTCTTAAATTTACGTTATCATACTAGCAATTGTAACAACACCCAACTAAAACAACAACAACCTTAACAACATTAATAACAATTGATGCTATACAGTACAGTAAGGCGTGGAAAAAGACAAATTTACATTTACTGCATAAGAGTAGCAATTATAAAAACACGTAACAACAAAAACAACATTAACAATATTAATTAAAAAAACAAGAGCAACAACATCAGCAATTAGAACAACCAATAATTCTTGAGACTGGAATTTAGGCTATGACCGATACAGTAATATATATAATACATATACATATATACAGGGCATACACAAAAGATTGGTGCGGTTTTAATAGTGTTCACTATTAAAACTGCACCATTCTTTTGTGTATACCCTGTATATATAATTCAACAGTTGTCTGGAACAATAAAACAAGCCTTATTGAAATACCACAGGGTAATGGCCATAAGCTTATAAACTGGAAGACAGAGACAGCATGGAATAAAAAACCCATTCTTGTAAACTGGACAGGCTACGGGAGTGATGATGATGTTGATGATGATGATGAGTAATGTCTCATTTCAGAGAATTAACTGGTTGCTTCGTGCCGACTAACAAGTTGTCTTGTCCATCGAACTCAATCCTGTCAGAACTGTTACTGTCAAGCGGAAAAGCGCAGAGCAGGTTGTTAGTGAGGGACACGGAAGCACTTGTGAACACGTCCACTCTAAATTCACAGACACACACTACTAGCTAATGTACAGTGTTCTGTCTGTCCTGAAGTACACCGGATATTACGGTCGAAAGAAGAAGGGGTTAACACCTGCTGCTGTGTCGTCTAGAAATCGTGGATACTTTCGTCCACTAGACCAGCTAACCTGAATGAGTTCCTTCGTACGTCACGTCAGCCCCTTCATAAAAATTGTGAGATAGGACCTTAAATAGATTATAATAACTTCTTTCAAAATCCTATTCAATTCATCATTCACAAGCATTCTACCACTCGACGCTGTAAAACTAATGCACTTGTAAGAAGGTTCGTGAAGCAAATATCGTTAATACAGCAGATTCACATATGATGGATAGCATAGAGAGCGGAAAGGAAGTGTAATATTCTTCAGGTCAAAGTTATAAAGGATAGAGTTACGCCATAATTTGGGCTGGTGTAGCAAAGGTTGGATAATATTCTTTGTATTTTTTCCCCCAGTGGCGCAACAGCCGTTCGTGGGTCAGGAACTCCTCATTATCGAGGCTTCACGATCACACTCAGACAAACCACACTCGGTAGGACTCCCCTGGACGAGTGATCGGCCCGACGCAGAGACCTCTACCTGACAACACACAACATTCACAAGAGACAGACATCCATGCCCCGGCGGGATTCGAACCTACAATCTCAGCAAGCGAACGGCCGCAGACCCACGCCTTAGACCGAGCGGCCACTGGGATCGGCATTCTTTTTAATAGCGTCTCAAATATTCCGCCTCTTCAGTTCATTGCTCGCCATTGATCCAACGACAATCCTCCGCAAGCGGTAGAGCCTGCTGGAAAAATACCTTGATTTATTTCACAACGCTGTTCTAATTGCAAATGCTATACAGCATTGAATAAGTCAGAATAAGAAAACCCACTAAGCGCCTGAACCAGGAGATCCAGAAAGAGGTGTCTCTCAATTACAACGCCAACTTACTTGGTACCCCAAATAAATAAGTACGGTTCTACAGGCCTATTTTATTCGTTAATAATCTAATGAGTTCCATCAAATGATCGAGTCTTATTCCCCCCCCCCCCCCGTAGTTTAGTTTTATCCTTCCGGTGTATTCGTGGTTATCTCCAGTACTATCAATGACATGCTGCATGTTGTGCTTCTTCTTCAAGAGACTAACAAACCACTTACCTTCACCTCAAGCACCACCTTCATTACCTCACACAGATCACCCAAGTGTCTGTGTAAGCAAGCTACAGGTTAAATGTGACACAGAGAGGAGCATTCCTCAGTATTAAGCTTTCGGAAGACGTTGAGCTAAAGCTGTTGCAGTCCTTTCTCGGGACACAAGTTAACAACGCGACTCCATTGGCAGACCTCGTTTCACTCCCTTCTTCTGGTTCTGCAAGTCCGCTTCGGCCCGGTCTACCAGTCGTTGCAGGAGCAGTGCACCGAACGGATCCAAGAAACCGTTCACTGAACGGGTAAAGTGTTAACATCGCCGTCATGGGTCCTAGTGTCAATACTTAGACAACTATTACATTAACTTGACTGGCGGCCAGGGCAGGCCGCGTGGAGGAATTTAGTGTTCTCGGGTACGAAGTGTATAGTTATTAGTGTACGACGTACGAAGTGAAGTGTGAGTAGTGTGTAGGGTACTTCTAAAAAACTGGATTTGACACTTTAAATTTTCGTACTACATGAAGTATGTTGCAGCCTAGGAGAACATTGCTACTGTATTTAGCAATAGTGATATTATCTACAAGCAGATTGCCTTTAAGTAGCGTGGAATGTAAAACAGGTAATTCGATTTTCTTTTTTTAGATATAATTACTTGGTTGTAATTTACAGACTGATAATAATGAATTTTCTTAAATATTCCACTATATTACTCATCCTTCATTTGATAAAATTCAGTCTTTGGAGGCGAGGAAGGGGGGGGGGTGTATTTTTACGACGTCAGACACATGTACCCTGCATATGCCAGTATACAATATGGCATGAAAATTCTCTGCGTTATTTCTGTTGGACGTGTACGTATTATATAAGTTCAGATCAAATTATGCTTTTCAAGTAGTTCACAAAATTCATTTCTTACCGTTATTAAATGTGATCTGTTCATTTAGATAAAACTCCAAGATTTGGGTTTTTAATCAGAAAGAAACGATAGAATATATCATATTCCTGTAAGTTTAACTGATCCATTATTTTGTAAATCAGTGGAAGCCTGTCACATAGATTTAACGTGTAATTTGTATTCAACTTACAATCAGATGTTATCATATATAAAAGCATTAGTTGTGCTGTTTCTATTTTGACTCTACCCCATATGAAATATTATCAATATGGAATTTCGCTTTAATGTTAATGCCTTTGTTACCATCTATAACAACAAAATATAACTACTACTACTAGTAGTACTACTACAACTACAACAACAACTACTACTACTACTACTAATAATAATAATAATAATTATTATTATTATACGGCATCACGCAATAAACACAACAAACCCGTTCCGCTGCTGTACACGTCACAGCAGCACACAAGGAGTGTGAACGAAGCTGGGCTCACTTTACCAGATTATCCCACTAATTATTACAGTCTGATTATCGATGTGACAAATCCAGTGAAAATTAAGAGGTAAATCAATTTACATATTTGCAGGTGGATGAAATATTTTCGAGGAGCTTACGTGTACTATAAAATTTACATTTCGTAAGAACTTGTTAAACATAACCTTAGGATGTTATATAACATAAAAACTTTAAAATATACGCATTTAAAAAAAAAATACAAATTACGCACTTTTCTTTAAGAAGATGTAGATAAAGATCTCGAATTCTTTGAGGAAGGTGTCTCAAGCATTTAAACGGGAACACGAACAACTTAGCATAATGTGTGGTCCAGACAACCCTTTCGAAAATGTGTCAAAGTTTATAGGTCTGAACTTTGGAACTACAGTAAGATATAAAAATCACTTTCAAGTATAAGTTAAGAATAGGTTAAATTTGGTAAATGCTTGCTACCATTCTCTTCAGAAGATACTGCCTTCCTGACTGCTATCTGAGTATGTAACGACCTACTGAACTCCATGGAGCAGAGTCCTTGGAAATCTAACAGTCTCTCAGCCAGTCACGAAAATTCCTCGCCTTTTACGGAACCAGAAATTTAATCACCAAATTCACAGGACCCTGTCACTATCACTATCCTTGTATTCTCAAGTTATATTTCAATATTATCATAGATTTTAAATTACCTCTTCCCTTCAGGTTTTCAGGTCAAAGAGATACATTCATTTCTTATCTTTACCATACGTGCTGCATAATCTCTTCTTCCTTGATTAATAATATTTTGTCGAACTTACACGTCACGAAGATGCTTAATGTTCAACTAGTCACATTAACGTCATACAACGGGCTGCCTTAATACTCACGCGCTGCTCCACCGACACACAGCCACCAAAGACACCAAACAAACCAAACTGTCACGTCACACACAAACCAAGATATATCGTAACAAAAGGAGTGCTGCCATTTGGCGATACTGTGTTAACTAACTGAGACAGTCATTTGGCTTCCACGGCAACCAAACCAGTCAGTCGTCTGTCATCATGCACAAATCATACTCTGTGGTAGCCACGGAAATCGGAGTGCTACTTCTCACACACAAACCAATCTCTATCGTAACTATGGAAACTGGGAAAGATAGAAATCGGTAACTATGTCAACCAGGTTGTGACTTCACTCACAAACCCAGATCTATCCTAATCATAGCAACCCGATAACTATGGAAAAGCGTAATAACTAAAATTCGGTAAGCATGGCAACTCACTCACTCACTCAATCAATCAGTCAGTCACACCAGATATCTAGTACAAGGTGGGGTTCCCTACATTCTTATCCCTCCCTCTGTCTTAACTCCAAATATTCTCCTCTGCTCCCTGTCCTCCAACACACTCAAAAGATATACAACTATATAGATTAAAATACACATAACAGTAATTTTCGTGTTGTTCTGTATGGGGACAAAATGTCGACACTATTACTAATCTTAACTGTAGAGAGTACTACTTGTGGGCTCTCCTGAATACGGCTTAGATTCAAAACCGGAACCGCTTACAACACTTGTGAATGTTTCGTTCTTATGTATGCATTCAAGTCTCTCCTCTTGGGCAGAACATTTTAATCGGGCAAACAATATCTGGCATCGTCTTTAATAAGCTGTTAACGTTTCTTGAAATATCATCGAAGTTGGCTGCACAAACACTATTGATATTTTATAATCAAGAATATTTCTGACGAATAACTTCAACAGAAGCCGGCAATCGGAACCTGCTCTGAGACAAGAAAATTCACAGAAAATGTCCACAACTTACTTGTTAATATTAAATTTAGTGTACTTCCCTATACATTTCTTGACCATCCAAGAAATTTCCTGTTGTTCTTTTTAGGCACATTTGCAAAACTGCGAAAACCAGCTGTTAGCTTCATATCTGTCTGGCCGCATGGACAAAATCGACTCCCGCTAGACAAATGTCTGTGGAATTTATACTGGGATTTTGTAAAATATGCCCAGAAAACTTAAATTTGGTAAACAAGAGTAAAATTAACATGCACATTACATGAAATCTATGTAAATTTACAATAATACCTCCCCGAATTCTTCTTGGGTTGAGACAAGTTTTAGAAGAAAGTTGTACCAAAAACCAAACCATAATGTATGTAAAGTGCATTTCTTCCAAAATTCCTGTCGTTTACGAGATAGTGACGAACAATACAGCAAAACCAGACAGGCTATAGATGATGTACCATAATAAGGAGCAAAAACGCCATTTGTATGCCGGATAATTCGGGCAAAATTAGTAACATTGAATCATAATATTTAATACTTATTGCTTGATTAAATAAGGATACAAAGATATGAGCTCATCACAATGTTGCACTATATGTACATTTCCTATTTCCCTATTGATCTACTTTTTTGTCCTTTTTCTTACCCCAAAATACAGTGGAGTCTTGTATTGAATTTGTTGTTTGTCTGCGTCATGGTTTTACATACGATTAAACTGCAATAGTTATTCGATAATGCCAACAAACAAACAAACAAACAAACAAACAAAAACAAACAAATCTTGACAATGAAATGAAACTTACGATAACTTAAAACAGAATTTCACACTGACAGTTCATTAACACCAGATGCAAAGTTTCTGCGATGACTCACTCTTCTTGTATTGCCGTTCCTACATCAGGACCAACGATTATCCCGTCATGACTCGGCCATGAAAGTTTCCTTTGTAAAAACGATATGCAATGTGTGAAAGTGGGTTCTACATAAAGTAGCAGTTACTAAAGTATGCACCTATTTTTCTCCTAGCCAATTCGGTATTATTATCATCATCATCATCATCATCATTATCATTGTCGCCATAAATATTATCGTCATTTTCAATTCCACACAATAGATCCCTTCCTGAGAAGCTAATATTCAGACAACTGATCAAGAAATTCCCCGATTTTATGGAACCCGAAGGTTCACTACGGTGTCCGTAACAATCAACCACTCTACCCTGATGTGAGCAAGATGAATCCAATCCACAACTTCACAATCTGTTTCCTTAAATACCATTTTCCAATCTACGTTTAGTTCTTGCAGGTAATCTCTTCCCTTCAACTTTTCCGACACAAAAGTTTTTTTGGAATTTCTCATCTCAGTCATGCGCTGTACAGCATTACTTAACGTAGGGTAAACAGCGCCATTTTAACCACTGAATGACATGACTGCCGCCTTAGAGTCCGGCAGACAGAGCCGTGAAAACAATGGATGAGAGGCTGGATGGAACCCCGAGTCGTTCTGCAAAGAGTAAAGTATCAGTAATCCGTCCAGGAATCGAGTTATGGCTCAAGAATCCACACCCAGTAAGGAGATTATATGGTACTGTATTTTTGCTTTTGAAAATTAACAGTGAAGTGGTTTTACTTAGAAAATAATATTACGAAATCATGGAGCACATGTGCGGAAAGGTGGCGGCCATGATGTGGTGCTTAATAATCCATATGTTATTAGGAAGTAGTAATTCTTCCTACGAAAAAAAATATTTTAAACACCGCTGTTCCTAATATCTGCGGTATTTGAAAAATGTCGGATACACAAGTTTAGGGGAGTCAGTAATTTCGGTACTCGTATAAGAGTTTTTGAAAGTAACTATAGGAAGCAGTCATGTGTCGTGCCAGATGGATGTGGCAACGTCTAGTCGTTATAACATACTTTCACCACAGTACTTTGTATCTACTCAGCGTCTGATCGGTTTTTAACTAAGAACGAGCCAAATAAACTTAGTCATTGTAATATTTCTTCGCACGCCTCGTAGTATGGTCATTTTAAAAGGGATGTTATTTAGTTTCACATTTTTAACAGTAAAATCAAACTTTTTATAACTTTGGACCACGTGAGAGAGAAAGTAAAAGGTGGATGGAGAAAACTGCATTATCAGGAGCTTCATAATTTGAACCCTTCACAAAATAGTATTAGGGTGATCAGAGCAAAGAAAATTAGATGGAAAAAAATACCTATCACCCATGTGAGAGATGAGAAATTAATAAGAAGAAATGCTGTATAAAGTAAATCGACCAGATAACTTCGGAAACCAAGACGAATAATATTAAAATGGAATTTATGGAAATGAGGTGGGAGAATGTGAACTATCGTATAGGCCAGTGGCTGGCTGTTCTGAATATAAACAAGTCACACGAAGGCACAACATTTATGGGAGAGCTGAGCGACTGTCAATTACTTAATAAAAACTCCTCTCCAAGGAGTTAGGACCCATATATTTAGCCAGAGTTAAACAAATCGTAGCCCCTAGTGTATTTTATGGAATATTGTTCTAAGTTCTCATACATTCATCTGTGACAAATTTTAAAACTAACGGTTTGCATTTCCCATTTCGGCATGTAAATCGCTGCTTCAGCCGTCGGCGAAACAGGAAGTGCATATTTTCAAAATATACCTGCATTATCCCTTTGTATCTGCTCCTAAGTATCTGTCGAGAAGTTAAAGCCTGATGATTTTATCACATAACTAAAACATTCTGATATATGACTAAGCTTGCAAACGTATCTAATGAAAAATATCTTTTTTCATAACGTAAAATTTCTATAAAAACTGTATATTATAAAAATAACTAATAATGCGTATATCCAGTCTCCCTTTTCATTTCCATTTCCATTCGTAATTTGTTGCTGGTAACGCCAAGAGCTCTGGAGAATCTTTTGAGGCCTGGTTGAAACTACGTGCACTACACGTATGCAGGAGAAGTTACGGCACATCGGGGCATTCAAATACGCCTGAGATAGAGGTTTTGTTGTTCATAGGATAATAGTGATCCGTATGGCTTCCCCAAAATGTGAAAGATGAAGTCCCTGTCCCTGATTATGCTCCATGCCATTAACGCATATGGAGTAGTGGAGGCAGAGCCCCACTCATTCTTAACCTCGGCACTACATGGAAGTGAGCTGTCAGCTTCACACGCTGGCCGCTTAACTCCCGAAGAAAAAAAAGCTCGCGGAACTCATTGAATAGGAGGCTGGGTTTTCCCAGACTGTAAAGAAAAGTAAATGTGCAATATGGAAAGATTACTGTTTGAGACTAACATTACTGTTTGAGACTAACATTACTGTTTGAGACTAACATTACTGTTTGAGACTAACATTACTGTTTGAGGCTAACATTACTGTTTGAGACTAACATTACTGTTCGAGACTAACATTACTGTTCGAGACTAACATTACTGTTCGAGAATAACATTACTGCTTGAGACTAACATTACTGTTTGAGACTAACATTACTGTTCGAGACTAACATTACTGTTTGAGACTAACATTACTGTTCGAGACTAACATTACTGTTTGAGACTAACATTACTGTTCGAGACTAACATTACTGTTCGAGACTAACATTACTGTTCGAGACTAACATTACTGTTTGAGACTAACATAACTGTTCGAGACTAACATTACTGTTCGAGACTAACATTACTGTTCGAGAATAACATTACTGCTTGAGACTAACATTACTGTTCGAGACTAACATTACTGTTTGAGACTAACATTACTGTTCGAGACTAACATTACTGTTTGAGACTAACATTACTGTTCGAGACTAACATTACTGTTTGAGACTAACATTACTGTTTGAGACTAACATTACTGTTCGAGACTAACATTACTGTTCGAGACTAACATTACTGTTCGAGACTAACATTACTGTTTGAGACTAACATTACTGTTCGAGACTAACATTACTGTTCGAGACTAACATTACTGTTTGAGACTAACATTACTGTTCGAGACTAACATTACTGTTCGAGACTAACATTCATTCATGTAATAATAACATAAAAATATATTAAATATCAACGTCTAGTAGCCCAACTGATACTTCAAGGTTTTCCATTTCAAGTTGTTGCTGTAAACTCCACGAAGGCATATGGGGGGGGGGGGGACACAGAGGTAGAGTTCCGGCCATTCTTATCCTCTTCACTAGATGGGAGCGAGTGGTCAGATTCACGACCCTACCGATACATCCCGCGGAAAAAGCCCCTGGTATCCATTCGACAGAAAGCCGAGTGGGTGCCGAAAACAGTCTGGTTGCTGTGGAGAACAGTAAATACCTGATCCTGCTGAGAATCGAACCACGATTGCTTGGTCTCCATCCCGTAGTCTAGTCACTATAGCAAGCAAGCTATCTCGACCCACATATCTGTAAGATCCACTTTAATATTATCACTGCATATACCCTTATGCCTTGTAAGTGATTTCTGTTCTGTGTTAGGACTATAACACGTGTTTTATATCCCTCTCACGCCGTTTACTTGCCAGTGTCGGCGCTTTAAATCGAATACGTATAAATGTTTTAATTTGAAATTGTATGCTGATAATTCTATAAGGCAAAGCCAAAGAGAGAAACGCGGAAGTCAAGATATCAGTACATTCGTTAGAGCAGACCATTGGTTTTACGTCCGTTATGTTGTGTCTTTTAACTTCTTGTTTCTTTTATTTTAACTTGCTAACTAATCGGCCTTGTGGAGCCGTTACCTGCAAGAGCATTGCCTCTTCTATCTCTTTCTACTGGACCGACTGGAAAACAGCAATGGACCGGACCGGACTGCACCGTCGCGATACCGTTCATACATCTCGTTGTCCATCGGGGGATCAAAAAGATGTGTTCAATTTTAACTCTTTGCTGTGTTTTCCTAAACCAACGTAATGCCAGTAGAAGATCCAGTAAATTGCTACTGTATTTATACTACGGCGATGTAGCTCTATGACACCGGGGTCTTCTTTGGGCTTTTTAATATTATTCTCCCAACTACACCATAGTCTCAGACGCAGTATCTCCCATTCAGGTCTTCCGACTAAACTTTCACGCGCATTTCGCATAGTCTTATACGCATAAAGTATGCACCACCCACTCATTCAATCTGACCAGTCCCAATAACTTTTTGTACACTTCACAAACTATTGAGTTGCTCATCAAGTTATGTCTTCTCTTTAATTTAGTGCTCCTTATTTTTGTTGAATTAATTTTATACCTAATCATTTGCCTGGCTTGTACAAGAGAATTGGTTAAATCGGAATTTATACAGCGTTGATAATGAATACTATACAATGATCATTCAAGTAATTACAATATTTGTGCCAGTATCCCTCCATGTTGCCGATACCTGTGGCCGCGCGGTCTAAGGTGTGGGTTTTCGGCCGTTCGCTTGCTGGGATTGTGGGTTTGAATCCGGCCGGGGGCATGGATGTCTGTCTCTTGTGAGCTTTGTGTGTTGTCAAGTAGAGGTCTTTGCGTCGGGCTGATCACCCGTCCACAGGAGCCCTACCGAATGTATGGTGTGTCTGAGTGTGATTGTGAAGCCTCGAACATGAGGAGGCCCTGGCCTACTACGGGTTGTCGCGCCATGAAAAAAAAAATCCCTCCAGGTATGGACCATCCTGGCCTCTGCTTGCATAGAACTTGTGCTGTCACGCATTCACATTTCAGAGGGTAGCAGCCATGAGGGCCAAATTTGTCCACTCATATCCTGCTTCTTTAAGATCCAATTTAAAAATTAACTCCATTAGCCCTGAAGGTACATTTCGGGGCTTAACTCTGCGTCTCTAGAAGCAGGGACAAAATGTTGCATAAACTGAGCCGCACAGCTCAGTCTCGAACAGTATCCGAAGTGGAATTCGTCCCTTCAGTTTTTCCTACCAAAATTTTGCATGAGTTTATAATCTCGTCCATTTCACTCTTCTTGTTTCTGATCACCCCGATAATGATTGGTGAAGAGTAAAAACCATGAAGCTCAGCATAATGCAGTTTGTTCTATATTCCTGTTACTTCCTTCCTCTTAGGACCCAGCACTTTCGTCAGCACCGTCTCTTGTCCATCAGTCTAAACCTATGGTCTGCTCTTAAGGTGAGAAGCCAAGTTTCACACCAATGCAAATCACTCCCTCTACGAATGAACCACAAATTATAAAACGCAGTGGCGATTTTTATCAACATTCTCTTCAATGGAAGGACGTTTTCACTGCATCAAGAACACGTATAATCCATCACATTCAGTGCTGCCTGAATTACATCATGTAGCAA